>OY744476.1:94296497-95004329 GCA_963556175.1 Tipula confusa
TTGATAAATGTATAATCGGCATTATTCTAAACACTTATAAATTGCAACAAATCGTCAAAAGTCTAGTCTATAACTAGCTTCATGCAATAATAGTCTTTTTTAAAACTTGTTTGGGTCTTATTGTTTAATAATTTCTCTAATACCAACGAGGAAGTTTATGGCGCTTATATTTTTTGATAAATTTACTCATTTGAAACATTACTGGCACCCAAAGTCATGAGAAACCCAAAGTCATGTTTCTTTAGCATTTTTTAATTGTTCGGTTTGCACGACCTAGGAATTATTTGTCGACATGTGACATAACTTTTATTTACTTATTTCTCGGTGCTTGGTAGTTTCGCTTGATATAGTTATCTGTTTTCAACATTGCATGCGGAGAAATCCAATAACTCCATGTCAGTTCCGCTTTAAGAAATAACGTCAACGTCGTTATAGACGCCGTTATGAACGCCGATTATAGCACTGTAAAAATGAGGACTGGGTAGGAATGAACAAATTCTTTCAAAAGTTTGAATGACACTCTTGTTTTCTTTCGGTAATACTGATAGTGCAGTAATTCTAGTTTCGACTGTCATTCTTACAGGAATAGAACAGTTCATTCCCTCCAGTCTCTTTAAGCCAAAAAATCAGGCAATCTTTGGCATAATCACAACCGCAGAACAGCAACCGCCAATAAAGAAGTCTCTCATCGCAAATATGTAAATAAACCTCAAATGAAAATTTAACGGGATTTTAGGTGACTAGAAACCTGGAAACGCGAACGGTGTCACAAGCTAAAAAAGGTCACGTAAATAAGATTAGAAAATAGATTAACCTAGCAAACCGGGGTTATAGCATAGGGATGTTTTGGTCCTATGGTCGTAGAGTCGAAAAAAATTTCTTGGATAGTAGGAAATCATCTATACCGCCTCTGAAAGACAGGGGCAATATTTTATCTACTGCCCAAGAAAAAGGGAATCACTTCACCCAAAAATTTGCTGCAAACTGTAATATCGCTAATTCTAACTTAATACTTTAGATTATCTCTCTAAATGCAGGCGCAAAGTTGTCACTAAAGCCCTTCCAAACATTTACAAAAACAATTCAACTGATAACGGTGCTTTCCGAATTTCTTAAGACCATAATCAATTTCCAGCTGATAAAATATCTTGAAGATAACCTACTAATTTCCGATCGTCAGGGTGGTTTTCGCAATGGGCGTTCAGCAGGTGACCAAATCAATGTTGTCAAGGGTACAACTGTTTGCTGTGTAAATTGAGGGCGGTTGGCCTTCACGGTTCGTTAATTTTATAAATTGAAAATTTTCTCATAAATTTCGCAAATATTAACTAGCCCAAGTTTTGTAATGAAATCCTTCGTCATGTATTGGTTTAAGAATTGGGCTGTGATCGATTATTATGAAACAAACCCAATCCAAGGTCTTCTGGTTGTCCCACCAAATCATTAATTCGCTGGCGAGAACAATGACTTCTAGGCGTTAAATATGAATAGTAATTCTTCTACTTGTGAAAACCGATACAAAAACTCTGAATTCGGTATGGGCCACCAATCGCCTTATAAAATCAATTATCATTAAAATTATAGTAAAATAAAAGTAAACTGAATGTGTACGAATACATTTAAATTATGTTTTTCTATGTTTTATGCGTTCAACAATGTTGTCTACACACATTCAAACAAGTACAACTTTTTAAGTGATTTATTCTTGTATCAATTACTGGAATTTAATAAATAGAAAACTAATTTATTCTTAATTTCATACAAGGCTGGTATGCTGAGATATTATTAACTATAATTTCACTGTAAAAATTCAAAACAATATGATCACTAACTAAAATGAATGACGCGTTTAAAAAAAATTAAATTTTTTTAAGATACTTTGTTAATTAAACTATACAAATGTCTACATTTAAACATTCTATATATGACATAATATTATTAACTTAATCTTATGGTTTTTTAACGGTCCAAAGACATAATACACAAAAAATTAGTTTTAATATCCACTATACATAATAGAATAAAATAAAATGCCGCCCATCAATTAAGAGATATGACTAAAGAGGCGCATCTTTATTAGAATTGATTTGAGTCAATCAAACAGTTTGGACATTTTACTTTCTATGAAATAGTCAGTTTTCCAATATTTTGGTTCCAATTATTTGTGAACTATCAGTGTTTGGGTTTATTCGTATTTCACCGCTTATGTTCGGTTAGTTAAAATATTAACAAACCATTTTTTTGATCTGACAACTTCTAAAATGTTTTTTAATTGTCTTTAAATTTTTTTTGATAATAAATGAATTAAATACAGTGACTGATAAAGTATGAGATTATAAATAACTAAACGTTTCAAACTTTGATCTAGCAATTTGATTATTATCTATCGTAATGTAGATTTCGATCTTGATTAATGAATTTCAGTTGGTTTACATATTACCCGAATACCCTATAGTGTATATGTGACTCTTTTAATCTTTTGTTTATTTATTCATTTACCAGCACTATTATAGCATGGTGTTAAAAGCAATACAAAAAACTAGTAATTATAACAATTTGAAATTAAGCAATTAAAATGTTACGTGATGTAACAATTGAGAAAACGGTAATTAAAAAGATCTCAGGAATTATTAAAATAATCAGAAAATTTGTTTAGAAAAATGCGCCACTTTTTTGTCAATTCCGTAAATCGGGCAGTGGTAGCATTAGTTTAGGAGGACTAAATAAAATAAATAATTTAAGTGATAATGGACAATCAATTTTAACACAAATAATTTCATGGGCAAATAATACTGCACCCATTCTTTCCCTTCTTAATTTAATACTATCAAAGTGTATATACTCACAACAGGCGCACTTGCAAAATTTTAAACAACTGATAATACAGTTTATAAACAGAATAATAATAATAATAACTTGTCAATCAATAGTTTATGATTAATTTTGTTAAAAGCCTTGCAAAAATCTGTATAAATGACGTCAACAAGGTGCCCTTTTTCTTAACAGGATATCTTAAGATTAACAAATAACAAGGTTGGCAATGTCTTGGCCACAAAAAGAAATTGATACATTATCTACTGAATATGTATAGGTTTAAAATATGTCGCAAATAATTAGCCAACAGAAAATAAATATAGCGCTTGCCTACTATTGCCTTAGTTTTGCAGTTATATATATATATATATATATATATAGATTAAAGAGCTTTTCACAATAAGGATTTTGTTTGTAGACTTTTTTTTTGAAATTTTGAAATAGATCCACTCGCACATACAAATTTTTTAGAATCGGTCATTAATTACGACATTTTCACCGTGATTTCGATTCTTTCCATTGTGAAGAAAATCTCACGAACTATTTTTAAGATATCCATTAATTCTCATAATCCTCTTTAGTAAAATAAAAGGATACTATCATATAGCCTATAATCGTCAATTTATTAGAAAATTAACTAATTAAGCAATACCAGAGCGAGCAAGGTCTTCACAAAGTTGTACTGATTGATGCAAATTACCTTCCGTGATCACCAAATTCAAAAGTTTGTCATTATGATTGTACACCTCATCATATTGTCTTAGCCCCATTTCAAAAAACGAATAAATCGACAAAGAAAGGAATAAATTTTCTTTTTGGCAACACTGATTTTGACAGGTCACGTATGTTTCGTGTTTTGTGTCACTGTCAAACATCTTCAGTTTGGTCTATAATTTAACCATGAATCGTCTTACAAACGAACAACGCTTGCAAATCATTGAATTTTATTATCAAAATGCGTGCTCTGTCAAGAAAGTTCATCGTGCGCTTCTTCCATTTTATGGTCAGTTTAATCGACCCACTGAAGCGGCTATTCGGGTTATTGTGAGTAAATTTCGCATCAAATTTACATTGTTGGACATTAAATCACCAACACGCTTACGTACAGTGCGAACTAAAGAAAATATCGCAGCTGTATCGGCCAGTGTTAGTAATGACCATCAATTATCGATTCGGCGCCGTTCGCAGCAATTAGGCCTCTGTTACTCAACAACATGGACAATTTTGCGGAAGGATTTAGGTGTGAAGCCTTACAAAATACAGCTGATGCAAGAATTCAAGTTGAACGACCTACCACAACGCAGAATTTTTGGTGAATAAGCTCTTAAAAAGTTGGCGGAAGATCCATTTTTTTATCAAAAAATTGTATTCAGCGACGAAGCTCATTTTTGGCTGAATTGGTTCATAAATAAGCAGAATTCTCGATTTTGGAGTGAAGATCAGCCAGGAGCATTGCAAGAGCTACCAATGCATCCAGAAAGAGTTACTGTTTGGTGCGGATTATGGGCTGGTGGCATCATTGGACCGTACTTCCTTAAAGATGATGCGAATCGCAACGTAACTGTGAATGGAGAGCGCTACCGTGAGATGATATCCAACTTTTGTTTGCTCAAAATAGAAGAGCTTGACTTGCATGACATGTGGTTTCAACAAGACGGTGCCACATGCCACACAGCACGCGAACAATGAACCAATTGAGAGGCAAGTTCGGTGAATACTTTATTTCACGTTTGGGACCGGTCAATTGGCCGCATAGATCGTGCGATTTATCGTCTTTAGATTATTTTTGTGGGGCTATGTTAAGGCTCATGTCTATACTGACAAGCCCGCTTCGATTGACGCATTGGAAGACAGCATTTAAGCATTTATCCGTGAGATACCGGCCGAAATGTTAGAAAGTTTATGTCAAAATTGGACTAAGCGGATAGACCATTTGAGGCGCAGCTTCAAACATTAAATTATATGGACCGTACTATCGATTCAAATAAAGATTTCATGCATTTTTCGGTACTAGACTAATTGGTCTAAGATTATCCAATCAATAGAGTCACTTTTTATTTATATTCTAAGAACTAATTTATCAATCTGTAATGTAGGCTGTAAGCCCACTTTTGTAACAAGAAATAGACAGGAAATTTTAGGTATTACCCTTATTTCGAACTTCATTTCGAATAGATTAATTAATTAAAGTGTCTGAGGAACAGTCTTTTTCTGATCATTGCTGTCTTTAATACGAATTGGATATAAAATATTTTAAAATTCCAACCTTTAGAAATATAAGGAAGACCAATTGAGATACCTTCAGAATAATTTTCAGAAACTCTCTTTCAACAGTGGTCCCTAAATTTCTTGAATCAACACAGGAGTTAGATGCCATGGTAGACCGAGTGTCCGTTGCTTGTAATGTAGCTATTTTAGGCTCATGTCCTCTTAGTAGAAAAGTAAACCTCGTCGACCATGCTAGTCGAAAGATTTACAAGTAACGCGTTATAAATGTAAGCAACTCTTCAAAATCGCGAAGAGAATAAAAACTGACATGGACTCCTATAAGGAAGTCCTCAAAGCGTATAAATTGAACTAACAAGTGCCAAAAGCCATCCCTGGTGACTCCTTTGTGATAAAATACAGAAGTCCTCTGAAGCAGATAGACTACGTAAGATACTATCCACTTGTCCGAGAATTCCAAGTTATCTCCAACGACCGGAAGGACTGCAACGGGTAAAGAATCCTTGGAGCTTCTTCTGGAAATTCATTTTCCGGGTTGTCCCGATTATTTTCCTATTTTACCAAAAGCTAATAGGGCTACTGGCTTCGCGGGGAAAATTGTCAACAGGAAGAATTTCTTGTTGGAAGTAAAAAGTTTCAGGCCTTTCAAGTATTCAATTTAAAAAAAACTGACTTAACTATTCCCTGGCTTGAGATGGTTTTCAAAAATAGCCTTGAATAATTTTTATACCTAAGGCGGGAAAACGCTCTCATTACAATCTTAAAGAGTTGTCTTAAAGGAGTTGTTTTGAATATCGCGAATAAAGTGAAATTCTTGGATTTTATTGTGGAAAGCAAATTAAGCTGGAAGCCAAATATTCTGGAAAGATTAAACAAAGCTATATAATAGCACTCTACTCCTTTAAAAATGCTATTGAAAATGGGCTTAACCCTCACATCGTACATTGGCTTTACATCTCTGTAATTAGACAAATTCTAATGTATGGAGTTACAGTTTGGTGGCCCGCCTTAAATATATGGGTAAACCAAAAATCGGTGATGAAAGTGCAAAGAACTTGTGTATTAGTGGTGTACTTAGGAGCACTCATACTCAAGCATTACAGATTCTTTTTCATTTCATCCCTCATGATATCCTGGCCAAACAAGTAGCTGCGAGTATAGCTATAAGGCTTAAATCAGTTTCCCTGTCGTCCTGTAACATTACGGGACACTCGTTTATTCTAACGAATATAGAAATAACCAAATCTATCGACTGTACCATCTCAACATCATCCCTCGAAGTTAAATTTCTAACTGATAATTCTTCCAGAGAGAACTGGAGCTGTTTGAAACTCAGGTTTTATTAACTTCTTTAAAGATGGCTCGAAAATTGATGGAAAGGTTGGTGGGGTTTTCTGCGAGGAACTAAATGTAAATCTTTCTGCTCCTTAAAGAAGAAGCTCATAAAATTACGAACAATAGATTGGCAAATCGTACCTCATGTGTAATTACTAGGCCTATTTTGGACTTAATAAAGTCTAACCCATTAATATCTATAATGCAACGGCGTAATATTACCATAGTTATAGGTGTCATTACAGGACACTGTCTTAGGAGGAAACGATACTTCATTTGTTATGCACCTGTTCTAGTCTGGCTCAAAACAGACTCAAGTTTTTGGGAGCTCACTCTCGATCTAACGGGCCTCAGTGAATTGAGCATTAAATATATCCACTGCTTCGTTAGGAGCAAAAAATTAGTTCCAGTAAGGTAGTGCGGAGAAGCAAGCTTGTGGTAAGGACCATAATATGTGACTATGCGTCGTCCTTTTTGGACGGCCACCTAAACCTAACCTAACCTAACCTATCCAATTAATATTCTTCTTCTTCACTATGGCAATTACAATGTTGGTTTTCCATATATCTGGAAATACAGACTGCATGACGCAATTATTAATCAAAAAATACATTATGGTTAGCCCATTCAAAATGCCAAATATTTTACTCGTGGCATTATGAATCAGTTAACGATCATTTTTGACCTTGATTTTGAAAATTTACGATTCGTTGCATAAATTTAGCATTTTTAAGAAATTGGCCATCATTTTAATATTTTGACTGACACTATACTAAAAGAGAAACAAACTTCCTTATTAATGGTTGTAGTATCATAATTAGTTAGTGGAAAAACCACAGATACAGATTGTCTATCACAAAAATAACGGTTGATGACTGAAGGGTCCATATTAGTTAAAAAACTGACATACTAGATTTACTAATGCCCAATCCAATGCGGTGATTGTTATTCCAAATCCTAATATTTGTATTCACAAATATTTATTATGGGTTTCGGACACAGTCTTAATATGCTTAAATTGGAATAAATCTTAAAAGATTAAAATTTTCATCTAGAAGAGGAATTTGTGCTAAGTTTTGTTAAAAGTTAATTGTTATCTCAATAGACCATGGCGAATTAGTGCTAGATGTTATATAAATGTTCTGTACTTTCTCCTGATTTTAAATGTTTTTGAGATCTGCTAATAGAAACCTGCTGAAACTAACAGCTGATTACCACTTTATATTACCAGACCTGTGAGTGGAAATATATTAGATTTTCTAAAGGTTTTGAACTCGTTAATTATATCACTAGCATCAACGATTATAATTCCGTTTTCTTTATATTCATAAACAAACCAAAACAGATAAAATTTAGCCATATGACGTATATATATTTGACTCTAAGTAATGCAAAACTGGTAAGGGTCAACGAAGACTCTATGATGAGGTAAAGGAAGTAAAAAAACAAATTCGAAAAATACGTTATTAAATTATGTCGGGGTCACCAATGTACATAGTTGTTTTGTGTTGAATTATAAAGCGTTTATGGCCGGGAACACAGCAATGCGTGGTTTTTATTTGAAACAGGAATCTGTAGTGTAAGGAAAAATAATCCACTAATATTTGCAGTTATTTTTTTTTCGAATTCTAAAAACTGCTGCATGTCAAGTGTCATGATGACTAATATGAAAAGTTGCATCAGCATAATTTTAAACGAAATACCACCAAATCTCAAACAAAACTAAACTTTTAACTTTACTCATCGGTGTAATTGAGCAGACTTTTTTTTTGTAAGTTCTCAATTATATTAGTTATTCTGTGTACTTGTTGTATTATTGAGTGTTGGTTACGAAACTCGAACTGTTGATTTGTATTATTATACTTCTAAATGCTGCATTTATAAAGATGGTGAGCTTAACTAGAACTTTTTTGATAGTACGTTTAGAAAACCTAACTTAGAGAAAAGTGTTATATTATATTAATTATAGCTAACTAATTCGACTAAAAAATATTAACAAAGGTGTTAAACTGTTAATTAAGGGAAACTTGTTTGTTTAGTCAATAGCTAATGTAGCTAATTGTAATTATTAAAAATTTACAATAGTTAGTTAAAAATTTATCTAGCATCATCATTACAGGTATAATTGTATAAGATTCTTCAAATACCATATTATATAGGAAGAAAATTACGCAAAATAATTAAGAAACAATGATCTGTATATAAAATTAAAATTAATATTCAATACAAATAATTATATCCACCTAGTTTCCTACATTCCTAACGAGATTGTGACACAATTTCATCTGTATACAAATGCCATTCGGTATATTAATAACTTCCTTATATGAAATTCTTTTTGATTGATATTTTCACAAATTGATCGATAGGAATAAATTAGTTATCGGTTTTGTAGAACACCTTCACACAATATACCATTCCATAAATATATTATCATCATCCATATATATTTAGAGAACAAGATGAAACGTAACGAAAGAAGAAGATAATCTAACCATATATTTTAATCAATCATTAAGCCACAAATAGTTTTGTTCGTGAACCTTACCAAGAACCATAATCATTGATTAAATATTCTTTCAAATGCTATCTTAAGCAAAACCTTAACCACCATATACGGTTAAATAGTCACCAAGTTTTCTTTTTTTAATACATTTTATTATATTACGTTTACAAAACCGAAACAGGTTCCAATTTTTCTTTTATATTATATAGTTTTGCGGTAACATCTTTAATTAACTTTTATTACAAGTAACATCTTTAATAAGACCTATTATTTTATGTTATCGGTATGGTTTTTATTACATACATACAGATACAAGGTTCATCAATATTTTAAAAAGCGTTTATCGTGGCAAATAGTAAATTTCTCGCCAAATGATAATTCGGTTTAGAGGTTATAGCAGAACGGAATAAATCCAAATCACGTTTAACTTCAATTTTTCTTTAACCTTTTACCATTTACACTTGTCTCGTTAAAATTGGTTTCACAACGTAATGTTATTAAACCAGGCAGCTCTTTTATATATATCTGATAGTTTTTACGATAATTTTTGATAAAAGTTAAGCCGTGCTCGTTGGAAAAATCACTCAAAACCCTAATTCAAAAATTAGCCACCTGATGAATAAATATTATATATTTAGAATTTGTATATTATGGTTTCTGTGGAGGAAGAAAATATAATAAATCATTTCGAAATTAAATGATATTTTCAAGGTCAGTGCAAGGTCAATTTAGTATTTAAATTTTATCACATTTTTTTGTCAGATTCACATAATTTATAGAAATCAAAATTTATAGAATATAGACTGCAGTTACTTCTAGATATAAAAACATTGATATTTGCCTTATATCAGATACACATTTTGCCAAAAAATCATTTATTAAATTTAGAAGACATAAAGTTTACCATACTATACACCCAAGAAAGTCAGCCAGAGCTGGAAGTGTAGTCGTAATAAAGTAAAATATAAAACATTTTGAAAAAAAAAAAATACACCACAGATAAAATCCAAGCTACGCCACTTGCTATTGAAACGACAAAATATACAGAGGCAGTTACAGGCTTGTATTGCCTGCCAAAAGATTCTCTTAAGAAAAATCAACATAAAGAATTCTTTAATTATATCGCAGGCGGCAATTTTAATGCTAAGAATATTTATTGGGAGTCTCGTCTAACAACGAACAAAGAAAATGAGCGTACTGGCCATCAGACCCAATCAAATACCAGATTTAATCGACTTCTTTGTAACGAAAAATATTTCAAAGCATTACATTTCAGTGGAAGAATAGCACGAAATGAACTTAGAGCACTCACCTATTACTCCCATATTTAGTGAAGACATCTTACAAAAAGAAAAAACAGCCTATCTTTGTACTAAGCACACAGATTAGGACTATTTTAGAGTTTGTTTAGATAATAAAATACAACCTACGTATACCTATCAGCATGGGCAAGCACTTCTGTAGTAAAAAATAAATCTATAAGGTAAAATTATCCTCAAAAAATAACTGATTTATTGCGAAGGAAAATATCAGCTAGAAATAAACTGCATCAAACCAGAGCTCCCCAGGATAAAACAGTAGTAAATAACTTAACAAAACAATTATCAAGAGAGACACATAAATTTAAAAATAAATCTATAAGTACATATGTTTCAAATTTGTCAAACAGCCACTTATCAGAATATTCGTTATGGAAGGCAACCAAATATCTAAAAAAAACCTATTACCCAAAATTAAAAACTTAATGGAAATTAGGCAATACAAGATAAAGAGAAAGCCGATAGGTTTGCCGAACATCTAAAATATATTAAAGCATATTTAAACCACTAGGCAGTCAACTGGCAAAGTATCAAAAATATATACAAAATATTTTGTGAAGATCGAGTGCGAATATTTTTTAATTTTACATAAATACACTAAACAACGATCTTCACTCCTGTTGAAATTATGAGCGATGTTGCTTTGGAAATTTTTTTTTCTCCGAGTAATTAATCTTGAAGCCCTAAAGCATCCATAAACTTGGAACTAAGTTGCTTTCCAAGCTCTAATTTTTCAAATGAAAATTCTAATATGCCTTCCGCGATCAAAATAATAGCATCTTTTTCAACTGCTACTTCTAAAAATCTGTTCACCAAAATGATACTGCCCCATCTTGTTTGACAATCTAGCAACAAGTACATTTCTTTCCCAAATTGTTTTTTCACATTTTGTTGCAAAACTAAATCTTTCTCAAACGAATTTTTACTATTTATACTTATTTTTTACTAAATGTTTACTATTTTTTAAGTTCTAATGAACAAACTAAACAAATAATGTGGAAATCATGCTTTTTGAAAAATTGATAGATAGAATAACGTCAATAGTTTTGATATATAGCTATACTTTTTTTAGTATACGTTTTATTTTAGCGCAGTTTACATGAAAATTGAAGTATTTGATAAATTACTTCTGAAACGTCTTCTGCCTATAGTTGAAAAAGACTGTGTTCCGAATCACAAATTTAAATTCAGGAGTAAGCACTCCACTATTGACCAGCTGCATAGGATCAATAATGTTATTGAAAAAGCACTCGAAAAAAGCAGGTCTGCTCCACGGTATTCCTTGATGTCGCACAATCTTTTGATAAACTGTGACATGAAGGTTTGAACTATAAGCTACGAACTTTAGTTCAAAACAATACAGTGATATATTAGAATCGTACGGAATCTCCTGTTCCTACTACTCGAACGATTAGGAGTCCTAGAACGTATATTTATACTGTCGATTAAACGATTCATTTCAGTTAAGATTTCATTTTTGAAATCTAACGTCTTTTGATCGGAATTAGTAGAAGGAACATTAATAGAACAACTTGCTTTTTACACTGCATTGATTTGTAAGTTGCTCAAAGTCTCCATGACATTGTCAGCACTTTCGGCTAACGTGTTGAGCGGAAAATCGTTTTCGAAAGCAGTTAATACAAGTTGAACTTGCTGTGGAAGTCTTTTGAGCCAAAGTTATTTGATGGATTCCTCATTAAAAATTGTTCCAGCATTGTAACGGAATTTGGACAGAATTTTGGAGGGTTTCATATCTTCTAAAGTCAGTCCGTGTAAAACATTATTAAGACCCTTAATAATCTCTGTTTTACAGATAGAGTACGGGGTGGTTCCTTTATCCCGAATAGTCAAATCTCCAAATTAGTCGTGGAGACGACTGTCTAAAGCTCCTAACGCATGAGAGTAACGCGTTTGTTCAGACGTAATTTTAGCAACATTAAATTGTTGTTCGAGTATTTCGAACCAAACAATAGGATTTTGTTTAAACAGGAGTTGTGGAGCTTTGTAGGCGACAGAAGCTAAAGAACGCGAATTATTGAGAGGTAAATCAGGGTTTCCTTGGGTACTGGTGCCTGAACTAGCACCAGAATTATTCACAGAGCGAGGTGCTGCAGCGACACTATCCCCTATAAATATGTCTCTAAGCTGAGCAGCAGTAAGGGTGATTGGGGCTAAATTGTCTTCTGGAGCGGAAAAACTGTTGTAAACCTCACAATCGCTCATTGTAAAGGACAAAAAAAATAAAACCAAGTCGGCAAAATTAAAAAACTACTTACAAAATAACTATTTTTTGATTGAGCTGTTGAATTGATTGCTGGTTTGTTGTTCCGACTGAATTGGCTGAGTTGTAATGAATGTTGAATTACTTGTGACTGGATATGCTGCTGCAATAAAATGTGTTAAACGTATGTTGAGGTTGCTTTTCAAAAGTTTGTAAAATTGAGGTTGTAAACTTTTCTTTGATCCGTGGTTGTTATTATACGTAGCGTAGTTGTTATTATACGTAGCTGCGTGAACAGGTGTTGGGTCGCCAATATGGAATAAGGTTTATTCCATATGTTATTGTTCTATTATATACTAATTGTTTTAGCCGAGATCGGTATATAAGTTTCTGTTTCGTAACTACTCAATATTCAAATGAGTCTTCACCCGAGTTCCGAACCCAAAGAATATATATAATATTCGATTTTGGGATTAATAAAAAACTCGAAAATTAACTTAACAATACATTATTTATTGTCGAGAAACAATATTAAAGTAAAGATAAAAATAGTAATTATTGAATAATTAAAGGTATAATGTTTCCCGACAAGATTTATTTTTTAACAGCCTGAAAAAATAAATTTTTCCTTTTTATATAGGAAAATTTGTTTTTCCAGCCCACTGAAATCCTTAGTTTTGCACTTATAATTTTGCTGACTAAATTTGCTAAATTAAAAAAAAAATATCTCTTATGGATTGACAACAGATGACGCTACAGTGCAATGAAATGAAAGTAAATCTTTCTATGTAAACTTTACTTACAAAAAAGTAGATTATAAGCCAGTATTTATAAAAATTTAAAACAAATTCCATATGTTAATACAACCAAGTACTTAGGTATGACACTAAAGACGCTAAACTACGATAGAAAGCCCATATTAGAAAAAAACATAAGAACTACGTGTAAAACTCCATAAAATGAATTGTCTAACAGGCTGACACTTCCAAATGCCTACTAGTAATAATCTATTGCTTTATTAGAAAATCTTAAAACCCATGTGGATCTATGGAATGGATCTATGGCTGCTCAAAAAAAATATTATCCATGATGTCACACAGAAAAAAATTAAACAAATATGGACACAACGTGAATTTATTTTTCTAAAACAATTTAAAATGTCAAAATTCAAAACAATGTTCAAAACATACTTTTCGCGTGAAATTGGTTTGGAGAGATTTGCGCGCCATCTCTGATGCAATGAAAAAAACTTACTTTTTTATCGCTGAACTGATTACCACTTGACGAAAACAGAAACGAAAATTTTCATTTCTGATTTCATTTTGGTAAAGTCATATGAAAGTTTCGCGTGAAATCCATCTGAGTTCTAAGCTTAAGACTAGATTTTAATACTACTATGTATTGGTAGTATTGTAATAATTTTTCTAATACAAATAAAATAAAAATAAAATAAGTTTCGAACAAAAAAGGGTTTTCAATAATTTATAGACATAACTGAAGGTTCCTCAATAGTAGAAGTTTAAACAATAAAATAATAGATTTGTAATAATAGTAACACAGCAGTAAAAGTGGATACTGAGCCAAAGTTTTAAATCCTATTAAATTTAAGAACAGCAGTGCAAACGATTTTCCCCAAAACTTTATTTGCTTCTATTTGTCCAGCCTGAATACCATATTCCCGTAGTTCACAGCCCTTTTCTTAATTTATATCTTGCAGCAATATATCAATTGGTATTACGCCAGTTATCACAGAAACTGCATCTATTGATACAGTTCTGTAAGCTCCAGACTAAATAAAATTCTCCACCAATAAAAATTTAGGCCACCACAGATTGTCGTCAATATTCCAATAACGTATTTTTGTTATTACTTTCTGACTATGCCTCAATATCAGTTTTTAATGGCATTATTGCGTTTGTGATTTCATCATTTATGAATTCTTCCAAGTCACAAGTTTTTGGTGCTACAAAACTATGTGCTCTAAGTTCTTTATGCGCTTCGGTGCCACTTGTCACAGTGTCATCAGGAAGTAGCGAATTCAACAAACATTTTGTGGTTTTCTTCCAACACGTAGTTATCAGTCCATGTCTGTTTGTTACAGTGCTTAAAACTTCTGTAGTTCTACGTCTTCCTACGCTGAATAAAAATATGAAACCCCATGGTTCTTCATTATCATGATCTGTAATGCATCTTTTTAGACTAAACTGGCTGCGGTCTTATTAACATCGCTCATGTATTCTACATAACTGCATTTCTTTAGCAGTCTTACTGCGGGGTTTTTCTCTTTTTGATACACCTTTCGCATTTTTGCTACTGTTGCTCTTTATGTGGTTAGCCTATTGTTCCACGTTTCCTGGGTATGCTTTTGTCACAGACACCGATTATTGAGCTCGTGATATTATTTTCTATTACTTCAACATCGCCTCATTAGATGCGCATGTTATGCTAGAAGCCCAGTATTCTTTTACTTCCCATTAGGTAATTTTCCTCAAAAACCCATCATTGACAAGTGTGACATCAATGTTTGATTCACCATTGTGACAACAGGTGCTTGGCTGAACTTTTTTCTTTATAACAAAGAGGCATCTTCTTGTAACAAACTTTTCAACAAGGATTGTTCATTCGTTCCTGTCCTTATTATGCTATATAGTCTAAGGACTTAGCATTGAGTCGCCAGTTATGATAAAAGTAAACCTATTGATATAATCCAGTGGTTCATCAGAGAATTGGAAGTAGATGCTGATTAGATAAAAATTACACAAAGCAGATCTTACTTCAACACATACACAATGTGAGTCGCAGCCTACTCTTTCTTCAGCGATATAAGGTTCCTACATTGAATGGGATAATCATCATCATAAACAGTTTTTCGGGCTGAAAATTGAAGCTAAAAATTTTACTCCTTGCAGGACTTTGCAATATGCCCAACTACTTAGCACTTAAAGCCCCTAGAGGCTCTGATATAGTCAGAAACTCGGCACGAAGACCACCTGATTTCTACTCTGCATTTATTCAGAATAATATTCAAACCTTTTGGCGACACCTCAATAATCCATTGGACTTCCTTGGTGTTTCTAGGAACTAAACTTCTAACTTCTTGGTGTCTTCTAACTTTTCTAAGCGGTTCACATCATAGACCATGATGCTGGGAATCTCTTTTCAGGTAGGGTAGTTACTAGCCCGCAACGCCTTTCAAGTTTCTGTTAGTTTAGAAGAGATCAGTGTCTTTGGCTTTTGGGGTCTCGATTATAATGCCATTATCATCATTGCCAGGCTAGTGTCGAACCGCATATTGATTAGTTTGTAAGTATATAGTAAGCCAAAATTAATCGAATGCTTTACTCGTTTCGATTAATACAGTTCCCGTACAGAATTTCGCGTTGAGTTTGTTGCAAATATCCGATGTGAGCTTAGTTATGGCGTGTAGCATAGAATGTTGATGACGGAAACCAAATTGATTGTTCGGAATGAGTTCATTTGTTTCTATGTGCTCGTTGATTTTGTTGGAGATGATAGTCTCCTTTATTTTCCCAAAATTCGACAATACTTATAGGACAATAACTATCAGGTTTGATCGGTTGATTCTTCATTGAATCTATTGTTTGCTAAATAGTTTGATGGGGTTTACTTTCCCCATATTGTTGGATTCCATTTTCTATTTTGTATCGTAACGGGATTCGATTTGAGCAAATGAAGGGTGTTTGTGTTGGATTGTCGATTTCTTGGAATTTTTTAGCTTTTAATATAACTGACATCTGTTGGTAAACCGGGGTGCCACTATATGGGGCTGGAGGTCTTGCGATTTTCAGTTGATATCCAAGGTGGCTGCAGTGTGGCTGAACCTTTGGCATTTATTGCATTGTAAGACAGTTTTTGGTCTACCCTAAATATTTCATTTTCTGGCACCTGCATAATATTTATATTTGGTAGGCGCTTCCCTATCTGCCATCTAAACTAGTCAAATTGCCCCAATTCTTAGTGTAACTTACAGAAGAACGCCGCACGACACACTCGTAGTATATTGCAGATTGAAGAATAAAATTAAAATATTTTTGGTTCTTACAATTTTAATTTCGAGACAATACAATAATTTTAAAAAATATTTTTAGAATGCTCAAAAAAATTTTCCAGTTTCATTTTATTTTTATTTACGGCCAACATACAAATAAAAATGTTTTATGTCGTATAATTTAGATTAACACATTAATTGGCAATGGCTTTACTAAATGCAAATCGATTTTGTTTATCTATATAGAGTAAGTGAACTGTGTCTGTAAATTTTAAAGCGCTTATTTAATTGTATACAAGTGAATTCAATTAAATTTGAATAAATTAGGTGGAATTTCCGCTGTTTTATTACTCTTCTGATATTAGTGCATGACCTTTTGTTATTGTTTTTCAAATTGTTGTCAAAACTATATTCTATATACTTATGTATTAGAGAAGCCATTCCCATTTTAAAATTAATTTATGACTTACATATGTTGCTAATCTGGATCAAACCAACTTATATAGAAATATAACCAAATTATTAGAAGTCTTATTTATTTGCGATAAACTCACAATTGAGCTAGTGTTTTATCGAATATGACTGTCACACGAAATTCAACATGTTAACAAAACAAAATTCAATATACATATACATATATAAAACGAAGTAAAATTGGTGAAAAATTATGTGAAAATGGATGAGTTATTTTCGTCATATAGTCGCATCATTGAACATTGTTGGAATTACATAAATAAATAAATATATACGTACGATATATATCGGATAAATTCTTATTTTTTATTTTTTTTTTTTTCATTTTGACTTATTTTAATTTTAGAAATTTTAATTTTTTTTATTTTTTTATTTTCTATTTCGGAAAATATAATTTCTCTAAATTAAATGGCAGCTTTAAAAAATATTATTTATTAGTTACATTTTTTTAAAACATAAAATCTGTTTTAAATTAGTTAACGTTTATTAAATATTTTAAATAAAATAAACATTTTTTTTTGCATACTTATGTCAAACCGCATAAAATGCAAATGTTTGATTTAACAGATGACAAAGTCACTCATTAAAACTATGTTAAACTTGCTTATCATGCCGCATAGCAAGTTCGACTAGTTCAAATATGATTAGTAAGGCTTTAACAATCATAAATATATATCAGTAATTTAATTTAGTTAATACTACTTTAAGATCATTTTAGACCACAGTCAATCTAAATTAGTGACATTCAGTTTTTTATACTTAACAATATTTGCTTTCAATTAACTTGATTCAGGCTCATTCTCTTTACCATTCGCAATATACGAATCTCATTTTAACTATTTATAAAAAAAGAAGAGTTTTCAAGGTAGTATACACAGTACCTTGTTCGGAAAATGAATTGGAAAATTTCATTCATTCTTTTCCATTCATTCACAGCCAGTTTTATATCTCCAAACATTTCAAATCAGTTCAGCATTTATTAGACAGATGCTATTATCCATTTTATAACCCTTTTCCGCATTTGTACCAAAGGCATAAAAAATGCCAACAAACATGTCAAATTTTGCCGACTCCGCACAGTGGTTTGTGCCTACTTTTTTTATTTTAATTTGTTTTATTTTTTCTTAATAATCAAGAAGTGATTCAACCATTTCAGACGACATTCATGAGTATGCATTAGAGTTGAGTTAATTGCTATCAGTACCACTCTAGCATATACATTCTCTGCTTTCATCGTTTGGCTAAAAGTTTTTTTCAATCCATTCCCTCTCACACTAATACTATACCCAATTTTTATGGATGAAAGGGTATTTCTGAAACATATCAGCAGTGTTACTAATGGGTGTCAGCCCTCTTTACCTTGCTTGTTGGTGATATTGTTTCATGTTTATAAGACTGAAAACCATGATGCTTTCCCCATTTATCCTGTATTTTGCCATTTTTTGTTTGGAAGAGTATACCATAATCCTCAATTTCCTCAAGTATGTGGAATCCTATAGTTAAATTATTTAGAATGCCTATCGAACTTCCTGGTTTAGAAATAATGATTGCTTTGCCGATTTTCCAACAATCTAAAAAGCAGCTACAGGTTTTAAAATTATGTTAAGGAATTTAGGGTGCTGTTTGATAGCGTTATCTTGATGGGTATTTCTAAAATAATTAATTACCAACCTTGTTAATTGGTTTTGAACCACTTTTCTTAGTAACGCGTTTAATAAACACTCCCACCTAGCTTCCGTCTATTTTAACTAGGATCGAGTTAATGTCAATTTTAACATCCAATATGAGCATCGCACAATATTTTTTGGAACCTGTTTTCTATCTGACAGTTGCAATCGCCTCTCACGCCGTAACTATACCACGAGCTCAATCGCATTAACCGTAAAGCGCATCTTAGGAAATCCGTAGACAGGTTCCCTTTGTTTTCAATGGGTTCATGCAGTCTTTCGCATATGATCCTTTATAATACTTTTGATGGGTTTTCTATTGACCTTGCTCCTTTAAGCAGAAGTACCATCCATTAAACTTTCCACTGCATAGCTAATAATCCTTCTTTAAAGCAAGTATTATGCCAGCTGACAAATCGATCCGGATCTGCACGGACCGCAGCCTCCTTTATTGACACTAGTGAAATTACCTCTTCCGCGCCCCTCGGTTCGATGATTGTTATATTTACAGGCTGTAGTGCAATAACATAGAGAAACAATATTTTCCGACAATTCTGAGCATAATGCATTATGTGTACCCTTGAACCTTGTTTTGTTTGTTTGTTTTTTGAACCTGCAATCTTTTCTGGGGCCGAAGCTCTCCCAACTCTTTCGCGGTTAATTTTTACGTCCTACCTTACGCTGTCACCTGCCAAATCGAGGACGCACGAATACATGTTCGATTTTAAATCCATCTGCACATTGCAATGCTCCAGTCAGCCTGTACTGTTATGGGCGATGGTTCGGCCCATAGATTCTGCACTCCAACAGGGAGTCATAGTTGTGTTCTTTGTCATCACCGATCGTAATCAGGTGATGAAAAATCCCTTTTGCAACCCTCTCCCGTTGGGATTCGAACCCGGTATCTCCCGTCCCAAACACCGCAGCTTTAACCACTGCGCCAATTGCTCGGTTGAACCTTGTTATAACTATGCTATATAGTTTCATCCAATGATCATGGTCTACCTCTTCACATAATTCTTGAAAGCATCGCTGCTTGCTTATTTTGATGGAATACTTAGGTACTGATCGAAAAGCACTATATTGTTGCCGTAACTTGTATTTCATTTCAGGTCTTGCAGGTTGATATATAAACATCTAGCACAGTCGCAATTTTTAATCAGCTGGGTATTTCCTTGATACAACAGTACACTGAAACCTTTCAGCTATCTTTTGATTTCCGTAGCATTGTTGCATCACAATAAGTAAATAAATCTGTAATTTGAGACACCATGCAAGACGCGCAAAATGTCTTGGCGATCGCTATTCGTGTATGGATCACTTTCTCATCCATGCAAGATCAACTATCGAGCTAGCATTACCCCTACTATTATGAAGGTGCTACCAACAGTCATTATTGCCACTAGAAGTAGAGCTTTATCTCTATTATTAGTTACTTGGGTTCCTCATTAAATGGTCCAGGTATTAAAAACACTCAAAATCAAAGTTGTATGTATCACTAGTCAGGCGATCGAAAAAGACTTTGAACTTCTCTATAAGCATAGTAGTTATAGATATAAATACCATCGTTCTTATATCTTACAAAATCAGATTCAACATGGCTAAACTGTTTGCTGAAGCAGGTCTTGCGCAGCTTCACAGTGGTTAAAATTTTGTTAGATCAACCACATCTTCTCCGTTTCGTTTGCAGTGATTTCAAATAAATCAGACACTTCAAACCAGTGGAATGTCTGCTCCCTTCAATAGCTCTATCACTATAAAGCATGCATTACAGATCGTTTTTGCAGCCCTTATGAATGTATGAATTAAAGTTTATGTTTGACAACCATAAAAATTGTAATTCAAGTGTAGGTCACAGTACTTTTAGCATTGACTCAAAACTATGCAAATTTTGTGAATCCAGTCAGTGCAGTATAGCCAGTTTCGAAAAAGCGTTTAATAAAAGAATACGTCTGAATTTAAAACAAATAAAAAATCATCTTCCACCTTAACAATGTTTCGGTGTCCACCAAGGCAAATTTGTATATTAAGGGACTCCTTCCTCATCCGTTATATTCTCCAGTAAACTTTTAGCTAAGTGTAAAAAACTATTTTCAATTTTGAGGCAACATTCATTGTCAGTTTTCTGGTATGCATCATACATCTTTTTTCCTCCATAATAAATATCATTATGTTTTTCACACGAGAACATTTTTCTGTTTTCATAAATTATTCGCACTGCAGCTGTTCTATATCTTTAAAGTTATTTACATAAGCGGGCATATACGAACGAAATACAAAGAAAACGAGTCGTGAAAATGTATAAAAGCCTATAATATTATTAGAATAAGTAGATGCAAAGTAAAATCTGAATGTGGTAGGTTCAATAGAAAAATAATAACTTTTTCTTATTCGTTTTTGATTCTGATTTATGTTATAAAAATATTCAAAATTAACTTATTGATATATGCTTTTTGGATTAACATAAACTCTCCATTTTAATAAAATAATTTCTGTTGCTCAGATACTGATCATCTGAACTTGTATGTCATAATTTCACTTTTATTGTCTTTTCCACATCTTCAATCAACTTTTTATCCTCTGTTTATATCACGATATCCACATACCCATGAATATCCACATACCCATGAACATAGCACAGGTTGTTATCTTTTGGCTTCGTTTAGGCATAGATCATTGGGCTCGATATCTCGAAGGCATGTGACCGCGTGTGGCACAAATCTTTGCTAATTAAGTGCAGTTGGCCTCTAATGAATTTTTTTTTCAATTTTGCTACAAAATTCAAATGGTGGTGGTTCATGCAATTTTTTAAAAACTGGTGCCCCTCAGGGATCCGTTCTTTCTACGACCCTTTTTCTAATTTTTCTCAATTGTCTTGTTTTAGAAACTCTCAACCCAATTTTTTCCTATGATGATTATAGTTGACTTTCCACCTTTAACTGACTTTCCATCTTCTTCATCGCAAAACGATTTTCTCGCAGAAAATATTGATATGAAGATCGTCTTACGCGGAGTAGATTTCTTGAAATGGTGAAGCCAACAGGGTTGAATTCCATCCCAACAAATTCCAATCCTATTTGTTTTTACTGGCCGAACTGATCGCTTTTCGCCGACTTTTCTGACTGGTGAACTCAGCTTGACATATTGGAAATTATCAGCCTAATTATATCATAAAAATATCTTATGCTGAACAAATAAAAAAAGCAGCAATTGGTGCAGCAAGATGTCTTGGATTTTTACGACGATGTATAAGTTTTACTTTTTTACTTACATGTCATAGTAAACCGGGTGTCTGATGCTTTTAATGAAGCTATTTCAATTGCATGTCCTCTTAGGAGACCAAAGAGTAAACCTCGTCCACCATGGTGTTCGAAGGAACTACAAGTAACGCGCTTAAAATGCAAGTGGCACTGCCAAATCGCGAAGAGAACAAAAAACTGACATGGACTGAAACTCCTGTGAGGGGGTCCTCAAAGCGTATAAATATGAACTAAGAAGTACCAAAAGCAATTCCTGGAGACTCTTTTGTGATAAAACATAGGAGTCCTCTGAGGCGGCTAGGCTACGTAAGATATTATTCAGTTGTCCTGTCATTCCAAGTTATCTCCAACGACCGGATGGCCAATGCATTACAACAGGTAGAGAATCCTTAGAGCTTCTTCTGAAAACTCGTTTTCCGGGTTGTTCTAATTCTCCTCCTATTTTACCAATAATTACACTTAATAAGGCTACAGCCTCGCGCGAAAAATTTTCAACAGAAGAACTATCTTGTTGGCAGTAAACAGGTTCAAGACTTTCAAGTCTGCAGGTCTGGATGGCATTATTCGTGCCGATATTCAATAAACCACTGACTTAACTGTTTCCTGGCTTGAGGTGATTTTCAAAAGTAGCCTCGAACAATTTCTCGAAAAAAATGGACTGAAGTGGTGCCATAACAAAAATCTTAGGCCTATTAGCTTATCTTCTTATTTCTTCATAATTCTAGAAAGACAGGTAGAGGCTTACCTCAAAGGCTTAATCAAGCCTCTAAAGCTGTCAAAATGCATATTGTAAGGGAAAATCGGTGGAATATCGGTAGATAAGTCTCTTGAATATAAAGAATTCTCTTTGGTAACCTATTATGATATTAACGGTCCCTTCAACAATTTCTAACCAGAGGCGATCACACAGGCACTTGCAGGTTTGAGGGTGGATGTGGCACTTGAAAGCTGGATTGATCAAATGCTTAAAAGCAGGAACAACGAATCTAGGTGTATCATCCATCTGTAAATTTGTAAGTAGGGGTACACCGAAAGAAGGTGTATTATCCCGCCTTCTTTGGAACTTGGTCATAAATTATCTGTTACTAAACCTGGAAGGGAGTGGCTTTAAAGTGGTGGCTTATGTGGATGATGTCGCTATTGGCGCTTTCGATAAATATCCTTGTATCCTCAGAGATGTTATGCAGAATGCTTTTGGCATGCTAACTCAATAATGGACCAATAGTTGTAGTCTTAATGTTAATTCACTGAAGACTGGATTGGTTTTTTTTTTCAAGGAAGTACAAACTTTCTCGTTTTGACCCTCCAACTCTCAATAGAGTTGTTCTAAAGATCGCAAATAAAGTGAAATTCTTGGTTCTCTTTTCGACAGCAAACTAAGCTGAAAGACTAATATTCTGGAAAGAGTAAAAAAGGTTACGATAGCACTCTACTCCTGTAAAAATGCCATTGGAAAAGGATAAGGACTTAAGCCTCACATCGTACATTGGGTTTATACGCCTGTAGTTAGACCAGTTCTAATGTATGGAGTTACAGTTTGGTGGCCCGCCTTAAATACAGTGGTGAACCAAAAGTTGCTGATGAAAGTGCAAAGGACTGCCGCCTTGTGTATTAGTGGTGCACTTAGGAGTACCGCTACTCAAGCACTAAAAATTCTCTTTCATCTCATCCTTCTGAACATCCTGGCCAAGCAAGTAGCTGCAAGTACAGCTATAAGGCTCAAATCAATTTATCAGTGGTCCTGTAACATTATGGGGAAACTCGTCGTCTATTCTAACGAATATAGAAATCCCCAAATCTATCGACTATATACTATTTCGGCATCATCTCTCAAAGTTAAATTTCTAACTGATATTCCTTCCAGATAGGGCTGGGTCGAGTGAAACAGTTTTAAAGTCAGGTTTTATTAACTTCTTTTTAGATGGCTCAAAAATTGATGGAAAGGTCGGCAGTGGGGTTTTCTGCGAAAAACTAAATGTAAATCGCGCTTCCCGCCTCCCTAATCATTGCAGTATTTTTCAGGCAGAGCTTTTAGCAATAAAAGAAGCCATAGACTGGATGAAGTATCATGTAATATCTTTAAAAGATATTGGCATTTTTACGCACAGTCAGGCTGCTATTAAAGTTCTACAATCAGGCTATGTCACGTCGAAAGTAGCCCAAAGCTGTCTCTTAATGAGATGGCTGAACAGTTCAACATCCATCTTATATGGGTTGCAGGAAATTTCAATATTACGGATAATATAAAAGCCGATGGATAGTGTAATTCAACTTAGCTCCTTCCGTCGTCACATCTTTGATCAGCAGTTTTGAACTTTTACTCACATATATGCTCTAACTCTCAAAATCGCTTAAGAGTTTCATAAATGCTGAATTCTTCCATATTAGTGGCACGACAACATTTGGCGTCATCAATTTTGGGCTGGATATAATTACAAAACCAGATAATCACGATGGTGCTTAAGTTCCCCATCGAGTAATATATCAAAAACCTACTACTATTGATGTGGGTAATATGTGCTAAGCACCATTGCTTCCGAATAGAAAAGATGAATCCTCAACATGCTTTGCTGATTTATCCTTCTTGTTTAATAGGTTTTAGAACTCTTCTAATTGATAATTGATATCTCTGTCTCATTGATATTAAAAATATATTTCTTTGTTTTATTATGATTTAAACTTGTGTAACTCTATAAAAATACCCTTTACTTTATTTTGGAACATTTAGATTATTTTAATGTTTGTTTTCTTAGCGCAACCCCAGAGTTGTAGGTCATAGAGGCATACCGATTTCGGAATTTGTTTATATAGCAGAAGTTTACTATGAATTGAGTTCCTTCCATCTTAGTTTAGCATCCAAGGTCATACCTAAGTATTTAGCCGTGTTTGCATACGGTACTTTTTGTGAATTGATCATTATTGGTATGTGCTCAACTCTCAGATTAGTAAAGTTTACACATGTTGATTTAGTTCGATTCAGTTAATTACGCCATTTTTATGTCCAATTGCATATTTTGTTTGTGGCTATTTCCTATTTGTTGATAGAGTCAGTTATGTTTTGTGCTGACGCTAATATGGCTGTATCACCAGAAAAAGTTGCTATAGTTGCATCATAATTGGGCATGTCTCTTGTATATAGGAGATAAAGAATGGGCCCGAGGACACTACCTTGGGGTACTCTTGCTGTTATTCTTTTTAATTCAGAGTATCCATTTTTATTACTCAAGTGTCTGTCTGAAATATACGATTTCAATCAGTTTTAATGTAAGCCTTTGATGCCATACCTTATCAAACGCGTGGGTCACATCTAGCAATATCCCAGAGCATATTTGTTTTGAATCAAGTGATTTTTTGATTTCATTCGTAATTTTATGAACTTGTTCTATAGTCGAGTGTTTTCCCCTGGAACCAAATTGATGTGAAGGAATAAGGTTTCTTTCTTCTATTATTAGTTTCAGTCTTTTTTGAAAGTAACTTTTCGAATAATTTCGATAGCGTTAGACGCAGAGATATAAGCATATATCAAGATTTTTCATTCGGCGGTTTGTGTAGTGTTAGGATCATTAGTACTTTTTTAACCTTCCTTTGGTACGTATCTTAATAGAATTGCTGCATTCATTATGCGCAATAAGTTCTTCTTTCTGGTAAGGTTTTAATTACTTGACCCGTTATTAAGTCATAACCCGGAGCATTTTTAACGTTTAGGTTATTCTTTGTTTCCCAATTTAATTTATGCATTCGTATAGCTCTTATTCCGTGCTCATCAATTTTGTCAGCAGAGGTAAAATCTTCCTCTGCAGATTGTCTTGAATATGGTTGAAATGTCTGGTCTAGATAATTTGCAAACAGATTTGCCTTTTGTTTGTGGTTTCTAGCCCAAGTATCGTTGTTTTTAATTAGAGGGATCTTTAAGTTGAGTCTTTTTAGGACCTTGGTTGCTTTCCATAGAGAATAGTCTATATCTTTTGTCCTGTCAGATTGTTTAGGTATCTATTCACTGACTGGTGTTTAATATCCTTTATTAAAGCTTTTAATTTATTGATCAAACTATTACATAGTCGCTTCGCTTCGGGTGTTCGATTTCTTTGCCAGTTTTTACGAGCTTTCCTTTTATTTTTATTCATTGCTCTCGCACTTCTTCGGGATATGTAACGTTTTGATTTGTTTTTTACATATGACTAAGAGTACTATTTCAAGCAGCACTTTGTATATTTTCTATGAGTTTGTCTAGTTCATCTTCTAATTGCTCTGGATTACGTATTGGGACTTGAAGATTAGTTTTCTCCTGTATAAGTGTTGGAAAGAGATTCCCATTAGTTTTGTTATTGGTTAATTTGGGTTTAACCTCTTTTCTTATTATTGTTTGGCTAAGCGTCATTATAACTGGCGAATGATCCGATAAAAGACTCGAGTCATTTTCTACATGGATATAAGTCTCTGATATACCTCTTGTTACAAAGAAGTCTATAAGATCTGGGAGCTTATTGATGTCCGTCAGCCAGTAGGTTGGCGTACCGCCTTAGTGGAATTCGCATTTTAGCTTTCTACCGGCTGCAAACAGGCCCTTCCCTTTAGTCTTTAACCGTGATCCTCAGTAGATATTTTTTGCGTTAAAGTCCAATTAAAATATTACTTCCAAGTATTTTGAGGAACATAATGTACTCTTCTTGTTTGAGGTTGTATCTAGGTGGACAATATATTGCAGAGATGCAATAACTTTTTGTTTTACTTAGATGCAGTTTAATTGTTGAGAATTGCATGCACATTTTTTCAATTTTCAGACCTTCATTGTGTTGGATATTATCTTAAACAAAAATAGCTAACCCTCTTCTAACTATTCTCAGGATATAGCGCATGATAAAAAGAATACCCTTGGAATTTACAATATGAGGATTATGTGAAATGAGTTTCTGATATTATCAAACATAAATCTATGTTTTGTAGATTTAAATTTATTTCTAGCTCTTGAATATGCCGTAATAATCCATTTGCAATCCATGCTACTATTCTCAGCGTCTTAATCATTTGTTAATTTGATCATTTGTTTTTATATAATTTATATTTTATATAAACTTTATTAAGATTTTTTTCAACCCATTCATTTTGTTTTTTCATTTCTCCAAGTGTGCTGTGAAACCCTCCAAGTGTGCTGTGAAACCCTTTGAAAAAATTTCAAATTATTCTTTCAAATTTCTTATGGAACCATAAAATCTACCCTAAACCTATTACTAAAAGAGTTCTGGTGATTTGAAATCTCATAAAAACCAAATTTGTTTACTCATGTTGGTTCAAAAATTAAATGTCTTCAGCAATAAGTTCGAAACGATAGATTTTCATCGCTGATATAGTGACATCATACGAACCTGGTTATCATACATGCCTGACAAATCTATAAACGTGAGCGGAGGTTAAATTACGGTGGTATCCAGTTCTTCTTTGTTAAGTTTTTGTAACAATGTTTTTTTTTAATTTATTTGAGTCAGCCCAGTAATTCAACCTTTGTTTCGACGCCTCCTACTGTGGTGGTATCCTAAGAATATTTTGCTCATGTACAAATAATTTGCGATACTTGTGGGTCTCCAACCACAGGGCAAGGAATACTCTTATATTTATTTAATATAACAATTAGTATAATCAAATAATTTAATTCCAAAAAAATGTAAAGAAAAAGGTTTCAAAGCACTGGTGATTAATTTCAACTCAATTAGTTAATATTTTCGAGGTCAATAATTGTCGTTAAAGAGACAAACATTATATTTCTGATGCAAATTCAATAACTTAAATATTTAAACTTCTTTTCTTATACTTTCATACTAAACTGGCTAATTTTATAGTAAGTTTTTAAAATTTGTATCTTTACTTATTTACTCATCTCTTTAAAAACCGATTACAACGTGTTTGACACAAAATATTTGGATATTTTTTTTCTTATCACACTTTTAGAAGAACCTGAAAAATAAGATTAATGAACTTTATTTATTTTTAGGTTCTTTCGACTATAAACGTCACAATCAGTATGCTGATACAAATTGATATACATACCTTTATATATTTACAGGCACTCGATACATAAGCTTAAGCCAGTGATATATATATATATATATATATATATATATATATATATATATATATATATATATATTTATATATATATATATATATATATATATATATATATATATAAATATATATATATATATATATATATATATATATATATATATATATATATATATATATATATATATATATATATTTGTGTGTATTGTTTTATCTATAAATAATAATATTACCAATCATATTATTTATAGTTAACCAACTCTGTTCAGTACGAAAATAATTTTTAAATATAATCTATTTATATCAAATACAATTTGAATGAAAAAAAACGAAAATCATAACATCTTAAATTAATAAAGTTCGGGATCGTATAAAATGTAGATTTGACATTTTTTCAAGTACTTATTTAAAAAATTCTTTCTAAATTAAGTTTATTTTAAATAATAAAAAAATACAAAGTTAAAATAAATTTATATAATCTAAATGGCAGGTATAGGCTACACATAAAAATAAAAAGTATATTTTTAAATCTTATGATTTTACTTATAAAAAAATTTTAAATATAGAAATATACACTTTTGACGTATACAATCTTATCGGCAGACTTGTTGTTAAAAAAGCGTCAAACAAAATGTCTAACTTATATGATAAAGTGCGTGTGTAAATCTATAATTTGTTTGTACGACAATATACATATACGTTTGATGTACCACATGTAATGAAACATATTTATACTGATATTTATTTCGAAATATAAATACAATTTAAGCTTTTAATATATAGTAGTAGTACTCCCCTTGGTATTTTTTACGAAACGAAAATATAATATACATTTTACATGTTTTAAATTTACTACCATTGATAACGATTTTATTAATTTACGTGAAATATTAACACTTATATCGTAATAAAATTTATCATGTAATCGAGAACATATTAAATTATTAAAATACGGTAAAAAAAACATTGTTGATAACAATTTAATCAACACAAAATTCATTCACGCTTATGAATTATTTACAGAAACGAGTATATAATATTGAATTATTTGCATCAGTCATAATTGATAAGAACTTAATAAAAAAAACGATTGTTAGCACACAAATGAAATGAAAATTAAAAATATTTATAGTAAATACAACTACAAAATGATCATCAAATACATTTTACCAACGATTTTTTGCTTTTATATATTTCAGCATCTTACAGTAGAATTTATTTATGTAAATATTTAGTTTTTTAGTTTTGGTCGTAATGACAAGTGAGAAACAAACATTTTGTAAAATTGAACAACAAACAAAAGTTAAGCTTAGTCATATTTTCCGTTAAAAAACTGTAACATTAAGCTTTATAGAATCTTTGTATAAACGTATTTATTTCTATTTTTTTTAGAAGTTTTAAAGAAGAAATAGAAAAAAGTTTGTCATAATACAGTAGTGGGTAAATAATTCAGTGGCTTACTGCGGTGATCTATTATCATAAACGTATTCCTAAATTAGGAGAATAATGGGCGCTCTCATTTATCCTGTACATGATTGATTTGTTGTCCTTGAAAATAATATATTTTTTTTTCAATTGTTTTATTGAAGCAAAAGTGGACCTAAACGCCCAGTTCAGCCCAATATGTTGTAAGGTTTTATTTGGTTTTGATCTTCGATTTGCCGTTTATTAGTCTACTTTGGACAGTCTTATCAAATATATATATATATATATATATATATATATATATATATATATATATATATATATATATATATATATATATATATATATATATATATATATATATATATATATATATATATATATATATATATATATATGTATATATATATATATATATATATATATATATATATATATTTTTTATTTTTTTTTTAAAACACCATTATTGGTATGGCTACTACAATCTTGAACGTTATTAATTCATTAGGAGGGTTAACTTTAGTACGTATGAGATAAGCATAAACATGTGTGGGTCTGCTGGACTTCCCTTGAGATATACTATTTATACGGTTAGTTCATGAGGTTTGATTCGTTTGAGCCGCGCCTTATTTCTTCGTTTGTATTGTCCAGTAGTTGTACAACCTCAACGTTAGTGTGGGTACGAAGTCTCTACTCATGTTTTATGGCACTTTTCCGGGTAACGTCGTCTATCAATTGTATTTCTAGATCATTGTGTATTTCCCTGTTAGTCATAAATTGGTAAGCGTTGGTGATCATTCGCAGAAATTTGTTTTGACTACGTTGTTTACTGTCTATTGGATTTATAAGTATAACCCCATAGCTGAACACCATACATCCATATTGGTTTGAAGATAGTCTGGTAGACTAGTCTTTTGCAATACAGGTTCATTTTGGAATGATGCCCAAGTAACCAGTACATTTGACATTGTTTTAACCGTATCTGCTCAAATTTTTGTCTCACGTGATGTTTCCAGTTGAGCCTTGAATCTAAATGCAGACCAAGGTATTCAGCCAATTCAGCCTGTGGCACTTGCACCCCATTGAGGTATATGTGTAGACTGTTATTTTTTTGTCGAAGCGTAAATGTCACAAGGGTTGATTTGAGCTCATTAAGCATGATTTTCCAGTCAGTTGTCCATTTAGTAACACTATTACTCGTTGAAGATTTTCCAGTGCAATAGGTTGTAATTCGTCTACGAAATAATTACAGTGTCGTCAGCGAAGGTGCCGATGAAAGTTTTATTCGTTGTTGGTATATCCGCAGTGTAGAGAAGGTATGGCATGGGTATGCTATACCATGGGTACCCAATACGCTTCCCTGTGGAGCTCCCGCTAGCTTCTTTATGGCTGACTCTGAATTGGCGACTAGAGAGGTGTAATTCAAGCTGCTGGCAATAGTTTTGTGGTAGCATTTTCCTCATCTTGAATGTCAATCTCTTGTGCCAAACCCTATCAAAGGCCTGGGATACATTTAGAAATATGGCAGGGCAATATTTCTTTTCTTCTAACGCTTTCTCAATTCCACTGTGGAGTGGTTATTCCTGAATCCAAATTGAAAATCAGGAACCTTTACCATTGGCTTTAGACGTCTTAGTAATAGTTTTTCAACCAGCTTTGATAAGGTCGAAAGCAGTGAAATTGGTATGTATGATGTTATTTCTTCATCTGGTTTACCTGGTTTCTTCAGCAAAATTAATTCTGCCGTGCTGACGGATTTGGGTACATACTTCAATCTCATACAGGCATCAAATAAATATGTGATCATGATAATTGCTTCACGTGGAAGTTCCTTGAATAGACCTGGTGATATTTCATTAATTCCTGCTGTCTTTTTTTGGTTAAGACTTTTGTCAATTTCTTCAACAAATTCGATTGGTGTAACTCTTTTAAAATCCTGATTTGGTTGGTAAACAGGTGTTACGTCAATGTTGGATTGAATGTCATGGGGTTGAAACACTGTTGCTAGGAGTTGAACAAAGAGTTCCGCTTTTTCTTTTTCTTGTCGAACCCAACTGCCTTGAGCATTTCTTATAGATGCTACTCGAACGATAGGGCGATTAAATTTTCTGGTTGATTTTCATAGCGAGTAGTCCTTATCCATTTCTGTGCCTAGCCCGCTTAAGTAGTTGTCAAAGTAATCCTGTTTGAAGCTTTTGATTAGCCTATTGACTTTGTTACTTATTCGATTGAAAGTTGCCTTGTCAGCGGGTTTTCAGGTGAGATGCCATATTCTCCTTGCCTTTCTTCTTTCCTTGATTTGTTCCCTGATTTCAGCCAGGTATTTGACTCCAATCTCCGCTTTGTCCTGTAATTCTGTAGTAGCTAGACTGGCGGCCATACGAATGTATTCAATGAAATTGTTTGTTTGTTTGCTTGTTGTTCTAATTCGTCATTACTTTTACTACTAACTTTTAATTAAATTAGGTAGCTCTTCCAATTTTTCTCTGAAGAGATCCCAATCCGCGGATCTGTTAGTAAGGTTCTGTTTTTTCTTTTTCTTGATGACTATAGCGCTTCCTGACAACAGTACAGGAATGTGATCAGATGTTAAGTCGTTAATTCCTTCGACTCCAGAGCAACTGGATGAAATACCTTTTATAATGAAGAAATCAAATAAATCTGGTATTTTTCCTGCATCCGTTGGCAATACGTTGTCCCCCCTGGAGACAGGTATTTGCATTTGTTTTCAAGAATGGCATTGAACAAAGCATTTCCTTTCCCAGGAGAAATTAGCCTGGAGGGTTACAAGCTGTATGTTTTGTATTATAGTCCCCTCCAATAATAAATCTTGGACCGAGTCTTTTGAAGTCGTTATTAAATTGTAACTTCGTTGGTGTATGCTGTGAAGGAAAGTATGTTGCCGCAATATTTAGATCTGCGCCATTATATTGGCTTGAGATAACAGTTGCTTGCGCATGTAGCTTTCACGAATATCCTCTTGTTGATTATGTTTGATATTATTTTTAATTAGCACAGCTGAACCACCGAGGCTCTTTCACTAGGATGGGTTGTCCACTAGGAATTAAATCCCTTTATTCTGTTAAAGCTGGAGAAGTTTCGAAAAAATCTGTGTAATATTTATGTTATTTGTACGGAGAAATCCTTCCAGTTCTTGAGCTCGTTGGTTTAGCCCATTAGCGTTCTATGTTACAATGCGTATAGGGACGAGTTAATCATTTGTGTATATGCTGACTTTTTTGCTTGGCGGAAAGAAATTACTTTCCAGTTTTGACCCTTTCTGCTAAGTGACCAAATGTCTGTTGAATTTGACTAACGATTTTAATAATTTTAAAGATTTGTGCATAGAATAATCCAACTGTGGATGGTGTGATTGTTGTTTGTAGTTTAGCAGCTCTGATTTGTACTCGCTGTACTACTATTCTTCACTATTATTCTGTTGACTTTTAATTTTGTTCCGATATACACATGTGCAGCATCCTTTATAATTTGCAGTATGTTCTTGTTGTTGACAAAGAGCACATGATGGTGCGATATCTAGTTGTTTATTGCATTTTGTCGTGTGATGATCCTCAGAACATTTAACGCATTTGACGTTAGCAAAAACTCTTGGTATGTCCAAGTTGTGGACAATTCGTACAATGTGGAATACCCTTCGTTTTGTTAGGTGCCTCAAATTTAACTATACAGTACGCAAGTTTTTTGATGTTGTATATACTTCTTTATTGTAGTCTTTTTGTTTTAAGTCGATGTAAAATAATAAATAAAAAATAGTTGTGACCATTTTGTATATGTTCGTAATACCTGCGACATCATGTTCCTTTTTTCTAAGTCTGCTTTAATTTCATTGTGACTAATGAAAGATGGTAAGCCTCTGATAACCACTTTATAAGTCTTTTAGCTCTTCCGCTGGTAGGTGTGATATTCGATATTTTCTAGTTGTTTACTGGGATCTTTTTTTAATTCTTCCAGTAATATTTTGACCTTTCTCTAATCATTTTCATTTTGAAAGGTAATTTTAATGTCATTATTTGAAAGCGCCTTAAAATTAGTTGATTCACTAGTGGATCTTTTTGTCGAAAAAGTCGAAATTATTGATATTGCTCACGAAAATGGGTGGAGGCAGTGGTATTTTTGGGTTTTTCTTTTCAATGTTATTGTTCACACTTTGGGTAATATTTTTTGGAGGAGTTCTCGTTTGTGCGCCTATGTTTCATAGAATTTCTGTTATCAGCACCGGAAACTTTGTTTTCCAGTTCTTCCTCAATCTGTGCAATACTCTTCTTGACTCAGAACATTGAATCTATTATTCTGTTAATAGACTGGAAATTGGCGCAGCCACCAGTTGGGATTATTTGAATGACATGTTTACTGGAAGATGGCTGAATATTGTTTGAAGACAGATTATTAACTCGTGCTGGATCCTCAGCTTTACTATATTTACTATTTTCTTTTAGTGTATAGTTCTTTCTCTTAAGTTCAGCAACTTCATTGCTCAGCTGTGCGATTATTTTAAATTTATTTAACAGTTCCTCACTGTTTATAATATTTGTTGATGGACTGTTTATAATATTTGTTGATTTGTTCTGATAATGAAATTCCCTTTTCATTGAATGCTACATTTTTTTCAAATATTTTATTGTTTGGTGATCTGATTGTAATAGAGCTTCTTCTGAATGAAAATTGTTCCTCGTATCTCTTTTGATCGTTGGTAGAATTTTGTAGGAATGTTTGGTCCCCCTAGAATCCATACGACCGACCTCCGAAGAGAGTGGATTTTCCTGAACATAAGGTCTGCCACCTAGGGTATTAAATTCTTTTTTTGTTTTATCCATTGAGTTTTATGGTTTATAGTGTTATTACACTCGCCTCTAGAAGTTCAGCCGATACATTAACCATGCAAGACAACGTTGCCCATGTGCTACCGCTTGGAGGTAAACTAGAGACAGTTCATGATTTCTAAATAGTTACAACGTTGGAATATAAACCAATGTATAATTGGATATACACGGTCAACGACTACCCTCTTGAAATACACCCATTGCCCCATTAATTATGTGTGCTGTAGTTTCCGTAGTGCTTTTTATGGTAGGGCTTTTTACTTTTTGGTTGATTTCTTTCAGAATAGCTGGTAAAATAGATACCTCGTGACTTTTTGCTTATCGTAGCGAGCACAGATTCCATCAGCCATTTGTATGGGTTGCACTTGCGATTTTGGTCTTTGTAAACCTTTATTAGTAGTTTAAGTTTGTTGCTTAAAATGTTTAGGTTTTATCTTTAGGGGATCTTGTTCTGTGCCAAGCCTTAGGAGCTATTCTTTTTCCATTAACCAAATTCTCTCACTTCAACTGGATAGTTTCTATTTTTTTTTTTGTAATTTTCCTTGCTGAATAGGAGTACTTTCTTAGGCCGCATTTTGTACACTTTTAATGTTGCTTTCCAGCTCTTCTATCATTTATAAGCATTCGAGATCTGCAACTGTAGATTTACGCTTTTTTCAATTAGATTACGAAAGTATCTCAGTTTGTTTTGTTATTTGTTCGTCTTGCGGAGGGCTTGTTTTTCTTATTACCATGTCATTTATTACCAATAAAACTGGAGAATGGTTATATCTGTGACCACCCAGATTGCTGATATATAGCAATATATATGCTGATATATATATAGATTGCTGATATACTAAAAATCTCGTTATTTTTGGTTTCAATAGAACGGTATAGCTACTTAAGCATAGCTTTCTTCTCTGTTTTTAATTCTTCATGATGTTTATTGTTATCCTTAATAAAATTTTTTTTGGCTAGTCGATGTTTTTTCTGTTCTGAATTTTTCATGAGATTTTTGTTTATTTACTTTTGCGCTATTTAGAGGGGATTTGTTTTGAGAACGATTGAATCTTAGGTTAAGAACTCTTACTTGTTTGGTTTTTCTTGTTTTTACTTATTCTTTGCAGCTCTTTGGCTACCTCGCAGCCTCTGTAATTTGCTGAGTGATGTTGTTTTTTCTTTTTGAAGTCTTTTAATAGATGTTCTCTCTGCGTTGTCAAAAACTAAGTGAACCACTTAGTTTTTATAAGTGAATTTTTGAGCACTGATTGCAATTGATAACATTCTGTAGGTTTCTGGGTCAAGAGCATTCACTCTCGAAACGTGACTTTATATTTATCGTTTGTAGCTAGATTACTATTTTTTTAATTGTTTCATAATTCACTAACATTTAGTATGTTAATGCGTGGAGGTCTTATCTCTTTATGTATTTATCGATTTGTATCCAATTATATATATATATATATATATATATATATATATATATATATATATATATATATATATATATATATTTAGATTCATAGATGACTGATCAAGTTGGTGGGGCGGTTCTTTTTTTATGCCCTGTGCTGATTGTTCAACCTCAGACGAGGAGCTTGAAATAAGGCTTCTCTTATTTTGTTTTAACGTTTAGTTTTAATTTTCCTTCATATAAAACTCGTTTGCCAATTCATTCTCATCTGTTTCAAAAGTAGTTATAGTATTGTCTTTGGCTTCATTCTTTATTTGGATTTTAGCAATTTCTTCTTTTGGAGCATTTGGACTTTTTTGCATAGTTGTCCATTGAGTTGCATTTTTCTAGCGATGACTTTAAATCAGCGTTTTCTCTAACTTCCTTCACTTTATGATAGATATAGAATAATCTTTCTAATATCTATAATCAAAGTACCTAAAAAATTGTTGGAGATCGTAATATTTTGTTATTTCTCAAAAATGGAATCACTGGATAGAGTTGATTTAGAGTCCTCTTTTATTTACTGAGTATCCGTTCTCTATTGGTTTCTTTTGTTTTGAATATCCCACATAATGATGATAAAAATAAATTTACCCATGCATTCAGTAATGCGCTGATCAATCCAGTTACGACACCTTTATTTCATGAGGACATAACCAATGAGTACGTACCCTGATCGATTCGTGGGTATAATTTTAGGGTTACCCAGTGTGCAGCGCAAAAAGCTTGTTTAATCTGTGAAAAAGTGTTAAAAAACAGCACACAATTTTGTACAACCACCTTGAGCTTCATGTGATTAATTTAAATATGACAGGCATCGTCGCTAGTCGTATCTTTGGTTCTGTTTATATACCAAAACTGTCAAAAAAAATCATTTTTATTTTAATTGATTTGAATGTTATTTTAATTTAAGTACTAAGCGTTAATTATAAATAAACAAATTCAACCGTAAATTACACAATTTATTGAAGGAATTGTCATTTAGATTTAGGTAGCTGATATTATAAAATTATACATACATGTATTATGCGGGTCTTAGATTGTTTCATGAATTTATTTAGGTTACACCTATTTGATAAAATGTAAATTGTTTATGTTTGGCGTAGGAACTTGGTATACTTTTTACTTATAAATGAATTTATTAATATTTGGTAGGAGTGAGATTTAGTCTGTTGGATAGTCAAAATATTTTCCTGATTTGTGTATGGCTGTTATGGCTGATTTCAAGAGAGCTGAGGCACATTTAAATTAAATTCATTTTGTTTCGAACCCTATTTACTTTAACGCCTTCATACGGATCACACTAAAAATATGGTTGCATCCTGGCTCGCCAAAAAGGAACAGAATCGTGTATGTCATTGGATCCATATTTGTATACTAACTGTGAAGTGTGATGAATTTTTGATTGGGGTGTTGCAGGTTTTTCGGATAAATATGAATATCTCGTTCAAATTGCGGGTCTCTGTCTTCGTTTACAAAGATCATTGCGAATGTGGTTACGAAAATAAGTATATTGTGAATTTTGTGAATTTGACAGCATATACTTTGTAAAAATAAAGGATAATCTATTACTTCTCCGTCAACACTCGTTGCTATTGGCAGTTTAATTTTTCCTTTTTGGCAGCACGATGTGAAATTACCTTCAAGTGAACGCTTTTCTTTGAAATGTTTTATAACACAAAATTTGGAGATATGATTTAGGGATCCATCAATTAGTGAGGAGCGTAAATATATATATATATATATATATATATATATATATATATATATATATATATATATATATATATATAATTTATTTGTAATAATTAAGTATAAAAGCCCAGTTTCTAAAGATGTCTGCCTATGTGATCTTCTTACATAAGCGGCTACCCAACGAATGACCTATGACTGCATTTTGGTGCCCAGATATTCATTGAATGTGTTCGTTTACATGGTTTAATATCTGTGTTCTGATATTTTTAGGTCCCGCTGTAGGTTATCATTTCTATAATGTACCATGGTACAATACCAATGCCACACAGCACTTTGTGATACTATCATTTTATCTTTAGAAATTTGTCTTCTTGGTACAACTCCAAGTTTGCATACCAAAGGTCTATACTTCTTTTAAAATTTGCCGATATAAAAACTAAATTATTTTCAAATTCTTCTTGTTCATTCCATCCAAGCCTATAATCCTGGATCATGCTGAGATATTTAGCAGTATTTGTTCATAGAACCAGCATTGACTTAACTTCTACTGGAATCAAGTTAACTTTCTAATTTGTTAAGTTTACGTAAACCGATGTTAATTCGTTTAGGCAAATGCGACATTTATTTGTTCAACTATTTCTTGCATTGATCGCATTTTGAAGTTTAGGCGTTGTCAATTTTCTAGTTGCCAGGGTAGCTGTATCAACTGCAAATAGTATGGTAACTGTACCTTCTATGTATCTAGGAAATCACTGGTGTTCAAGATGATCACATCTTGAGCATATCTGCTTACTCTTAAGTCCGTCTTCGATTATGTCTATTCCTCACGAACTTGTTCTATCGTAGATTGATTTTCTCTAAATTCAAATTGATGTGATGGAATGAAATTTTGATTTTCTACTACTTTTGAGATTTTTTTCTACTTTTGAGATGCAGTAAGATTAATAAAGGAACTTGTTCGTGCTGCATGTTGCATAGTACTGTTAAGTACCTTGAGTTCGTCTTCCACTTGTATCGGTGTTTTGATTGATACTTGCAGGTATATTTGCTGTTCAATTGTTTCCTAGATTAGGTATCAGTAAGTTTTATTATTTGCAAGCTTATATTGGTAAATTTTCTTTAATTATCATTGTGTTGAGAGTCATTATAATAGGTGAGTGATCAGTACTGAAATGATATTTTAAAATAATACATAAATTTATTATGCGAGTTTCAGATCAGTTCATTCATTTAATTAGGTTATATGTCAAATCAGAGTTTATTGTAGTTGTAGTATCACTAGTAAAATGTAAATAGTTTTTATTGTTACTATGTAAACTATAGTTAAGTTTAATACTTAGGAACTTGACACAATTAGAATTGGCTTATTTTATTATATACTGCCTGCGGCTCTAAACAAAAGCAACACTTGTGCTTCAATTTTCTCTATAACCATTATACTCAGACTTTGAAATTATATGTTCGAAATTTAATTTAATATTGTTATTGGAGTATTATTATTAAAACCCAAGTAACTACTAGGTTTAGGGGATTAGATTCGCTTTACCATATTTAAATGAATTAAGAAATGCGTTACCTTGTTTTGTTAAAACAAGTTTTTAGTAAATTTAGTAAATTATCTGAAAATCATTATAAATTATGACGAGATTCCATCAATTCCAGAAGGAGCGCTAAGATTCCGAACATTAATGAGTATATCTATTTCCTCTGCATTTGTAGGTTTAAGTTTTAACTTTTATATTTTTAACTTTTATAATTCTGCTCCCAAAAAATGTTTGTTTCATTTCAAATATATTGACCGAGAATTTCTTAATATTTCCAGTGGTTTGCATCTTGAAACCATCTGCTGTATGGGGCACTAACGTAAAGCGAATTCACTTACATTAAATCGTGATTGTTTTTTTTATGCTTTTTTATTTTAATACCGAAACATTAGTTAAATCATATCCTTTGTACATATATTTAAGTAAATATTTCTCACTTTTTACTGTGACATACAATTCACCGTTGATATGGTCGGAAAAGCTTCTAATTCGACTAACTCTCTTCTTTTGTATTTGGGATATTCGTTGAAATTTTCGAATGTGTAACCTTAAAAATTCTTTTGTAAAACCTTGAGGACATTTCTGGTGTATTGTGTATGGTTGATTTCAAAATGATAGGGCGACAACTCATGGTCAGGAATATCGCAACAATAACGATTTTGTCGATGTCTTCGTCCATTCGTAATTACGAAACATCATTCGGAACAATTCAAATATGAGAATGTGGCAATCCTCCCATTTAAATTTGTTTTCAAACCAGTTTTCATTTTGGTTTGCAGTCACGGTGACTGCTTGTTTTCAGAATGGGAGTCACGATTAAAATGTTTCATTAAAGCTTTATACACTTTCCTAAACACCCTGTCTTTAACAACTAAAAAACTACTCTCTAGCCGTTAAAATGACAGCGATTATTTTTCTTGGCTTTGAAACACTTTGGTCATTTCATTAATCGTTAGACCGTTGTTCTGCTTTTAGTCATTGTTTCCATCATACAGTATTGCGCAGCCCTACTTAGTTCGTTCAACCCTTTCTGTTTCAGTGACTTCACTTCCTTCAGAATGTACTGTTTCAGTTAGAACACTTATTTGTTCACATATTCAAAATCACAACGAATAATTTCCTTGAGGTGACATAATGTTACCACCCGTCTAAGCAAAAACGAATGAACTAAAAACTAAAATATGGTATTTATGCCATAAACGAGCCAAACCGCGTCTCTAAAATACCCTTTGCACCATTTTTCGCTATACGTCCAGTGATGAATGAACTACTGTGCAATAGATTACATTTCATAAATTTGTTGCCTTACAACTTACCATATATGTCATGCTGTTCATGTGTTTCAATCACTCTTGTGGCTTTTTTGATCTTCTTTGTTCTCCAAAATATTTTTTTCCGATGAAATTTTTAGTGACAGCTCCTTATACAACTTAGCTTGTTGTTATTTGCAATTTTCAAGAAATTTATACTTCAGTAGTAGGCATACACACCACGAAGTTTGTTGCCGATTTAGTCCCTAAAACCTGTGTTCATATATTTTATTTTAGACTCGTTGATTTTGACACCAAAGGCATTCGAAAAACGTTAGCGGATCCAGAAGTTCTCATATGCTATCGCCATTCAGACTTTTTTTGAAAACTTTCAACTACAATATTTGACACAAGTGGAATATTTAGTAAATCAGGGAAATGATCCTTCCAAGTATCGAGTACCACACCGATGTCAACGCGAAAATTTAAATTCAGTTGCCAAATGGCAATAGGCCTAAACCTGAAGTTATGAGGCAGTCCAGTGACTTTTCGTCAACAAATGTTTCATGCGATTGTGAAAGACTATATTCTGTTGCTCGACAACATTTTGGCACTACTCAACAAACCAATCATTTTTGGATTTAATTTTTACCATACCTAGAGTCCCCAGGGCAGCACTAATAACCCAAGTTTTCAATACCACCCATAAGAAATGTAATTTGGAATAAAATGGATCGAAACATATTTATTTGCATGGTTTCAACATAGCTTGGAAACTTCTTGTCAGAGACAGTATCGAGTCAAGATTTAAGTCAATATAGGCTTAAAATCGTCTTTTGTAGTATGTATTACAGAATTGAACCTAGTCGAGAATTGAACTCGTATGTGTTTCCCTCTATAAATACCCAATTCTCTAAAATTAACTTTTACCAGATAATTCAAATCATTGATATCATCTTCAAATAGCATTTATTGAATCATTAAGAAACAACGAATATTCATAACCAGCACCACCCATAAACTCGTTCTTATCTTATCATCCATATAGTGAATCGAATTTTAAAATCAATTTCCTGCGATTCACAAATCGCATATAGGCAACTAACGTAGTACCACTAATTCGGTTCATTATTATGATTTTGATCAACAATATCACTCGGTGATATAACACACATATTCCAACATGGGGGTTATTCCGGTTCATTATATTAACGATTTCGCTTGATCAATTTTATTTTGATTGATTATAATATTGAATTAAATTTGCGACTGAAATTTTTACTTTATCATGCACACACGATGAGTATAATAAAGCTTCGACTGTACTTCCATATCATTTCTTACTCTATACTGAACACAAAAAAAAAATTTAAAACCGAAATTAAATAAAAACAAAGTTAACAGACATGAAAATATAACGACAACGATCAACTTACGAGACGATCACATACAACTTTTTTTTTTATTTATTTTTTTTTTTTCGAATAAAATATGCTAAATGAATTTAACGTTTCAGTTTTGAGTTGGCTGCTAACGCGAGCGGTCTTTGAGACGTTACCAAAGAGAGAAAGAGATAAAGTACTAGAATTTTTAATATTTAAGAAATTTAAAAAAAAAATTTTTTTTTGTTTGAATAAATTAAAAAAAAAAAAAAAAAAGTTTTATAGTAAATAATTAAATTATCGATATATGGAGCCCGCGAATTTTTTTATAGTTAAAAGTTTCAATATATGGATAAATAAAAACAAGTTTTGTTTAATAAACTAAATAAGATAATATAAAAATATAAAAAATAATAATACAGTTTTTGTGTGATTTTATTAAGAATTAATATTTTTTTTTTGTTTTATTTTGTCAAAATTTTTAAATTCTTATCTAATTTAATATTTTTTTTGGTTCTCTTGTTTAATTTTAAAGGTGTTGCTGGAGAAAAGTTAACATAATTTTTTTTTTGAACGAACGAACTTTTATTTTTAAATTTTAATTTAAAAGAACAATTCTTAATATTTAATTGAAATAAAAAAAAAATTAAATAAAATAACGTTATACAAAATGATGAGTATGAATGGAGAAATCTCCATGGATGATTATCCAGATGGTTACATGGAACAAGAAGAGGAATGGGAACGTGAAGGACTACTAGATCCTGCTTGGGAAAAACAACAAAAAAAGGTAATACTTATAATAAAAAAAATGCTAAAAAGTTAAGTGAATTAAAAAAAAAAAAAAAGACAAAGTGAAAATTTTTTTATAATTACAAAGTTTGCAAAGTGAACATTTTTTTTAAATTTTAATCTTGCCTTGTTAACGTGCAAGATTACGAACATAAGAAAAAAAATTATTTTCCCGTTCTATTTTCTACCGTTTAAAAATAAACTTGTTTTTCATTTAAAAAAAAAAAAAAAAAACATAAAAATTTTAAGAAATAAAATTGCATGTGTGTTGTGTGATAATATACGAGGAGTATATAATATACAAAATCTATTTTAAAGAAGCGAAAAAAATACCAACGTTATATAAAAAAGATTATTTAATATATCGCTCTATAAATAGTTTAAAGATGGTCAAAATATATGTGTGTTCAGGAACTTTAATAATTGATATAGTCTAATATTTAGTTCAAGGTTAAAATAGTAATAGTTGGCAAAATACGAATATTTCAAAATTTGCAACATCGAAACATAACCTTTAAACGCAATATAGAATTTGGCACAAATTCTACTCTATTTCATAAACTTTATATTACACTATTTTTTTTTTTTTAAATCATAGTTTTTCCTAAAAAAAATCTTGCCACATAAATAAGAGCATATACATTGTAGGTAGTATGTTTATAGATGAAAACCTATATTATGTCAGTAATACTCTATTTTTGAAAAAAAGAAAATTTTTAAATTTTAACCCACACTCAAAATTAAATGAATCGACGACAAGAAATTAAAATTTTCAATCTTATATCCATATGTATGTATTGAAAACTATTCTGTTTATCAATTTTTACTCGGCTAATTTTCTTTTCATTTTTTTTATATAATCTAAAAAGTAAAAATGTATTTTTCATGATGATCTTATCCACAAAAAATTCGTTTTGTTTCACAATAATACCCCATTCGTTTTATTTTCTCCAAAATTCTATTTTTATCCTCTTAAGCAGCAAAAACAAAATAAAAAAAAATCAGCGACTAAAAACGCGACTCTTTTTATTTATTGAAATATATATATTATTATAATATAATATTTGATTAACGCGAATTTGTTTTACGCAAATTTCCATAACTAATTAGATGAATGGCATTGAGTAAAAAAAATTTAATTACTATAAAATTATTAATAGTCCTATATATATAATACACACACTTGAAATGCACATTATGAAACTTTGTAATGAAAATAATTTAGGGCAAGTTACGTTGTTCCACACCTGTTTGACGCGCCAAATACAATTTGCATATGTTTAAACAAGCAATTTTCTAAACTACTGCCCAACCTTTTACCTATATATTATATTTAAAATAAAAACAGTTCCACCCACTTATGACGAAAGAAAAAAAAAATTTGAGACCTGTCATCCGACGACGTTTTTTTTTTATTGGAAAATTTTTTTTCCGAAATATTTTAATTTTTGGCCTACGCAAATACAAAAACCTCAATGATTTTTCTTTGGTACATATGTAATAGAGGGAACCGCGTTCTATTAAAAGAAAATTTTCATATTATTCTCTCATGATTTTTCTTTCGAAATACAAATTTTTATTTTTTTTTTTTACTCTCGTGCTCGACATATACACATGCATATAATTAAAAATAAAAATGTATTTATGTATATATATATATATATATATATATATATATATATATATATATATATATATATATATATATATATATATATATATATATATGCATATATACATATATATATAATAAAATATGTATTTTTTTTATGTATTAATTTTTTTTTATTTGTGAAAATCTATGTGCTACTACCCGCGAAACAAAGTTTTTCTCGCGTCAAATTTCATGCGTCCAAAAAAGGTTTGAAGTAGAATGTCTTAACTTTCGAATAGAAAATATTTAATTTCTGTGAATATATATATATATATATATATATATATATATATATATATATATATATATATATATATATATATATTATATTGTATATATATATATATATATATATATATATATATATATATATATATATATTTTCTTACGAATCTTCGTAATTTTTCATTTCATTCGAGAACGAAAATGTATTCGACCACGAAAATGTATTCGAATAAATTTTCAATAATAATTTTAGTTGGAAAATATGAAAAAAATTGATTTCCCTTAAAAATTATGTAACACTCATCGTTCATACAAAAGTGATGATCAAATTTCGGTACACGTATCTCGTATAAATTCACCAAGTAGATATCAAATGTTAGTGACCGAGAAAATATTCTTGATGTCTTTGTAAAGAGTAAAAAAAACGTAAAGGAAATAACAATTTTCATTGAACTCTGATTTTTCAAAACCGTGTAATGTGTATTCATTTAATGACGTACAAAAACAAAAATGACAATCCATTGTATGTTGAACCTGCACGCGATTTAAAATTATAACAAATCAACTTTCTTCTTAAAGCCCACAAAAAATTAAAAAATTAAAGTAAATTATGCTGCACTTTTTATTCCAATGACCATTTTTCCGTTTTGTTTGTTTTTCGCTTTATCATGTGCGTCATTTATGCTTTCTTTTAATTTATTTAAGTAAATCAAAAGGGAGAGGAAAACAACAAAATAAAGGGTGTCCCAAAATCCACGCAAAGTTATGCCGCGATAACTAACACGATTAAATGTTATTGCATGTGCCGTTTAATGCTTTCAGCTCAAAATCTTCACCAAACAGCCACACGTTGTAGATGCATTTGCATTTAACCCCAATTAAAGGACATTTCAGTATTTCATTTTAAATAATATTGAACTGTCAGCTGTCACGCTGGTTTATTTTTTCGTTGACAAAACTTTACCGCACACATGGCAGTGAATTTTGGTACACCCTTTATATATATACGTATAGTACATAGCCACTTTATATTAAGCTCAATCTGAATTCGTTTTTTATAAGTTTCTTAAAAACAGAATTACCGTTAAATTTCTTATTTCATTTTGATTGTTTTTTCGACCTTGAGAAGTATTTAGCTTTAAGTAAAGAAGAATCATATGACATGACGTATAAGTTTTTATACACAAAGAATATATTGTCGTTTTATGACTACAAAGAATGATTCTTAAACTATAAAAAATATATAGATTTCTTATAAATTAATACAGTTAAATATCATCTGGAAAAAAATTAATTTTAACAGTTATAATAATTTTAATAAAATGCAAAAAAATAAATCGGAAAGATACATGCGTAAATAGTTAATTTCTTATCTCATTCTCATATGGTTAGTCAAGTCAGTTGTAGGCAAGATGTGGCTTGCGGTTCATTCGCGATTTAAAAATCTCTAAAATTTCATAGACAGCCGAACTTCCGTCAGAAAAGTTTGTGATTTTTCGAAGAAAATATATCCCCATTTAGAGGTGAATTTTTAGTGCTTAGAAGACTACAGTTTTAAGAGTTCCACCAGTAAGGAATACAAATTATTGTTCTTGTTCCTTAAAAGAAAGATTATTGTTCCTTAACTATCGAGAACAATTTTTGGATGCCCTAAAACGGTTAACCTTATTGAAATTCATACGAAACAAACGTCATAATCTAAGTAACAATTAACAGTGGTGATGATCTAATAATCGACCTGTACCTCTTGATTCGGTGCGATGCCTGTTTAAAGTTAACGTACTTTTCAAAAGATAAAGCTAGTCTTACAGATACCGCTAGCTCAACATCATCTATATCTTTTTTATTATTAATTAATTACTTAAGTAAATGCACGTTTTGGACACACATCAACTAAAGGATGTGTAAACTCCAAAATATACAATTAAGTGTACATCAGCTAAGATTAATCTAATTTATTGCTTAAAATGAAAAAAACAGTAAGATTAAATGAGATGAGTCAGTCTTAAGTAAGATGTGGCTTGCGGTACTTTAGCAATTATAATATTAATGAATATACATGTTTCAATAACCATGTTTTTTTTAATGTCGTATCTTATACCGTTTGCTGTCAAATCAAGGATTATAAATTTTCATGCTCTTTCACTTTCCTGTCATATGACAGACATGTTATCTGAACAGAATGATAAAATATATGTCTGATTATCTAACTGGCATTATAGGAAAAGGTAATACGACTTAGAATACCATAATCGTATATTTAAGAAAGAAATTTTTCAGAATTTAGCTATTAAAATGTCATTGCTTGAATACTATTAATATAAATAAGCATTGTAATGACAGCCATCTAGTGATAAAAGTTAGGTTAAAGATTATATGAAAAATTATAATAAACGTTTCTGACACAAAAAAACTCTATGGCCTAGTTAGCGAGTTGACAACATAATTGAAAGTTTGATGGCTTTATTTTTTTAATCATATATCAATCATATATCTCTTTATTTTTATTTTTTTATTATTAGCTTTATTCTTGAATGTCTCTACAAAAGAAAGTCTTAACCTATGTTAATATTTAGTATTAGTATGCACAATTTCCTTAATTTATAAATTCATTATCATTCACTTTGTTGTCTATAACTCGGCTTTTTAAGAATATCTCTGGCCAATGCATTGGGATGTGTCTCCAGTTTGAGCCATTTTTCTACCTATAGGCTCAAAATTTTTGACACTGGATTGCTGAGGAATATTTTCGCCGTTTAAGAAGTGAACAGTTGCTTTTGTTTAGTACGAACGTAACATGTGTTGATTTATTTTCTTTGACTTTTATTCGCCAAGTTCGCAACCAGTTCTCAATTTCAATCAAATGATTTGGAAATTGTTTTGAAACATAGTTTGGGTATTTTTGTGACATACCAAAATCTTTGTGTATTAATCCTTTATTGCAAACTTTGTCGAACGCTTGTGCAATATCCAGGAAAACAGCAGAACAAAATAATTTTTCCTTTAAAGTGTGTTTGACTGCATTGCAATGATGATCTGAGTATAAAGTATAAAGTTAGAATCATCCGGTTTGGTCTGGTATCATGTGGTTGTTAACTTGTTCATGTGGTGAAAATGCACCATACAGATGAGAATCAAAAGCATTGGCTTTTTATTCTTCACTTCTTGCCCTATTTTCGTTTGGCATTTTGATATGCCAACTCGAATTTGGTGGCCTCTTAAAATGTCTAGTTGCTTTACACAAAAAGTATTTTGTTCTCAATATTGCCGAGAGTTCACATATAAATAATTGTGGATATTAGTATTGTCTTCTTTCTTCAGAGTTTATAATTGCTCAATTTAATTTCCATTTTGATATCTGCGAACTTTGTGTTCCCAATTTAGTCGAATGCGTTAGCTTTTATTGAATTAAATCGTTGCTTTTTCGGCTGCTACTTTCAGATTATCTCTCAGGTATGCTTCCGCTGATATTAAGAGAATTAATATTCGGTTAGCAATTCTCTTCTATGTTTTTACTGTATTGATATCATTTAGTTTTTTTAATTGTCAGGCGTTTCAGTTCTTCTTTCTTAAGGTCATCAGTACTCACTGTTATTATTATCGGTAAATGGTCGGACAATAAATTGCAACAATTATTTGCCAAAGCATATAGAACATTTAGTTATACAGCAAAGAACGTGTATTCTTAACGCTAATGATCTTGATTAATTGAGCAAAAATGAGTAAAGATATTGAAAAAATGTTTAAAAAATACATTTGTTATGGGTGTTCGGTGGCCCTCGCGACAAACTTTAAAATTAGCCTCAAACTAGAATTGTTGAAAATCACGATATTTTAAGAGTACTGTAAGTTTTCAAAAAAAAAACCTATAACAAACGTATAAGGCCAAACGTATAAAGCAAGGCTGGTTTTTCTGACGAAAAGGGTCTGAAACCTATGGGTCTGAGATTTTAAACCGAATTGCGTCTGAGTATCTAAGATATTTCAGTTTAACACTTGCACTTCATGACCTTTTTGAGTAACTTCAAATATAGAAAGTAATATGTGTTTCTTGAGCTGAATTTATAACATGGAATATTAGTAAGGAAATACTTCTTAAGAAGTTTTTGCTCAAAAAATGAAAATTGCCCAATTTTTTTCATGTTTCATTCTATTATTAGTAAGGAAATACTTCTTAAAAAGTTTTGCTCAACAAATAAAACTTGCTTAATTTTTTTCATGTTTCATTCTACGTATTTTAATCTAGTTGGCTTTGTCTGTGGAACAAACAAATTTTTTATGTTAGGGTTTCAGTCAATTTATAATTTTTTCTTGTATTTTCTTTTATTTTTGACGAGATTGATCGTTAATTCATTCAATGCTTTAATTATTAATTCCTATATTTTTCGTGTTTAATTAAATTATTTTTTTTTTTGTAAAATTAAAGAATGTACGAAGCTGCTTAAGACTATTTGCAATTAAGGTTTTATATTTATTTAAAAAAAGGGGACAGGTTTTATCCAACCTAGCAAGTTCACATGTACAGTTCAACATAAATCATATTAACTGTTCTTAAAAGCGAGGTCAGCGTTCTCTTCGTTCGTTTCTTATTAAAATTGTGTGTATTTAATTTAATTGCGAGTGATATATCTAGTGTTTAAATAGTATGAATATTCATCTACAACATCAAATTTAGCTTATCCTATCAATTTACTCAATCTGACATATTTAGACAATTATCCGAAGTTATTATATAAATTTGAGCTACCTTTGTGTTATAATTGTTCTTATCAGTACCGAGGATATATTATTCAGTTATAAATTTGGTCCTCCTTTTCATATTAAATATTAACTCCTATAGTAACTAAATAATAAAGGTTACCGTTAAGTCCGTCAAACTTTGTTGGCGTCTCACATTTCAAATTGCCTATTTAAGTAAAGCTGCGCTTGAAAATTTAAACTAATTATTTGCACATTATAGCAAGTTAAGTCGAACGAATGTATTTAACCATCGCTATACTACAGGTAGAGCAACTTAATACTTAAGAGAAATTAATATTCCAAGAATGTAATCTTATAACAAAACAACAACATGCCGGAATAACATAAGTTTTATTTTAATCACATTCAATTAATAGATAATTGATTTTACTTTTGTGTTTTGTTGGATTGATTAACATTTTTCGATATTTCCGATCGATTATACCTTTTTTTATAAAGTTCTTGCATCTTTTAACTGTAAATTAATAAAACTATATTATAAAGTTTAAATGTGCATACAAAGAAATATATATAAGAAATTATTGATAATCGTTAATTTTGATTAAATTTGTAAGAATACTGGAATAATATAATAAAGATATATATACTTATATACTGGTATAATAGAGAGCATAGAATATAAATTATTTATATTATATAAGATTTTTATTCTAATTGAGTGTTTGTGGTATGTGTGTAAATATACTAAAACCATCTTCAATATTATTGTGTTACAGTTACATGTAATTTTTTTAGTGTTAGAATAATGACATTGAACTTTTAGCATTGATGATGCGAGGTATCTATAACTATAATTTAATTTTTCTGTTATTAAACCTGGTTTTAACCACAAAACTTGCGTATGCTGTTCTATTGCTTGTACAATAAAATAATCAGCCTCATTCAATTATTTGCCTATTGTGTTGAACACTATTATAAACACGTTTCTAATTCTTCGAATTAGTTTTCTCCCCATTTACTTCGTGCACACATTACACTATTCAATTATATACAGCCCACTAAATATTATTTGATCTGAACAAAAACCAAAACCGAGAAAAAACATTAAAATTTATGATTTTTTTTTTTGGTGTGGATGCAGAACAACAAAGCATTATTTTTCTCACTTAATTAAATTTTTTCTGATATACATAAGAGTACATAAATCAAATCATATATTCTATGTACATAGTTTTATTAAATAATATGGCGACCTAATTTAAACGTAGTATGTATAAATTGAAAGCTTTTCCAAACAAAGAATTGGATGCTGAATTGTTTTGTGTCATAGTGTTGAAATTTATTGGAAAAATGATAAGATAATGTTGCAAATAATATTAATAAATGGGGTTTTCAGGCCATTGCTGGTATGACCAGTAGTTTTTAGGAGTAAGTTCATTAGTTTCATAGTTCCAGTTCCGGCTTTCGAGCCTCTCTTTAATCCCCATATCCGAATCAGATACTTATTCACTTTCAAAATTACGTTTAACTTACTAATTATACAGGTAACACTTTTGTTACAGTGCTTCTCGGCAAATTATCTAGAATTCTATTCCCTTTATTATTTGTTATTTCCCTTTATTCATAAAGAAATGCAATTTTCATTCCTCTTGTACAAGTAATACATTCATGTATAGTTTGGTGAATTTTTTTTCTTTGCATTTATTATCTAATACTGCGCTCTCAGGTGTGATAGTGTTGCTTGATTGCCACTATGTAGTGTTTTTAAATTATATTCTTTGGTGAGCAATCTTAAGAACGTGTGTCCTAGTGGCAGTGTGATTCGATGTTTGTCTTCCAATAATAGACTAAAATTGGTTAGTCTTCTCCTGGTTGTTTCCGTCTAGAAATAGAGTTGCGTTATAATTGTGTTGCTCTTTGGTTTTTAATTCTTTTAATTCTGGTTCGAAAGATTCTTGTTGTGTAAGTTCAATAACTGCCTTTAGTGTTGCATTCTTCTGGTTTCAAATAGGAGATATTTTTAAATTTTAACTTTGCATTATATGGATATCGTAAACAGTATGCAATGCTGTGAACAAGCCGTTGTAATGAAGAGAATCGACCGAATTTAATTAGTTTTTTTTTGTTTACTGTTGTTGGAAGTATTCTTATTGATTTTCGCTCCATTGCTGTCTGCACGCTCCATTTCTTTACTATCAATTTTTATCATTGGATAGCTCAAAATTCTTAGCCATGTTGTCCCTTCCCACCAAATTATGTGGATTTTTCAATTGGGTTTAATCTTTGAGCTGCATGGAGTCATCACGATTAAGCCTAAAACTGCCGTGGAAACATTCCAGCAAAATGTTGATGTTATTCTTTATTGATATTCAATTCCGAAACGACAGTTTTTAGCAATTTAGAAAGTAGCTATGCGACATCTATTTTTTTAAATCACCGCTGGTTGCTAAACCTCCTAGTGAATCGAAAAGTTTTGATGCCCCTGATAAAAAATTTCGTTTGAATATTGGTGTTTTAGCTTCAGACATAGATATTTTAAATTGAAAAGTGTCTGTTGAAGAGTTCAAGTGTTTCTACTGTATTTACATTTAGAGTTTCTCTGATTTTCAAGAAGTTCTTCTAATAATGCCTTTTCGTTGATGTACCATTTCCTGAGATTGGAACCTCCATCTCCAAATTTAGTAATTTCTTTTGAGCAGCTACCGTCTACTATAATAGGCAGCTACTATTGTGTTAGCTCCAAATAGAAGATCATCCACGTAGCAATCGTCTTGAATGATTTTTGAAGCAATTTAAAATCTTATCTCTTCAGCAATGACTAATTGTTGCAAGGTTTCATCTATAACTTCTCATTGGCTTATTTGGTTCAAACCGCCAAAGAATTCGTTGAAAATCTTTATCTTTGCGGGCTATTTTGGTTAGCCTGAACATTTTTTCGATGTAATTACATAGCAATTTTTTTCATCTGATTAATATTGCTGTTAAGATGTCTTGCAAGGTTGAATCTACATGAATTATTTAATTATCAAACTCATTGATTATCTAGCTTGTGTTTGTCCGCTAATGTGACTTACCTGTTTAATCGAGTGATTAATGGATGCCGGTTTTTTGATTAAGACGACCAGATATGATTCATCCTGTAGTTCTGGTTTTAGCTCTGGTTTTTTCTTTGCACTGAGCACTTATGACGCGGATCTTTTTTTACGCTTTCTGTGTCTAGAAGTGGCTTAGTGATAGTCCTCAGAAATAAAGCATTAGGTTGTAACTTGAAGATCTATGTAAATCTTGGACTTATGCCTATATTGATATTTGGTAATGTTTCCAATATTCCGGAAACTTTAGTAAAACCCTTTGGCAGGTCTAAGTTTTGTTCTGCTTGCTCTACGACGTAAGCAGGTTGTAACCCTGGATCGATTAGTGCCCATAATATGTGGAAACCACCGTAATTATTCTGTACTTTCACTAGGGCTGTTGTAAAAGTACTGGACCACAATACTTGTCAAATGTTGATATGTTCAGCTTGACAATCCTGCTTTCTTATTTTTTCACGTGTAGCAAAGTATGATGCCTACCTTGGCAGGTAAGACATTTAATTTTACTGCTACAACTTGTTGACGTTTTGGCCGAGACAATTTCTGCACAGGTTGTTCAACATAACCATCTGATTTCTTTCGGAAATGCTCTCAGGTCTTTGAAACGAAGCCATGATCGTTTCTTACAGCATACAACAAATGTTCTGACAGCAAACGACCAATCCGGGTTGAAAGCTTAGAGAAACAAGAATTGTATCGCCTCCTACGACAATCAAAAGAAACACGGCATGTAAATGCCCCCCGATTTGGCAGATCATTGTTACCAATAGTTATGATGAATATTACTTTCAACTTGACCTTGCCCCTAATACTCAAACTATAGCTACATAATATAATTTAATCTCATTACATATTATATTTTTTTTTTTAATAATTTTTGTTAAATTATTTTTCCAATTGATAAATTCCTCTATATGGATGATTTATTGATTGTGTTTATGCCAATTTATTACTATTTGTTGTCGATCGACGATTTCAACAAAAATTAATGAATCGATTCAAAACTAATTATGTGTGTCCATATTTAAAAAAAAAACATAAAATTGAAAATATATTATTTTTCAATTGATATATAATCCGTTTGTAATCGTTTGGGAACCGACCTATGTTAATATATTATGTTTGGAACTATCGTCGAGAGAAAGTTTATTTTAGTCGTCATATATTATAAATTTAATTAACTTAAAAAAATAGTTTTGGGCAGATTTTCCAATTATGTATATGTTGATTTCACTGTATTCGTAATTTATTTAACTTGAATTGGAGCTATTGTTTATTTACTAAAGTATAGTATAGTTTATTCAAGATAGGTGTTATATTGAACCGTATAGAGTATATAGCCACAAAATAAATAAACAAACACACACACACACACAAATTTGTTAAACACAACCAATAACACCATAAAGTCACGGTGAAGGTCATACAATTATTAGTTTAAACTTGTTTCCAATGATATTCTTACATATACGTATATAGAGAGTCAAATCTTATGTAACTCCGACATTATAAAAAGACAAAATTTAAATAAATGACGCTCCTAGTTTTTGATAAAACCATATTTTAAAATAATAGTTTTTGCACTATACACTAAATGAGACGAAATTTATGGGTTTAAACGTCTTAAAATTTCTTTGATTTTTATTTGTAAAATTGACAAATTTATTACAAACCAAAAAGGTTTTTTTATATCTCGTATTCGAAAAAATCTAACGAAACTTTCACATTTCCGACTGATTATAAATTTTAGTTACGTTTAAAATGTATATAAAATATGTATATAGTGGGAACCACTTCCTCTTGGTTTACGTCATATACGTGCTTAAATAAATTAAGTATTTAATAAATCTAACCTGAAGACCTGTAGTTAAATCTTAAATTATATATTTATTCCAATAAATTATTTAAATTAGTTTAGTACTATGTTTTATGCTTTAAGCTATTTTAAGTTTTTATCACGTATTTTAAGAAAAATCGTTTTGTTCATTTTTTAAGATGTCGCGACTTAGAATTTGACGAAAACAGTATATTGTTAGTATATAGTTCGTTGTAAAAAAAAATTTAAATTTACTTAAACTGCCAACCAGTACTCTTTTAGATCTAAATTAAATACTCGGGCAAATATATCTGACCGATCTAATGTGGTTTCTCTTTAGAAGTTATGAACAATTTCATAACCGCTCTTTCGAATATTGAATGACGATGGCAGAATCACGAAACTATAGAATTTGCCTTTTGATTGCTTAAATATATCTTTACGCGAGAGCCATATTGTTTAACTTCAGCTCAATGAATAAATCACTTCCATCAACATCTTTAGATATGTTATGACTGCTTCAATGTCATTACATGATTTCATAATATTTTCTGATGTCTCTTTTTCTAAATTATTTAGGTTGTATAGAACGCCAAATGTAGACTCTAGTTGATACATCAGCTGGAATCTTTCATCAACGTACATTATAGCTGTATATCATTTACAGAAAAATAAATTTCAATTTAAATTTTTGTTGTTTTTGTGGATCAGCAGCTTATCTGTTGTGGAAAATACTTTAACCTACCTGCATCAACTCAATCCAAAAGAATTATGTCTTAACTAACGTCACTTCTTACATTTGATAAGATTTCACGAGTATATATGCTTCAACTGTAGTAGTGCAGAATTATCATTTACATTTTTATCCTAGAGCAAACGGTAACATTTAATGATAAATTTGAATGTTGATTGCAAATTTTTATTGCAGCTCTTTTAGAAAAGTATTGGGCTGATTCTAGCACTTTAAACAACGTGTGAAAATTGCTTAGTTAAATACTTCAAACTCGTCGTTAGTGAAACAAAAATCCAATTTTAGGTCTATATGGCAGATTTTTGTATTCAACTTTTCAGCATATAATATCACTCCATCATAGCGGGGAGATTACTCCAGCACGTCTTGCAATCATAATTCTGAAGTGCAAAACAATTGTTAGAATTGTTCTCTTCGAAGCTTCTTTAAGGATAAATTTTATTACAACCAATAAATGAGCAAAATATAATTGTTGATCAGTATTGTTAATTCTGCCATCTTTCTCCATGACTACTACCACTGTCTGTTGTTATACACGAAATATCACAGATATGTGATTTTCTGACTGTGGTCCACTTGTCCAATGTTACGCTTATTAAAAATATATTTGACTTCTGTTCTTCAAGCGCTTTTATAAAACATTCCTCAGCTAGTACCAAGTATTTTTTAAAGTTCAGTTTTCCTAACTTGTTAGCACTAAAGCTTCCCTTAACCTTAGCTATACTTCTATGCACCACCGGGTTTGCATATGCGGCAAAAATATCGAAATGCCACTAAATAATCTTCTGTGATTATGTTTTGTGTCTTAAGATAGTCGATAAGTATCGCACCTTGTACATCCCAAACCACAGGCTCCTATCTTTCCAGCCAAGACAACCACTTTTGCCTTCTTCGGAGTGTCTAGTGGTGAATCCATGTTTCATCAACGATTATGATTGTGTTTGTAATCGATTGTCAACAAACGCAGCACTCATATTGCTGACAGCTTCTTAAATGCAAATATAATACGGCTATCCACATGATGCCAGCTATCTCACTCAATGATCTTTTAAAAGATATCATGGATTTGTTTTTTTCGATCATTTCTGGGGTGGTCGGTTCTTTTGGTCGACTAAAACCGTGTTCATCAACTGTGCTTGTACGCCCGTTTAAATTCTTTGAAAAATTCAGAGGTTTTTCGCTTTTTACGGCTGTCAAACAAAAACTAAACGTCATATTAAAAGACTAAATGAGTATCATCAATTTTGACAGGCTAACCACCATGGAGTTTTTTGAACATTTCAATTTTCCAAAATATTCCACAATTTTGACAGGCCATCATGAGATAATCAATAAACCATCATGAGTTTAATCAATTTTTCACAAATCAATATTGATTATCAATTTTTGGATTATAGCCTGACAAAATTATGTAATGTTTCGGGAAATTAAAATGTCCCAAAAACTCATGAAATTCATGAGGGTTTATCATGAATTTCATGAGTTTTTGGGACATTTTAATTTCCCGAAACATTACATAATTTTGTCAGGCTATAACCATCATGAATTTCATGAGTTTTTGGAACATTTTAATTTTCCGAAATATTTTAAAATTTTGACAGGCTTATGTAAAATATATAGCCTACTAAGGAATTGTACCATAACTGCTGTAAGAATTCTTCTAGAAAAACTGATGGTATTATATACTGCCATAAACAGTAGCTTAAACGACATTCTCAATGAATTAAGATAACACTTTGGTTCACAGACTGTATTTTTGATGTCGTGTTAGAAGGCATAAATACAATCTGATTTTTTTCATCAGTATAATCGTAATCGATAGGGTGATTTGGAGCATTGTCGAGTAAAATAAGTGCCATGAAGCACTTAGTTGTGAAAATATTTTAGTTGTGAAAATATGGTTTTATTTCCAGGATTACATTTTTGCAAGCCTAAGCATGAAAAGTAGCCGCCGTCAATCAAAGCCTTTATATTCGAGCACCAACAGGAAGATTTTGAAATATCTGTGAGCTTAGCTTCTAAAGAAATCGTTAGCCTTCTAAAGAAATCGTTGTATGCCAGGTACCTTTTTCTCTTTTCAAATAAACTGCGCATTGGTAAACGCTGCCAAAAAGCTAGCAGTTCTTTAATATAGGAATATTGTATAAAGCTGCAGCCAATTTTTGTAGCGCTTAAACCAACATTAAATTGGCCCTTGTTCTAAAGTGGCATATATAAAGTTTTTGCCTTCGCTTTGCCACTGACTAAATTTATCGGTATTTTTTGTCTACTAATTCTGAATCCCAATGTATACCATCGAGTTGCCATTTTTATCATTTAGTTGCTTTTTTTAGTTTTAGAATTTTATATGTTAATTATGAACACTATAGGCGATTGAATTTCTGCTCGGTTAAATTCTTTATTGATGAATTTTCAAAGTATTTGGACAGCATTCATACAAAGGAATTAATTATGCTGGGAAATTTTAATATAGAGATTTTAAAGTTGGTGGCTAAAAATCCGATAAGAAAATTATTGTTATATGATGCCAAATTTTAGTTTAGATTGCTTAATTAGCACTCCTACTTGAGTAATTTGACCTCTGAATCTTGTATAGATCATATTTTTACGAGCGTTACAACTCAATGAAAGTTACAACGTGTAGCCGATGTAATTGATTGTAAACTATCCTATACCATAATTTAATATCTTTTAAATGTTGCCAAACGGATCTAAATACCAACCATAGTACTTTGGTGTGTCTAGTATCAAAGAAATAAACTTCAAAAATGTAATTCTATTTTGATGAGTGATCAAAGATCGTTACTTCTAAATGCTAGTTCTAATATTGCGATAAGTAAAGTTTTTGACAGTCTGTCTTCAAACATAAAAGAATCAACTTTAGAATTAATACCTGATGGTAAACAAAATGAACTTAAGCCATTGATGAACAAAAGAGCACTAATACAGTAAAATATTTGAATATAGTAAGAACTTGAAGTCAGTGGCACATAGTATACTAAAAAGTTACATCCGCAAAGTTACATCCGATCCGTAACTTCTTAAGGTGGGGTCTATTCAACAATGATTTAGCAAAAAAGTGTTAAACAGCGCTAAACATGGCAATTCGAATCTTATTGAAACGTAATCGTTCAACTTTAGCTGCCCATGAGATACCTATATGTTGTACCTGGTATCATAAAGCTATCTACTCATCATTTGTCATTACGATATCAGAATGTGCTTAGAAATTTGCAAGTAAATTTGAGGTAAAAAAATTTTATTAATATATATTTGAATTAATGTCAATGGCATGTAGGAATTATGTAAGATCACATAAATTTGAAATCCTATAAAACTGAAACCATTTAACTTTTTCCACATTCATCATCATAAATTAATTATGTAACATATGAACTTGATCTAAATTTTTTGATCTTACAATAAAGATGCGATCGTTGACAATTTGACTTATATTATCCCAAAATTAATCGCTTTTTCGAGATGATTTATTGTAATTAAATTCAAATTAAATACTTAAGTATTTTTCTCAGTGATTAAATAAATCTAATTAAAAATTTCACTCGTTGACATCTGTATCCTGTGTGCGCATTTTTTATTAATGATTAATTTGGGCTTTGGTCCAATTGTCATAGGTATTCGTATTTTACAACGTTTTTTTTTTAATTACACATCGATCGACTTTAGTTTACTTATTGGAACTCTATACTAATTACTCCTACAACGATTTAATTATAAAATGAAAATTAAATCACAAAATGATTCATTTCAAAGATGAATCGAGACAAAAAATCGTCATCATAAATTAAATGAATACATAAAATATATGTAAAATTCTTATGATTAATAATACAATTTATGTATACAAGTTGTAAACTGGAATTTATTTTATGTGTGACACAAAAATTAAAAAACTTTTAAATTTTATTTTCATGTAAATCGGATCCGGTTTTTATTCAGTGTCAGAGTCAATTTTATAAAGAAAAGATTTTCATTTTATATTTACAGTTTTCTTATCGGATTTTCTTTTGTCATATATTATGTATTTCCTATTAACAATAGTTTGATTGATTAAATAAAAAATAAAAAAAAATTGGTATAATTAATTAAAAGAGTAAATATCCAACGTATGTAGAGTATATTATGTAGCCGTTGCCGGTTTATAACCGATTACATAGAGAAAAAAAAATTGTGACTTCGGTACAGAAAGTTTGATCTACTTTGAAACGACATTTCGCCTAAGACTTGATTAAACAGTTTTTGTTCTTATTTATCGAATTAGAATCTAGATTATTTGCAACATGATTGTAATCATAATTAATTAAATGAAAATAATCGAAATTAATTTAAAACAATTATACAACTAATTGAGACAAAATTAAAGAAAAATAATGTCAGTCGGACAGACATTAAATGTATCTAACTATACCTATAGCTAATTAAACAGTTTTGGCTTAATTCTCGTTTTGTGATTTTTTTATTAATTAGTTGTGAACGTTTAAAAAATTCTAATTAAAATTCAAACACAAATCATTTAAAATTTTAACAAAATAAATAAATTAATTTAATTTCTAATTTTTATGTTAACCCATTTGGTAATTTATTTGAAGGTTTTTTCCGAATTTTTATTACGGGCTTATTTTTTTTCTGGTCGTCCAATATGGGTACATATTTATGTAGCCTGTTTGTTAATTATACTAATATTTATTCAGATGATGCTGATTAGAATTAGATCATATTATATGTAGTATTTTCATAGGGGAATGATTTTATTTTGTTTTTTTGGTGGGTTGAAGGTTATATGCCTAATATTGTAGAATTTTAATTATATTTTAATTATGAGTGTAAATTTATGGTGCTCATGTCATGTGTGGTAGTTAAATGTATTTTTAAATCGTATTGTAAACAAACGTTTATAATAATTTATAGTTTTATTATAGTTGAAATGATATTATACAAAATTATAGACCAGGAATTCATTTGACTATTATATAGTTATATTTTATTGATCGAGAAATCTCTAGAGGGATATCGTGTTAATATTTTGTGTTAGTTACAATGAGTCACTTAAGTTGTGGTTGTGGGAGCCAACCGAGCCAATTGTGTATTTCACTCCAATGCTGAAACAGCATTGGTTGTTGGTATTATCAACAAGTGATTTAACAGATTTAGAATACCAATGGAGATCCACACGTATTGACGAGTACATTTCTAAACAGTGTCCTTTCAAGAAATTTGTCAAATTCTCAATATAAATATTACACGAAATACATATATGGATAGAGAATTAGTTGAAGTACCCGAATTATATATCTAATTAAAAATACAGCTATGACAAATACCATTGTTGGATTTACTCCAGTTTTCCGTAATGCTGGGTTATAGTCAGGTAGACCACATTTGTTTGAATTTCCTCCAAGAGCCAACACATACCAATTTTTTTAAGCTCCTACTCTTGATCATGCATCATGATCAAAAGGACTGTCCTTGATGTTGATGATTATGGCATTTCATAGACCAACTGGGAACTGAACTTGTTTAAAGCCGAATGATATAAATCGATTGGTATCAACGGTATGCGCAGTATGTATACGTCCTTTGTTTGCCTTTTCTATCAACAGAGTAGCTACGATGGCATTTGGTAGTTTTAGCAGGTTTAGTTCAGTTATATCGCCTGGCAGGAGGTAAACGCCACCACCAGTCTACAGCAATTTCGCTGGGTATCGATATACATATATTCCTGTCTGAATGAAATTCGCATTTCATTTTGTTTATAGAGCTAAATCTTTGAGGCTGGCGTTAAGCTCATCGGTAAGTAAGGACTGCCTAATTACGGATATCATTTGTTGAAAATCATCAGCCAGAACCACTAATATTCCTCCCATCAGTTTACTACTTCATTTTAGGTATTGTGGGTGTTTTTTTTTTGTGTGGCGTCGTTTACTTGACACATACGATGAGCTGCACAATTTTATATCTTGGGGTTGGCCAGAAGTCTTACTTATATTGTAGGGGGTTCTTATCTTCTTTAGCAATTTTATGAGGTAACTGTAAAACTGAATGAATTGTTCGTCCTTCATTCTTCATGGCCGGTTTGCCAAAATATCAATAGCCCTTATGACTATTTCCAAGAATATTCGTGCAGATGTGATAAATTTTTAGATTCTTAAGCATAAAATATCGTTCAAGACAAGTTACGGTGTTGGCATTAGTTAGCTACATTCCTTATTGATCCTTATTTCATGTTAGCAGTAAGAGGCCTATGGTCTTATCTACAATAATATACTTCGACGCTTAACTAATGGTAATTAAATTATAGTTTTAGAAGATTTTCACCTAACGTATTTAAAATGGGTCTCTTTCGAAGGTATTCTTCTTCCATTTAATAAAGATCTTTATGATTAACTCAATCTATGCTCAAGGTCTAAGCCGATAAATAGCACCGAAAACCATTGCGGCGATATCCTCGATCTGGTATACTAATACCAATGGGAATACTTTTAACTTTAAAAAGGTAAAATATGGTGCTGTAAATCAATTCTTTAGAAATTGATATTGTACAATTATTTTTTTATCAAGGCATCAGAAAAATTATTCCCCATATCACGAAAATATTTTTAGAGCTATGTTGGTTCAAAACGAAAATGCAACGGATTTCTTCAAATGTTTTTAAATACAGTGACTAGAAGTGGTCTGCAATGAATTATCGTCTGCATGATTTTTGGGAGGGTCAATTTTCCGTTTTCCACAAAGAATGATGATTTTGATTTTAGCTAAATGTTGGATTTTTGTTTGAAAATGTTCTACGAAGCCGAATCTTGTATTATTCCACCGTTTTGTTACTTAAGCAATATAGAGAATTGTGACAATGTTGAAGTATTGACCACCAATTTTACTAAAGCATTCTACAATTATAGTTATGAATTTTGAAATTGATTTTGGTATCAACTTCTCTTTGCTTATCGGTGATGCTTGAAAAGTTTTTCCCAGGAGAGCCGCAAATTTAAAGTATCTTTTAGCTTGTCATTTTCGACACATGTGCGTTCGCTGTTTACTGCATAGAAAATTCAGGATTTCTTTATTGTCAGAGGCGTGAGTCCTTTCCCGGGTTTCTGTGACTTCTGTTTCTCTCTAAATAATTCCCTAAATTCAGGAAGATAATTTTAGTTCATACGACATTAAGTGTGATTAATATAAAAGAACTTGTCAATGCTCCATGTTAAATAGTCCTGCAAAGGGCTTTAATTATTTTCTAAAATAGGTTCCAGTTTTAATTATAATTATAATTGTGCTGAGAGTCTTGATAAGAGGATCATACAGTCCTCGAAAATCCCTTTAGTTACATAAAAATTGATGAGAACCAATAATAAAATTGGGTTCTATTCAATTTTTCTTTCGAAACTAGGTCAGTTACCAGGTTATGGTGTTTTAATTTTTTTATTATTATTGTTAGTCCTTCTCTAGCTTTTCCTCTTGGATGACATTTAAATCACTTGTTTTAATAAATGCTAAAAAGGTTTCTGTCAAATTGGTCTCCGATATGAAAGTAATATCACTTTTTCTAAATTTAGAAAAAAGAAAGTTTTGGAAATTACTAATAGCACTTTTGGAAGGATAATTAATGGCTTTTATTTCGAAGATCTTTGCGATCAATAGGTTTATAAACCTAGTACTTCAAAGTTCGCTATACAAGTAGATGACGGATATAGCTAAAAAAGCTCACTTAATTGCATATGTCTGACTATTGTTGAAAATAATATAGAAGAAGACCTACTATTTTGGAACCCTATTCTAAAAAGGCTACAGCCAAAAACTTTTTAATGTACAGTTTGCCCCACCGATTATGTAAAAAACTTCCAGGGATAATTGGGAAAGTTAAAATAATTCGAAAAACTAAAGTTATAGTTTTTTCTAAAAGCTTGGTTTTCGAGTTAGGGGTATTTTAAGTTTTTAGAGTGGTCATTTAGCAAAATTTAAAAAACTATCCAACTTAATAAGAAACCTACTGATTTGTGCTAAAGCTAATACTCAGAGCTTTAACTATGTCATATGGACTTTTGCTGTAGAGCAATTACTGTATTTAAAATTAAAAATTTTAACAATTAAGATTTTTTCTGGCTTTTTTAAAATGTGTCAAGTTGTTTCAGTATAAATCATGGATTTTTTTTTCCAAAATGAAAAGGTCACTCTTTTTTAGGTAAAGTAATTGATATTTTCGTTCAACCATGTTTTTTTACATATTGTTATTTTTTAATCGGTTATGTACCTTTATAATTGTACGTCCAATGATTAAAATTAAATTTTAACGAATGATGTAAATTATTTTATTTCTCAAATATTCAAAATGATTTCCTCCTGTTTGTAAACAAATATGCTTTCTTGGCTATCTGACTATTCTTTTCCTGAAACTAAATTGGAGCACTTTCTATTTTAGGTCATCCCGAGTAGTACCTCGAGTGGAATAATGTCTTTCGTGGTTCCCCAAACAGAGGATCTTGGAAGCCATGCCACAGGTCTATTGCGACCAATCGATATGTTTAGAAAATGTACATTTAACCATTCTCTAACGCCGAGAGAGAAATGTGGTGAATCATGATAATGATATTAAGAATACATTGGTCTTTGTACTGACGGAGCACGCAGATAATGTCTAGATTCAAGGCAGGTCTATAAGCATTAGTTAAATAAAGTACCTTCAGCTATCTAGGTATATTTTTTTGACAAGGCAGTCGCAGAATCATAAAGTTTGGAAACCACTAGCTTAACCTTTAAGGTTCGTTGCCTAGTTTATAAATATTGGTACTTTCTACTTTCTGTACACCCTCTTATTGCATTGTGTTTCACAGTGGATGTTACGCATCTTGGCTTCCGTTCGCAATATTTTTGCATATGGTTGAAACCGTAAAATTTTTTTCATTTTTTATGATTTTTTTATAACCCTCATATTGAGAATTTAACTGTGATGTTAAATATATTTGGAACTTTTTAAAATTAAAGCCTATACTTAAATTAATATTTAAACTTGATAACTTTCGAACTAAACCATAGATTTAACCACTAAGCTAATGATTCAGTGCAATAATACATGAATTATGAACCATAAAATTCAATATGTAATAACTATTTTTGATTCCATTGCGAAAATAAAATGTTTTAAATAAATAGTACGCCTGAAAAATTTGTTAAACTGATATTTTTAGAATTCTGTTGTTCGTTCATAAGGTAAACATTTTTTTTTTAATTCTGTAACATAAACAATCAGTCTTTCCGACTTAAATTGCAAATTAAAGTAATAAATTTTTAAAAGATGATAAATGATTCATTTCAGTAGCAAAGAAATTTTTTTTTTTTTTTTGTTTAATGGAAATGGAATATTTCAATAAGGAAATATTGTATATAGTTGGTTTAGATGAATTAAACGAATATTTAAATTATTTTTGTATATTACACAAACTATATTTGAATGAGTCAATAATTATAATATATTCCATAATCACGTATAACTATTTTTATTGAACATACAGTCTCCATTAAATTATAAGTTCATTTTCCTATTATAACATCAATCTTAAAATGTATATAGTATAGTGATATTTTGCATATTGTATATATATATAACGTTCATTTTACTTATAACATATTTAATTTTGCATATGTACGAATAAATATAAATAAAATGAAAATAATATATACCAAGAATGTATTTGTTTAAATTGAGTTTGAAAAATAAAAAAATCAAATCTATTTTTAAAAATAGCTGAAATAAAAGTGAATTTTATTGTTTAGTTTTAAACTAACAACGAGAGTTAAAATCATTTTAGCTAATCGTGTATCACGCGTCTAGTCTCATATTTTATCTTAAACGCGGGACATTTAAAGATACCAAATTTGTTTTTTAAGTTTTTTGGTTAATTACGTAAGACTCTAATAAAATCCATGCATTTTAAACATATAATACAATAATATATTATTTAGATAATAGTTAAAACATTTTATGTAATACTATGCCAAGTTAACATACTTTTTTAATTCTAGTCACGATCGATTCTTATATTATTTTTGGCTAAAATCTTGGGCTCGTAATGAATTTATTACAAAATTCTCCTACGAAAACTATTAATAGATTTATTGAATTTAATTTGAGTTTTGTACAAAAAATAAATTAAAATCTGTTGTTGGTCTTATGAAATTGTTGATTGTATAATTTGTTATTTTATTAATTGACATTTTAAGATCGGTCATGGCGATGAAACCTATTTGAAAACACAGTGAGCTTATTATCTAAAAAATGTATATGATAAAAGTAGATGTAACTTCCGATTTGAAACTTCCTCTAACGTACATTTTGACGATTTGTCTAACAAATTTTTAATTTTTTTAAATAATTTAAACAAGTTTCTTGTAAATGGTACTTGGCAGAGTCCATTGTTTCGAAATGTACATTTTTTAACCACTCTAGAATCTTCATTTGTATTTCATTTATTATTTTTAAAAATATGCGGAAACTTGATGTTACTCATTTAGTTCAGTAAATAGAACTCGTATATAATACTCGATTATAAAATCAATATAACCGCTCAACTACAAAAAAATATTTAATTTAATTTAAGGTGTGAAAGTTTCAAAAATGTGAATCATTACATAATCAGACATTAAACCCGCCTTTCAACAAAACGATTAACCAAATTAATTAGTTTTTTTTTAGTTATCTTTCGACAAAACATACCATCACAATTGATTTAGCTGTTTAGAATTTGGCTTTTTATAATTCCATTAATTTATATTATCTATACACAAATATGTTGCGTTGTAATAATAAAAACACCGGATCTAACAAAAATGTTCCTTAATATTTGTAAAATATTGTAAAATCAGCAAAAAAATATCAAAACTCGCCAAATTTATTCTTTTCTTGGTAAGGCGCCTAATAGTGTTATTAATACATATAACAAGAAATATTGTACATAAATTATTATACATTTTGCAATAGAACAATAAACATTTTAATATAAAAACTAATGTAATAAAATTATATCTATATAAAAGAAACCTTGAAACTATCAATTAGAGAGCAAACTAGCTGAAAAATAAAATTGAATTTAGATAAATACGTCAGTATATTTACTATTGTATTGTACAGCAAATTTTATAGGTTACGACAGTGTTTTAAAACCTTTTTTTTAACAATGTTTATTTATTTATCGTTAATATATTTTATCGATATATCTTGCTTGAAAACAAAACTAAGTGATCAAAATTGCTCACGTGTATCAACTTAGGTGCATACACTTACTAACTATAGCCTATTTTCAGACATCTCTCGTTCTAATCTATTTTCAGATTGAGATCGAGTAAGTCGTTTAAGTGCAAAAATTATAAGCCACTCCTGTCCACTTAATTCAATTTCAATTAATCTTATAAAATTATCGACGGATATTCCAAAATTGATCTCACTTAATATGTAACATACAATGTTTTCAATGTATACATGGATCCTTAAATTCTGTCCGTGCTTTCTTAATTAAACCAATCATGAATTTTGCTTTATTTACTCTATGATCAATACATTGTTTAAAACTCAAGTTACATGTTTACTGAGATATTTTACAAGATCTTTCAAACCATATTTTACAATTGGTGATCTCTGTAGGTGGTCAGCGCAACAAATGATTTTGCACACAATTGGTCACGGTGTTGTCAAATAATTTTTTTAATTAAAATTTGAAAAATTATCAAAAAAGACAATGATCTTCTTTCAATTGAATTAATACAAGGTTCTGAAAACTGAAAAAAGAATTTTCGCATCTAATCTCTATCGGCAGCCGATTCCATGAAACAAAACTTCCTACTAGTAATGAATGGATATAAACATTCCTCTGAATATTTGGTGGTAATAATAAACATTGTGTTCATGTCGATCTACCCATTTTGATCTTCTCGTATAAGTACAACGGCTCCTTTAGTTTAAGTAATTTTATTATTTTATTTTAATATTAGCAAAAACTTTGACATCATCAAATTTTTGCAATTTTTAAACATATATGGCTGAGTAATTAAATAATTTTTAAAGCAAGAGCAATAAAAATTGTCTTTTTCGTATAAAAGACAAGCCCATTTGAGCAAGCCTATACTTAAATTCTAATTAAATCACCATTGATACTTGCAAATACATTACCTATATTATGTCAAAACAACTGTCCCTTTAAATTTGCTCATCATCCGCATAAAAGTGAAACTTACATATAGTGATACAGTTCGCTAAAACATTAATAAAGAGAGAAAAGCAATGGTTCTAAAATAAATCCTTGCGGTACTCTACTTTTAACCTGTAAAGAATCAGGTACTCAGATAAATAACACTTCAATAATCGAATAGCACAACTTCTGAAGTAGCAACAGATAATTGATAGTCAAAAGCCTTCGAGAAATCCAATAAGATAATAACAGCAAATGAACGAAGTTCGCTAAGAATACACAAAATATCGTCGATAGCATTTAGCAAGCAAAAGTTATATTGCCATTTTTATGCAAAACCAATTGAAATTTATTAAGCACATTTGATTCGATAGTATACAAATGATTTGCTTCTTTAGCACAACTTCAAAAACTTTAGATAATATCGGAGTGATACTTATAGAACCCAAATCCTGCAAAGGTGAAATCGCCTTACCTTTAATTAAAGGAATTACAATAGCCTTCTTTCGTGTTAAAGAGCAAGCAGATGTTGTAATATACGTAACAAATGGTAAACCCAGTGGAAGCAGCAAACTTAAAAATTTTAAATTCTTCCAATCGTGACCAGCTTCGTTCGATTTAAGACTAGAAACCATTTTTAAAATTTCGACAACATCAATACAAATAATGCTTAAACTTACAACTTGAGACCCATTTTTATACGATAGGACTAAGACAAATATCCCCCATTGAGAGAACAATATCACTCAAAGATAGAGAACTAAAATGCATAATTGAGTTTATCAAGTGTGAAGAGATACAATTTTTACTAGTATTATTACTAATACCTTAAAATATTTAATTATTCCAAATTCGCTTTGTAGTTACTTTGGGATTACCAAAATATTGCGATTTCTTACTCTGTCTAATCAACCGTAAGATATGCCAGAATAAACCACATATGGATCCTATCAAATATTTGTTATTTAAACACATTGAATTTCACATTGAGTTACATTGACTCGCAAGGTATGAAGCAATTAGGAATAAATTCATTAGATCATGATTTTCTAATAACAAGATGTGATCCAATCGATCGAAAGGTCCGAAAATACCATTAAATTAGTTACGATAGATCTGCCTTGCGCAAATCCGTGCTGTGAAGAACTCACAATTTTCGATAACAATGTGACAGTTTCGTCAATTTCAGAGAAGGTAGAGATTGAAGAGACATCTGGAAAATTTCGTTGGCATGTTACTGTAAATTTCAGCCAGTCAACTTTGGAGTAGTTACGAAGCTTAACAGAATAGGATCTTGAACAGTATTGTGAATATTACTAGAAAAATATCTACACTAAATTCCTGTAGTACTCGCAAGGAATTGGCTATCCTGCTTATTGCAGGATATTCTTATTGTAGATATTCCACGTGGAATGGCTTAGAGTAAAGCAATAATATTTAAAATTTAATATCTATTTAAAGTCTTCGTAGATTACAAAACGCTTTTGTACACATTCTATGCGATCTAAATAAGTATCATAAAACAGGTTCCAAATAACAGTACTATATTCCAATACTGACCGAACAAATAAGACAAAAAGTGTCAAAATAACATAAGGACCAATGAAATCCTTTGAAAAACTTTTGACAAACCCGAGGATTGAATTTGAAAAAAAATAATTCGCTGTAAAGGTTATACTTAAGTCCTTAAACGTATCCATTGTTTCAATAATACAATCATCAAAAAAGCAATCGTAGCGCACACATGAGCGCCCACGGGAACAACGCATTGATTTGCATTTATCAATGTTTAGTGTCAAATTTTGTGTTCAATATTTGAACACATACCTCTATAATTCTCTATAAAAATTTAAAAATTGGCTTTATCAGCCATTGTTTCCAAAAAGTAGGAAAGTATCCCTCCGAAAGAGTCGCCAGCGCTTTGTCCAACCTCACAATGTAAAAACTCAAATAAAATAGCGTCAAGTTGAAGACAAAACATTGAATATTGAATTATTTGGGATATTCAGAGGAGAATGAAAAATACTTGATGATCCAGCCAAGTCGTCCCACATTGAGATGAACTCCAAATCCAACACATTATCAACATTATTCCTGACATTAATACATCGTTTTAACCGCAATGCAAATATTTCAGAGATCAAAATGTCAACCTCATCATTCATGTTAATAGGAATCAAATTCTGATCCACAAAAATCCATTAGACAAGTTGAATTCACCAAGGTTAAATAGGCGATCCTCTGGTTGAAAAAGCGGTGTAATATTTGATATTTACTTGTTGTAGATTGCCATGCTCAAATAACATGAAATGTATGTGACACAAATTATCAGTGATAATGATTGTACACGTATGCGTATAGCATCGATATTATTGACAGTTTTAAGTTAATATAACAAAAAACAAGTACAGAATTACAATCGGACTTATTGGATTTGTACTTCATTGCTTCTTTTAGAAAATGTTCATCAAATATGCCTAATACTTCCTGCGCAGTCAACGCCAAAGACACTTTCAAAATACATGTCTGGTTTTCTTTTTGACCAAACTGCTTCAGGAAACAATTTATCGGATAATGTCTTTGTTGGTGATCTATTTATAATAACAGTAACCGTTTCAGCATAGATTTAGCCTACAATTGGTTCGATAATATTGCATTAAATAAATAACGAAATTTATCCACAATAGTTCGGTTTTGTAGTTGTGCGACGCCATTTTGTTCTGATGTATACTGGCATGCATTTCTTTTCTTTAATTAGATCTGGACAATATGTAATTCAGCTTTTACATGTCGTCTTTGAAGCTAACAGTTGTGGTTACTATATTATCTTCATTAAAAATATTACAATTACTCGAATCAACCACAACTTTTTTACTTTTAGGATACAAAACTGATACACTGCAAGTAAATTAGTCGATAAATTTGGGAAGTATAAATTTTTTTAGTTACTAATAGATTACACACTACCTGCACCTCCCAAAACCAAATTTAACTGTACATCATCTACAGCGACAATCTATATACGAAAATTGTTTGCTACTGTAATTTCACTCGCTGGAGTATCAATAATATTGTGCAACCCTTCACATATATAATAATATTATGTGATGAAGAACCGGATTCAATATACCAATCCTTTACATCAACTGCGGATTCTGTTTTAAGACTTTTTAAATTTTCACATCTTGAAGTAACTTGAGTTTGATTGAATTTCCAGTAATGTAAATATAGGACCAGAGTTTATGGGCGGTTTTCATAATTTTATTAATTAAAGAAAAAAAAAACTTACGTGTTAATTTTCTCAAAATCGTAGTCCGACACAAAGTCAGATCGAAATTTTACATCTTTTACAATTACCTCAGCTAAATACAGATTGTCACTGAAGCTATGCTAAACCAAAAAATTTGATCATATTACACAATATTCACGATTAAATCACAACATAGTTGATCACAGCAAAATATGCATGCATTTATAGATCGATCATAGCGAATCCAAAAACCGAATATATCTATGATAATTGCTTCTTGAATACTAAAAAAAAATATATTCCACTTGAATGCATTTCTTAAAATTAAACTATTTTGATTTAAATTAGATTTGGGTGTAATTATAAATTCATGAAAGTAAAAGTATGCAAATCAAAAACAAATTCCTCTACGTAACAAGGCAAGAATTAAATACATTTTAAATATTTTATCCAAATTTCAATTCAATTTTCCACAATTAAATTAACATTTTACTTTTTTTATTTTATTTTATTTAGACATTCACTGCTTGGTGTAACAGTCATCTCCGTAAAGCAGGCACTGGAATCGATAATATCGAAGATGATTTTCGTAATGGACTCAAACTCATGCTCTTGTTGGAGGTGATCTCTGGTGAAACACTCCCAAGACCAGATCGCGGTAAAATGCGTTTCCACAAAGTAAAAAAAATTATTTCTTTCTTAATTCTTATCGATTTATACAATATAATTATATAATTTAAATTAATTTAACATAAATTATTAACAACATTATATTCCCGTAATAGATTGCTAACGTCAATAAAGCATTAGATTTTATTGCATCGAAAGGTGTAAAATTAGTATCGATTGGTGCTGAAGAAATCGTTGATGGCAATTTAAAAATGACATTAGGTATGATTTGGACAATCATCTTACGTTTTGCCATCCAAGATATTTCCGTAGAAGAGATGACAGCCAAGGAAGGTTTACTTTTATGGTGTCAACGTAAGACAGCACCTTATAAAAATGTTAATGTACAAAATTTCCATCTCAGTTTCAAGGTAAATAGGATTTTATTTTTTTTAATGACAACATTTTATACCAACTTAATTTGGTTATTATAGGACGGTTTAGCTTTCTGCGCTTTGATCCATCGTCACAGACCAGATTTGATCGACTACGCTAAATTATCAAAGGATAATCCATTGGAGAATTTGAACACAGCATTCGATGTTGCTGAGAAGTATCTTGATATTCCAAGAATGTTGGATCCCGATGGTAAGTTGATTTATATTCCAATTCGTAAACAAATAACTTTTTAGAATAACGAATAATTGTCAGCCGATCTATATACTACGAACAACTAACAAACACACACAATCTAAAACCGGTGATGGGTAACAAGAAAATAAAATATTTTTTTATTTTTCTTATTAAAATTTAGATTTGATCAACACGCCTAAGCCAGATGAGAGGGCTATCATGACATACGTATCATGTTATTATCATGCCTTCCAAGGAGCTCAGCAGGTTGGACACCCAAATTATCAAGCCCAACCCCAGTATCCCTCTTACAGCTATAGACAAGTGACTAAAACGTTCCCTAAGCGTAGAAGTTTTCCAATTTTTATGTTTTTATTTTATGAATTGATGATTGTTTTGACAAAAATAATAATCGCAAACGCAAAAAATCCTAAAAGTCTATATCTAACCAATCAGAAATAGTGGCAGAAATTCAAAAATTAAACGATTTTTCGTCCGGCCTACCACCCCTTTTAGAAAACGTGAAAATTCTAAAAACAATACAAAATCATTTAATTTTCGTTTTTCAAATTTCGTGAGACTTTTTTTTTACAAAAATTATTTCTGATTTTTATTAACAAAATTCTTCTAAGATACCCTCATCCACTCTGAAACAAACAGTCAAAAATAAGTCTAACTCTTGCTATAATATGCCATTTTTTTTTTTTTGAGCCTGAAAGTGTAATTGCAATTAACAAATTTTCAGATATCCATTTATATGTGAGGTAGCAATCGAAGCAGTGCAGATAGAGGAAAAATTGCATGAATGTTTAGTTTTTAAGTTAAATAAAAAATTCTAATCTATAAATATATTTTTTTGTTTATTTTTGTTTGTCGAGATTGGCGATCATATTCACAATTTGAATATTTATCGGTTACATAATATTGATCGCTAGTCTCTAAAACTAACATATATGTGTTTAAAGTTTTGATTGAGTGTGGCTTTTCTTTCTGCTTTTGACATATTTTATAGACCTGCAGAATACAGCAATGCCAGATGAGAGAGCTGTTATGACCTATGTTTCATCTTACTACCATTGCTTCAGTGGCGCTCAAAAGGTCGGTTAATGTAAATTCTCAACAAACAAAAAAAAGAACAAGTACACACTATCGTGTAGTAGTTTTAGTAATGTATACTACAAATTTCGGTTAAACATTTTTCATTATATTATACATTTTTACATAATTTCGTTTTTTATGATACATTTTTACTCATAATTCGCCATCATTCAATATTTTTAGTAAATTTTTAAACCAATTGAATTATTTAAGTTATCGACGATGGCGTTTATTCCTATATAGTTTTCGTTATTTAAAGAAAACTTCGCTTAACGCCAAAAAAAAAAATTGTTTTATGCTTTATGTTGAACGTCTCAATGGTTTAATTTTTTTTTTTTTTTTTTTTGTGATTTTTCCGCTTCATTATCATATTCAATTGTATCTAATTTAAATCTACTTTTTTGTTTATTTTATATTTTTTATTAAGGCTGAAACAGCAGCTAACCGTATCTGTAAAGTATTAAAAGTCAATCAAGAAAATGAACGACTTATGGAGGAGTATGAACGTCTTGCAAGTGATTTACTCGAATGGATCCGTCGTACAATGCCATGGTTGAATTCTCGTCAAACAGACAATTCTCTCGCTGGTGTACAAAAGAAATTAGAAGAATACCGTACATATCGTCGTAAACATAAACCACCACGTGTTGAACAAAAAGCCAAACTTGAAACCAATTTCAATACATTACAAACCAAGTTACGTTTATCAAATCGTCCAGCTTATATGCCAACCGAGGGTAAAATGGTTTCAGATATTGCTAATTCGTGGAAAGGTTTGGAATTGGCTGAGAAAGCATTCGAGGAATGGTTATTGGCTGAGACAATGCGTTTGGAACGTCTTGACCATTTGGCACAGAAATTCAAACATAAAGCCGATACACACGAAGATTGGACTCGCGGTAAGGAGGAAATGCTCCAATCACAAGATTTCCGTCAGTGTAAATTGAACGAATTAAAGGCATTGAAAAAGAAACATGAAGCCTTCGAATCTGATTTGGCCGCCCACCAGGACCGTGTCGAACAAATTGCAGCTATTGCCCAAGAATTAAAGTAATATTACCGTAATTTTTCAAAGTAAAAAAAAAATATTTTATTGATACTTTTTTTTCTTTTACAGCACACTTGAATATCACGATTGTGTTTCGGTTAATGGCCGTTGCCAACGTATCTGCGACCAATGGGATCGTTTAGGTGCTCTTACTCAAAGACGTCGTCAAGCCCTTGATGAAGCTGAACGCATTTTGGAGAAAATTGACATCCTTCACTTGGAATTCGCTAAGCGTGCTGCTCCTTTCAACAACTGGTTGGATGGAACACGTGAAGATTTGGTCGATATGTTCATTGTTCACACAATGGAAGAAATCCAAGGACTCATTCGAGCTCATGACGAATTCAAAGCCACATTAGGAGATGCCGATAAAGAATATACTGTTATTGTTGGTCTTGTACGTGAAGTTGAAAGCATTGTTAAACAACACCAAATCCCCGGTGGATTGGAAAACCCCTACACAACTCTCACAGCCAACGATCTTACAAGGAAATGGTCAGATGTACGTAATTTGGTGCCACAACGTGACTCAACACTTGCCGGTGAATTACGTAAACAACAAAATAACGAAATGTTACGTCGCCAATTTGCCGAAAAAGCTAATGGTGTCGGACCATGGATCGAAAGACAAATGGATTCGGTAACAGCCATTGGTATGGGTCTCCAAGGAACACTTGAAGATCAATTACACCGTCTCCGCGAATACGAACAAGCTGTTTATGCTTATAAACCACATATTGAAGAATTAGAAAAGATTCATCAAGCCGTACAAGAATCAATGATTTTCGAAAATCGTTATACTCACTACACAATGGAAACACTTCGTGTTGGCTGGGAACAATTACTCACATCAATCAATAGAAATATCAATGAAGTTGAAAATCAAATTTTAACTCGTGACTCGAAGGGAATTAGTCAAGAACAATTGAACGAGTTCCGAGCCAGTTTCAATCATTTCGACAAAAATCGTACAGGCCGTCTTGCCCCCGATGAATTCAAATCATGTCTTGTGTCATTAGGTTATTCAATTGGCAAGGATAGACAAGGTGAAATGGACTTCCAACGTATATTAGCTGTTGTTGATCCAAATTCAACTGGTTATGTTCATTTCGACGCTTTCTTAGACTTTATGACACGGGAAAGTACCGATACTGATACAGCTGAACAAGTTATCGATTCATTTAGAATTTTGGCTTCAGATAAGGTAAGAATTTTTAAAGACATTAAAAATTAAATTTTATTTCTAGTTTCTATCAATTTCTTTAAATCTCGTCTTTAAACCAGTTTCTTAAAGCTGAAAGTTGTTATTTTATTTTATACACATTTTTTTTTAATAAGCTAAGAAAATAATGAAGTGTCGTAGATCATTTATATGCGATTAAATTAGACTATTTGATTAGAATTTCTATATATTGAATTAGTGTAGGCCGCATTTATATATTTTTATATTGAGTGCATGTGTGTAGAGGATTTAGTGATGTACACGGTAAACTTAATCTGTAATTTGTGACGAAAGCTACCACAAATTGAATTGATCGTAAAATACGAAAGTTGGAGTAAATTTTCAGTTAAACTACATTTTTGCAAAGATTTCGGAGCAACTTAAAATTGCTCCAACCGTAAATTTTAATGCATGAAAAGGCATGCCTGTTTTTGTAATTGAATGCAAGAATTTTGTAGGAAAGTTCAACTTTTCTTGTTCGTAATCATTGACAATAGAGGCAAGATTGTAATAAACTTTTTCTTCTGTTAGGCGGTTTAAAACTTCGTCGTTAATTTTTAGTGTATCCATTTTCACAAGATACATATGACTCTATTAGCAAATTGACCCGATTCAGAAGCAGTACAACTTTCAACAAATATCTCACCTATCAATGATAAATTTGCTTAACAATTGCACACAACTATTCGTTGCCTCTTCAACGATTTTCAATCGGGAGCTCATTGTGACAAGAACATTATTCCCTTATAAAAATATTCACTTAAAAAAATGAGAGATCATATCGGTTTCTACCAAATTCGTAAGCTGTGATCCTCAATTAGTCACTGCCAAGCTACGATGGCTGTTTTCGTACAAATTATGAACCACAAGCCAAGAATATATCGTTTCAACTGTGAAAGTTGAAACGAAGAAAGAATGTCAGTTCTTGTTGGCAGAGTATCGTGGTGGGCACCGTCAAGATCATATAAAAGCCTGGTTGTGCAAGAACAACGATGTAAAGAACTGAATGTCTCAAAATCTATGAGTCTGAAAAATATTATTTTAGGTTTTAGAGATCTTTCGATAACTCGGATTACTGGGTAATCATTGCAATTGTAAGAAAGAGGGTATTAGAACGCACCTTGCCGCACTATTCCATTGGTTTCTATACACTGTTGGTCATTTGAATCTTGACAAATAGGTATGAAATTTGATGAACATGAGTAACAACGAGTTGACCCTTTTCTTATTTAAGCTATTAATGCGCAATTATATTGTGATAGAATTAAATATCTTGAATACTTAACATTATTACTTAGCTTTAAATTAGGCCCACTTACCATATTTTATAACGAAACGAAATATTTTCAATCGATATAGCCCCAAATACGTCGTCACATTTACGTCTTAAACAGTTTTTATATTTCCTTCAATGATTGATCTAAGTTAAAAATACCAAAATAATTTATTGTTCTTACGTTATTTTCGAAATTAATTAGGTAACAATAATGACAATAAAATTAAATAATTTTCTTATTTATATTAAACATCAAACTTGTTGAACCAAGTTCAAATTTTTTTGATTTTGCGGTATGAAATTTGTGTGGTCGTCACTTGTGGCGCTAATTTTCATGGTTATCTAAGATTTAAATATAAAATTATAACAGTTTTACGATTATTTTATATCACTTGACCGTTGATTTGCTTTTCAATATGTTGAAAGTTTTTCGTTCAATATTGACTCGATATTTCTGTTCCGTAAGTTTTTTTTAAGTGTTTCAGGAAACAAGGCCTAAATATAAATATGATCAGAAGTACTCTTTTTAAGAGTATTAGTAGTTTTTTTGTTTAATATTAAACATTACTCTCGGCCGTTATTAGTTGTCCTTGGGCTACATCGAGTCCAGTCACCCGATTCCGTTTCTCTTTAAGATACTATATTGTTTGGTCTACGTAATGCCTACACGGCATTATGAAGAAGCCTGATGAAGAAGCCTCAAAGTTCAATTTTAGTAGAAAATCGTAGAACTCTTCCGCCATACTGCTTGAATGTGTATGAGTAGAATCTTCTTCAGTAAAATTGTTGTCATATTTTCACTGGTGTCCTGTGGATTCCTGGAAATTGTTATCCTCTAATCGATCCTTCGTGACCCTGTGACACTCTTTCAGTATTTTAGCAATCAGGTGATTTAGTATCACTAACAATAATTTCCTCACTTTATTGCACGTGCTTTTCTAAACACATTTTCAGCATCAATTCTTCATTTGCAAGAGTTATTTTATTCTTTTGGCCATCTAGTTTGAAGTTCTTAGGTTTAAATTTAAGCTCGGTTGATGGTAGCCGATCCATAACATCAATAAAATTTCTTAACCGATCTTTAATGTCCTCCTCTTGATAAGGATATCATTGAAATATACAGGCATGTTTCCAGTACCTTCCGTGGGGCCTAAAGCGAGCATCTCTTCGTTTTTTTTACACATTTTATCAAATGATATAAGGCCAATATTTGATGAAACTTGACCGATAATTGGAATCATACTGGTTCTTTAATTACTTTCTGGCGTATTGCAGAAAATGGTCTTATATATTCTTACAACAATTGACCTACAGAATACTTTTGTGTAGTGGATCCTCTGTCCATTCGTGGAGGCTTTCCTCAACTTTTTATTTTTGTCAATACCTCTTAACGCTTCCCGATGATGTCTGTTTCTTATAAAGTCCGTATTCTTGATCTTCATTCGTTGATCGGTGTTACCAGAGCTTTCTCGATAATATTTTCTTGGGATCCTTTCTTTTTTTCGTTGGCCTCCTCAACACACGACATGGGTTAGCCAGTACAACTTTCCAATGTTCCCTATTAAAACTACTTAGAATTTGTACAACATACTCTTTTGCGAAAATATCTGGTTGGCCTACCTAAATATGAGATATTCAAGATCTTGTTTTTAAAAGCAAAAAACAATGGATTTTAATACAGGTGACAATAGATTTCAAAGAGTAAAGAGTTATACGTTAAACACTTATTACTCATCTAGAATAAAGGCAAAACGAAAAATTAAAAGAGCATTGATCAAATTAGAGAGTAATAAAATAAATGGCCTTCGCTTTCACCAACAACTTAACGAATGTTCTTACACCTAATTAAATAACAAGTTTTTTGCTCCTTCAGCAGGAACTCTGTTGGTACCCAGCCAGCTATTACCATGTTTGCACTAGGGACAGTCGTTTCCGATTTTGCAGCGAATCGTGTCATATATCTGCCCCGTAAAAAAAAATTCATATTATACTGCAGATATCAGAAGACGGCGTTTGCTCAATTTTAGGCTAGTAACATTAGCCAGTAATTTAGTAGAAATTCTTTTCTAGCGCATCGAACATATTGCATCACCTTGCTGAGTTAAAAGCATAGATCGTAGACAGTTCTTGTCTGAAGCGCATATCTGAGAGATAACCAACGGATTGAATAGCCGGACTAGCTCAAGTAATATTTTCCAGTACCTTGCCCAATCTGTCAGTCATGCGCAGAAATCAGTATAATAAAAGGTGTTTGGGATCACCATTTAATTGTTTACTGTAAAGTACCCACTTTGCTTTCTTCCAACAAATATTAATGCACCATCTAGCAGACATGAATTAAACATTCCCAGTAGCAAATCTGATTTATGGTAATATACTACTTTCTGTACTATCTGGTCTATCCTATCTGGCCCTAGAGCCTTTTTATTTGTCTTGAGTCAATATTTCAAGCTCTCCAAGTTTCATCTACCTCGTTTAACATACAAAACTTGCGCTTTATTGGCTTTAAAAGTGATGTTCTGAAGGGGTCTGCCACAATAGTCATCCAAAAATTTTCACCCTCGGATGTTTGACACTAGACTTTTGGGTGCGGAAGTGATATGAGCGTTTTGTACTTCAGACGGCGAAATGTGGTTGTTAGTTGTTGTTCTAGCAGTAACGCTAGAGGAGTAGCCATCTTCAATATAATTCTATCTCTAGTAGAGTGAGGCATTCCTCGCTCAAAAATTCTAGTGTTAAAGTTTACTATATATGCTGTTGTGTTTAAAATAGCACCCTCGAAGACCTCGATTGCAAACTTTCAACTACCTCATTTGGCGTAAAACAACTAACTGTTTGCTTAGTAATAGCAGCTTTGTTGATTTTGTTCCCCTGCTAGATGTGAATCTTACGAGATTGTTGGCAACCTGTAGTACCCCCTGGTAAACCTTTTATTCCCATCTGCGATATTTTGTTCCTTAGAACTTGGCTTAACCTTGTGTAATCTACATTCTTTGCTCGTTGTTAGGGGTCGCAACTTTAGTACGTGTCATTTTGTTGGTTTGCGTTTTTTTCTTGTTTTTGCTCGTTCGAACTTCAGGTAAAACTTGGTTTTCTCCCCGATGAACTCGAGATGATGGCTTTAGGAAGTAACTCTTGTTGTTAGAAATCAGCTCCTCTCATCATTTTTGATTCGTTTAATTTTCCGCTATCTCGGCCGTGCGGCCAAAATCATATCGGCAAACTTAATGTCGCTCGAAATATTTCTCTGTTTGTGTAATTGTTTAATACTGCTTTTATTTTTGAAATTGTGTTTCTGCAACACAACTAGATTTCTCGTACCTCTTTCTTCGGTTTGACCAAATAAATCCTCTACGGCGACCATTTAACGGAGCTTCTATTTCACAGGGGGAGTGTTCTAAACTCCCGCGCTTTTAGTGATCGTGTTTTTGTTCTAGTGCTTAAACTTTAACTTAAAAAAAAAAAATTTTTAAATTTAATCGTATATGTAAAGAATCTTCTGAGATGATATTGTAATTCCCTATGATTTCTTTCTCTTTCTTTCAAAATGATTTTTATGTATCTGACTGATTCTATCATATTTCGTGTAACCTTCAAAATTCATCTTCGATTTCCATTTTTACATTTTTTTTTATTGTTAAACTGACCAAATACGAAGATGCGTGTGTTTATATTTTTCATTTTGACAATTGATAGTCTCGTTATTCGGTTTGTCAGTTCTGGCATGTTTCGAACTTTTTATTGAATATTTTGCGTTATTTATTATTTTTTGGTTTTTACAACCAAGTGTAATATTCATGCTACACTAACCTACAGTTAAATTTGAAAATGTACCGTTATTTTATAGCGAGCTAGATCTGTGCATCGATTATGACCGCTAGATGGCGTCCAACATCTTAAGAATGTCATATTTATATATAAATTTGTTATTTATAGATACAATTGTTATATATATATATATATATATATATATATATATATATATATATATATATATATATATATATATATATATATATACATATATATATATATATATATATATATATATATATATATAAATATATATATATATATATATATATATATATATATATATATATATATATATATATATATATATATATATATATATATATATATATATATAAATATATATATATATATATATATATATATATATATATATATATATATATATATATATATATATATATATATAAACTCAAAGCTCACTCGCAAGTTTTCTTTTCAGGATGAGCTTAGATTTCAAAGGTAGTCCACTATCTACGTCTCAGTGCTAGTTTGCTAAACTAGACTAATAAATCTCGATTAGTTCCTTAGCTTAATTATTAAAATTTTAATTGTATATCCATATCATACTAATTAATTAATTATATAAATTATATCTATTTAAATTGTATTTTTTTTTTTTGTATTATTGCAGCCATATATCCTTCCCGATGAGCTCCGTCGTGAATTGCCACCAGATCAAGCTGAATATTGTATCCAAAGAATGCCACCATACAAAGGACCAAACGGTGTTCCCGGTGCTCTCGATTATATGTCATTTAGTACAGCCCTTTATGGCGAAAGTGATTTGTAAAAACATACTAATAAAAAAAAACAATTTTTTTTGTTTTTTGTAATTTAATTTTTAATTTATTATTGAAGTCTATTTTTTCTGTTAAAAAAAAAAAAATAAAATTTAAAAACAACACAAAAAAAAATGAAGAAATTGCAAATGAGAGAACCAGCTAATTTATTTTTATCACTGCTCATCAATATATAGCAAAACATGTAATATGTGAAAAACACCACAGACAAATTGTGAACATTTATCTGAAACTTCGCCAAAATGAATATTTAATTTTAAACAACAAACAGACACCTTAAACAAATAAAAACATTAAAGGGAGTTTTAAATTATTTTAATTTTTTTATTTTTATTATTTTTTCTCGTAAAAATAATCGAATATTACATATAATAATTATTAAGAATTATTAATATCATATATAATTATAATTTTATTTATATTTTATTTTATCATCCATCTGTAAATTATTGCCATCAAATTATATTTTAATTTAAAACAAAACAAAAATACAAAAAAATACAATTTATTTTTATATTATATTATAATTATAATATAATAAATATTAAAAAAAAAAAGAACTAAACATTAAAACTACATTTTTTTTTCTTTTAACAATTCAACAATTTAACATTTAAATCATTTTGTATACACAGCACAACATTTTACAATTTCATAATCATAAATACATAATCATAAATATTTTTATTTAATTTTTAATTTTTTTTTTTTTTGTTATAAATTTTAATGGATTTTACGTTCTTTGACGATGATACAATAATAATATTATAACACATGAAAATTTTATTATATTCGAGAACATCAAATAACATTAATACTAATAACTATTTCGAAAACTACTCATGCGATTATATTTAAAATCGAAATAAAATATAAAAAAAACAAAATAAAAAATACCCTCAAAACACGAGCTACACAAGTTTAAAAAGTCAATTTTATCTTGATTTTAAATAACCGCCATATTAATTTTAATTTTTAATATATTATTATTTAATTATTTTACTCTTTTTGTTCTTTGTGATTTTTAGTTTTACAAAAAAAAAAATGAAATGTTTTTAAATTACTACTACTACTTTTTTTTAAATTATTTTTATTTTATTTTATTTTTTTTTTTAGATTATGCTTTAATTTATTTTATTATTATTAATAATTAAAAATAAAACGCTAAGATATATATATATATATATATATATATATATATATATATATATATATATATATATATATATATATATATATATATATATATATATATATATATATATAAATAATATTTTACTATGATTTAAAATTAATGAATATGCTAGTAAACTTGATAATAATAATAATAATAATAACAATAGTAATAATATAATAAAAATATGAACAACATAATAATATATAAAATCAACAAACACCAACAAAATGAAATGTACAGTAAATAAAGATATAATTTATTTATAATATAATATTATGTTTTTAATAATTTATGTGATGTGAGTTATGTGATTTAAACGGTAAGTCGATTTTTCATTTCAGCCATTTTGTTCATTAATTCATAGTGTGACAAGTAAAATGAACAAAATGGTGTTTGTAATGCTTATTTTTCAACTGTAATGTTTACATTTCTGCAAAAAAAATTTACAAAAAAATTACAATTTAGCAAAGCGGTTAGCCTTTGGAAATTTACGAATTTGATTGTATATTCAATACAACACGTAACTTTGGTCCGATTATGATGAATGATACCTTAACTAAAAGCTCTGGTCTCGAGCATAAATATGTCTGTAAAATATGTTTACATTTCAGCAAAAAAAAAATTACAAAAAAATTACAATTTAGCAAAGGGGTTAGCCTTTGCAAATTTACGAATTTGATTGTATATTCAATACAACACGTAATTATGGTCCGATTATGATGAATGATACCTTAACTAAAAGCACTGGTCTCGAGCATAAATATGGCTGTAAAATATGTTTACATTTCAGCAAAAAAAAATTTACAAAAAATTTACAATTTAGCAAAGGGGTTAGCCTTTGGAAATTTACGAATTTGATTGTATATTCAATACAACATGTAATTGTGGTCCGATTATGATGAATGATACCTTAATCAAAAGCTCTGGTCTCAAGCATAAATATGGCTGTAAAATATGTTTACATTTCAGCAAAAAAAAATTTACAAAAAAAATACAATTTACCAAAGGGGTTAGCCTTTGCAAATTTACGAATTTGATTGTATATTCAATACAACACGCAATTATGGTCCGATTATGATGAATGATACCTTAATCAAAAGCACTGGTCTCGAGCACAAATATGGCTGTAAAATATGTTTAAATTTCAGCAAAAAAAAATTTACAAAAAAATACAATTTACCAAAGGGGTTAGCCTTTGCAAATTTACGAATTTGATTGTATATTCAATACAACACGCAATTATGGTCCGATTATGATGAATGATACCTTAACTAAAAGCTCTGGTCTCAAGCATAAATATGGCTGTAAAATATGTTTACATTTCAGCAAAAAAAAATTTACAACAAAAATACAATTTACCAAAGGGGTTAGCCTTTGCAAATTTACGAATTTGATTGTATATTCAATACAACACGTAATTATGGTCCGATTATGATGAATGATACCTTAATCAAAAGCTCTGGTCTCAAGCATAAATATGGCTGTAAAATATGTTTACATTTCAGCAAAAAAAAATTTACAAAAAAAATACAATTTACCAAAGGGGTTAGCCTTTGCAAATTTACGAATTTGATTGTATATTCAATACAACACGCAATTATGGTCCGATTATGATGAATGATACCTTAACTAAAAGCTCTGGTCTCAAGCATAAATATGGCTGTAAAATATGTTTACATTTCAGCAAAAAAAAATTTACAAAAAAAATACAATTTACCAAAGCATAAATATGGCTGTAAAATATGTTTACATTTCAGCAAAAAAAAATTTACAAAAAAAATACAATTTACCAAAGGGGTTAGCCTTTGCAAATTTACGAATTTGATTGTATATTCAATACAACACGCAATTATGGTCCGATTATGATGAATGATACCTTAATCAAAAGCACTGGTCTCGAGCATAAATATGGCTGTAAAATATGTTTACATTTCAGCAAAAAAAAATTTACAAAAAAAATACAATTTACCAAAGGGGTTAGCCTTTGCAAATTTACGAATTTGATTGTATATTCAATACAACACGCAATTATGGTCCGATTATGATGAATGATACCTTAACTAAAAGCTCTGGTCTCAAGCATAAATATGGCTGTAAAATATGTTTACATTTCAGCAAAAAAAAATTTACAACAAAAATACAATTTACCAAAGGGGTTAGCCTTTGCAAATTTACGAATTTGATTGTATATTCAATACAACACGCAATTATGGTCCGATTATGATGAATGATACCTTAACTAAAAGCTCTGGTCTCAAGCATAAATATGGCTGTAAAATATGTTTACATTTCAGCAAAAAAAAATTTACAAAAAAAATACAATTTACCAAAGGGGTTAGCCTTTGCAAATTTACGAATTTGATTGTATATTCAATACAACACGCAATTATGGTCCGATTATGATGAATGATACCTTAATCAAAAGCACTGGTCTCGAGCATAAATATGGCTGTAAAATATGTTTACATTTCAGCAAAAAAAAATTTACAAAAAAAATACAATTTACCAAAGGGGTTAGCCTTTGCAAATTTACGAATTTGATTGTATATTCAATACAACACGCAATTGTGGTCCGATTATGATGATTGATACCTTAACTAAAAGCTCTGGTCTCGAGCATAAATATGGCTGTAAAATATGTTTACATTTCAACAAAAAAAAAATTTACAAAAAAAATACAATTTACCAAAGGGGTTAGCCTTTGCAAATTTACGAATTTGATTGTATATTCAATACAACACGCAATTATGGTCCGATTATGATGAATGATACCTTAACTAAAAGCTCTGGTCTCAAGCATAAATATGGCTGTAAAATATGTTTACATTTCAGCAAAAAAAAATTTACAACAAAAATACAATTAACCAAAGGGGTTAGCCTTTGAAAATTTACGAATTTGATTGTATATTCAATACAACACGCAATTATGGTCCGATTATGATGAATGATACCTTAATCAAAAGCACTGGTCTCGAGCACAAATATGGCTGTAAAATATGTTTACATTTCAGCAAAAAAAAATTTACAAAAAAAATACAATTTACCAAAGGGGTTAGCCTTTGCAAATTTACGAATTTGATTGTATATTCAATACAACACGCAATTATGGTCCGATTATGATGAATGATACCTTAACTAAAAGCTCTGGTCTCAAGCATAAATATGGCTGTAAAATATGTTTACATTTCAGCAAAAAAAAATTTACAACAAAAATACAATTTACCAAAGGGGTTAGCCTTTGCAAATTTACGAATTTGATTGTATATTCAATACAACACGCAATTATGGTCCGATTATGATGAATGATACCTTAACTAAAAGCTCTGGTCTCAAGCATAAATATGGCAATTGTGGTCCGATTATGATGATTGATACCTTAACTAAAAGCTCTGGTCTCGAGCATAAATATGGCTGTAAAATATGTTTACATTTCAACAAAAAAAAAATTTACAAAAAAAATACAATTTACCAAAGGGGTTAGCCTTTGCAAATTTACGAATTTGATTGTATATTCAATACAACACGCAATTATGGTCCGATTATGATGAATGATACCTTAACTAAAAGCTCTGGTCTCAAGCATAAATATGGCTGTAAAATATGTTTACATTTCAGCAAAAAAAAATTTACAACAAAAATACAATTTACCAAAGGGGTTAGCCTTTGCAAATTTACGAATTTGATTGTATATTCAATACAACACGCAATTGTGGTCCGATTATGATGATTGATACCTTAACTAAAAGCTCTGGTCTCGAGCATAAATATGGCTGTAAAATATGTTTACATTTCAACAAAAAAAAAATTTACAAAATATTTACAATTTAGCAAAGGGGTTAGCCTTTGGAAATTTACGAATTTGATTGTATATTCAATACAACACGCAATTATGGTCCGATTATGATGAATGATACCTTAATCAAAAGCACTGGTCTCGAGCATAAATATGGCTGTAAAATATGTTTACATTTCAGCAAAAAAAAATTTACAAAAAAAATACAATTTACCAAAGGGGTTAGCCTTTGCAAATTTACGAATTTGATTGTATATTCAATACAACACGCAATTGTGGTCCGATTATGATGATTGATACCTTAACTAAAAGCTCTGGTCTCGAGCATAAATATGGCTGTAAAATATGTTTACATTTCAACAAAAAAAAAATTTACAAAAAATTTACAATTTAGCAAAGGGCTAAATTTAGCCTTTGGAAATTTACGAATTTGATTGTATATTCAATACAACACGTAATTGTGGTCCGATTATGATGAATGATACCTTAATCAAAAGCTCTGGTCTCAAGCATAAATATGGCTGTAAAATATGTTTACATTTCAGCAAAAAAAAATTTACAAAAAAAATACAATTTACCAAAGGGGTTAGCCTTTGCAAATTTACGAATTTGATTGTATATTCAATACAACACGCAATTGTGGTCCGATTATGATGATTGATACCTTAACTAAAAGCTCTGGTCTCGAGCATAAATATGGCTGTAAAATATGTTTACATTTCAACAAAAAAAAAATTTACAAAATATTTACAATTTAGCAAAGGGGTTAGCCTTTGGAAATTTACGAATTTGATTGTATATTCAATACAACACGCAATTATGGTCCGATTATGATGAATGATACCTTAATCAAAAGCTCTGGTCTCAAGCATAAATATGGCTGTAAAATATGTTTACATTTCAGCAAAAAAAAATTTACAAAAAAAATACAATTTACCAAAGGGGTTAGCCTTTGCAAATTTACGAATTTGATTGTATATTCAATACAACACGTAATTATGGTCCGATTATGATGATTGATACCTTAACTAAAAGCTCTGGTCTCAAGCATAAATATGGCTGTAAAATATGTTTACATTTCAGCAAAAAAAATTTACAAAAAAAATACAATTTACCAAAGGGGTTAGCCTTTGCAAATTTACGAATTTGATTGTATATTCAATACAACACGTAATTGTGGTCCGATTATGATGAATGATACCTTAATCAAAAGCTCTGGTCTCAAGCATAAATATGGCTGTAAAATATGTTTACATTTCAGCAAAAAAAAATTTATAAAAAAAATACAATTTACCAAAGGGGTTAGCCTTTGCAAATTTACGAATTTGATTGTATATTCAATACAACACGCAATTATGGTCCGATTATGATGAATGATACCTTAACTAAAAGCTCTGGTCTCAAGCATAAATATGGCTGTAAAATATGTTTACATTTCAGCAAAAAAAAATTTACAAAAAAAATACAATTTACCAAAGGGGTTAGCCTTTGCAAATTTACGAATTTGATTGTATATTCAATACAACACGCAATTATGGTCCGATTATGATGAATGATACCTTAATCAAAAGCACTGGTCTCGAGCATAAATATGGCTGTAAAATATGTTTACATTTCAGCAAAAAAAAATTTACAAAAAAAATACAATTTACCAAAGGGGTTAGCCTTTGCAAATTTACGAATTTGATTGTATATTCAATACAACACGCAATTATGGTCCGATTATGATGAATGATACCTTAATCAAAAGCACTGGTCTCGAGCATAAATATGGCTGTAAAATATGTTTACATTTCAGCACAAAAAAATTTACAAAAAAAATACAATTTACCAAAGGGGTTAGCCTTTGCAAATTTACGAATTTGATTGTATATTCAATACAACACGCAATTATGGTCCGATTATGATGAATGATACCTTAACTAAAAGCTCTGGTCTCAAGCATAAATATGGCTGTAAAATATGTTTACATTTCAGCAAAAAAAAATTTACAAAAAAAATACAATTTACCAAAGGGGTTAGCCTTTGCAAATTTACGAATTTGATTGTATATTCAATACAACACGCAATTATGGTCCGATTATGATGAATGATACCTTAACTAAAAGCTCTGGTCTCAAGCATAAATATGGCTGTAAAATATGTTTACATTTCAGCAAAAAAAAATTTACAAAAAAAATACAATTTACCAAAGGGGTTAGCCTTTGCAAATTTACGAATTTGATTGTATATTCAATACAACACGCAATTATGGTCCGATTATGATGAATGATACCTTAATCAAAAGCACTGGTCTCGAGCATAAATATGGCTGTAAAATATGTTTACATTTCAGCAAAAAAAAATTTACAAAAAAAATACAATTTACCAAAGGGGTTAGCCTTTGCAAATTTACGAATTTGATTGTATATTCAATACAACACGCAATTGTGGTCCGATTATGATGATTGATACCTTAACTAAAAGCTCTGGTCTCGAGCATAAATATGGCTGTAAAATATGTTTACATTTCAGCAAAAAAAAAATTTACAAAAAAAATACAATTTAGCAAAGGGGTTAGCCTTTGGAAATTTACGAATTTGATTGTATATTCAATACAACACGTAATTGTGGTCCGATTATGATGATTGATACCTTAACTAAAAGCTCTGGTCTCAAGCATAAATATGGCTGTAAAATATGTTTACATTTCAGCAAAAAAAAATTTACAAAAAAAATACAATTTACCAAAGGGGTTAGCCTTTGCAAATTTACGAATTTGATTGTATATTCAATACAACACGCAATTGTGGTCCGATTATGATGATTGATACCTTAACTAAAAGCTCTGGTCTTGAGCATAAATATGGCTGTAAAATATGTTTACATTTCAGCAAAAAAAAAATTTACAAAAAAAATACAATTTACCAAAGGGGTTAGCCTTTGGAAATTTACGAATTTGATTGTATATTCAATACAACACGCAATTATGGTCCGATTATGATGAATGATACCTTAACTAAAAGCTCTGGTCTCAAGCATAAATATGGCTGTAAAATATGTTTACATTTTATAAAAAAAAATTTATAAAAAAAATACAATTTACCAAAGGGGTTAGCCTTTGCAAATTTACGAATTTGATTGTATATTCAATACAACACGCAATTATGGTCCGATTATGATGAATGATACCTTAACTAAAAGCTCTGGTCTCAAGCATAAATATGGCTGTAAAATATGTTTACATTTCAGCAAAAAAAAATTTACAAAAAAAATACAATTTACCAAAGGGGTTAGCCTTTGCAAATTTACGAATTTGATTGTATATTCAATACAACACGCAATTATGGTCCGATTATGATGAATGATACCTTAACTAAAAGCTCTGGTCTCAAGCATAAATATGGCTGTAAAATATGTTTACATTTTATAAAAAAAAATTTATAAAAAAAATACAATTTACCAAAGGGGTTAGCCTTTGCAAATTTACGAATTTGATTGTATATTCAATACAACACGCAATTATGGTCCGATTATGATGAATGATACCTTAACTAAAAGCTCTGGTCTCAAGCATAAATATGGCTGTAAAATATGTTTACATTTCAGCAAAAAAAAATTTACAAAAAAAATACAATTTACCAAAGGGGTTAGCCTTTGCAAATTTACGAATTTGATTGTATATTCAATACAACACGCAATTATGGTCCGATTATGATGAATGATACCTTAATCAAAAGCACTGGTCTCGAGCATAAATATGGCTGTAAAATATGTTTACATTTCAGCAAAAAAAAATTTACAAAAAAAATACAATTTACCAAAGGGGTTAGCCTTTGCAAATTTACGAATTTGATTGTATATTCAATACAACACGCAATTATGGTCCGATTATGATGAATGATACCTTAATCAAAAGCACTGGTCTCGAGCATAATTATGGCTGTAAAATATGTTTACATTTCAGCACAAAAAAATTTACAAAAAAAATACAATTTACCAAAGGGGTTAGCCTTTGCAAATTTACGAATTTGATTGTATATTCAATACAACACGCAATTATGGTCCGATTATGATGAATGATACCTTAACTAAAAGCTCTGGTCTCAAGCATAAATATGGCTGTAAAATATGTTTACATTTCAGCAAAAAAAAATTTACAAAAAAAATACAATTTACCAAAGGGGTTAGCCTTTGCAAATTTACGAATTTGATTGTATATTCAATACAACACGCAATTATGGTCCGATTATGATGAATGATACCTTAACTAAAAGCTCTGGTCTCAAGCATAAATATGGCTGTAAAATATGTTTACATTTCAGCAAAAAAAAATTTACAAAAAAAATACAATTTACCAAAGGGGTTAGCCTTTGCAAATTTACGAATTTGATTGTATATTCAATACAACACGCAATTATGGTCCGATTATGATGAATGATACCTTAATCAAAAGCACTGGTCTCGAGCATAAATATGGCTGTAAAATATGTTTACATTTCAGCAAAAAAAAATTTACAAAAAAAATACAATTTACCAAAGGGGTTAGCCTTTGCAAATTTACGAATTTGATTGTATATTCAATACAACACGCAATTGTGGTCCGATTATGATGATTGATACCTTAACTAAAAGCTCTGGTCTCGAGCATAAATATGGCTGTAAAATATGTTTACATTTCAGCAAAAAAAAAATTTACAAAAAAAATACAATTTAGCAAAGGGGTTAGCCTTTGGAAATTTACGAATTTGATTGTATATTCAATACAACACGTAATTGTGGTCCGATTATGATGATTGATACCTTAACTAAAAGCTCTGGTCTCAAGCATAAATATGGCTGTAAAATATGTTTACATTTCAGCAAAAAAAAATTTACAAAAAAAATACAATTTACCAAAGGGGTTAGCCTTTGCAAATTTACGAATTTGATTGTATATTCAATACAACACGCAATTGTGGTCCGATTATGATGATTGATACCTTAACTAAAAGCTCTGGTCTTGAGCATAAATATGGCTGTAAAATATGTTTACATTTCAGCAAAAAAAAAATTTACAAAAAAAATACAATTTACCAAAGGGGTTAGCCTTTGGAAATTTACGAATTTGATTGTATATTCAATACAACACGTAATTGTGGTCCGATTATGATGAATGATACCTTAATCAAAAGCTCTGGTCTCAAGCATAAATATGGCTGTAAAATATGTTTACATTTCAGCAAAAAAAAATTTACAAAAAAAATACAATTTACCAAAGGGGTTAGCCTTTGCAAATTTACGAATTTGATTGTATATTCAATACAACACGCAATTATGGTCCGATTATGATGAATGATACCTTAACTAAAAGCTCTGGTCTCGAGCATAAATATGGCTGTAAAATATGTTTACATTTCAGCAAAAAAAAATTTACAAAAAAAATACAATTTACCAAAGGGGTTAGCCTTTGCAAATTTACGAATTTGATTGTATATTCAATACAACACGCAATTATGGTCCGATTATGATGAATGATACCTTAACTAAAAGCTCTGGTCTCAAGCATAAATATGGCTGTAAAATATGTTTACATTTCAGCAAAAAAAAATTAACAAAAAAAAATACAATTTACCAAAGGGGTTAGCCTTTGCAAATTTACGAATTTGATTGTATATTCAATACAACACGCAATTATGGTCCGATTATGATGAATGATACCTTAATCAAAAGCACTGGTCTCGAGCATAAATATGGCTGTAAAATATGTTTACATTTCAGCAAAAAAAAATTTACAAAAAAAATACAATTTACCAAAGGGGTTAGCCTTTGCAAATTTACGAATTTGATTGTATATTCAATACAACACGCAATTATGGTCCGATTATGATGAATGATACCTTAACTAAAAGCTCTGGTCTCAAGCATAAATATGGCTGTAAAATATGTTTACATTTCAGCAAAAAAAAATTTACAAAAAAAATACAATTTACCAAAGGGGTTAGCCTTTGGAAATTTACGAATTTGATTGTATATTCAATACAACACGCAATTATGGTCCGATTATGATGAATGATACCTTAATCAAAAGCACTGGTCTCGAGCATAAATATGGCAGTAAAATATGTTTACATTTCAGCAAAAAAAATTTACAAAAAAAATACAATTTACCAAAGGGGTTAGCCTTTGCAAATTTACGAATTTGATTGTATATTCAATACAACACGCAATTGTGGTCCGATTATGATGATTGATACCTTAACTAAAAGCTCTGGTCTTGAGCATAAATATGGCTGTAAAATATGTTTACATTTCAGCAAAAAAAAAATTTACAAAAAATTTACAATTTAGCAAAGGGGTTAGCCTTTGGAAATTTACGAATTTGATTGTATATTTAATACAACACGTAATTGTGGTCCGATTATGATGAATGATACCTTAATCAAAAGCTCTGGTCTCAAGCATAAATATGGCTGTAAAATATGTTTACATTTCAGCAAAAAAAAATTTACAAAAAAAATACAATTTACCAAAGGGGTTAGCCTTTGCAAATTTACGAATTTGATTGTATATTCAATACAACACGCAATTATGGTCCGATTATGATGAATGATACCTTAACTAAAAGCTCTGGTCTCAAGCATAAATATGGCTGTAAAATATGTTTACATTTCAGCAAAAAAAAATTAACAAAAAAAATACAATTTACCAAAGGGGTTAGCCTTTGCAAATTTACGAATTTGATTGTATATTCAATACAACACGCAATTATGGTCCGATTATGATGAATGATACCTTAACTAAAAGCTCTGGTCTCAAGCATAAATATGGCTGTAAAATATGTTTACATTTCAGCAAAAAAAAATTAACAAAAAAAATACAATTTACCAAAGGGGTTAGCCTTTGCAAATTTACGAATTTGATTGTATATTCAATACAACACGTAATTGTGGTCCGATTATGATGAATGATACCTTAATCAAAAGCTCTGGTCTCAAGCATAAATATGGCTGTAAAATATGTTTACATTTCAGCAAAAAAAAATTTACAAAAAAAATACAATTTACCAAAGGGGTTAGCCTTTGGAAATTTACGAATTTGATTGTATATTCAATACAACACGCAATTATGGTCCGATTATGATGAATGATACCTTAATCAAAAGCACTGGTCTCGAGCATAAATATGGCAGTAAAATATGTTTACATTTCAGCAAAAAAAATTTACAAAAAAAATACAATTTACCAAAGGGGTTAGCCTTTGCAAATTTACGAATTTGATTGTATATTCAATACAACACGCAATTATGGTCCGATTATGATGAATGATACCTTAACTAAAAGCTCTGGTCTCGAGCATAAATATGGCTGTAAAATATGTTTACATTTCAGCAAAAAAAAATTTACAAAAAAAATACAATTTACCAAAGGGGTTAGCCTTTGCAAATTTACGAATTTGATTGTATATTCAATACAACACGCAATTATGGTCCGATTATGATGAATGATACCTTAACTAAAAGCTCTGGTCTCAAGCATAAATATGGCTGTAAAATATGTTTACATTTCAGCAAAAAAAAATTTACAAAAAAAATACAATTTACCAAAGGGGTTAGCCTTTGCAAATTTACGAATTTGATTGTATATTCAATACAACACGCAATTATGGTCCGATTATGATGAATGATACCTTAACTAAAAGCTCTGGTCTCAAGCATAAATATGGCTGTAAAATATGTTTACATTTCAGCAAAAAAAAATTTACAAAAAAAATACAATTTACCAAAGGGGTTAGCCTTTGCAAATTTACGAATTTGATTGTATATTCAATACAACACGCAATTATGGTCCGATTATGATGAATGATACCTTAACTAAAAGCTCTGGTCTCGAGCATAAATATGGCTGTAAAATATGTTTACATTTCAGCAAAAAAAAATTTACAAAAAAAATACAATTTACCAAAGGGGTTAGCCTTTGCAAATTTACGAATTTGATTGTATATTCAATACAACACGCAATTATGGTCCAATTATGATGAATGATACCTTAACTAAAAGCTCTGGTCTCAAGCATAAATATGGCTGTAAAATATGTTTACATTTCAGCAAAAAAAAAATTAACAAAAAAAATACAATTTACCAAAGGGGTTAGCCTTTGCAAATTTACGAATTTGATTGTATATTCAATACAACACGCAATTATGGTCCGATTATGATGAATGATACCTTAATCAAAAGCACTGGTCTCGAGCATAAATATGGCTGTAAAATATGTTTACATTTCAGCAAAAAAAAATTTACAAAAAAAATACAATTTACCAAAGGGGTTAGCCTTTGCAAATTTACGAATTTGATTGTATATTCAATACAACACGCAATTATGGTCCGATTATGATGAATGATACCTTAACTAAAAGCTCTGGTCTCAAGCATAAATATGGCTGTAAAATATGTTTACATTTCAGCAAAAAAAAATTTACAAAAAAAATACAATTTACCAAAGGGGTTAGCCTTTGGAAATTTACGAATTTGATTGTATATTCAATACAACACGCAATTATGGTCCGATTATGATGAATGATACCTTAATCAAAAGCACTGGTCTCGAGCATAAATATGGCAGTAAAATATGTTTACATTTCAGCAAAAAAAATTTACAAAAAAAATACAATTTACCAAAGGGGTTAGCCTTTGCAAATTTACGAATTTGATTGTATATTCAATACAACACGCAATTGTGGTCCGATTATGATGATTGATACCTTAACTAAAAGCTCTGGTCTCGAGCATAAATATGGCTGTAAAATATGTTTACATTTCAGCAAAAAAAAAATTTACAAAAAATTTACAATTTAGCAAAGGGGTTAGCCTTTGGAAATTTACGAATTTGATTGTATATTTAATACAACACGTAATTGTGGTCCGATTATGATGAATGATACCTTAATCAAAAGCTCTGGTCTCAAGCATAAATATGGCTGTAAAATATGTTTACATTTCAGCAAAAAAAAATTTACAAAAAAAATACAATTTACCAAAGGGGTTAGCCTTTGCAAATTTACGAATTTGATTGTATATTCAATACAACACGCAATTATGGTCCAATTATGATGAATGATACCTTAACTAAAAGCTCTGGTCTCAAGCATAAATATGGCTGTAAAATATGTTTACATTTCAGCAAAAAAAAATTTACAAAAAAAATACAATTTACCAAAGGGGTTAGCCTTTGCAAATTTACGAATTTGATTGTATATTCAATACAACACGCAATTATGGTCCGATTATGATGAATGATACCTTAACTAAAAGCTCTGGTCTCAAGCATAAATATGGCTGTAAAATATGTTTACATTTCAGCAAAAAAAAATTAACAAAAAAAATACAATTTACCAAAGGGGTTAGCCTTTGCAAATTTACGAATTTGATTGTATATTCAATACAACACGCAATTATGGTCCGATTATGATGAATGATACCTTAACTAAAAGCTCTGGTCTCAAGCATAAATATGGCTGTAAAATATGTTTACATTTCAGCAAAAAAAAATTTACAAAAAAAATACAATTTACCAAAGGGGTTAGCCTTTGCAAATTTACGAATTTGATTGTATATTCAATACAACACGCAATTATGGTCCGATTATGATGAATGATACCTTAATCAAAAGCACTGGTCACAAGCATAAATATGGCTGTAAAATATGTTTAGATTTCAGCAAAAAAAATTTACAAAAAAAATACAATTTACCAAAGGGGTTAGCCTTTGCAAATTTACGAATTTGATTGTATATTCAATACAACACGCAATTATGGTCCGATTATGATGAATGATACCTTAATCAAAAGCACTGGTCTCGAGCATAAATATGGCTGTAAAATATGTTTACATTTCAGCAAAAAAAAATTTACAAAAGAAATACAATTTACCAAAGGGGTTAGCCTTTGCAAATTTACGAATTTGATAAATATGGCTGTAAAATATGTTTACATTTCAGCAAAAAAAAATTTACAAAAAAAATACAATTTACCAAAGGGGTTAGCCTTTGCAAATTTACGAATTTGATTGTATATTCAATACAACACGCAATTATGGTCCGATTATGATGAATGATACCTTAACTAAAAGCTCTGGTCTCAAGCATAAATATGGCTGTAAAATATGTTTACATTTCAGCAAAAAAAAATTAACAAAAAAAATACAATTTACCAAAGGGGTTAGCCTTTGCAAATTTACGAATTTGATTGTATATTCAATACAACACGCAATTATGGTCCGATTATGATGAATGATACCTTAATCAAAAGCACTGGTCTCGAGCATAAATATGGCTGTAAAATATGTTTACATTTCAGCAAAAAAAAATTTACAAAAAAAATACAATTTACCAAAGGGGTTAGCCTTTGCAAATTTACGAATTTGATTGTATATTCAATACAACACGCAATTATGGTCCGATTATGATGAATGATACCTTAACTAAAAGCTCTGGTCTCAAGCATAAATATGGCTGTAAAATATGTTTACATTTTATAAAAAAAAATTTATAAAAAAAATACAATTTACCAAAGGGGTTAGCCTTTGCAAATTTACGAATTTGATTGTATATTCAATACAACACGCAATTATGGTCCGATTATGATGAATGATACCTTAACTAAAAGCTCTGGTCTCAAGCATAAATATGGCTGTAAAATATGTTTACATTTCAGCAAAAAAAAATTTACAAAAAAAATACAATTTACCAAAGGGGTTAGCCTTTGCAAATTTACGAATTTGATTGTATATTCAATACAACACGCAATTATGGTCCGATTATGATGAATGATACCTTAATCAAAAGCACTGGTCTCGAGCATAAATATGGCTGTAAAATATGTTTACATTTCAGCAAAAAAAAATTTACAAAAAAAATACAATTTACCAAAGGGGTTAGCCTTTGCAAATTTACGAATTTGATTGTATATTCAATACAACACGCAATTATGGTCCGATTATGATGAATGATACCTTAATCAAAAGCACTGGTCTCGAGCATAAATATGGCTGTAAAATATGTTTACATTTCAGCACAAAAAAATTTACAAAAAAAATACAATTTACCAAAGGGGTTAGCCTTTGCAAATTTACGAATTTGATTGTATATTCAATACAACACGCAATTATGGTCCGATTATGATGAATGATACCTTAACTAAAAGCTCTGGTCTCAAGCATAAATATGGCTGTAAAATATGTTTACATTTCAGCAAAAAAAAATTTACAAAAAAAATACAATTTACCAAAGGGGTTAGCCTTTGCAAATTTACGAATTTGATTGTATATTCAATACAACACGCAATTGTGGTCCGATTATGATGATTGATACCTTAACTAAAAGCTCGGGTCTTGAGCATAAATATGGCTGTAAAATATGTTTACATTTCAGCAAAAAAAAAATTTACAAAAAAAATACAATTTACCAAAGGGGTTAGCCTTTGGAAATTTACGAATTTGATTGTATATTCAATACAACACGTAATTGTGGTCCGATTATGATGAATGATACCTTAACTAAAAGCTCTGGTCTCAAGCATAAATATGGCTGTAAAATATGTTTACATTTCAGCAAAAAAAAATTTACAAAAAAAATACAATTTACCAAAGGGGTTAGCCTTTGCAAATTTACGAATTTGATTGTATATTCAATACAACACGCAATTATGGTCCGATTATGATGAATGATACCTTAACTAAAAGCTCTGGTCTCAAGCATAAATATGGCTGTAAAATATGTTTACATTTCAGCAAAAAAAAAATTTACAAAAAAAATACAATTTACCAAAGGGGTTAGCCTTTGGAAATTTACGAATTTGATTGTATATTCAATACAACACGTAATTGTGGTCCGATTATGATGAATGATACCTTAACTAAAAGCTCTGGTCTCAAGCATAAATATGGCTGTAAAATATGTTTACATTTCAGCAAAAAAAAATTTACAAAAAAAATACAATTTACCAAAGGGGTTAGCCTTTGCAAATTTACGAATTTGATTGTATATTCAATACAACACGTAATTGTGGTCCGATTATGATGAATGATACCTTAACTAAAAGCTCTGGTCTCAAGCATAAATATGGCTGTAAAATATGTTTACATTTCAGCAAAAAAAAATTTACAAAAAAAATACAATTTACCAAAGGGGTTAGCCTTTGCAAATTTACGAATTTGATTGTATATTCAATACAACACGCAATTATGGTCCGATTATGATGAATGATACCTTAACTAAAAGCTCTGGTCTCAAGCATAAATATGGCTGTAAAATATGTTTACATTTTATAAAAAAAAATTTATAAAAAAAATACAATTTACCAAAGGGGTTAGCCTTTGCAAATTTACGAATTTGATTGTATATTCAATACAACACGCAATTATGGTCCGATTATGATGAATGATACCTTAACTAAAAGCTCTGGTCTCAAGCATAAATATGGCTGTAAAATATGTTTACATTTCAGCAAAAAAAAATTTACAAAAAAAATACAATTTACCAAAGGGGTTAGCCTTTGCAAATTTACGAATTTGATTGTATATTCAATACAACACGCAATTATGGTCCGATTATGATGAATGATACCTTAATCAAAAGCACTGGTCTCGAGCATAAATATGGCTGTAAAATATGTTTACATTTCAGCAAAAAAAAATTTACAAAAAAAATACAATTTACCAAAGGGGTTAGCCTTTGCAAATTTACGAATTTGATTGTATATTCAATACAACACGCAATTATGGTCCGATTATGATGAATGATACCTTAATCAAAAGCACTGGTCTCGAGCATAAATATGGCTGTAAAATATGTTTACATTTCAGCACAAAAAAATTTACAAAAAAAATACAATTTACCAAAGGGGTTAGCCTTTGCAAATTTACGAATTTGATTGTATATTCAATACAACACGCAATTGTGGTCCGATTATGATGATTGATACCTTAACTAAAAGCTCGGGTCTTGAGCATAAATATGGCTGTAAAATATGTTTACATTTCAGCAAAAAAAAAATTTACAAAAAAAATACAATTTACCAAAGGGGTTAGCCTTTGGAAATTTACGAATTTGATTGTATATTCAATACAACACGTAATTGTGGTCCGATTATGATGAATGATACCTTAACTAAAAGCTCTGGTCTCAAGCATAAATATGGCTGTAAAATATGTTTACATTTCAGCAAAAAAAAATTTACAAAAAAAATACAATTTACCAAAGGGGTTAGCCTTTGCAAATTTACGAATTTGATTGTATATTCAATACAACACGCAATTGTGGTCCGATTATGATGATTGATACCTTAACTAAAAGCTCGGGTCTTGAGCATAAATATGGCTGTAAAATATGTTTACATTTCAGCAAAAAAAAAATTTACAAAAAAAATACAATTTACCAAAGGGGTTAGCCTTTGGAAATTTACGAATTTGATTGTATATTCAATACAACACGCAATTGTGGTCCGATTATGATGATTGATACCTTAACTAAAAGCTCTGGTCTCGAGCATAAATATGGCTGTAAAATATGTTTACATTTCAGCAAAAAAAAAATTTACAAAAAAAATACAATTTAGCAAAGGGGTTAGCCTTTGGAAATTTACGAATTTGATTGTATATTCAATACAACACGTAATTGTGGTCCGATTATGATGATTGATACCTTAACTAAAAGCTCTGGTCTCAAGCATAAATATGGCTGTAAAATATGTTTACATTTCAGCAAAAAAAAATTTACAAAAAAAATACAATTTACCAAAGGGGTTAGCCTTTGCAAATTTACGAATTTGATTGTATATTCAATACAACACGCAATTGTGGTCCGATTATGATGATTGATACCTTAACTAAAAGCTCGGGTCTTGAGCATAAATATGGCTGTAAAATATGTTTACATTTCAGCAAAAAAAAATTTACAAAAAAAATACAATTTACCAAAGGGGTTAGCCTTTGGAAATTTACGAATTTGATTGTATATTCAATACAACACGTAATTGTGGTCCGATTATGATGAATGATACTTAATCAAAAGCACTGGTCTCAAGCATAAATATGGCTGTAAAATATGTTTACATTTCAGCAAAAAAAAATTTACAAAAAAAATACAATTTACCAAAGGGGTTAGCCTTTGCAAATTTACGAATTTGATTGTATATTCAATACAACACGCAATTATGGTCCGATTATGATGAATGATACCTTAATCAAAAGCACTGGTCTCGAGCATAAATATGGCAGTAAAATATGTTTACATTTCAGCAAAAAAAATTTACAAAAAAAATACAATTTACCAAAGGGGTTAGCCTTTGCAAATTTACGAATTTGATTGTATATTCAATACAACACGCAATTGTGGTCCGATTATGATGATTGATACCTTAACTAAAAGCTCTGGTCTCAAGCATAAATATGGCTGTAAAATATGTTTACATTTCAGCAAAAAAAAATTTACAAAAAAAATACAATTTACCAAAGGGGTTAGCCTTTGCAAATTTACGAATTTGATTGTATATTCAATACAACACGCAATTATGGTCCGATTATGATGAATGATACCTTAATCAAAAGCACTGGTCTCGAGCATAAATATGGCTGTAAAATATGTTTACATTTCAGCAAAAAAAAATTTACAAAAAAAATACAATTTACCAAAGGGGTTAGCCTTTGCAAATTTACGAATTTGATTGTATATTCAATACAACACGCAATTATGGTCCGATTATGATGAATGATACCTTAATCAAAAGCACTGGTCTCGAGCATAAATATGGCTGTAAAATATGTTTACATTTCAGCACAAAAAAATTTACAAAAAAAATACAATTTACCAAAGGGGTTAGCCTTTGCAAATTTACGAATTTGATTGTATATTCAATACAACACGCAATTATGGTCCGATTATGATGAATGATACCTTAACTAAAAGCTCTGGTCTCAAGCATAAATATGGCTGTAAAATATGTTTACATTTCAGCAAAAAAAAATTTACAAAAAAAATACAATTTACCAAAGGGGTTAGCCTTTGCAAATTTACGAATTTGATTGTATATTCAATACAACACGCAATTGTGGTCCGATTATGATGATTGATACCTTAACTAAAAGCTCTGGTCTCGAGCATAAATATGGCTGTAAAATATGTTTACATTTCAGCAAAAAAAAAATTTACAAAAAAAATACAATTTACCAAAGGGGTTAGCCTTTGCAAATTTACGAATTTGATTGTATATTCAATACAACACGCAATTATGGTCCGATTATGATGAATGATACCTTAACTAAAAGCTCTGGTCTCAAGCATAAATATGGCTGTAAAATATGTTTACATTTCAGCAAAAAAAAATTTACAAAAAAAATACAATTTACCAAAGGGGTTAGCCTTTGCAAATTTACGAATTTGATTGTATATTCAATACAACACGCAATTATGGTCCGATTATGATGAATGATACCTTAATCAAAAGCTCTGGTCTCAAGCATAAATATGGCTGTAAAATATGTTTACATTTCAGCAAAAAAAATTTACAAAAAAAATACAATTTACCAAAGGGGTTAGCCTTTGCAAATTTACGAATTTGATTGTATATTCAATACAACACGCAATTATGGTCCGATTATGATGAATGATACCTTAATCAAAAGCACTGGTCTCGAGCATAAATATGGCTGTAAAATATGTTTACATTTCAGCAAAAAAAAATTTACAAAAAAAATACAATTTACCAAAGGGGTTAGCCTTTGGAAATTTACGAATTTGATTGTATATTCAATACAACACGCAATTATGGTCCGATTATGATGAATGATACCTTAATCAAAAGCACTGGTCTCGAGCATAAATATGGCAGTAAAATATGTTTACATTTCAGCAAAAAAAAATTAACAAAAAAAATACAATTTACCAAAGGGGTTAGCCTTTGCAAATTTACGAATTTGATTGTATATTCAATACAACACGCAATTATGGTCCGATTATGATGAATGATACCTTAATCAAAAGCACTGGTCTCGAGCATAAATATGGCTGTAAAATATGTTTACATTTCAGCAAAAAAAAATTTACAAAAAAAATACAATTTACCAAAGGGGTTAGCCTTTGCAAATTTACGAATTTGATTGTATATTCAATACAACACGCAATTATGGTCCGATTATGATGAATGATACCTTAACTAAAAGCTCTGGTCTCAAGCATAAATATGGCTGTAAAATATGTTTACATTTCAGCAAAAAAAAATTTACAAAAAAAATACAATTTACCAAAGGGGTTAGCCTTTGCAAATTTACGAATTTGATTGTATATTCAATACAACACGCAATTATGGTCCGATTATGATGAATGATACCTTAATCAAAAGCACTGGTCTCGAGCATAAATATGGCTGTAAAATATGTTTACATTTCAGCAAAAAAAAATTTACAAAAAAAATACAATTTACCAAAGGGGTTAGCCTTTGCAAATTTACGAATTTGATTGTATATTCAATACAACACGCAGTTATGGTCCGATTATGATGAATGATACCTTAATCAAAAGCACTGGTCTCGAGCATAAATATGGCTGTAAAATATGTTTACATTTCAGCAAAAAAAAATTTACAAAAAAAATACAATTTACCAAAGGGGTTAGCCTTTGGAAATTTACGAATTTGATTGTATATTCAATACAACACGTAATTGTGGTCCGATTATGATGAATGATACCTTAATCAAAAGCTCTGGTCTCAAGCATAAATATTGCTGTAAAATATGTTTACATTTCAGCAAAAAAAAAATTACAAAAAAAATACAATTTACCAAAGGGGTTAGCCTTTGGAAATTTACGAATTTGATTGTATATTCAATACAACACGCAATTATGGTCCGATTATGATGAATGATACCTTAACTAAAAGCTCTGGTCTCAAGCATAAATATGGCTGTAAAATATGTTTACATTTCAGCAAAAAAAAATTTACAAAAAAAATACAATTTACCAAAGGGGTTAGCCTTTGCAAATTTACGAATTTGATTGTATATTCAATACAACACGCAATTATGGTCCGATTATGATGAATGATACCTTAACTAAAAGCTCTGGTCTCAAGCATAAATATGGCTGTAAAATATGTTTACATTTCAGCAAAAAAAAATTTACAAAAAAAATACAATTTACCAAAGGGGTTAGCCTTTGCAAATTTACGAATTTGATTGTATATTCAATACAACACGCAATTATGGTCCGATTATGATGAATGATACCTTAATCAAAAGCAATGGTCTCGAGCATAAATATGGCTGTAAAATATGTTTACATTTCAGCAAAAAAAAATTTACAAAAAAAATACAATTTACCAAAGGGGTTAGCCTTTGCAAATTTACGAATTTGATTGTATATTCAATACAACACGCAATTATGGTCCGATTATGATGAATGATACCTTAATCAAAAGCACTGGTCTCGAGCATAAATATGGCTGTAAAATATGTTTACATTTCAGCAAAAAAAAATTTACAAAAAAAATACAATTTAGCAAAGGGGTTAGCCTTTGGAAATTTACGAATTTGATTGTATATTCAATACAACACGTAATTGTGGTCCGATTATGATGAATGATACCTTAATCAAAAGCTCTGGTCTCAAGCATAAATATGGCTGTAAAATATGTTTACATTTCAGCAAAAAAAAATTTAAAAAAAAAATACAATTTACCAAAGGGGTTAGCCTTTGCAAATTTACGAATTTGATTGTATATTCAATACAACACGTAATTATGGTCCGATTATGATGATTGATACCTTAACTAAAAGCTCTGGTCTCAAGCATAAATATGGCTGTAAAATATGTTTACATTTCAGCAAAAAAAAAATTTACAAAAAAAATACAATTTACCAAAGGGGTTAGCCTTTGCAAATTTACGAATTTGATTGTATATTCAATACAACACGCAATTATGGTCCGATTATGATGAATGATACCTTAACTAAAAGCTCTGGTCACAAGCATAAATATGGCTGTAAAATATGTTTACATTTCAGCAAAAAAAAATTTACAAAAAAAATACAATTTACCAAAGGGGTTAGCCTTTGCAAATTTACGAATTTGATTGTATATTCAATACAACACGCAATTATGGTCCGATTATGATGAATGATACCTTAATCAAAAGCACTGGTCTCGAGCATAAATATGGCTGTAAAATATGTTTACATTTCAGCAAAAAAAAATTTACAAAAAAAATACAATTTACCAAAGGGGTTAGCCTTTGCAAATTTACGAATTTGATTGTATATTCAATACAACACGCAATTATGGTCCGATTATGATGAATGATACCTTAACTAAAAGCTCTGGTCACAAGCATAAATATGGCTGTAAAATATGTTTACATTTCAGCAAAAAAAAATTTACAAAAAAAATACAATTTACCAAAGGGGTTAGCCTTTGCAAATTTACGAATTTGATTGTATATTCAATACAACACGCAATTATGGTCCGATTATGATGAATGATACCTTAATCAAAAGCACTGGTCTCGAGCATAAATATGGCTGTAAAATATGTTTATATTTCAGCAAAAAAAAATTTACAAAAAAAATACAATTTACCAAAGGGGTTAGCCTTTGCAAATTTACGAATTTGATTGTATATTCAATACAACACGCAATTATGGTCCGATTATGATGAATGATACCTTAATCAAAAGCACTGGTCTCGAGCATAAATATGGCTGTAAAATATGTTTACATTTCAGCAAAAAAAAATTTACAAAAAAAATACAATTTAGCAAAGGGGTTAGCCTTTGGAAATTTACGAATTTGATTGTATATTCAATACAACACGTAATTGTGGTCCGATTATGATGAATGATACCTTAATCAAAAGCTCTGGTCTCAAGCATAAATATGGCTGTAAAATATGTTTACATTTCAGCAAAAAAAAATTTACAAAAAAAATACAATTTACCAAAGGGGTTAGCCTTTGCAAATTTACGAATTTGATTGTATATTCAATACAACACGTAATTATGGTCCGATTATGATGATTGATACCTTAACTAAAAGCTCTGGTCTCAAGCATAAATATGGCTGTAAAATATGTTTACATTTCAGCAAAAAAAAAATTTACAAAAAAAATACAATTTACCAAAGGGGTTAGCCTTTGCAAATTTACGAATTTGATTGTATATTCAATACAACACGCAATTATGGTCCGATTATGATGAATGATACCTTAACTAAAAGCTCTGGTCTCAAGCATAAATATGGCTGTAAAATATGTTTACATTTCAGCAAAAAAAAATTTACAAAAAAAATACAATTTACCAAAGGGGTTAGCCTTTGCAAATTTACGAATTTGATTGTATATTCAATACAACACGCAATTATGGTCCGATTATGATGAATGATACCTTAACTAAAAGCTCTGGTCACAAGCATAAATATGGCTGTAAAATATGTTTACATTTCAGCAAAAAAAAATTTACAAAAAAAATACAATTTACCAAAGGGGTTAGCCTTTGCAAATTTACGAATTTGATTGTATATTCAATACAACACGCAATTATGGTCCGATTATGATGAATGATACCTTAATCAAAAGCACTGGTCTCGAGCATAAATATGGCTGTAAAATATGTTTACATTTCAGCAAAAAAAAATTTACAAAAAAAATACAATTTACCAAAGGGGTTAGCCTTTGCAAATTTACGAATTTGATTGTATATTCAATACAACACGCAATTATGGTCCGATTATGATGAATGATACCTTAACTAAAAGCTCTGGTCACAAGCATAAATATGGCTGTAAAATATGTTTACATTTCAGCAAAAAAAAATTTACAAAAAAAATACAATTTACCAAAGGGGTTAGCCTTTGCAAATTTACGAATTTGATTGTATATTCAATACAACACGTAATTGTGGTCCGATTATGATGAATGATACCTTAATCAAAAGCTCTGGTCTCAAGCATAAATATTGCTGTAAAATATGTTTACATTTCAGCAAAAAAAAAATTACAAAAAAAATACAATTTACCAAAGGGGTTAGCCTTTGCAAATTTACGAATTTGATTGTATATTCAATACAACACGCAATTATGGTCCGATTATGATGAATGATACCTTAACTAAAAGCTCTGGTCACAAGCATAAATATGGCTGTAAAATATGTTTACATTTCAGCAAAAAAAAATTTACAAAAAAAATACAATTTACCAAAGGGGTTAGCCTTTGCAAATTTACGAATTTGATTGTATATTCAATACAACACGTAATTGTGGTCCGATTATGATGAATGATACCTTAATCAAAAGCTCTGGTCTCAAGCATAAATATTGCTGTTAAATATGTTTACATTTCAGCAAAAAAAAATTTACAAAAAAAATACAATTTACCAAAGGGGTTAGCCTTTGGAAATTTACGAATTTGATTGTATATTCAATACAACACGCAATTATTGTCCGATTATGATGAATGATACCTTAATCAAAAGCACTGGTCTCGAGCATAAATATGGCTGTAAAATATGTTTACATTTCAGCAAAAAAAAATTTACAAAAAAAATACAATTTACCAAAGGGGTTAGCCTTTGGAAATTTACGAATTTGATTGTATATTCAATACAACACGCAATTATGGTCCGATTATGATGAATGATACCTTAACTAAAAGCTCTGGTCACAAGCATAAATATGGCTGTAAAATATGTTTACATTTCAGCAAAAAAAAATTTACAAAAAAAATACAATTTACCAAAGGGGTTAGCCTTTGCAAATTTACGAATTTGATTGTATATTCAATACAACACGTAATTATGGTCCGATTATAATGATTGATACCTTAACTAAAAGCTCTGGTCTCAAGCATAAATATGGCTGTAAAATATGTTTACATTTCAGCAAAAAAAAAATTTACAAAAAAAATACAATTTACCAAAGGGGTTAGCCTTTGCAAATTTACGAATTTGATTGTATATTCAATACAACACGCAATTATGGTCCGATTATGATGAATGATACCTTAACTAAAAGCTCTGGTCTCAAGCATAAATATGGCTGTAAAATATGTTTACATTTCAGCAAAAAAAAATTTACAAAAAAAATACAATTTACCAAAGGGGTTAGCCTTTGCAAATTTACGAATTTGATTGTATATTCAATACAACACGCAATTATGGTCCGATTATGATGAATGATACCTTAACTAAAAGCTCTTGTCACAAGCATAAATATGGCTGTAAAATATGTTTACATTTCAGCAAAAAAAAATTTACAAAAAAAATACAATTTACCAAAGGGGTTAGCCTTTGCAAATTTACGAATTTGATTGTATATTCAATACAACACGCAATTATGGTCCGATTATGATGAATGATACCTTAATCAAAAGCACTGGTCTCGAGCATAAATATGGCTGTAAAATATGTTTACATTTCAGCAAAAAAAAATTTACAAAAAAAATACAATTTAGCAAAGGGGTTAGCCTTTGGAAATTTACGAATTTGATTGTATATTCAATACAACACGTAATTGTGGTCCGATTATGATGAATGATACCTTAATCAAAAGCTCTGGTCTCAAGCATAAATATGGCTGTAAAATATGTTTACATTTCAGCAAAAAAAAATTTACAAAAAATATACAATTTACCAAAGGGGTTAGCCTTTGCAAATTTACGAATTTGATTTTATATTCAATACAACACGTAATTATGGTCCGATTATGATGATTGATACCTTAACTAAAAGCTCTGGTCTCAAGCATAAATATGGCTGTAAAATATGTTTACATTTCAGCAAAAAAAAAATTTACAAAAAAAATACAATTTACCAAAGGGGTTAGCCTTTGCAAATTTACGAATTTGATTGTATATTCAATACAACACGCAATTATGGTCCGATTATGATGAATGATACCTTAACTAAAAGCTCTGGTCTCAAGCATAAATATGGCTGTAAAATATGTTTACATTTCAGCAAAAAAAAATTTACAAAAAAAATACAATTTACCAAAGGGGTTAGCCTTTGCAAATTTACGAATTTGATTGTATATTCAATACAACACGCAATTATGGTCCGATTATGATGAATGATACCTTAATCAAAAGCACTGGTCTCGAGCATAAATATGGCTGCAAAATATGTTTACATTTCAGCAAAAAAAAATTTACAAAAAAAATACAATTTACCAAAGGGGTTAGCCTTTGCAAATTTACGAATTTGATTGTATATTCAATACAAAACGCAATTATGGTCCGATTATGATGAATGATACCTTAACTAAAAGCTCTGGTCACAAGCATAAATATGGCTGTAAAATATGTTTACATTTCAGCAAAAAAAAATTTACAAAAAAAATACAATTTACCAAAGGGGTTAGCCTTTGCAAATTTACGAATTTGATTGTATATTCAATACAACACGCAATTATGGTCCGATTATGATGAATGATACCTTAACTAAAAGCTCTTGTCACAAGCATAAATATGGCTGTAAAATATGTTTAGATTTCAGCAAAAAAAATTTACAAAAAAAATACAATTTACCAAAGGGGTTAGCCTTTGCAAATTTACGAATTTGATTGTATATTCAATACAACACGCAATTATGGTCCGATTATGATGAATGATACCTTAATCAAAAGCACTGGTCTCAAGCATAAATATGGCTGTAAAATATGTTTACATTTCAGCAAAAAAAAATTTACAAAAAAAATACAATTTACCAAAGGGGTTAGCCTTTGCAAATTTACGAATTTGATTGTATATTCAATACAACACGTAATTGTGGTCCGATTATGATGAATGATACCTTAATCAAAAGCTCTGGTCTCAAGCATAAATATGGCTGTAAAATATGTTTACATTTCAGCAAAAAAAAATTTACAAAAAAAATACAATTTACCAAAGGGGTTAGCCTTTGCAAATTTACGAATTTGATTGTATATTCAATACAACACGTAATTATGGTCCGATTATGATGATTGATACCTTAACTAAAAGCTCTGGTCTCAAGCATAAATATGGCTGTAAAATATGTTTACATTTCAGCAAAAAAAAAATTTACAAAAAAAATACAATTTACCAAAGGGGTTAGCCTTTGCAAATTTACGAATTTGATTGTATATTCAATACAACACGCAATTATGGTCCGATTATGATGAATGATACCTTAATCAAAAGCACTGGTCTCGAGCATAAATATGGCTGTAAAATATGTTTACATTTCAGCAAAAAAAAATTTACAAAAAAATACAATTTACCAAAGGGGTTAGCCTTTGCAAATTTACGAATTTGATTGTATATTCAATACAACACGCAATTATGGTCCGATTATGATGAATGATACCTTAATCAAAAGCACTGGTCTCGAGCATAAATATGGCTGTAAAATATGTTTACATTTCAGCAAAAAAAAATTTACAAAAAAAATACAATTTACCAAAGGGGTTAGCCTTTGCAAATTTACGAATTTGATTGTATATTCAATACAACACGCAATTATGGTCCGATTATGATGAATGATACCTTAACTAAAAGCTCTGGTCACAAGCATAAATATGGCTGTAAAATATGTTTACATTTCAGCAAAAAAAAATTTACAAAAAAAATACAATTTACCAAAGGGGTTAGCCTTTGCAAATTTACGAATTTGATTGTATATTCAATACAACACGCAATTATGGTCCGATTATGATGAATGATACCTTAACTAAAAGCTCTTGTCACAACCATAAATATGGCTGTAAAATATGTTTACATTTCAGCAAAAAAAAATTTACAAAAAAAATACAATTTACCAAAGGGGTTAGCCTTTGCAAATTTACGAATTTGATTGTATATTCAATACAACACGCAATTATGGTCCGATTATGATGAATGATACCTTAACTAAAAGCTCTTGTCACAACCATAAATATGGCTGTAAAATATGTTTACATTTCAGCAAAAAAAAATTTACAAAAAAAATACAATTTACCAAAGGGGTTAGCCTTTGCAAATTTACGAATTTGATTGTATATTCAATACAACACGCAATTATGGTCCGATTATGATGAATGATACCTTAATCAAAAGCACTGGTCTCGAGCATAAATATGGCTGTAAAAAATGTTTACATTTCAGCAAAAAAAAATTTACAAAAAAAAATACAATTTACCAAAGGGGTTAGCCTTTGCAAATTTACGAATTTGATTGTATATTCAATACAACACGCAATTATGGTCCGATTATGATGAATGATACCTTAACTAAAAGCTCTGGTCTCAAGCATAAATATGGCTGTAAAATATGTTTACATTTCAGCAAAAAAAAATTTACAAAAAAAATACAATTTACCAAAGGGGTTAGCCTTTGCAAATTTACGAATTTGATTGTATATTCAATACAACACGCAATTATGGTCCGATTATGATGAATGATACCTTAACTAAAAGCTCTGGTCTCAAGCATAAATATGGCTGTAAAATATGTTTACATTTCAGCAAAAAAAAAATTTACAAAAAAAATACAATTTACCAAAGGGGTTAGCCTTTGCAAATTTACGAATTTGATTGTATATTCAATACAACACGCAATTATGGTCCGATTATGATGAATGATACCTTAACTAAAAGCTCTGGTCACAAGCATAAATATGGCTGTAAAATATGTTTACATTTCAGCAAAAAAAAATTTACAAAAAAAATACAATTTACCAAAGGGGTTAGCCTTTGCAAATTTACGAATTTGATTGTATATTCAATACAACACGCAATTATGGTCCGATTATGATGAATGATACCTTAACTAAAAGCTCTTGTCACAACCATAAATATGGCTGTAAAATATGTTTACATTTCAGCAAAAAAAAATTTACAAAAAAAATACAATTTACCAAAGGGGTTAGCCTTTGCAAATTTACGAATTTGATTGTATATTCAATACAACACGCAATTATGGTCCGATTATGATGAATGATACCTTAATCAAAAGCACTGGTCTCGAGCATAAATATGGCTGTAAAAAATGTTTACATTTCAGCAAAAAAAAATTTACAAAAAAAATACAATTTACCAAAGGGGTTAGCCTTTGCAAATTTACGAATTTGATTGTATATTCAATACAACACGCAATTATGGTCCGATTATGATGAATGATACCTTAACTAAAAGCTCTGGTCACAAGCATAAATATGGCTGTAAAATATGTTTACATTTCAGCAAAAAAAAATTTACAAAAAAAATACAATTTACCAAAGGGGTTAGCCTTTGCAAATTTACGAATTTGATTGTATATTCAATACAACACGCAATTATGGTCCGATTATGATGAATGATACCTTAACTAAAAGCTCTTGTCACAACCATAAATATGGCTGTAAAATATGTTTACATTTCAGCAAAAAAAAATTTACAAAAAAAATACAATTTACCAAAGGGGTTAGCCTTTGCAAATTTACGAATTTGATTGTATATTCAATACAACACGCAATTATGGTCCGATTATGATGAATGATACCTTAATCAAAAGCACTGGTCTCGAGCATAAATATGGCTGTAAAAAATGTTTACATTTCAGCAAAAAAAAATTTACAAAAAAAATACAATTTACCAAAGGGGTTAGCCTTTGCAAATTTACGAATTTGATTGTATATTCAATACAACACGCAATTATGGTCCGATTATGATGAATGATACCTTAACTAAAAGCTCTTGTCACAACCATAAATATGGCTGTAAAATATGTTTACATTTCAGCAAAAAAAAATTTACAAAAAAAATACAATTTACCAAAGGGGTTAGCCTTTGCAAATTTACGAATTTGATTGTATATTCAATACAACACGCAATTATGGTCCGATTATGATGAATGATACCTTAATCAAAAGCACTGGTCTCGAGCATAAATATGGCTGTAAAATATGTTTACATTTCAGCAAAAAAAAAATTACAAAAAAAAATACAATTTACCAAAGGGGTTAGCCTTTGCAAATTTACGAATTTGATTGTATATTCAATACAACACGCAATTATGGTCCGATTATGATGAATGATACCTTAACTAAAAGCTCTGGTCTCAAGCATAAATATGGCTGTAAAATATGTTTACATTTCAGCAAAAAAAAATTTACAAAAAAAATACAATTTACCAAAGGGGTTAGCCTTTGCAAATTTACGAATTTGATTGTATATTCAATACAACACGCAATTATGGTCCGATTATGATGAATGATACCTTAACTAAAAGCTCTGGTCACAAGCATAAATATGGCTGTAAAATATGTTTACATTTCAGCAAAAAAAAAATTTACAAAAAAAATACAATTTACCAAAGGGGTTAGCCTTTGCAAATTTACGAATTTGATTGTATATTCAATACAACACGCAATTATGGTCCGATTATGATGAATGATACCTTAACTAAAAGCTCTGGTCTCAAGCATAAATATGGCTGTAAAATATGTTTACACTTCAGCAAAAAAAAAATTTACAAAAAAAATACAATTTACCAAAGGGGTTAGCCTTTGCAAATTTACGAATTTGATTGTATATTCAATACAACACGCAATTATGGTCCGATTATGATGAATGATACCTTAACTAAAAGCTCTGGTCTCAAGCATAAATATGGCTGTAAAATATGTTTACATTTCAGCAAAAAAAAATTTACAAAAAAAATACAATTTACCAAAGGGGTTAGCCTTTGCAAATTTACGAATTTGATTGTATATTCAATACAACACGCAATTATGGTCCGATTATGATGAATGATACCTTAACTAAAAGCTCTGGTCTCAAGCATAAATATGGCTGTAAAATATGTTTACATTTCAGCAAAAAAAAATTTACAAAAAAAATACAATTTACCAAAGGGGTTAGCCTTTGCAAATTTACGAATTTGATTGTATATTCAATACAACACGCAATTATGGTCCGATTATGATGAATGATACCTTAACTAAAAGCTCTGGTCTCAAGCATAAATATGGCTGTAAAATATGTTTACATTTCAGCAAAAAAAAATTTACAAAAAAAATACAATTTACCAAAGGGGTTAGCCTTTGCAAATTTACGAATTTGATTGTATATTCAATACAACACGCAATTATGGTCCGATTATGATGAATGATACCTTAATCAAAAGCACTGGTCTCGAGCATAAATATGGCTGTAAAATATGTTTACATTTCAGCAAAAAAAAAATTTACAAAAAAAATACAATTTACCAAAGGGATTAGCCTTTGCAAATTTACGAATTTGATTGTATATTCAATACAACACGTAATTATGGTCCGATTATGATGATTGATACCTTAACTAAAAGCTCTGGTCTCAAGCATAAATATGGCTGTAAAATATGTTTACATTTCAGCAAAAAAAAAATTTACAAAAAAAATACAATTTACCAAAGGGGTTAGCCTTTGCAAATTTACGAATTTGATTGTATATTCAATACAACACGCAATTATGGTCCGATTATGATGAATGATACCTTAACTAAAAGCTCTGGTCTCAAGCATAAATATGGCTGTAAAATATGTTTACACTTCAGCAAAAAAAAAATTTACAAAAAAAATACAATTTACCAAAGGGGTTAGCCTTTGCAAATTTACGAATTTGATTGTATATTCAATACAACACGCAATTATGGTCCGATTATGATGAATGATACCTTAACTAAAAGCTCTGGTCTCAAGCATAAATATGGCTGTAAAATATGTTTACATTTCAGCAAAAAAAAATTTACAAAAAAAATACAATTTACCAAAGGGGTTAGCCTTTGCAAATTTACGAATTTGATTGTATATTCAATACAACACGTAATTATGGTCCGATTATGATGATTGATACCTTAACTAAAAGCACTGGTCTCAAGCATAAATATGGCTGTAAAATATGTTTACATTTCAGCAAAAAAAAAATTTACAAAAAAAATACAATTTACCAAAGGGGTTAGCCTTTGCAAATTTACGAATTTGATTGAATATTCAATACAACACGCAATTATGGTCCGATTATGATGAATGATACCTTAACTAAAAGCTCTGGTCACAAGCATAAATATGGCTGTAAAATATGTTTACATTTCAGCAAAAAAAAATTTACAAAAAAAATACAATTTACCAAAGGGGTTAGCCTTTGCAAATTTACGAATTTGATTGTATATTCAATACAACACGCAATTATGGTCCGATTATGATGAATGATACCTTAACTAAAAGCTCTGGTCACAAGCATAAATATGGCTGTAAAATATGTTTACATTTCAGCAAAAAAAAATTTACAAAAAAAATACAATTTACCAAAGGGGTTAGCCTTTGCAAATTTACGAATTTGATTGTATATTCAATACAACACGCAATTATGGTCCGATTATGATGAATGATACCTTAACTAAAAGCTCTGGTCACAAGCATAAATATGGCTGTAAAATATGTTTAGATTTCAGCAAAAAAAAATTTACAAAAAAAATACAATTTACCAAAGGGGTTAGCCTTTGCAAATTTACGAATTTGATTGTATATTCAATACAACACGCAATTATGGTCCGATTATGATGAATGATACCTTAATCAAAAGCACTGGTCTCAAGCATAAATATGGCTGTAAAATATGTTTACATTTCAGCAAAAAAAAATTTACAAAAAAAATACAATTTAGCAAAGGGGTTAGCCTTTGGAAATTTACGAATTTGATTGTATATTCAATACAACACGTAATTGTGGTCCGATTATGATGAATGATACCTTAATCAAAAGCACTGGTCTCGAGCATAAATATGGCTGTAAAATATGTTTACATTTCAGCAAAAAAAAATTTACAAAAAAAATACAATTTACCAAAGGGGTTAGCCTTTGCAAATTTACGAATTTGATTGTATATTCAATACAACACGCAATTATGGTCCGATTATGATGAATGATACCTTAACTAAAAGCTCTGGTCTCAAGCATAAATATGGCTGTAAAATATGTTTACATTTCAGCAAAAAAAAATTTACAAAAAAAATACAATTTACCAAAGGGGTTAGCCTTTGCAAATTTACGAATTTGATTGTATATTCAATACAACACGTAATTATGGTCCGATTATGATGATTGATACCTTAACTAAAAGCACTGGTCTCAAGCATAAATATGGCTGTAAAATATGTTTACATTTCAGCAAAAAAAAAATTTACAAAAAAAATACAATTTACCAAAGGGGTTAGCCTTTGCAAATTTACGAATTTGATTGAATATTCAATACAACACGCAATTATGGTCCGATTATGATGAATGATACCTTAACTAAAAGCTCTGGTCTCAAGCATAAATATGGCTGTAAAATATGTTTACATTTCAGCAAAAAAAAATTTACAAAAAAAATACAATTTACCAAAGGGGTTAGCCTTTGCAAATTTACGAATTTGATTGTATATTCAATACAACACGTAATTATGGTCCGATTATGATGATTGATACCTTAACTAAAAGCACTGGTCTCAAGCATAAATATGGCTGTAAAATATGTTTACATTTCAGCAAAAAAAAAATTTACAAAAAAAATACAATTTACCAAAGGGGTTAGCCTTTGCAAATTTACGAATTTGATTGAATATTCAATACAACACGCAATTATGGTCCGATTATGATGAATGATACCTTAACTAAAAGCTCTGGTCACAAGCATAAATATGGCTGTAAAATATGTTTACATTTCAGCAAAAAAAAATTTACAAAAAAAATACAATTTACCAAAGGGGTTAGCCTTTGCAAATTTACGAATTTGATTGTATATTCAATACAACACGCAATTATGGTCCGATTATGATGAATGATACCTAAACTAAAAGCTCTTGTCACAAGCATAAATATGGCTGTAAAATATGTTTAGATTTCAGCAAAAAAAAATTTACAAAAAAAATACAATTTACCAAAGGGGTTAGCCTTTGCAAATTTACGAATTTGATTGTATATTCAATACAACACGCAATTATGGTCCGATTATGATGAATGATACCTTAATCAAAAGCACTGGTCTCGAGCATAAATATGGCTGTAAAATATGTTTACATTTCAGCAAAAAAAAATTTACAAAAAAAATACAATTTACCAAAGGGGTTAGCCTTTGCAAATTTACGAATTTGATTGTATATTCAATACAACACGCAATTATGGTCCGATTATGATGAATGATACCTTAATCAAAAGCACTGGTCTCAAGCATAAATATGGCTGTAAAATATGTTTACATTTCAGCAAAAAAAAATTTACAAAAAAAATACAATTTAGCAAAGGGGTTAGCCTTTGGAAATTTACGAATTTGATTGTATATTCAATACAACACGTAATTGTGGTCCGATTATGATGAATGATACCTTAATCAAAAGCACTGGTCTCGAGCATAAATATGGCTGTAAAATATGTTTACATTTCAGCAAAAAAAAATTTACAAAAAAAATACAATTTACCAAAGGGGTTAGCCTTTGCAAATTTACGAATTTGATTGTATATTCAATACAACACGCAATTATGGTCCGATTATGATGAATGATACCTTAACTAAAAGCTCTGGTCTCAAGCATAAATATGGCTGTAAAATATGTTTACATTTCAGCAAAAAAAAATTTACAAAAAAAATACAATTTACCAAAGGGGTTAGCCTTTGCAAATTTACGAATTTGATTGTATATTCAATACAACACGTAATTATGGTCCGATTATGATGATTGATACCTTAACTAAAAGCACTGGTCTCAAGCATAAATATGGCTGTAAAATATGTTTACATTTCAGCAAAAAAAAAATTTACAAAAAAAATACAATTTACCAAAGGGGTTAGCCTTTGCAAATTTACGAATTTGATTGAATATTCAATACAACACGCAATTATGGTCCGATTATGATGAATGATACCTTAACTAAAAGCTCTGGTCTCAAGCATAAATATGGCTGTAAAATATGTTTACATTTCAGCAAAAAAAAATTTACAAAAAAAATACAATTTACCAAAGGGGTTAGCCTTTGCAAATTTACGAATTTGATTGTATATTCAATACAACACGTAATTATGGTCCGATTATGATGATTGATACCTTAACTAAAAGCACTGGTCTCAAGCATAAATATGGCTGTAAAATATGTTTACATTTCAGCAAAAAAAAAATTTACAAAAAAAATACAATTTACCAAAGGGGTTAGCCTTTGCAAATTTACGAATTTGATTGAATATTCAATACAACACGCAATTATGGTCCGATTATGATGAATGATACCTTAACTAAAAGCTCTGGTCTCAAGCATAAATATGGCTGTAAAATATGTTTACATTTCAGCAAAAAAAAATTTACAAAAAAAATACAATTTACCAAAGGGGTTAGCCTTTGCAAATTTACGAATTTGATTGTATATTCAATACAACACGTAATTATGGTCCGATTATGATGATTGATACCTTAACTAAAAGCACTGGTCTCAAGCATAAATATGGCTGTAAAATATGTTTACATTTCAGCAAAAAAAAAATTTACAAAAAAAATACAATTTACCAAAGGGGTTAGCCTTTGCAAATTTACGAATTTGATTGAATATTCAATACAACACGCAATTATGGTCCGATTATGATGAATGATACCTTAACTAAAAGCTCTGGTCACAAGCATAAATATGGCTGTAAAATATGTTTACATTTCAGCAAAAAAAAATTTACAAAAAAAATACAATTTACCAAAGGGGTTAGCCTTTGCAAATTTACGAATTTGATTGTATATTCAATACAACACGCAATTATGGTCCGATTATGATGAATGATACCTAAACTAAAAGCTCTGGTCACAAGCATAAATATGGCTGTAAAATATGTTTACATTTCAGCAAAAAAAAATTTACAAAAAAAATACAATTTACCAAAGGGGTTAGCCTTTGCAAATTTACGAATTTGATTGTATATTCAATACAACACGCAATTATGGTCCGATTATGATGAATGATACCTTAATCAAAAGCACTGGTCTCGAGCATAAATATGGCTGTAAAATATGTTTACATTTCAGCAAAAAAAAATTTACAAAAAAAATACAATTTACCAAAGGGGTTAGCCTTTGCAAATTTACGAATTTGATTGTATATTCAATACAACACGCAATTATGGTCCGATTATGATGAATGATACCTTAATCAAAAGCACTGGTCTCGAGCATAAATATGGCTGTAAAATATGTTTACATTTCAGCAAAAAAAAATTTACAAAAAAAATACAATTTACCAAAGGGGTTAGCCTTTGCAAATTTACGAATTTGATTGTATATTCAATACAACACGCAATTATGGTCCGATTATGATGAATGATACCTAAACTAAAAGCTCTGGTCACAAGCATAAATATGGCTGTAAAATATGTTTACATTTCAGCAAAAAAAAATTTACAAAAAAAATACAATTTACCAAAGGGGTTAGCCTTTGCAAATTTACGAATTTGATTGTATATTCAATACAACACGCAATTATGGTCCGAATATGATGAATGATACCTTAATCAAAAGCACTGGTCTCGAGCATAAATATGGCTGTAAAATATGTTTACATTTCAGCAAAAAAAAATTTACAAAAAAAATACAATTTACCAAAGGGGTTAGCCTTTGCAAATTTACGAATTTGATTGTATATTCAATACAACACGCAATTATGGTCCGATTATGATGAATGATACCTTAATCAAAAGCACTGGTCTCAAGCATAAATATGGCTGTAAAATATGTTTACATTTCAGCAAAAAAAAATTTACAAAAAAAATACAATTTAGCAAAGGGGTTAGCCTTTGGAAATTTACGAATTTGATTGTATATTCAATACAACACGTAATTGTGGTCCGATTATGATGAATGATACCTTAATCAAAAGCACTGGTCTCGAGCATAAATATGGCTGTAAAATATGTTTACATTTCAGCAAAAAAAAATTTACAAAAAAAATACAATTTACCAAAGGGGTTAGCCTTTGCAAATTTACGAATTTGATTGTATATTCAATACAACACGCAATTATGGTCCGATTATGATGAATGATACCTTAACTAAAAGCTCTGGTCACAAGCATAAATATGGCTGTAAAATATGTTTACATTTCAGCAAAAAAAAATTTACAAAAAAAATACAATTTACCAAAGGGGTTAGCCTTTGCAAATTTACGAATTTGATTGTATATTCAATACAACACGCAATTATGGTCCGATTATGATGAATGATACCTTAATCAAAAGCACTGGTCTCGAGCATAAATATGGCTGCAAAATATGTTTACATTTCAGCAAAAAAAAATTTACAAAAAAAATACAATTTACCAAAGGGGTTAGCCTTTGCAAATTTACGAATTTGATTGTATATTCAATACAAAACGCAATTATGGTCCGATTATGATGAATGATACCTTAACTAAAAGCTCTGGTCACAAGCATAAATATGGCTGTAAAATATGTTTACATTTCAGCAAAAAAAAATTTACAAAAAAAATACAATTTACCAAAGGGGTTAGCCTTTGCAAATTTACGAATTTGATTGTATATTCAATACAACACGAAATTATGGTCCGATTATGATGAATGATACCTTAATCAAAAGCACTGTTCTCGAGCATAAATATGGCTGTAAAATATGTTTACATTTCAGCAAAAAAAAATTTACAAAAAAAATACAATTTACCAAAGGGGTTAGCCTTTGCAAATTTACGAATTTGATTGTATATTCAATACAACACGCAATTATGGTCCGATTATGATGAATGATACCTTAATCAAAAGCACTGGTCTCGAGCATAAATATGGCTGTAAAATATGTTTACATTTCAGCAAAAAAAAATTTACAAAAAAAATACAATTTAGCAAAGGGGTTAGCCTTTGGAAATTTACGAATTTGATTGTATATTCAATACAACAAGTAATTGTGGTCCGATTATGATGAATGATACCTTAATCAAAAGCTCTGGTCTCAAGCATAAATATAGCTGTAAAATATGTTTACATTTCAGCAAAAAAAAATTTACAAAAAAAATACAATTTACCAAAGGGGTTAGCCTTTGCAAATTTACGAATTTGATTGTATATTCAATACAACACGCAATTACGGTCCGATTATGATGAATGATACCTTAACTAAAAGCTCTGGTCTCAAGCATAAATATGGCTGTAAAATATGTTTACATTTCAGCAAAAAAAAATTTACAAAAAAAATACAATTTACCAAAGGGGTTAGCCTTTGCAAATTTACGAATTTGATTGTATATTCAATACAACACGCAATTATGGTCCGATTATGATGAATGATACCTTAACTAAAAGCTCTGGTCACAAGCATAAATATGGCTGTAAAATATGTTTACATTTCAGCAAAAAAAAATTTACAAAAAAAATACAATTTACCAAAGGGGTTAGCCTTTGCAAATTTACGAATTTGATTGTATATTCAATACAACACGCAATTATGGTCCGATTATGATGAATGATACCTTAATCAAAAGCACTGGTCTCGAGCATAAATATGGCTGTAAAATATGTTTACATTTCAGCAAAAAAAAATTTACAAAAAAAATACAATTTACCAAAGGGGTTAGCCTTTGCAAATTTACGAATTTGATTGTATATTCAATACAACACGCAATTGTGGTCCGATTATGATGATTGATACCTTAACTAAAAGCACTGGTCTCGAGCATAAATATGTCTGTAAAATATGTTTACATTTCAGCAAAAAAAAAATTTACAAAAAAAACACAATTTAGCAAAGGGGTTAGCCTTTGGAAATTTACGAATTTGATTGTATATTCAATACAACACGCAATTATGGTCCGATTATGATGAATGATACCTTAATCAAAAGCACTGGTCTCGAGCATAAATATGGCTGTAAAATATGTTTACATTTCAGCAAAAAAAAAATTTACAAAAAAAATACAATTTACCAAAGGGGTTAGCCTTTGCAAATTTACGAATTTGATTGTATATTCAATACAACACGTAATTATGGTCCGATTATGATGAATGATACCTTAATCAAAAGCTCTGGTCTCAAGCATAAATATGGCTGTAAAATATGTTTACATTTCAGCAAAAAAAATTACAATTCAGCAAAGGGGTTAGCCTTTGCAAATTTACGAATTTGATTTTATATTCAATACAACACGTAATTCTGGTCCGATTATGATGAATGATACCTTAATCAAAGGCTGTGGTCTCGAGCATAAATATGGCAGTAAAATATGTTTACATTTCAGCAAAAAAAAATTACAAAAAAATTACAATTCAGCAAAGGGGTTAGCCTTTGCAAATTTACGAATTTGATTTTATATTCAATACAACACGTAATTCTGGTCCGATTATGATGAATGATACCTTAATCAAAGGCTGTGGTCTCGAGCATAAATATGGCAGTAAAATATGTTTACATTTCAGCAAAAAAAAATTACAAAAAAATTACAATTCAGCAAAGGGGTTAGCCTTTGCAAATTTACGAATTTGATTTTATATTCAATACAACACGTAATTATGGTCCGATTATGATGAATGATACCTTAACTAAAAGCTCTGGTCTCAAGCATAAATATGGCTGTAAAATATGTTTACATTTCAGCAAAAAAAAATTTACAAAAAAAATACAATTTACCAAAGGGGTTAGCCTTTGCAAATTTACGAATTTGATTGTATATTCAATACAACACGCAATTATGGTCCGATTATGATGAATGATACCTTAACTAAAAGCTCTGGTCTCAAGCATAAATATGGCTGAAAAATATGTTTACATTTCAGCAAAAAAAAATTTACAAAAAAAATACAATTTACCAAAGGGGTTAGCCTTTGCAAATTTACGAATTTGATTTTATATTCAATACAACACGTAATTCTGGTCCGATTATGATGAATGATACCTTAATCAAAGGCTGTGGTCTCGAGCATAAATATGGCAGTAAAATATGTTTACATTTCAGCAAAAAAAATTTACAAACAAATTACAATTCAGCAAAGGGGTTAGTTAGCCTTTGCAAATTTACGAATTTGATTTTATATTCAATACAACACGTAATTCTGGTCCGATTATGATGAATGATACCTTAACTAAAAGCTGTGGTCTCGAGCATAAATATGGCAGTAAAATATGTTTACATTTCAGCAAAAAAATTTACAAAAAAATTACAATTCAGCAAAGGGGTTAGCCTTTGCAAATTTACGAATTTAATTTTATATTCAATACAACACGTAATTCTGGTCCGATTATGATGAATGATACCTTAACTAAAAGCTGTGGTCTCGAGCATAAATATGGCAGTAAAATATGTTTACATTTCAGCAAAAAAAATTACAATTCAGCAAAGGGGTTAGCCTTTGCAAATTTACGAATTTGATTTTATATTCAATACAACACGTAATTCTGGTCCGATTATGATGAATGATACCTTAACTAAAAGCTGTGGTCTCGAGCATAAATATGGCAGTAAAATATGTTTACATTTCAGCAAAATTTACAAAAAAATTACAATTTAGCAAAGGGGTTAGCCTTTGCAAATCTACGAATTTGATTGTATATTCAATACAACACGCAATTATGGTCCGATTATGATGATTGATACCTTAACTAAAAGCTCTGATCTCGAGCATAAATATGGCTGTAAAATATGTTTACATTTCAGGAAAAAAAAATTTACAAAAAAAATACAATTTACCAAAGGGGTTAGCCTTTGCAAATTTACGGATTTGATTGTATATTCAATACAACACGCAATTATGGTCCGATTATGATGATTGATACCTTAACTAAAAGCTCTGGTCTCGAGCATAAATATGGCTGTAAAATATGTTTACATTTCAGCAAAAAAAATTTACAAAAAAAATACAATTTACCAAAGGGGTTAGCCTTTGCAAATTTACGAATTTGATTTTATATTCAATACAACACGTAATTCTGGTCCGATTATGATGAATGATACCTTAATCAAAGGCTGTGGTCTCGAGCATAAATATGGCAGTAAAATATGTTAACATTTCAACAAAAAAATTTACAAAAAAATTACAATTCAGCAAAGGGGTTAGCCTTTGCAAATTTACGAATTTAATTTTATATTCAATACAACACGTAATTCTGGTCCGATTATGATGAATGATACCTTAACTAAAAGCTGTGGTCTCGAGCATAAATATTGCTGGAAAATATGTTTACATTTCAGCAAAAAAAATTACAATTCAGCAAAGGGGTTAGCCTTTGCAAATTTACGAATTTGATTTTATATTCAATACAACACGTAATTCTGGTCCGATTATGATGAATGATACCTTAACTAAAAGCTGTGGTCTCGAGCATAAATATGGCAGTAAAATATGTTTACATTTCAGCAATAAAATTTACAAAAAAATTACAATTCAGCAAAGGGGTTAGCCTTTGCAAATTTACGAATTTGATTGTATATTCAATACAACACGTAATTCTGGTCCGATTATGATGAATGATACCTTAATCAAAAGCTCTGGTCTCAAGCATAAATATGGCAGTAAAATATGTTTACATTTCAGCAAAAAAAATTTACAAAAAAATTACAATTCAGCAAAGGGGTTAGCCTTTGCAAATTTACGAATTTGATTGTATATTCAATACAACACGTAATTCTGGTCCGATTATGATGAATGATACCTTAACTAAAAGCTGTGGTCTCGAGCATAAATATGGCAGTAAAATATGTTTACATTTCAGCAAAAAAAATTACAATTCAGCAAAGGGGTTAGCCTTTGCAAATTTACGAATTTGATTTTATATTCAATACAACACGTAATTCTGGTCCGATTATGATGAATGATACCTTAATCAAAGGCTGTGGTCTCGAGCATAAATATGGCTGTAAAATATGTTTACATTTCAGCAAAAAAAATTTACAAAAAAATTACAATTCAGCAAAGGGGTTAGCCTTTGCAAATTTACGAATTTGATTGTATATTCAATACAACACGTAATTCTGGTCCGATTATGATGAATGATACCTTAATCAAAAGCTGTGGTCTCGAGCATAAATATGGCAGTAAAATATGTTTACATTTCAGCAAAAAAAATTTACAAAAAAATTACAATTCAGCAAAGGGGTTAGCCTTTGCAAATTTACGAATTTGATTTTATATTCAATACAACACGTAATTCTGGTCCGATTATGATGAATGATACCTTAATCAAAAGCTGTGTTCTCGAGCATAAATATGGCAGTAAAATATGTTTACATTTCAGCAAAAAAAATTTACAAAAAAATTACAATTCAGCAAAGGGGTTAGCCTTTGCAAATTTACGAATTTGATTTTATATTCAATACAACACGTAATTCTGGTCCGATTATGATGAATGAGACCTTAACTAAAAGCTGTGGTCTCGAGCATAAATATGGCAGTAAAATATGTTTACATTTCAGCAAAAAAATTTACAAAAAAATTACAATTCAGCAAAGGGGTTAGCCTTTGCAAATTTACAAATTTGATTTTATATTCAATACAACACGTAATTCTGGTCCGATTATGATGAATGATACCTTAACTAAAAGCTGTGGTCTCGAGCATAAATATGGCAGTAAAATATGTTTACATTTCAGCAAAAAAAATTACAATTCAGCAAAGGGGTTAGCCTTTGCAAATTTACGAATTTGATTTTATATTCAATACAACACGTAATTCTGGTCCGATTATGATGAATGATACCTTAATCAAAGGCTGTGGTCTCGAGCATAAATATGGCAGTAAAATATGTTTACATTTCAGCAAAAAAAATTTACAAAAAATTACAATTCAGCAAAGGGGTTAGCCTTTGCAAATTTACGAATTTGATTTTATATTCAATACAACACGTAATTCTGGTCCGATTATGATGAATGATACCTTAACTAAAAGCTGTGGTCTCGAGCATAAATATGGCAGTAAAATATGTTTACATTTCAGCAATAAAATTTACAAAAAAATTACAATTCAGCAAAGGGGTTAGCCTTTGCAAATTTACGAATTTGATTGTATATTCAATACAACACGTAATTCTGGTCCGATTATGATGAATGATACCTTAATCAAAAGCTGTGGTCTCGAGCATAAATATGGCAGTAAAATATGTTTACATTTCAGCAAAAAAAATTTACAAAAAAATTACAATTCAGCAAAGGGGTTAGCCTTTGCAAATTTACGAATTTGATTTTATATTCAATACAACACGTAATTCTGGTCCGATTATGATGAATGATACCTTAATCAAAGGCTGTGGTCTCGAGCATAAATATGGCAGTAAAATATGTTTACATTTCAGCAAAAAAAATTTACAAAAAATTACAATTCAGCAAAGGGGTTAGCCTTTGCAAATTTACGAATTTGATTTTATATTCAATACAACACGTAATTCTGGTCCGATTATGATGAATGATACCTTAACTAAAAGCTGTGGTCTCGAGCATAAATATGGCAGTAAAATATGTTTACATTTCAGCAATAAAATTTACAAAAAAATTACAATTCAGCAAAGGGGTTAGCCTTTGCAAATTTACGAATTTGATTGTATATTCAATACAACACGTAATTCTGGTCCGATTATGATGAATGATACCTTAATCAAAAGCTGTGCTCTAGAGCATAAATATGGCTGTAAAATATGTTTACATTTCAGCAAAAAAAATTTACAAAAAAATTACAATTCAGCAAAGGGGTTAGCCTTTGCAAATTTACAAATTTGATTTTATATTCAATACAACACGTAATTCTATTCCGATTATGATGAATGATACCTTAACTAAAAGCTGTGGTCTCGAGCATAAATATGGCAGTAAAATATGTTTACATTTCAGCAAAAAAAATTTACAAAAAATTACAATTCAGCAAAGGGGTTAGCCTTTGCAAATTTACGAATTTGATTTTATATTCAATACAACACGTAATTCTGGTCCGATTATGATGAATGATACCTTAACTAAAAGCTGTGGTCTCGAGCATAAATATGGCAGTAAAATATGTTTACATTTCAGCAATAAAATTTACAAAAAAATTACAATTCAGCAAAGGGGTTAGCCTTTGCAAATTTACGAATTTGATTGTATATTCAATACAACACGTAATTCTGGTCCGATTATGATGAATGATACCTTAATCAAAAGCTGTGCTCTAGAGCATAAATATGGCTGTAAAATATGTTTACATTTCAGCAAAAAAAATTTACAAAAAAATTACAATTCAGCAAAGGGGTTAGCCTTTGCAAATTTACAAATTTGATTTTATATTCAATACAACACGTAATTCTATTCCGATTATGATGAATGATACCTTAACTAAAAGCTGTGGTCTCGAGCATAAATATGGCAGTAAAATATGTTTACATTTCAGCAAAAAAAATTTACAAAAAATTACAATTCAGCAAAGGGGTTAGCCTTTGCAAATTTACGAATTTGATTTTATATTCAATACAACACGTAATTCTGGTCCGATTATGATGAATGATACCTTAATCAAAAGCTGTGCTCTAGAGCATAAATATGGCAGTAAAATATGTTTACATTTCAGCAAAAAAAATTACAATTCAGCAAAGGGGTTAGCCTTTGCAAATTTACGAATTTGATTTTATATTCAATACAACACGTAATTCTGGTCCGATTATGATGAATGTTACCTTAATCAAAGGCTGTGGTCTCGAGCATAAATATGGCAGTAAAATATGTTTACATTTCAGCAAAAAAAATTTACAAAAAAATTACAATTCAGCAAAGGGGTTAGCCTTTGCAAATTTACAAATTTGATTTTATATTCAATACAACACGTAATTCTATTCCGATTATGATGAATGATACCTTAACTAAAAGCTGTGGTCTCGAGCATAAATATGGCAGTAAAATATGTTTACATTTCAGCAAAAAAAATTTACAAAAAATTACAATTCAGCAAAGGGGTTAGCCTTTGCAAATTTACGAATTTGATTTTATATTCAATACAACACGTAATTCTGGTCCGATTATGATGAATGATACCTTAATCAAAAGCTGTGCTCTAGAGCATAAATATGGCAGTAAAATATGTTTACATTTCAGCAAAAAAAATTACAATTCAGCAAAGGGGTTAGCCTTTGCAAATTTACGAATTTGATTTTATATTCAATACAACACGTAATTCTGGTCCGATTATGATGAATGATACCTTAATCAAAGGCTGTGGTCTCGAGCATAAATATGGCAGTAAAATATGTTTACATTTCAGCAAAAAAAATTTACAAAAAATTACAATTCAGCAAAGGGGTTAGCCTTTGCAAATTTACGAATTTGATTTTATATTCAATACAACACGTAATTCTGGTCCGATTATGATGAATGATACCTTAACTAAAAGCTGTGGTCTCGAGCATAAATATGGCAGTAAAATATGTTTACATTTCAGTAATAAAATTTACAAAAAAATTACAATTCAGCAAAGGGGTTAGCCTTTGCAAATTTACGAATTTGATTGTATATTCAATACAACACGTAATTCTGGTCCGATTATGATGAATGATACCTTAATCAAAAGCTGTGCTCTAGAGCATAAATATGGCTGTAAAATATGTTTACATTTCAGCAAAAAAAATTTACAAAAAAATTACAATTCTGCAAAGGGGTTAGCCTTTGCAAATTTACAAATTTGATTTTATATTCAATACAACACGTAATTCTATTCCGATTATGATGAATGATACCTTAACTAAAAGCTGTGGTCTCGAGCATAAATATGGCAGTAAAATATGTTTACATTTCAGCAAAAAAATTTACAAAAAAATTACAATTCAGCAAAGGGGTTAGCCTTTGCAAATTTACGAATTTGATTTTATATTCAATACAACACGTAATTCTGGTCCGATTATGATGAATGATACCTTAACTAAAAGCTGTGGTCTCGAGCATAAATATGACAGTAAAATATGTTTACATTTCAGCAAAAAAAATTACAAAAAAATTACAATTCAGCAAAGGGGTTAGCCTTTGCAAATTTACGAATTTGATTTTATATTCAATACAACACGTAATTCTGGCCCGATTATGATGAATGATACCTTAATCAAAGGCTGTGGTCTCGAGCATAAATATGGCAGTAAAATATGTTTACATTTCAGCAAAAAAAATTTACAAAAAAATTACAATTTAGCAAAGGGGTTAGCCTTTGCAAATTTACGAATTTGATTTTATATTCAATACAACACGTAATTCTGGCCCGATTATGATAAATGATACCTTAATCAAAAGCTGTGGTCTCGAGCATAAATATGGCAGTAAAATATGTTTACATTTCAGCAAAAAAAATTTACAAAAAAAATACAATTCAGCAAAGGGGTTAGCCTTTGCAAATTTACGAATTTGATTTTATATTCAATACAACACGTAATTCTGGTCCGATTATGATGAATGATACCTTAATCAAAAGCTGTGCTCTAGAGCATAAATATGGCTGTAAAATATGTTTACATTTCAGCAAAAAAAATTTACAAAAAAATTACAATTCAGCAAAGGGGTTAAGCCTTTGCAAATTTACAAATTTGATTTTATATTCAATACAACACGTAATTCTAGTCCGATTATGATGAATGATACCTTAACTAAAAGCTGTGGTCTCGAGCATAAATATGGCAGTAAAATATGTTTACATTTCAGCAAAAAAAAAATTTACAAAAAAATTACAATTCAGCAAAGGGGTTAGCCTTTGCAAATTTACGAATTTGATTTTATATTCAATACAACACGTAATTCTGGTCCGATTATGATGAATGATACCTTAACTAAAAGCTGTGGTCTCGAGCATAAATATGGCAGTAAAATATGTTGACATTTCAGCAAAAAAAATTACAATTCAGCAAAGGGGTTAGCCTTTGCAAATTTACGAATTTGATTTTATATTCAATACAACACGTAATTCTGGTCCGATTATGATGAATGATATATTAATCAAAGGCTGTGGTCTCGAGCATAAAAATGGCAGTAAAATATGTTTACATTTCAGCAAAAAAAATTTACAAAAAAATTACAATTCAGCAAAGGGGTTAGCCTTTGCAAATTTACAAATTTGATTTTATATTCAATACAACACTTAATTCTGGTCCGATTATGATGAATGATACCTTAACTAAAAGCTGTGGTCTCGAGCATAAATATGGCAGTAAAATATGTTTACATTTCAGCAATAAAATTTACAAAAAAATTACAATTCAGCAAAGGGGTTAGCCTTTGCAAATTTACGAATTTGATTGTATATTCAATACAACACGTAATTCTATTCCGATTATGATGAATGATACCTTAACTAAAAGCTGTGGTCTCGAGCATAAATATGGCAGTAAAATATGTTTACATTTCAGCAAAAAAATTTACAAAAAAATTACAATTCAGCAAAGGGGTTAGCCTTTGCAAATTTACGAATTTGATTTTATATTCAATACAACACGTAATTCTGGTCCGATTATGATGAATGATACCTTAACTAAAAGCTGTGGTCTCGAGCATAAATATGGCAGTAAAATATGTTGACATTTCAGCAAAAAAAATTACAATTCAGCAAAGGGGTTAGCCTTTGCAAATTTACGAATTTGATTTTATATTCAATACAACACGTAATTCTGGTCCGATTATGATGAATGATACATTAATCAAAGGCTGTGGTCTCGAGCATAAAAATGGCAGTAAAATATGTTTACATTTCAGCAAAAAAAAATTTACAAAAAAATTACAATTCAGCAAAGGGGTTAGCCTTTGCAAATTTACAAATTTGATTTTATATTCAATACAACACTTAATTCTGGTCCGATTATGATGAATGATACCTTAACTAAAAGCTGTGGTCTCGAGCATAAATATGACAGTAAAATATGTTTACATTTCAGCAAAAAAAATTACAAAAAAATTACAATTCAGCAAAGGGGTTAGCCTTTGCAAATTTACGAATTTGATTTTATATTCAATACAACACGTAATTCTGGTCCGATTATGATGAATGATACCTTAATCAAAAGCTGTGCTCTAGAGCATAAATATGGCTGTAAAATATGTTTACATTTCAGCAAAAAAAATTTACAAAAAAATTACAATTCAGCAAAGGGGTTAGCCTTTGCAAATTTACGAATTTGATTTTATATTCAATACAACACGTAATTCTGGTCCGATTATGATGAATGAGACCTTAACTAAAAGCTGTGGTCTCGAGCATAAATATGGCAGTAAAATATGTTTACATTTCAGCAAAAAAATTTACAAAAAAATTACAATTCAGCAAAGGGGTTAGCCTTTGCAAATTTACAAATTTGATTTTATATTCAATACAACACGTAATTCTGGTCCGATTATGATGAATGATACCTTAACTAAAAGCTGTGGTCTCGAGCATAAATATGGCAGTAAAATATGTTTACATTTCAGCAAAAAAAATTACAATTCAGCAAAGGGGTTAGCCTTTGCAAATTTACGAATTTGATTTTATATTCAATACAACACGTAATTCTGGTCCGATTATGATGAATGATACCTTAATCAAAGGCTGTGGTCTCGAGCATAAATATGGCAGTAAAATATGTTTACATTTCAGCAAAAAAAATTTACAAAAAATTACAATTCAGCAAAGGGGTTAGCCTTTGCAAATTTACGAATTTGATTTTATATTCAATACAACACGTAATTCTGGTCCGATTATGATGAATGATACCTTAACTAAAAGCTGTGGTCTCGAGCATAAATATGGCAGTAAAATATGTTTACATTTCAGCAATAAAATTTACAAAAAAATTACAATTCAGCAAAGGGGTTAGCCTTTGCAAATTTACGAATTTGATTGTATATTCAATACAACACGTAATTCTGGTCCGATTATGATGAATGATACCTTAATCAAAAGCTGTGGTCTCGAGCATAAATATGGCAGTAAAATATGTTTACATTTCAGCAAAAAAAATTTACAAAAAAATTACAATTCAGCAAAGGGGTTAGCCTTTGCAAATTTACGAATTTGATTTTATATTCAATACAACACGTAATTCTGGTCCGATTATGATGAATGATACCTTAATCAAAGGCTGTGGTCTCGAGCATAAATATGGCAGTAAAATATGTTTACATTTCAGCAAAAAAAATTTACAAAAAATTACAATTCAGCAAAGGGGTTAGCCTTTGCAAATTTACGAATTTGATTTTATATTCAATACAACACGTAATTCTGGTCCGATTATGATGAATGATACCTTAACTAAAAGCTGTGGTCTCGAGCATAAATATGGCAGTAAAATATGTTTACATTTCAGCAATAAAATTTACAAAAAAATTACAATTCAGCAAAGGGGTTAGCCTTTGCAAATTTACGAATTTGATTGTATATTCAATACAACACGTAATTCTGGTCCGATTATGATGAATGATACCTTAATCAAAAGCTGTGCTCTAGAGCATAAATATGGCTGTAAAATATGTTTACATTTCAGCAAAAAAAATTTACAAAAAAATTACAATTCAGCAAAGGGGTTAGCCTTTGCAAATTTACAAATTTGATTTTATATTCAATACAACACGTAATTCTATTCCGATTATGATGAATGATACCTTAACTAAAAGCTGTGGTCTCGAGCATAAATATGGCAGTAAAATATGTTTACATTTCAGCAAAAAAAATTTACAAAAAATTACAATTCAGCAAAGGGGTTAGCCTTTGCAAATTTACGAATTTGATTTTATATTCAATACAACACGTAATTCTGGTCCGATTATGATGAATGATACCTTAACTAAAAGCTGTGGTCTCGAGCATAAATATGGCAGTAAAATATGTTTACATTTCAGCAAAAAAAATTTACAAAAAATTACAATTCAGCAAAGGGGTTAGCCTTTGCAAATTTACGAATTTGATTTTATATTCAATACAACACGTAATTCTGGTCCGATTATGATGAATGATACCTTAATCAAAAGCTGTGCTCTAGAGCATAAATATGGCAGTAAAATATGTTTACATTTCAGCAAAAAAAATTACAATTCAGCAAAGGGGTTAGCCTTTGCAAATTTACGAATTTGATTTTATATTCAATACAACACGTAATTCTGGTCCGATTATGATGAATGATACCTTAATCAAAGGCTGTGGTCTCGAGCATAAATATGGCAGTAAAATATGTTTACATTTCAGCAAAAAAAATTTACAAAAAAATTACAATTCAGCAAAGGGGTTAGCCTTTGCAAATTTACAAATTTGATTTTATATTCAATACAACACGTAATTCTATTCCGATTATGATGAATGATACCTTAACTAAAAGCTGTGGTCTCGAGCATAAATATGGCAGTAAAATATGTTTACATTTCAGCAAAAAAAATTTACAAAAAATTACAATTCAGCAAAGGGGTTAGCCTTTGCAAATTTACGAATTTGATTTTATATTCAATACAACACGTAATTCTGGTCCGATTATGATGAATGATACCTTAATCAAAAGCTGTGCTCTAGAGCATAAATATGGCAGTAAAATATGTTTACATTTCAGCAAAAAAAATTACAATTCAGCAAAGGGGTTAGCCTTTGCAAATTTACGAATTTGATTTTATATTCAATACAACACGTAATTCTGGCCCGATTATGATAAATGATACCTTAATCAAAAGCTGTGGTCTCGAGCATAAATATGGCAGTAAAATATGTTTACATTTCAGCAAAAAAAATTTACAAAAAAAATACAATTCAGCAAAGGGGTTAGCCTTTGCAAATTTACGAATTTGATTTTATATTCAATACAACACGTAATTCTGGTCCGATTATGATGAATGATACCTTAATCAAAAGCTGTGCTCTAGAGCATAAATATGGCTGTAAAATATGTTTACATTTCAGCAAAAAAAATTTACAAAAAAATTACAATTCAGCAAAGGGGTTAAGCCTTTGCAAATTTACAAATTTGATTTTATATTCAATACAACACGTAATTCTAGTCCGATTATGATGAATGATACCTTAACTAAAAGCTGTGGTCTCGAGCATAAATATGGCAGTAAAATATGTTTACATTTCAGCAAAAAAAAAATTTACAAAAAAATTACAATTCAGCAAAGGGGTTAGCCTTTGCAAATTTACGAATTTGATTTTATATTCAATACAACACGTAATTCTGGTCCGATTATGATGAATGATACCTTAACTAAAAGCTGTGGTCTCGAGCATAAATATGGCAGTAAAATATGTTGACATTTCAGCAAAAAAAATTACAATTCAGCAAAGGGGTTAGCCTTTGCAAATTTACGAATTTGATTTTATATTCAATACAACACGTAATTCTGGTCCGATTATGATGAATGATATATTAATCAAAGGCTGTGGTCTCGAGCATAAAAATGGCAGTAAAATATGTTTACATTTCAGCAAAAAAAATTTACAAGAAAATTACAATTCAGCAAAGGGGTTAGCCTTTGCAAATTTACAAATTTGATTTTATATTCAATACAACACTTAATTCTGGTCCGATTATGATGAATGATACCTTAACTAAAAGCTGTGGTCTCGAGCATAAATATGACAGTAAAATATGTTTACATTTCAGCAAAAAAAATTACAAAAAAATTACAATTCAGCAAAGGGGTTAGCCTTTGCAAATTTACGAATTTGATTTTATATTCAATACAACACGTAATTCTGGCCCGATTATGATGAATGATACCTTAATCAAAGGCTGTGGTCTCGAGCATAAATATGGCAGTAAAATATGTTTACATTTCAGCAAAAAAAATTTACAAAAAAAATACAATTCAGCAAAGGGGTTAGCCTTTGCAAATTTACGAATTTGATTTTATATTCAATACAACACGTAATTCTGGTCCGATTATGATGAATGATACCTTAATCAAAGGCTGTGGTCTCGAGCATAAATATGACAGTAAAATATGTTTACATTTCAGCAAAAAAAATTTACAAAAAAATTACAATTCAGCAAAGGGGTTAAGCCTTTGCAAATTTACAAATTTGATTTTATATTCAATACAACACGTAATTCTGGTCCGATTATGATGATTGATACCTTAACTAAAAGCTCTGGTCTCGAGCATAAATATGGCAGTAAAATATGTTTACATTTCAGCAAAAAAAATTACAAAAAAATTACAATTCAGCAAAGGGGTTAGCCTTTGCAAATTTACGAATTTGATTTTATATTCAATACAACACGTAATTCTGGCCCGATTATGATGAATGATACCTTAATCAAAAGCTGTGGTCTCGAGCATAAATATGGCAGTAAAATATGTTTACATTTCAGCAAAAAAAATTTACAAAAAAAATACAATTCAGCAAAGGGGTTAGCCTTTGCAAATTTACGAATTTGATTTTATATTCAATACAACACGTAATTCTGGTCCGATTATGATGATTGATACCTTAACTAAAAGCTCTGATCAAGCATAAATATGGCAGTAAAATATGTTTACATTTCAGTAAAACAAATTTACAAAAAATTACAATTTAGCAAAGGGGTTAGTTAGCATTTGCAAATTTACGAATTTGATTTTATATTCAATACAACACGCAGTTATGGTCCGATTATGATGAATGATACCTTAATCAAAAGCACTGGTCTCGAGCATAAATATGGCTGTAAAATATGTTTACATTTCAGCAAAAAAAAATTTACAAAAAAAATACAATTTACCAAAGGGGTTAGCCTTTGGAAATTTACGAATTTGATTGTATATTCAATACAACACGTAATTGTGGTCCGATTATGATGAATGATACCTTAATCAAAAGCTCTGGTCTCAAGCATAAATATTGCTGTAAAATATGTTTACATTTCAGCAAAAAAAAATTTACAAAAAAAATACAATTTACCAAAGGGGTTAGCCTTTGGAAATTTACGAATTTGATTGTATATTCAATACAACACGCAATTATGGTCCGATTATGATGAATGATACCTTAATCAAAAGCACTGGTCTCGAGCATAAATATGGCTGTAAAATATGTTTACATTTCAGCAAAAAAAAATTTACAAAAAAAATACAATTTAGCAAAGGGGTTAGCCTTTGGAAATTTACGAATTTGATTGTATATTCAATACAACACGCAATTATGGTCCGATTATGATGAATGATACCTTAACTAAAAGCTCTGGTCACAAGCATAAATATGGCTGTAAAATATGTTTACATTTCAGCAAAAAAAAATTTACAAAAAAAATACAATTTACCAAAGGGGTTAGCCTTTGCAAATTTACGAATTTGATTGTATATTCAATACAACACGTAATTATGGTCCGATTATGATGATTGATACCTTAACTAAAAGCTCTGGTCTCAAGCATAAATATGGCTGTAAAATATGTTTACATTTCAGCAAAAAAAAAATTTACAAAAAAAATACAATTTACCAAAGGGGTTAGCCTTTGCAAATTTACGAATTTGATTGTATATTCAATACAACACGCAATTATGGTCCGATTATGATGAATGATACCTTAACTAAAAGCTCTGGTCTCAAGCATAAATATGGCTGTAAAATATGTTTACATTTCAGCAAAAAAAAATTTACAAAAAAAATACAATTTACCAAAGGGGTTAGCCTTTGCAAATTTACGAATTTGATTGTATATTCAATACAACACGCAATTATGGTCCGATTATGATGAATGATACCTTAACTAAAAGCTCTGGTCACAAGCATAAATATGGCTGTAAAATATGTTTACATTTCAGCAAAAAAAAATTTACAAAAAAAATACAATTTACCAAAGGGGTTAGCCTTTGCAAATTTACGAATTTGATTGTATATTCAATACAACACGCAATTATGGTCCGATTATGATGAATGATACCTTAACTAAAAGCTCTTGTCACAAGCATAAATATGGCTGTAAAATATGTTTACATTTCAGCAAAAAAAAATTTACAAAAAAAATACAATTTACCAAAGGGGTTAGCCTTTGCAAATTTACGAATTTGATTGTATATTCAATACAACACGCAATTATGGTCCGATTATGATGAATGATACCTTAATCAAAAGCACTGGTCTCGAGCATAAATATGGCTATAAAATATGTTTACATTTCAGCAAAAAAAAATTTACAAAAAAAATACAATTTACCAAAGGGGTTAGCCTTTGCAAATTTACGAATTTGATTGTATATTCAATACAACACGCAATTATGGTCCGATTATGATGAATGATACCTTAATCAAAAGCACTGGTCTCGAGCATAAATATGGCTGTAAAATATGTTTACATTTCAGCAAAAAAAAATTTACAAAAAAAATACAATTTAGCAAAGGGGTTAGCCTTTGGAAATTTACGAATTTGATTGTATATTCAATACAACACGTAATTATGGTCCGATTATGATGATTGATACCTTAACTAAAAGCTCTGGTCTCAAGCATAAATATGGCAGTAAAATATGTTTACATTTCAGCAAAAAAAATTTACAAAAAAATTACAATTCAGCAAAGGGGTTAAGCCTTTGCAAATTTACAAATTTGATTTTATATTCAATACAACACGTAATTCTGGTCCGATTATGATGAATGATACCTTAACTAAAAGCTGTGGTCTCGAGCATAAATATGGCAGTAAAATATGTTTACATTTCAGCAAAAAAAATTTACAAAAAAAATACAATTCAGCAAAGGGGTTAGCCTTTGCAAATTTACGAATTTGATTTTATATTCAATACAACACGTAATTCTGGTCCGATTATGATGGATGATACCTTAATCAAAGGCTGTGGTCTCGAGCATAAATATGGCAGTAAAATATGTTTACATTTCAGCAAAAAAAATTTACAAAAAAATTACAATTCAGCAAAGGGGTTAAGCCTTTGCAAATTTACAAATTTGATTTTATATTCAATACAACACGTAATTCTGGTCCGATTATGATGAATGATACCTTAACTAAAAGCTGTGGTCTCGAGCATAAATATGGCAGTAAAATATGTTTACATTTCAGCAAAAAAAATTACAAAAAAATTACAATTCAGCAAAGGGGTTAGCCTTTGCAAATTTACGAATTTGATTTTATATTCAATACAACACGTAATTCTGGCCCGATTATGATGAATGATACCTTAATCAAAAGCTGTGGTCTCGAGCATAAATATGGCAGTAAAATATGTTTACATTTCATTAAAAAAAATTTACAAAAAAAATACAATTCAGCAAAGGGGTTAGCCTTTACAAATTTACGAATTTGATTTTATATTCAATACAACACGTAATTCTGGTCCGATTATGATGATTGATACCTTAACTAAAAGCTCTGATCAAGCATAAATATGGCAGTAAAATATGTTTACATTTCAGTAAAACAAATTTACAAAAAATTACAATTTAGCAAAGGGGTTAGTTAGCATTTGCAAATTTACGAATTTGATTTTATATTCAATACAACACGTAATTCTGGTCCGATTATGATGAATGATACCTTAAAAGACGGCAAGAGATTAGGAAATTAATTCATAAATTAATGAGTTTTTACCCATTGCCGTATTTTTAGGCACGAACATGATTTGCGAAAGTCAATGAATATTTTATTGCAGTTTTTACGCTGATGTTGGGAGCTTTTGATTAACATAATTTATTTAGGACAGTTTATACATATTCATTGTTTTGTGGGCTTATGTTATATAGTGCCGTGATAATACGTTTCTTTAAACACTGTCTTTTCTTGAAATAATACAGCCACCATAATCACTGTATGCTCAAGATTGTATTATTTGAGTCTAACTGTTTGTTAATAAAACGGCTAAAAAGTAAATATTTTCATAGGTTCTACCGAGATTTGAACTCAGATCGCTGGATTCAAAGTCCAGAGTGCTAACCATTACACCATAGAACCACTGATGATTTTTGAGTTATAAAATTGTATTACAAACCCTTCAGTCATAAATACTAGTATATAGTATAAACTTAAGAAGTCGTCTGGTTTATTAATAGATGAATTTTTAATTTTATAATTATAAATAGAATCGGAAAACTTATTCGGTTCAATAGAAATTACTAAAAATAACTGAATTATACAATGTCAGGATGGCCGAGCGGTCTAAGGCGCCAGACTCAAGATAGACTCTTGCTTGCTAATGTAAGTGAAATATGGGCGTTCTGGTCCTCTCTGAGGGCGTGGGTTCAAATCCCACTTCTGACAATCTTTTTTTTTTATTAGGCAAGACAATTATTTTGGAAAATTTTTTAATGGTATAAACCGCAATTGTTTCTTTCATTAAACACATTTGTGACTTATCAAGTAAAGTAGCTGTAACGCAAGCTCTGCGCTTCCTATAAGGCCACTATTTTTCCGTCTATACAAAATCGAGAACCACCCTACCAAGAACAGCTTTGTTACTGCACTACCGGTTTCTTCCATCAACCTAACTATACCGCATCTATTTTTGATGCGAACGCAATTGAATTAACAGAACATTCGAATTATTAGGATGGCGTATCTCTTCGATTGCTCGAAGCCTTTTTGTTATAGGCCTAATTCCCAACGCGTTTATTTATTGGCCTACATATTTTACCACGATTTGGAGAAAATGACATTTTAACAGGGCGATTCTCAAGTTTGAATCACTCAAACGTCTACAAATCTATTCTAAGTTTCTCATATGTTCACTTTCACTGCTTTCCGTTACTAAGATGTCGTCCAAATAACTAGTTGCATGCGTCATTTCGCAGGTTAGTTGTTCTAGGAACTTTTGAAATAAAGCTGGTGCGCTAATTCTAAATGACAGTCGCTTACCTTCCTGAATACCGTAAAACCAACCTTCCACTCGTGGTATCGGGTATATAGTTCGACTAGTATGACATAAAAAGACACCAATTTCTCGATTTTCTTATCGCCGTTCGACACCAACTCAACAAACTTAGGCACACCCTCCTGTTTCCAACAGTGTTATAAGTTGGGCTCGTAAATATTGATATATTTCTAGCACAATGCACCCCCTTTAAAAAAAAATGAATACTGGTTTCAGGTACCGCAGGTTTGTGCAGTTAGTCGTAACCTTATACATTCCAATCATGGACACTGTTGCATACTGATGAAAGTTCGGATTCGGATTCCCAATTTTTAAAACATAGATCAATACAATTTGATGAATGCTTTATATTATAGTGAAGTAAAAACAAATTTTGGCCAAAACCCACTATGCCAGACACCGTTAAAAATATCTAAATTAAATTTTTAATTTTCTTCTTTCAAATTTTCAGAATTCTATGCCAAAATACCAAAAATACTTTCTTCTCATTATTTACAGCCCACGGAATCCAACAACCATTACACTTTTAGAAATAAAAATATGCATAAAAATAATTTTCACTTTAAGAGCAAGATTATAAATAAGATGACGACACAGATTGGTTTTTAAATGTAAAAGTAAAAATTTGGGGTACTGAAATCTTGTTTTAGTTGTTGGTTGCGACAGTCGCGTTATAAAAATTTAAATATTTTTCGTGATTTTGAACTTGACACAAAATTTTTTTTTTTTAAATTTTATCTCTTAAGTAACGAACGTCATTAATCTTAAGTGAGACATTGTTCAATGAGTGACATTGTTTTGCACGAACTGATGAGATCAAGAGAATACTTTGAAATATTAATGAAGATACAGTAAATCAACAAACCGCGAGGTTTTTATTGAAACTGGTTCGAAATTTAGTGATCAAATGCTTAGTACACCGACATATTAGTGAAGTGGTTAACGCAGCGGCGTTTGGATCAGAAGGTATATCGCATGTTCCAATATCGTGATTAATCGTTAGTTTAAACCCAAAGCCGTCCTAAGATTACGCAGAGCTCTGTTATGGGTGACCGTTACTTCTCGTGCCACTCATGGTAATTAAAATGATAAGAGGTAATAACCTAACAAAATTAGAAAACGAGACGGATGTGTCTCTAAAAGCATTAAATAAATCATCTTTGGTTACCGATGCCTTGAATCCTGAATGAGACTAAATATTACCAAATAAAGGAGGCAACTTTCCTAAGAGTACGATAATATTGAGATCACCAACTCTAAAGGTTCCAAATGTAAGTAGTCGTACACTATAATTAAAGACGGCTGCAGAAGTCGCGACTACGTCCCAAGTACCTATTGATAATTCTCAATCTGACGAGTCTAAACAATAAAACAAAGAATTAAATAAGGCAATTAAATGAAGCAGCACCAACTATACAACTTCCTGTACTCCAACCAACCAAATATACAATTTTTTGAAGAAGAAATTAAAAACCTTAAGCATAACCTAAAAATGGATTACGAAACTGAGCCTGCAGTTTCGTTTGAAAACAGGAAAACAACAACAAAGAAACGAAAGGTGGTAATTCAATTGAGTACCAAACCAACGTGGAAGAGTTTGAAAGAGAAACTCCCAACGGGGGAGGGTTGCAAAAGGCATTTTTCATCACCTGATTTCGATCGGTGATGACGATGAACACAACTATGACCCTCTGTTGGAGTGCAGAATCCATGGGCCGAACCATCGTCCATGTCAGTGCAGGCTGGCTGGAGCAATGCAATGTGCAGATGGATTTAAAATCGATCTTGCATTCGTGAGTCCTCGATTTGGCTGGTGACGGCGTAAGGTAGTACGTTAAAAATTAACCGCGAAAGAGTTGGAGAGCTTCGGCCCCAGAAAAAATAGCAGGGTTCAGAAACAAAAAAAAAAAAAAAGAGAAACCAATTGGATAATGAGAAAATCAAAAATGGCTTTAAAAAAGCAAAAACACAAAATTCTTCCAGTAAAATGAAAGCCGAGTCATCTCCAGAAATCAGCACCAGCGTGAACATATCGGGAGTAAAAGAGTAAAAGGAGTATAAGCTTGTGTCTCTAAAAACAACGTCTGGAGGGTAAATATTCCTGATCCAGACGATTATAGAATACTTTCAATTGAAGTAGTTGCCAGGAGTGTACATCAAACGTGTACACCAGATGAGATAATTGAAGGCCTCAAAAGAAAAATTTAACGGTCATTTTATAAAAAAAAAGGTACCAGAAGAACATATTTAACTTTAGAAACGTTTTGGAAATGGTTATCCGAATAGAGCCAGAGCGGGGAAGCATGATACAAGAAACTGCGTGATAGATAGGAAGAGACAAGCAAAATGTGCTAACTGTCAAGGACCCCCTTTGCTAGCTATAGAGGTTGTGAAGTAGCCAAAACACTGCAAAACATGCGATATAGAACAAACAAAACTAGCCAAAGAAAGCAACAAAAGAAAAGAAAATCCCGACAAAAACTCCTACTACGCGAAAGTGACAGAGGGATTCTCATACTTACAAGCAACAAGACAAGGACTATCTGGGCCTTCAGATCAAAATGTTGGAATTCAACACACTATGAGAACAATGCAAAATACGCTAAATGCTATTGTCAATCGCCTTTCTAAAATAGAAGAAAATATAGAATTTCTAAACAAAAGGCAAGTTAATCTTGAACAGCAAGTAGCACATCAAGGAAAAATTAACCAGAATTGTAGCAAAAAAGTTGCTTTATCTGATCCCTTACTAAACAACAAATAATGAACAAAACACTAAAAATATTAACCTGGAATGCTAATGGCTTTCTACAGCATCTTCCAGAGCTAGAAATCTTTTTGAATACTGAAAAAATTGATATTTTCAATATCAGAGAGCAAAACTATTTTTATTCAGCTCAAAAACAAGCTGCACAACTTCATACAAGAAACCAAAGCAGCAAGCTTTAACAAATATTTAATAATTCTCTCTGGCCACAAAGAATGTGATTACGCTTTATGGAAAGCTACAAAAAGACTGAAAAGGCCAAAAGAGCACGATGGTACTTGGGTCAAAAGCCCCAAAGATAAAGCTGATCTTTTTGCTGAACATCTGGAAGAAACATTTAAATCTTTGACTATAGATAAACAGCAGTTGAAAATACCTTTCTCATGCAAAAAGAAGACAAGTTAGACATACGACCAGTTACAATGAAAGAACTCAAAAAAGAAATCAAACATAACCTAAAAATAGCGGAAAACAGAAGAAGTTAGTGATACCCAAGCCTAATAAACCAACTAATGAGAAAACGGCTTACAGACCTATATCTGTATTACCATCATTGTCCAAACTGTCCGAAAAATTACTCTTTGAAAGAATGAAACATCTGATTGATGAACGACACCTGTTACCATCTCACCAATTCAGAGAGAAACACTTCACCAAAGGGCAGGTACACATAGACACTAACGTGATTGAGAATACGCTTAAACAAAAAGGTATGTTCTGGAGTTTTCCTTGATGTTGACAAGCCCTTTATCGAATCTGGCATAGCGGCCTCCCTAAGCAGTTCTTTGAGATATTAAAATAATACAATGAAAGGAGATATTTCAGAGTGAAATATGAAGGAGAGAGAGTTCCCATCATTCAAGAGAATTGAAGCAGGAGTACCACAACGGAGCATGCTGGGTCCAGTCTTGTATTAGCTTTTTACGAATGAAATTCCTATTACTGGAGAAACAGATATTGCAACCTTTGCAGATGATACAGCAAAGTTGGTGGTTGGAAGTACGATCGAAGAGACAACCAGCAAATTACATCACATTGTGAATGAGATTGTCCACTGGACTAAAAAATTGAGAATAAAATTTTAATGAGCTAAAATCAGTTCACACAACCTTCAACTACCTAAAAGTTGATCACCTATCTATTTACATAAATAGGCATATTTACATTAATATGCGAACCCTGTAAAATACCTGGGTATGACGCTCAACGCCAAGTCAAAATACCGACCCAACATTTGACGGATAATGGGATGTGACAGATTCAGACGAGCTGAAGTAACCCTAAAACTTTTTTGGAGATGACAGCGAACATTTACACCCAGCATAATATAAATACACATAGTACTTACTACCATGGTATGTTATCCCATTGACATGCTAGATGTCGCTACTGGTATCGTTTTAAAATAATTAAATATTTGTATCTGAATAATCGCCTAAATGTCATATATTTATTCTAAATGATTCTATCGACCCGACATCTGGAACCACAATGGGTAAAATGTTTTTTCTTATGATGGTAGTACTATATGTATTTATATTATGGACCTAGCCATTTTAAATGAAGACAATTTGATGAATGAGGAGTCATCGTAAGAAAATGTTTTGAGTCATCCCTACATTGACTATCGCTCGCATCAATTCGCTTCAAGAAGATGTTCGTGAAAAATTCTTTTGATCACGTCTTTTGGTTTTTGCCTGTGATTTTTAGAAGATCTGAAAAGCGGGCCAGTTGACGAAGAAAACCTATTTAATCAAATCACGGTGGGTCGAAGCTGTATTTTATAATTTATACTTACCCGGTATTTTACTAATTATTGTCATGCGATATTGTTCAGACATTTACAAGCGTTTCTGAAGTCAAGACAAGAAATGCAAGGTCAATGTTAAAAAGTCAATATTCCGTCTTTGGCAACATATAACGGCTTCAAATAGTCAAAGAGTTCAGCTCTTTTCGTCAAGGCTCCAGTTTATGCAATACGTAGATTGCAATATTTTATCAGTAAATTCGCTTTAACCGGGCAAATAATTAATGTACCTCGGTTAATAATAAGATCAGACCTCATAATAGAGATATCAGACCAGATGGAGTCTGGTCCATGTGGTCTGAGATATCAGACCAGAGTTATCTTGTCCATCTGGTCTGAGATATCAGACCAGATGGGCAAGACGAGAAGAGAAGCAAGAGAGGAGAAGCTTATTTATAAAGCAAGCTAACTTCATGGGCTGGTTAAAAGGTCTATCATCAAAAAATGGTTGACATGTTTAGTCCAGGCACCTTTAGTGACAGAAGCGAATACATATTGATGACTTAAGCAAATTTTCATGTGGAGCAAGGATAAATTCTTGAAAATAGTTTCAGATGAAAATGAAGTTCCAGAGATTTTGTAGTTCGACAAATTTGCATCCGGATGGTCGTTTGCAGGTATTTACCTTGGGGAATTTTGTGTTTTCTTGAGTAGTCCCATATAAGCTTCTTTATATTTCGATAAAAATAATGCCCCTATCATGCGTTTGCGTGAAGATTCTTATCACGAAATTTTTCATATCACAGAAACGATGAAAATTTGCGCGAGATTATGTCGGTAAGAAATATAGAGCGCAACAATTCAATGGCAGATAATATTGACCGGAATCAGTTTAGAATTCAGAAAATTTTTTCAAGATCCAAATTGTTGAATCAACGATGACGTAGTAGCAGTAACGATGAATATGCTCAGCGCAATATGAAAGAAAGACGAAAAAGACAACTTGATGGTGAAACTCGTGAGAAAGGCTAAAACAAAGCCATTTCAGCTGGTACAACATATTATATAAATGGAAATCTCACGAAATTCACTTCCATTAGAACTGTTCTTAACTGGACCTGATGGATGTGGGAAGACTATTCATACTGTGTTTAGAGTCACGCGAACGAGTTTCCAAACGCCATTATCGAACGAAGTCAAAGGTTAATATAGCTTTTTATTAAAGTAGATCAAGATGATACTATCGTCTAATAAGTCAGCATGATTGGGGCGGAAATGTTAGAGAACGCGTAGATTTGAGATTGAAAATAATATCGGGGAATTACAGTGGATTACACACCGTTTTTATTAGTACTTTAAGACAGTTGCCACCGGGAAGAACAACTTCCATTTGGAAAGAAAAAATACAGTGGATCGAAGGTTAGTGCAGTTATGGAAGGGAATTGATTTTTATAAATTGACCATGTTGTGCGGCAGAAGAATGCTGGATTCTCATCATTATTAACAAAAGATGGTTGATATCGATTGGACGAACGATGGAATATCGATTGGACGAACAAGAGTTTCAACTGATAGAGTCGATATTTTGCTCAGAGATGGAAGTGGAGGATCGCTGTCCTAATGGAATTCGATTATTCATCAATGATAACCATTCAGTCGATGCGTATAATTTGAGAATCTTGAGTTTATCTGAAGAAACATCGAAGCAACGCTGCTGATTATGAGGAACTTGTGTGGGAGCTGGTCGCGAAAACGAAACCATCACTAGAGGGAAGCTGCACAAGCTTAGCACGATTAATAAAGAAGGATTAAAATTCGAAATTATTTTTTATGTAAAATAAACCCTACATGAAAACTACAAAAATCGACGTTGCTGATGGGTTAGCCAATGGAGTGATATGCCAATTGGTACACGTTAAGCTAGGTAATCAAAATAGAAGCCTATTTTTCCTAACGGCGTCAATGTCAAAACACGTTAAAAATGGCTGGCTATATGCAAATGCAAAATGTATTAGTAGAGCAGCAGTACCTATCAATCGCCGATCCACAACAGTTACTCTTAATCGGAATAAATGGATTCATGTTGGCTTCTATCAAAATGTTGCCGATTCGAAATACGACTTTACTGTCTGTGATGATGCCAACTTGAGAAAAAATTCCCAGCACGTTATTGAAAAATTGGACTGCATTGGATTGTGGTACTTCCCGTGGATGGGAATGGGGATGACAATTAATTTTTACCTTGAGGTGTCCCACCATTAATATCATGCTAAACAAATAATAATCAAAATATTTTTATATACATAATCGCCTAAATGTCATATATTTACACTAAATGTTGACGACATTCTATCGATCCGACATCTGGAACATCAATGGATAAACTGTTTTTCTCTTATGATGGTAGTACTATTATATGCATTTATATTATGCTTCAGCCAATATGTTATTTTTTTTTTTTTTTTGTATTAGATGAATTTTTACAATATTTCCAATACATAGTCTTACAATCTAGTCTTATATGAGGACTAATGAGTAATTTTATTCTAGCTTACCTATATGTTATGAATTAATTAATTAATTCGAAAGGCTTAGTTCGTTTAAGCCTTTTGATAATGTAAAAATTGTTTAGAAGCTGTAATGCCTCTTCATTAGTATGCATTTTTAGTCTCTTTTATTGTCCCCTTGTCCAATTTTGTATTTCCCTCAGTCTTCAAGTTCTTTTGGAGATCGCTATTTCTAATATACCACGGTGCGTTTACAATAGTACGCAAAACTGGATTACTATTGTAAATATACTGGCGGCTTTAATCTATTTGTGTGGAAGTAAAGCCTATATTGAAAGATTTACTTTCATTTAATTGCATTCGCCATTTTATAGCACAGTGATGAAATTTGTCTATGCTAGCTTGTAGTTTAAGTGTAGCATCTTTAATATTATTTCCTACTACCATGATAGCGGTGTCATTAGCAAATGTAGCAAGTATTTTTCCTTCTTTCATTGGTTTTGGTATATCATAAGTAAACAATAAGTACAAAAGTGGTCCCAAAACACTCTCTTGAGAAACTCCAACCATTATTGTTTTTAATTTAGAATATTCCTGCTGTTGTTTTATTCTAAAATACCCCTCAGTTAAGTATGATTCTAATATATCACTGTATTGGTTTGGTAATAAATGGTTTTATAAATGGATGCTGTTGTGTAATAGGTGTTTTTAGACTTTTGGTTGCTTTCCGTAACGAATATTCGGATAAGTACTTATAGATTTATTTATAAGTTTATGTATCTCTTTCAATTTTTTGGTTAAATTGTTGACTACTGTTTTATGCTGGGGAGCTCTGGTCTGATGCCATTTATTCCTCGCAGATCTTTTCCTTCCCAATATCTTTATCTTTTATCTTTTATCTTTTACTACAGGAGTGCTTTTCCATGCTAATTGCTGATTGTCTTTAAAAATTGCTTCAGCACCTGGTTCATCTATGTTTTCTGTTGGAGTCATAAGTTGTATTTTGTTATCTAAACCATCTCTAAAATAGTCCCAATCTGTGTGCTTATTACAAAGATAGGCCGTTTTTACTTTTTGCAAGATGTCTTCACTAAATATTAAAGTTATAGGTGAGTGATGAGTTCATTTCGTGGCATTCTTCCACTGAAATGTTATGCTGAAATGAAATATTCCTCATTACAAAAATATCGATTAAACCTAGTATTTTGGTTGGGTCTGATGGCCAGTACGTTGGTTTATCGGTTGATAATGTTTCACAGTTGCTTTCTTTAATTGCCTTCAAGAGTTCCTTTTCTTTGGTCGTTGTTATAGTCGGGATCACCAATAAATATTCTTAGCATTAAAATTGCCGCTTGCGATAAACCTTTTTCCCATATAATTAAAGAATTCTTTATATTGAGTTTTCTAAAGAGATGTCTTTGCAGGCAGTACAAGTCTGCAACTGCCACTGTATATTTTGTCGTTTCAATAGCAACTATCGTAGCTTAAGTGACGATTTGGCTGGTAATTGTTTCTGTGCTAATTTTTTGCCTTTAATTCTCTGCAATTCAACAGCTACTCTGCAGCCTCTATAACTAGCTGGATGATGACCTCCGCAGTGTACACATTGTAAGAAGCTAATGCTTCTTTTAATTTATTACAAGATGTTGTAGGGTAATTCCAAGACATTTTACGCAGCGCGATTTTTTGAAGCAGTAAGCTTGGGTATGCCAATTCGAGCGGTTTACATGTACGATGTAAATTTTTGGCCATTACTTGTATATGCCTATTTTGTTTATTTTTGTAAGTGTGCCAAGCATGTTTACCTTCATTTAACATTTTAGTGAGAGCTTTATATATTTCATAATCTTCCACATTAATTTTAACATTATTACCATTCATAAGTTTGGTTTTAAACTTGTCTTTGGGAATAATTATTTTGATTTTCTCATAAAGAGAGTCATAATATTTCGTTTCATCGATTATTATTGGTGGTGGTGGAGACACCTTCTTAGCTGGTTTTCGTTGGTTAACTGATTTTGTTTCTTTAGATTCCTTTGGTTTAGGTGGACTAGACGTGTTATTGAACTCCCTTTTTTTCTTTGGCTCTTAACTCAAACCCACTCAGTTTCTCTGGCTAATTCATTCGATCCGTAGCATATACGATATTTTCCGGAACTTCTGGATCAATTTGATAGTCCATTTTTACATTTTCATTTATTTATTTTTAGTTAGCTGTAGTGTATAACTACTTACATTTGTTGGCCGTAACGTTGCAGATCTTATAATTATAATACTATTATAATACTATTTTGAAAGATGTTAGACAAACTTTGATTCATTTCGTTATCCATATATCAGCAATATTTGGTTCCCCCAAAATCCATGGAACTGACCTCCGAAGAGCGTGGATTTTCCTGAATATCAGGTAAAACCACCTGGAATAGTTTTATAGTTTTTTGTTTTAATCATTGATATGTGGTTCCGCACTTAGTAGTTCAGCCGAATATATCGTTGTCCGGGTGGTACCTCGTAGAGGTATACTAAACACTTAACACTTAGTAAATTCAGATAGTTACAATGCTCGAATATGGTTCATAATCATAGATGATCAGACGCCTAACCGATTGATGCAACATATACCACCGCACCCGGCCAATATTTGAAAAACTATTTTTGCCAGAATTTTGGTGTACTATGATAGAAAAATATGCATATATCTAAATATATATATATATATATATATATATATATATATATATATATATATATATATATATATATATTTATATATATATATATATATATATATATATATATATATATATATATATATATTTATATTTATATATATATATATATATATATATATATATATATATATATATATATATATATATATATATATAAATATATATATATATATATATATATATATATATATATATTTATATTTATATATATATATATATATATATATATATATATATATATATATATATATATATATATATAATGATGAAAGCTGTTACAATAATTCTTTTTTCGCTACGACTTATCTGTGCGAATCAGAATGTTCTTTATTTGGAAGGACCCGCAGCTCAAAAATTTTCAAGAACCAATGCTATAGACAACATGGTAAATGGACGAAGTTCGTGTTCTAATTCATGGAACTTTGCCATGATATCTACCATAATATAAATACACATAGTACTATCATGGTATGTTACCCCATTGATGTGCTAGATGTCGCTACCGATATCGTTTTAAAATAATTAAAATATTTGTATATGTATAATCGCCTAAATGTCATACATTCATTCTAACTGTTGACGATATTCTATCAACCCGACATCTGGAACATCAATGGGTAAACTGTATTTATATTATGTATCTATACACGTGACCAAACTTTTAATTGAGCGATACTGAAAGCTGTGGTGATTAGAGCGGTATGAACAGGATTCACATTTCATTGGAAGATCGGTGAAAATGGGATAGTCAGAATATTTAAAGTAAAGTAAATGGTGCGCATATTAAAAATCTTTCAACTTGACCATGATCATGATCTTGCAGGTATCCAAAGTTATTAAACGAGACCAATAGCACTTCGGGCTGCACTTTAGCATCATAAAATAGTCCTTAAAGCTTTGATGTCACATGCATTTAAGATTTTCAAACCTTCAGTTCGGTAGGATGTCGATGATAAAAAAATCATTAAAAAGCTCAAATTTAAATGGCATTCAGAATCGACATAGAAACACCATTTAGTTTAAAATAGTTCACACGTCATTCGCATCATCATGCAAAGTGCACGAATTATAAAAATTTACAAAATTCGATTTTCCTTTGTTTACACGCAACACGTGTTCCATTAGCATCGTTTGGGGAAAAAAATTATTTCCTCATATAATAAAATACCACCCTTGGTGTTTGTTTGGAAATTTTGGAAAAATAGGAAATAACATCCTTTTTTGAACGTTATCTGCGTCTGACAATTTTTTAATCCTCTATAATGGTATTACAAATATAATTAGTATTTTCCTGTAGGTCCTAATTGTATTTATTTTCGAGAGGATAAGAGATTAAAAAGTCAACAGTGGAATTGTTTCTTTATGGTATGTTTACTTCCTCTCCGGTGTGTGTAACGTTAATCTTAAAATAATATACACATTGGATGTCCTTTTTGGGTTTGACCATGTATATAATATTTCGGAAAGTAAAGCAATTTTTCGTTCCGGATCAGTCACATAAAAATTTACCAAGTCTAGTGAGCCTATATTTGTAAGATTTAACTTTGGTTAAACCTATCCAAGTACACATGTACTGCAAAATAACCCTTAACATTGACTTTCTCAATCAACCGAGACATTTATTTGCTTTAAATTCAAGACATCTGAAATACAAATGTCATCAAATGTTGATGACATATTATCGGGTGCGAACGCGATAGAACAGGTGATATTAATGCAGCAACAATATTAATAATTGCAGCAACCAAGAAATAATCAAAACCATTCAAAAGGGACATATGGATCGATACAAGCATCGATACAATAGAAATTGGTGAAATGATTAAAAGCTTAGGTATCGAGCCTTAGAGTCCTGTAGAGGACATATTTCCATCCTAAGATCAATCTTCGGTGATATCCGTACATTCAAATTGTTTGATCTAATGGGATGGTTAGCCACTGTCATCGTAAAAGAAAAGATTATCATGCAACAACTATGGACAAAGGTTAAGACTGGGATACATAGCTACCTAAAGACCTCGAATCAAAATGGATTTCATATGTCAGCCAAATACCAATGCTAGAAGAAAACTATAACGGTGGATCAGGCACAACAATGATGTGTTATAGGTGAACTGCACTATAGATGAATAGCAACGTAACCATAGTGATTGCAAAACCATAAGTGACACCATTAAAAGTAAAATTAACAATTCCCAGATTGGAGATCCTCCAATGGGTAGAGTAACTTCAACAAGACCGTTTACGTATACTGATGTAGAATATGCTGGATCATTCAAACTTTGGTGTCCAGCAGGTTGAGATCACAAAAGCTATCAGGGTTATCTAGCAATCCATGTGGTTTGCGGAAAAAGCTATTCACATAGAAGTAGTAAGCAATTTGTCATCAGGACGTTTCATATCAGCATTCAAACGGTTCGCGGCACTTCGAAGGTTTTGCATGATCCTTTATAGTGGCTGTGGTTCTAATTTTATATAGGAGCTTTACAACTCATGCACAATGAGCACGTTTGCCGTAAAACAACTATCGGGAGAATAGGCAGAAGACCTTTCAAAGGATGATACAAAATGGCTTTATATACCACCAAGAGCCCTACATATAGGTGGACTTTGGGAATCAGCAGTTAAATCTATGAAACCCTATTTGCATTTAACGTTTAAGGAAACGCGTACAGTAGTTTACCAAAGTTTTTTTTCCAGTGACACCTGATCCTAATAATTTTACAACATTAACATCCAGACATCCTTTGAAAGGCAAACCAACGGAAACAATGCCAGAACCCAGCATTTTCAACAAAAATGTCAACCATTTAACACGTTGGAAACATCTGCAAAAAATATCTCAAAAGTATTTGAAAATTTGGGTAACCTTACTACAAAAAAGAAGCAAATGGACTAAAATACTAGCTAATCATTGTTAAGGTTGATAACCTACCTCCAGAGAAATGGTCTTTAGGAAGAGTTCAAGAGGTCCATAGTAAAAACGAAGGCTTAGTTAGACTCGTTACCATAAAAATCAGTAATGAAGGATTACTTAAAAGCCCAACCACCAAAATCAACCATCTTTCAATTGAGGGTAATAACCAGTTGAAATAAATAGGTCTGTCCAACGTTAATAACAACACCACGGAAGTTAGGCAAGCAACACCTGCTGCAAATACTTTCGGAAATAAAACTAACCGATGTATCACGGACGAACGACAAGAACAAACTGCATATCCAGCCAGTATAGAATGCTCACTTGCAATAATCTGCATGTTTCGGGACATACCACAGCACTAACAAGAGCAAAAATCAATCACGATTTGCCACACAAATGGTAAAATATTTCACCGAGAAGTTTACGATACGGTAACGTTAATTGTCGACCACATTTCGAGTAGTTTGACATGATTAGGTAGAACGATATATGTCAAATTGAACCAAACAAATGTAAGTTTACTTTAAACTGTTAAACTTTGAGTTTGAGTTTATGTTAATTTTAAAATCAGGACGTTAAAAATGGAAAACCCTTTACTATCTATAAATTTCTTGTTATCGAATTTTGCACTTGACGGCACTGTACTTGATATCTTATTTAAACCCTCGTAAACTAATCAAACACCTGTGTTTATTTTTCTAACCATAATAAATTATTTCACGACGCTAACGATTTAATCGTATTTCCGCCAGTTAAGCGCCACTATTCAATTCCTCCAGTACCCATTATTAATTTATCATGCAGACATTATTGACATTTTGCATTATGATTCATGTTGGTAAAATAAATTTTGAAGAGACTTCAATGATGACACTTTTAGAGTGTAATAAAAAGTTTATTGCCAGCATATTTGGCACACACAAAAAAAAAGGATGTACACCACCCAATGTTTTGTATATAAACATTTTTATGAATGAAAAGGAGAAAAAGGAGCAACTTAAATATTTCCATAAAATTTACAACTCATATATGATTATGAATGTAATTAGGGAGGATATTCACAGGTATAATTTACGAGGAAGGGGAAATGGTCTTAACATCTACATAAAAGTGCATATTCGATCTGATCTGGACAGTTCAGTTTGAGATTTACATTACGATACAGTGAAATTAAAAAATTAAAAATGTTTTCAAAAATATGTTATAGTGGTCTAATTATTGTAATAATCCTGGTTAGTTTAGTGAATTCGCGAAGCATTGACAGTATCCAGAACGATAGTTATGATTTTAATTCGAACTCGATCGATTCGTATAAGTTTACAAATAAACTATCAATTTGTCGTGATTCGTGCCTATCGAAATTTGTCGACTTCGGGAGCTACACAAATTTTGGAAAAATCATCGATGATTGTAAAACTCGGCCCGATTGTCTCATGTGCTGGGATTATTGCAGTATTTTGCATATGGAAAAGCGATTCATTAAAAAGATAATGTGTAACGATGGCATTTGTGTAAGTCGATTAATTTCATACTCGGAATTTATTGAAGAAAATATTAATAATTTTTTTTTTGCTCTTTACAGTTTGAAGGATGCAAGCACGCGTGTAAATTTTATCAAAAAATTTCATGGAAATTTATGACAAGGACCTAGAAATGGTTTTACCAATAAATAAACAAATTTTATGTTGTACCAGTTGTAAAAATAGTTGATAGTTATTTATGTAAATATGTTGTGGTGACGATTGTTAATTATTGTAATAAATTTTATTTAATTTTAAAATTTGTATTTTAATTGGAGTGGTTATCGATTTTAATTGATATCCTTGATATGAACAGATACAAATAACCCGTAAAGCGAATATATTTAGTTGTTTTGATGCGTTGATGGACGCATTCAAATTTCGAATGAGCATCTCCAATATACGTCAATATGTGTGTTGGCATTCCTGGTGGCTCCTTTAAATTTAGAAATTGACTGCTTGTTTTTCTCATCCATCTGTGTCAATTTGTTTATTTGATCGATCATCCGGGCAATTTCAATTGAATTTGATTATTTGTCTTTTTCACATCATCATTGTTTGAAGTCAAAAGTTCACGTTCACACAGCCAATCTGATTTTTTTTCAGTTACTTGTTAAATGTGGGAACTTTCTCTTTAACGGCTTAAATATTTGGCTGCATTTGATAAAAGTTTGGCGGAAACAAAATCTCATTATGATCAATTTGAATTTTGCTGTTGCAAATGTTCAAAAATTATTTGAAAAATGTTTAGACGCAGAAGTTGATCGAGTTATAAAAAGCAGGATTTCGCAAATATCACCTGCAAGAATTATGAAGTCGGTAGGTTTATCCTCGGAAATCTCGCAGAGACGGTAGTTTGAATGCTGAATACGCTGTTTTTCGACCATCAAGTAGTGTTGCTGCAATTCCGGATGATGCTACTGCGAGTGCTATTCCATTCAGTATTATAACGAACGCCAGTATTAAATGAATCAAAAATGTTTACCGGTGCCGCTTGGAGCATCGAGGAAAAAAATTCCACAATTTTCAATGTCTACATACGTAGCTTGATTTTGTCGTAGGCATTTTATTGATCAGCAACTAAAAGTTTTGTTTGTGTTTCCACGAAATGTCGATGCTGGCATACCAAATTTATATTAGCCTTTGTTGTTGAGTGACATCCATAAGTCCTCAATCAGTATTAGCGCTCATCAGCATCAGATGCTTTTCCTAAATTTCTGAATTTGTGGATTCAAGCGTGAGCATGATGTTAAAATGATCGCGAACAAAGTACGTATTTGGTTTGGATGACACATAAGCGATGCCTCTATATAAAGGGTGCTTTTTATAGGTTCACAAATTTGACAAGCCATTTAACAGCTGATAGTTGCTTTTTGTTTAGTTTGGTTTACATTTCATTATGGATAGACTTACATCAAGCAATTCGGTGAATGGGCTGAAGCACAAATTGATATTAATGTTGAAGTTGAAGTTCCATTAAATATTTTGTTCTCCGATGAAGCCCATTTTTGGTTAAATGGGTACGTAAATAAGCAGAATTGTCGGTTTTGGAGTGAGGACGAAGACATTAAAAATATTTATGCAATCAGGGAAATACTCCATATGAAAGTGCAAATAGAAGCAGTCAAAAAATGTAATCTGATTCCTCAGTGCAAAAAGTGCCAAGTCTACGGACACACGCAAAACTTTTGTAATACGGAGCGTAGATGCGTGAAATGTATAGGAAAACACCGTAAGCTGAATGTATGAAACAAAAAGGCACCCCACCAAAATGTGTCAACTGTGGGAGGCACATCCAGCCAACTACAGAGGTTGCATTGTTATAAAAGTGCTGCAAAAAACTCGCAACAAAACAAGGGAAACTTCAATAAGTACCAGGCCAGAAATCAGCTCAGCCTCAACAATAATATCCACAAAGTTAAGGACACACCAAACATTAAGCAAATGATCAATAACTAATCCAAATGTAACATATGCTGATGCATTTACTATTGGAAGTTCGAGAAAGCAACATAGATTCGCTTCACTTAATGATTCAAATAATAACCAAACTGACAAAATACTACAAAATATTCTTAATAGACTTAGTTCACAAGAAGAAAAGCAAGAAAGAGCCCTCATATCAATCATGCACATCAGAATTAGCCTCTCTTTGCTAATTACAATTGCAAATAATTTAAAAATTCTTGCATGGAACTGCAATGGTATATTGCAACGACAAAAAGTAATGCAACTATTTCTTGATTTAGAAAACATTGATATATGCTTATTATCTGAAACACACCTTACTTCTCAGAGTCATATAAAAATCCATGGCTTATACGAAGTTCACTCAGCAGTACATCCTAATAATAATGCACGACGGGGCAGTCCCGTGATTTTAAAAAAGGATATTAAATACGATCTACAACTAAAACTTTAAAGTGATGAAATACAAGCAATTAGCGTTAACATTAATACCCGCAACCACAAAATAGTGGTAGCCGCAATATATTGCCCACCTAGATACAACATCTAAGAGAATGCTTATTCACACTTCTTCAAGCAGCTAGGTGAAAAATTCATAATCAGCGGTGACTTACAAAAACTAAAGGGAAAGAGTTTCATCAGTAATTAGAAACTGGCATTCTACTGGAAAACCAACTTATTGGCCCAGCAAACAATACAACATACAAAAAAATAGCTGGCAATGCTACCCAATGAAAATTAAATCACTAGTTATAGAGAAAAGAAGTGCCCGAAGGGAATGGCAACGTACACGAGACCCAGCTGCCAAAAATAGATTAAATAATTTAACACAACGATTACGCAGAGAAATCCGGGAATTTAAAAATAAATCAATAAATTCGTACCTACAACCATTTTATTCATTGTGGAAAGCAACCAAATATCTGAAAAGGCCAGTTATGCACATACCACCAATAAGAACAAATAATAGTCGCCTGACTAAAACCAAAAAAGAAAAACAGAAAGGTTCGCGGATCATCTCGAGAGTACCTTTCACCCCAATTTAACAACACTTAATCAACAAGGTATACTAATTGAAAACCATACAACCATTCTGAGACAGGAAATCCCATTAACTAATCCTAAAGAAGTAAAGCAAAAAATAACGAACAATGTAGTACTTAAAAAATTACCAGGATATGGCTTAATAACTGGAGAGATTCTTAAACAACTACCTAATAAAGATATTAAAAAAATATCGGACATGATTAATGCTTCCTTCCGTTATGTCCCTCTATCTTGGAAATTTGTGGAAGTGATAATGATACCTAAATCAGGTAAGCCACCAAGTGATTTAACCTCGTACAGGCCAATATCACTTCTTCCCATTATGTCAAAACTGTTTGAGAGACGAAAAACCAGAAATTATAAAATCAGATGCTGTTCCGTCCCATCAGTTTGGATTTAGAGAGAAACACTCCACAATTGATCAAGTCCATAGAATAACAGATTTAATAGAAAAATCCTTAGAGGAAAAAAAAAATTGTTCAGCCATATTTCTGGATATCGCGCAAGCATTTGACAAAGTCTGGCTAGATGGTTTAATATTTAAATTGGAGAAAACTCTGCCATTTGAGTATTGCGAACTGTTAAAGTCATACCTGAAAAGAAGATGCTTTAGAGTTAAACAGGAATGAACTTACTTCAGCATAAAAGAAGCTAAAGCAGGAGTCCCGCAGGGGAGTGTCTTAGGGCCACTATTTTTCGTACTGTTTACAAGCGACTTACCACAGACGGGCAATACAACTACCGCCACGTTAGCCGGAGACACTGCAATTCTAGCTGTTGGTGACATAATCAGTGAAGTCAGATTCAAACTACAAATAGTCATAAATAATATACAAGATTGGCTAACTAAGTGGAGAATTAAAGTGAATGAATCAAAGTCTACTCACATTAACATCACTAATAGGTCAATAGAACCACTACCTGTGACTCTCAATAATATTCCTGTCACATGCAAATCAAGCAAAATACCTTGGATGAAGCTTGATGCAAAGTGAAAGTGGTAAGTACATGTGTAAAAGAAAGCAGAAGAGCTTTAGTTAAAATATAGAAAAATGTACTGGTTAATTGGAAGAAACTCTCAGTTATCTATTTATAATAAACTTGTGCTTTATAAACCAGTGCTCAAGCCGGTCTGGACTTATGGTATCTAACTATGAGGATGTACCAAAACCAGCAATCAACAGATAGTTCAATGATCCCAAAATAAAGTTCTTAGAGGGATTGTAAACGCCCCTTGGCACACTCGTAATAGTGACCTTCATTGCGATCTCGGAATAGATACAGTCGCAAGTGAAATAAAGAAATGTGCTCAAAAACACCAGGAGAGGCTCCATCATCACTCTAATATTGAAGCTGTAAGATAACTTCATCAAGAGGGTATTATAAGAAGACTCAAAAGACTAAAACCTTTTGAGTTACCTGAGTAGTGCGCATAATGCAAAATCAACCAAAACAACACTTTATGGAAAGCTTTATTATTATATTGTTAGAATAAGAAATACCTAGAATCAACCCAAAGATTAGTGCTCAACAAAAAACCTGTTAGCTTTTAGAAAAATATTTAATCGCGATTTGCAGCTACAATTGGAACCCGACGAGTTGGATACGTGGATCTGTAGAACAACACGCTCGATTAACTGATAACTTTAATAAGACCCCTCTTTTCTTGCAATATATTTGAACTGAATAACTGGGCTAGAATCTCAAAAATAGGATAGAATTCAAAAGTAATTTTTCTGGTAAATCATTTAAATTTTGCCCCCATACTGAAGCTCAGAATGCAACAGCCAAACTAAATGATCTTGAACGAACTACCATTTGGCTGACACCGGATAAAATAAACAAGTATTTAAAAAACAATTTTTGAACGTACTATTAAATAGAAGCGGTAATAATCAAACCTCAAATGTTACAATTACATAATTTTATAAAATTTATTACAATTAACAATCTTCGCCACAACAAATTCATAAATAACTAATAACTATTTTTACAACTGGTACAACATAAAATTTGTTAATTTATTGGTAAAACCATTTCTAGGTCCTTGTCATAAATTTCCATGAAATTTTTTGATAAAATTTACACGCGTGCTTGCATCCTTCAAACTGTAAAAAACAAAAAAATTTTGTTAATATTTTCTTCAATAAATTCCGATTATGTAATTAATAAACTTACACAAATGCCATCGTTACACATTATCTTTTTAATGATACGCTTTTCTTTACGCAAAATACTGCAATAATCCCAGCACATGAGACAATCAGGCCGAGTTTGACAATCATCGGTGATTTTTCCAAAACTGGTATAGCTCCCGAAATCAATAAATTTCGATAGACACGAATCACGACAAGTTGTTAATTTATTTGTAAACTTATACGAATCAATCGAATTCGAATTGAAATCATAACTATCACTTTGAATACTGTCAAATGTGTCAATGCTACGCGAATTGACTAAAACTATTACGATTGTTAAAATAATTGGACCACAATAACATATTTTTGAAAACATTTCTATTTTATATTTAAACTCTTGACTAATCACTCTACTCTATCCTCTTAAGTATCTCAAATTGAACTGTTAACTATTAAGAACGAATATTCTGTCGTACTTATTTCCATCTCCAGCCAAAGAAAAATACGAAAACTTACCTGTTTTTACTTTACCCTCCCTAATAATATTCATCATAAAATTGGTGGTTTTTTTTATGAAAATATGTTGTTCCATATTTCATTCATAAAATGTGTTATGTTTATAAACTAAACATTGGGTAGTGTACATCCTTTTTTTTACCAAATTTGTATGTAATAAAAAATATTTTATTATACGTTTAAGTGTCAGCTGAAGTGGTTCGTCTTAAAAAATTATTTTACCTATGTATGAATCATAAAGCAATAACGAAATAATGTCTGCACGATAAACGGGTAATGGGTATTCGAAAAATTTGAGTACTGGCGCTTTGTTGGCGGAAAATGTGATTAAATCGTTAGCGACACTAAACAAAATAAACACAGGTGAAACATTATTTTTTGAAAGATTACCTTAAAATAGTAATATTGAGTGCATTGTCCCGAGTGCATCCGGTTTATTTAATAATATGTTATAAAAACGTTTCGCGTTCACTATCAACTTGTAAATGCCTAAAATTTCTCGTAAATGAAACATTCATTGATAAATTTAGTGGAAATTCCAAAATTTTTATGAATGAATGAAAGCGATAATAAAATGCTTAAAAATATATTTAAAAAAATATTTTACAACTCCCTGCACTGCCCGCCTTGAATTTCATTAAATTATGTTTCTAATCATAAATTAAAATTTTTGTTGACATAGATATTTAATTTTGTTCTTAGTGTTTTTGTAAGTTGTATATAAGCCTAGTTTGTCATTAATTAACTGATGCAAAATTGACTATCAAATCGAACATATATATAGGTAACTCATATCAAATGTTATGAATCTTTAACACTGTAAAAGTTTACTCAATTTTCAGGAAATTTCCGGTTGTATTACTTTTTTATAGCCATCATATGAATGTACAACTTTAAACGCTACATTATAGTTTATGCTAGACCACAATGTCTGACTCATCCGACTTCACCATATTATTGATATTTTAGATGTTACACCAACGATTAATAGAGTAGCCAAAAAAATAAAATAAAATTTTAAGGACATAATTTTCCAAATCTTTATCACGATTCACGATTTTTGTTAAAGATAACAAAATAATCAAAACCATCAAAGAGCGATGCTGGACTATTCATTTACCAGCATGGTATCCGCAAATATCAGACAACAACAGCAAGTGTGCTAAACACCAAAAAGTGTGCCAAAACGTCTACCACCAATAGTACTAAATAACATTCCCGCAAAGAAGGTAACAGAAACGACGAAGAATATTTTAGCTATACTGCTATACTGCTCGGACTAAAATAAAATGGACTGGCTAAAGGTCTGGCAGAAAATAAAAACGTCAGTTCACAAAGAAAACATCGAAAACATACTTAAAACACGCCCACAGATGAAAAGAGTTATGCGAGAGGCTCACTTCTGAAGGTGTCGTCAATGTTTTTATAATAGGACTTCTGAAATAACGAGCATAAACTTAATTATCCCACTCTCTCAAGTGCTTATTGGTAAGGTCACTTCACTCGCGAATCTTCCAAGTATAAAATAAATGAGCCAGGTGAATCAGTGCTGAAATTGTCCGATATTTGGCACTGAAGCCGAATCTATAGATACAAAAAGTGCAAGTAAATGAGCAAGCCGGGCAACCGTGCTAACAATGCGGTTTTACCAGCGGAATATGTGAACTGCGGAGAGCAACATCCGGTGAATTACAGCAAGTGCCAGGTGAGACAAACGTTTATTAGTTATACTAACCCGCGAAAACTAGGCCTAGATCTAGTCCCTTTAAGACTAGAGCTGCGAAGAAAATGCATATCATATACAAACGTATAGCTGACAGTAACCTGTACGGGACTCGATCGTCTCCTAAATCTTTAAACAGCTTAAACCGCCTGACATATAGGATTGCGAGGAACTATATTCGAAACTAATTTTTCCGACCCTAAATCTAAATGCGACACATTTTTCACAGAATACAATCGCATCCCCATTTCAACCATTGCCGAAAGACGATTTGCCTTAACAAGATTTACTGCTTCCTTACCCAATTCAATATGCTAGAACAACTTAAATTCACAAGCTCACTTAGTTCGCCTATATGAAACCCCTCAGCGAGACATATTTCACATCGCTGGATGTATCACGTTCAAGCTAGATACGATAAAGGACTGCCATCCTAATACAGAATGTCATACCTCATTTTCTGCAAGTTCAACACGTTCGATATAGATCATATCCGAACCTCAGCGGAATTGGCAAAGCGATAACCAGAATCGCCAAGAACTTTACAGTTTATGCTCTAATATACAATTACATTTTTCTTTCTTGATTTACTGCTATCAAAAAATATATCGTTGATCAATCCTTCGTAATCTTATACGGATTATGCTCTGACCATTTCCCAGTGATATTTTAAATTCCACTCAAGACCCAAGCTATACCTATAAAGGTGCTTTGCAACTACTCCCAAGTTCAACAAAATATTCAAGAAGTGTCTCCAATTTCTACCTCTTCTGAAATTGAAGAAAATACCATCGTGCTATCGGAAACAATTCGACACACCATCAAGGAAACCATTTCTGTCACTCAAAGCAGAAGTAACCTTAATATTCCTCCTAAAATGCATTCATTGATTAAGCTACATAATCGAATGAGTCGGCTGTACTATAAGTATGCAGGATCTTTTTTAACAACTGATATTAATTTCTATTCCAAACTAGTTTCAGTGATCTAAAGTATTTCAGAATACAACAGATTCCCGATAACACTGCCGGAATTTTTAAAAAAAATCGAAATTTAAACGCTAAAAATCAAAATGTCATCACTTTAATAGCCAAGGGTTCTAACTCTATTATACATCCTAACCAAACACCAGAGAAGATCGCTTCTCTGACACTTTTCTTAACACCGTTCCTCATAATCGAAAAAAACAATCATAATCGAAATTGCCAACATTCTTCGGCATCTTAACAAAAGTTCCGTGGGGCGATAACATACCCAACTCAGTACTAGGAAATTTACCAGTTAAAGGTATCAAACAGCTCACTGAATCTTTGACGTAATCTTAAAAACAGGATACTCTTCACACTATTGAAATATTGGCAAAGTCGTTCCTATTAATAAACCAGAAAAGCCATCCTATTGTATAGAAAAGGATTTCTGAATAAAGAAACGGCTTTTGACATAGTCTTGCAGAAAGTCTATATACTCATTCGATGTGGTGTTCCTCACTAGCTAATCAAACTAATCGAGTCATACCTTACAAATAGGAAGTTCTAGGTTTCTCTGAACCAACACAATTCCAGTAACAAACAAATAGCAACAAGAGTCAAAAGAAACAAAAATCCAAATATGCGTCGATTACACGGCTATATTCACATCTTCAATTAGTGCACGCAATTCGAGCAGGAGGCTATCTAAATACCTTAATTCAAACTGTAGATATGAAAGGGAATGGAAGATTCATGTTAACTCTTCTAAGACTGAAATCATTCATTTCCATCCCAACCGATGTAGTAAAATGCCCAAAGCTAGTCCTATTTCAATCGAAATCGTGTTGCTATCCTTATGTTGAATATTTGGAAGAAGTCTTTTGCGGCACGCAGCCTTCTATACCTGTTTCTCAACCGAAATAGTGGCTTTTCCTCTAAAAACAAGTTAAGACTTTACAAGGCACATTTGAGGCCCATTATAAACGGCAACATCATTGCGCTTGGATGGAAGAATTGTACAAAAGCGTTTGAGCAAACAACCAGTATTTGATTTGTATTTGAAGATTGGCCTAAGCCATCAAACTACAAATGCACAACTAATACTAATCTAGAGAGCCTCAATAATTTTGCTCGGCGACTCCAATCGAAGTCCATCGATAGGATATCCAATTCTGAGACACTATCGCTCCGCGAAATTGCTCAATCATGGGACCTGGTAACAAGTATCAATAAACAATATAATAAAATAAATTAAATCTATAATTTTCATGAAAAAATGTAACAAATTTAAAAGTTTAAATTTAAAAAGTTTAAAGTTTTTAATTTCATCTTTCACTTTTCAAAAAAGCTACTAATTTAATTTAACTTGCTCGTTGTCAGGAACTAGTAAACCTTTGTCAAAAACTTAAGCTCAGTATTATTTGTCTAAATAACAAAAAACTTTCTGCAATAAATCAATCGTTTCAATTTATAATTTTGCTAACTACCAAACAAACGTTATGATAGTTCTTAAACTTCTGGTGCTATTGCAACTTTAAAATTGCACTTCGCAGTGGTTAAAGCTGCGATGTTTGAGTCGTGAGGTACCGCGTTGGAATCCCAACAGGAGAGGGTTGAAAAAGGGATTTTTCATCACTTGATTGCGATCAGTGATTACTTTGAACACAACTATTATCTTTGTTGTTATGCAAAATCCATTGGCCGAAAAATCGACCATGTCATTACAGGCTGACTGGATCTATGCAATGTGCAGATGGATATTCAAGGCTAACTTGTAATCATGCGTCCTTGATTTGACTACGGCGTAGAGCAGGACGTTAAAATTAACCGCGAAAGAGTTGGATGAGCTTCGGCCCCAGAAAATATAGGATAGATTAAACAAAAATAAAAAGTATAAATAAAGAATTGCTCCTTTAACAAATTAATAATTCTAATGGTAAAAAATCTATTCGGGTATCGCGATTTTAATTAAAAAAAGACGTATCAATAGATGAACGGCTTATTGTTCTTGGTAATGACTGATCACTGTAGTTTTTTCGAGATTTCAAGCCTCTGAACTCTTAGAATACTTCTGTATAAATTCAATAACCAGCAGATGAACCTTTAAATGCAACTTAGGCCAAAAACACGTTCCTATAGTTGAGCACATAACTATTCATAATACAGAGGCGGATTATTAAGAATTTGAATATAAATCATAACATGAATCCAAAGGCCAATAAATCAATCACCGAATTTTCTCTTGACCAAAAATCGCATCTAACAAAAATATTTTTATTACTGATTTAGCTAAAAGCATTAAACCAAACGACTTTTTTCGAAACTTCACGTTGCCGGTAGCTCAGAAAAAAATGGTATGAAAATTTGTAGGCATGAAAATGGGACATCAAAATAAACTATCACATTTCATTATTTTTCCAATCATCTAATCATGATAATACAAAATTAATAATAGTAATTTTCAACAGATGCCCTATTGAGGTTACAAATAAATTGTATAAAAGAAAATTAAAGTGATCCAGTTAAATTCCATTTGGTGCTTAACAAATACACAACAAAATACAAGTAAGCCATATAATTTCGTTTATTTTACGCCTAAGACAAATGCGAGATTGCGTAAGTACGTGCTGAAAAAAAATCCTCACAAAAAGTGAAGCAAATGAAGAAACAAAAGCAATATACTCGTAGCATCAAAATCCACACTGCAAGCAGAGAATGACGTTGATGCCCTATAAAGTCTTCAATGATACGATATTTTGCAATCGCAAAATTATCATTACAAAATATAATTAACCTAACAACTGGAATAGTGGTTAGAGCTGCGGCGCTTGGAAAGGAAAAAGTAGAATGCGAAAAAATGACTGGAAGGGATTTGAGAGAAATATCGACTTCAGAAATAGATTGCATAGAATAAAACGTAAAAAAAATCATAATAAAGTCACCTACTATTTGGATGAAATCCTCCTGGTATGGTGTTTCCTGTCTACTTTCCAGTGCCGCTGCTTATAATTTCCATGAACCATTTAGCTCGTAATGTACTCTTTAAATTATATTTTAAATACTGTAAAAAAATAAATAACATTTTAAAAATTTTAGATGCACATAACTTTATTACTTTTCTAGTTTTTCAAGAATGTACTAAATTTCATAAATTATTGGTGACAGAAATAGTAAGCTCCTCCAATGTGCTTAGGGCTAATTTAAAAAATTGAATTTTTTTGTATAATCTGAAAGTCCTGTCAAACGCTCTTGAGATTGTGCTAAAAAAGGAACAAACTGGATCTTGCCCTTGATCTTTAGTAATCATCGAAAAGACAGTGATTTACTGTTTTCGTTTTTTAAAAGGTGTAGAAGGTAATGGTAAAAGGACGTGATAGATTCTATAATGTGACTTAACTTATCGTGTTGTTAAAAAAGTTATCGAACAAGTTTTGTTAATGGTGCAGAGCGATGCCAAAAAAACGTAGCGCAGGCGATGATGTACTAAAACGTGATAAATATATATCATGCAAAACTTTATCTGAGTCTAGTTACAAGTACCCTGGAGTCAGAAACTGACAAACTAATGTACTCATATTTTTAAAAGAATAAGATATCAGGAAACCACTAGCCCATCGTATTATGATGTAAAAAAGGGCATTCAAAGAGCAAACAAAATACCATGAGACTGACGAGTGTCAAAATTAGGTATTAAATCGCCCTTTGCAGAAAAAAAGAAAGAAGAAAGTTATGCTAATAATTCTACTACTACTTACGGAAAGCTTAATGCATTTAATGTTATCGTCGCTGACGGACATATTTTTATTGATTCAATTACATCTCCAAATTTCAATCTAATTAGTAAGGTCACAGATATATTTTAGGCCATCTTTTTGAGTAATCCTAAATATGATTCGGTACAAATTCTTTGTATATGGTGATATCGAATCGAAGATAACAATGTCGATACAATACTATTTTGACTTTATATTATTGACTTTAGGTCTGATACCGCTTCTACAACATATGATCAGCTTCGTAGTTTAATTTGGATTATTTATTTATTTAATTATTACCTGGTAAAAGATTCAATCGGTAAAGCCGAGAAAACATGTATGCAATGCGTCACTGAACGAATCTCCCCGTCCTATAGTCACAAAGAACGTTTGGAAGTCACAATTTTAAAAAAGTCAAATGCGTTTAAAACAAACCACTTCTGAACATTTTCAATCCTGTCCGAATGACACATGTAGAACGATGTCCAGGGGGAGGCATACTCTAAAATAAAGCTACATAGTGTTTTATATAAAAAATATCCATTAATTCAGAATGGAGAACGAGTGCAACAGAATGAAATAACCATTTACTCACGTTCAAAATCAACTTGTTTTAGGTCACCCAACTACAAAACCTGTCCAGATGCGTTTACAACCTCTGACTATCAGATGCGTTAACGATTGGGGCGAACATTTTTACATCGACAGCGAAAACGAGTGAACTCAAAACACTTCGTTACATCATTCACAAATATGATAAACAGGGGTCGTATTATGAAAAAAAACATCCGATTTCGCATTTTCATGCGATATCGTGTAATTGTATTATAAAGCGACATTCGCAAAAATGCGAATGACGAGCCATATCCCATATTATATATATATATATATATATATATATATATATATATATATATATATATATATATTATATATATATATATATATATATATATATATATATATATATTTTTTTTTTCGCGGTGCATTAAAAAATGTATGTAAACTTATTTTCTATATAATGTATTATGTATAACATAACCCTATTTATAAACATTTTTTTTTTAAACTTGATTAAAAGAATTACTAACAAGTATGGCAGTTTGACATTTTCGTTGATTTCTTGGTGAAACATGAGGGTTTGGCTAAACATTTTATGAACTCAATCGAGTATAAATTAAAAATAAATATGTTGTGGGCCAACCTGAAAGATTAAAAGAGAAATTACTGCGAATCACTAACCAAATCTCCAAATGGTTGGAAACGATTTATCACATAATTCGACAGGATTTGATGTTTCGTAACACATTTCTTTTTAATCGTAGCATCACCTTCTTCATAGTCCTCATAGTTAATGTTTAAATTGAAACTAACGAATCCATTTTAATATCTATATTTTATTTATTGAAATTAGTAATAAATACAGAGACACTGCGATTTTCGAATAATTGAGGTTATAAATAAATATTGCCGAATATTGTAATTTTACATTAAAAAAAATTTCCCTGTACGCAATACGGTATGCGACTATTGTATTTCATAATACAAATGGAAGTGGCGCTTTACAACCACAAAAAAGGAAATCGATAGAGCCAAACTCTCAGTTTAGTTCTTGAATAATATGTTTGGGAATCTATCAAGGTCGACACCCTTAGTAACGTCCATTTGGTACAAGCAATCACGATCTTTCTCTTCTGTAAGTTTGAGTTATCAAATTAGTTAATAATAGTTTCTAGACTGAAAAAATCGGCAAAAAAGTCGCATATACCTGAGGGAGAATTAGCAACGCAGTTCTAAAAGCCATGGATTATAGAAAACTACAAACGTTTTTCTTGTCTTACAAATATACTTCTCTTAATTTACTACACGGCAACACTTTATCACTTGTGTACTGAATAAATAAAATGTCTGCTGCCTCCATTTATACCGTGTTATCGTGACAAAACATCAGTACCTAATCTTGAACATGTTTTTTTTACAATTTTGTTATAGTTTTAGGGAATTTCTTTTAAGTTAAATCAAATTTTTCTCCACAAATTCTGAACTACTGTTTTTTCCAGATCATTAGATTAGAGGAATAGCATTGGCTACTCTTCAAGTGTTGTGTTATGTTTCTTGCTTGCCTTTGTATTGAACTCAGTTTCCAGCATCCCAACATATTTCTTGTATTAGTTCAATAAACTTATTTGGAATGCCCATTTCACAGTGTCTGCCTTATTGCGTTCCTGTTTTTGGTGTAAATGCGCGTTCGAAATGAATGAAGAGTAGGTAAATTGGAGAATTCCATTCATTTGATTGTTCAGTGATGATTCGGATTAAGTTGATGTGGTCAATACAAGCTCTTCTAAATATGAAACCAGCCATCTATTCTGGTACCGAAACTCTCCCAACTCTCAAGCGGTTAATTTAACGACCTACTTTACGCCGTCGCTAGCCAAATCGGGAACGCACAAAAACAGGTTCGCTTTAAATATCCATTTGCAAATTTCGTTGCTTCAACCAAACAATTGATGAAAAATCTGGGTGCGGTCAAGAATTAAGTTAATGCGCAGCTTACACTGCATAAAGTCATCCGATTTGCGTTAAACTGTGGTTGCATTTTAGACCGACCGATCGAGAGAAATTAGAAAAAAATAATTTATATAAATTACTTAATCCATATCATACATCTCGACATAAAATGAGGTTATAAAACTAAAAAATAAACATTTACAGCTGTTGCATTTTTTTTAAATGGCTGCATACAATTCGCATTTTGATTTAATTTTTTGAATTTTTTCCGACAGACTACGCTTAATTGGCTCCAAAACTGAATTTTTGACCGAGTTGCAGCATAAACAGCGCAGCGGCTGAACTTTTGACCGCAGCCGGCTTTTTCATCCATCCCCCGTTAGAATTCGAACCAACGAGCTCAACGCTTCAAAATTAATTGTTCAGTTTTTCCAATTTTGTTAGAGTTCCATACTTCTTGTATGGTGTTAATGCGATTGCAGTTTTTCTTACACACTGGTGTTTCTTGTTCCCGTTTCTGATTTGATTTGTTGCTGTTTCCTCAGCAGCTTTGAGATTGTCATTTGCTTGTTTTCTGTGTCATTTGCTTGTTTTCTATATTTTAATGGCTTCAACTCAATGAGCGTTTCTATCCATAAATGCTTTCTTCGCTTTAGCAGTTGTTACCATGCTCTATGTCTTGTTCATGTACGTCGTCTCTACTTGGGAACCGATTTCTTTCCTGTAAATAATAAATAAAAAGTTAATATTTATTCAGATTTTCTAAAACAATACTAACCGATGACTCGTTGGGTCCAGATGATTGTAATTGTACCTTGCTGCAGTGGACTGTAAAAATCTATTACTAAACAGAAAAATGTACGGATAAACAGTTAAAACATTTTTAAATTCTTCCTTAATTTTTTTTATTTCAAGAAATAAAATAGAATTTTTCATATTTTTTTTTTTTTTGATTCATTTTTTCATAAAAACAAAATTAATATTAATTAATAATTTTTTTAATATTTAATATAATAATAATAAAAATTATTATTCGTTTTTTTGTTTTTCAATTCATTCAATAATAATAATAATTTTATTTTTAAAATATGCTCTTTTCATTATTAGTATTCTTCAATGATTTTTAATTATTTAAATTATATTTCTCTTATTTTCATTAGTTTTAATAATTTTTTTTACAAGAAATTTTAGATAACATTATTTTAATTATTAATGATAATTTATGATTTATTAATTAAAGATGATTATTATTTTTTTGTGTTTTTTTTTGTTTGTATATAAATATATATTTTGTTTTGTATAAAATTATTATTTTTTGTTTTCTTGTAAAATTAGATGATATATATTTATATACGATTTTTCAAATTTTTTTTATTATTTTAATTATAATTAATAGTTAAAATAAAATGAATATAATTTTATTGGTTTCTATATTTTATTTTATTAATTAATTAATTTTAATGTAGTTTGGTCTAAATATCTATAACATTTATAATTTAATATTACTATGTATATTACTTTTTTTTTATGTTGTATATAATTAATTATAACGTGTTTTTTTTAAATAATTAGATTTATTTTTATATACACCTAGCTTTAAATTTACACACAAATAGTTTTTAAAAATTTAAATAAAGTACGGCTGCCATATTACTTGTAGGACTAAACAAATTGTTAATCCTTATTTAAATATGGAAGATGTTGCGTGTGTATGTGTGTTAAGATTTTAGTTGTAAACAAATATTGAATTAGATAATTACTAACTGAAAATTTATAAAAAAAAAATTAAAATAAAAACTTATTTGTAATTAAGACTTTAATGTCATGTAGTAAATAAAATTAATGTGCTCTAAATGTCAACATTCAACCTACATAAAGCGATATTGACTACGATATGCGGAAGAGGTTTTGTATTTTGAATTTTATTTGTTTGTTAATTAAAAAAATATATTCAAATTATAAAATATGAAAATAAATATTACATTTTAAAAGTTTTTTTTTTTGTACAGGATTTTTTTTTAATTTAAACGTTTTGAATTTATATAAGAATTTTAATAAACAAAGTCAAAAATTAAGTTAAAAAACCAAAATAATAATATTTATTTTTAATTTTTAGCGATAAAAAAATACGTTATCATATTTTTTTTAGTTTTATAATACATTTATATTGTCAGTCTTTTTATTATAAGTTTTTACTTTTTTTTTTAAATTACTAATTTTATTATTTAATGAAAAATCATTAATTTTAATAATCGAAAAAAAATCCTGTAGTTATTTAAATAAATACGTTTGTTTTGTTTAAATGAATGACGTTAAAAATAATATAAATTAAAAGTTAATTAAACGTTAAATGATTGAATATTGTACTGGTTTTACTATTTATTAAAACAAATTTATTATTTTAACTGTAACATAAAAAAAAAATTAAAACTGTTATATATATTATATCCCAAAACACCATTATAATTAAATATCTATATATATAATATATATATGTACGCGTTTCCTATTTAATTTAGTAATACAAAAACTAAATGTAATTTTTATTTACATAAATACTAAACATAAAAAATTAATTTTTTAAAAATAGATTTGTTTTATAATTTATTTATTTCAAGCTAAATTTTTATTTTTTTTTTTTAATTTTCATTTTTTATTTTTTAAATTACATATGTACAGGTATTTAAATTTATCCTAATTAATTAATATTTTCTTGTTTATTTTTCGGACGTTTATTGTGTAAAGTAAATTAAAAAAAAAAAAAATTATGCAGTAGAGAAAATAGTACTTATTACGAGAGAGATTCAATTTATAGCTTTTTTTTTATTGGAATGCACTATTATTAATTTTCCATAATTCTGATTTTTATTTATTTCTTTATAAAAGCACTTTTTTTTTATTATTATTTTTATGTCATAACTTTTTGTAAAAATTAAAATTAAAACTTATATAAACGCAATTATATCATAATATTATTTTTAATATTTTTGTGCAATAAACAAAAAAAAATTATAAAACAACAAATAATTTTATTTTATTGTATTAATTTACATATTTATTTTTTTAAACAATGCACAATAATATTTTAACATACATATATAATTTTTTTTGTTTGCTTATTGATTCTTAATTAGAAGTAAAAACTATTTATATATAAACTAAAAAAAAAAATTTAATAATTCTATTTTTATTATATATATATAACTAACAATTTTTTTTATTTTTATTTTTGCAAGAGTCTTTTCTCAATAAAATTAAAAACATAATAATTAAATAATAAAACAAAATGTATGCCTAATAAAAATAATAAAATAGCACAAATAGTTTTTATCTTTATTAAGTTTTGTCCATTATTAATTTTTTAGTTCTTTACTATTATTTTCTCTTAACCTAGCACATGGCATGCATAACATAGCACTGTGTTCTCGCAATTGTGTTGTATTATTTACATTATAAACATGCGTCCATTGTATGATGGCTACTTGGTGTTTAAGGTAGGTTGCTGGTATATTACCCTCAGGATTTCTCGTGCCACAACTTGTACATATAGAACATACAGAACAATGCCATCGTCCTAATGAAACAAACAATACAAATTAATTTATGTCCTATGTTGATTATATTTTAGTTATGGAATCCTTAAAGAAAATATGTTTTCCAAATTATCGTTGTTCCAGTTTATAGCTTGAATACCTTTACCTTTCAATTGCTAACAGATTAATCTTTTTTTTTTAAATTTACGAAACTATTTTTTTAACTTTAACCAATGGTGGCCAACCCAAACTTCACCGTGTGCTAGATTTAAATTTAAATGTTATAAGTGGAGGGTACATTTTTTAATTTTTCACTTTTAAAAATTTAATTTAAAATTTGTGGTTTATAGATCAGGAGGTATCGAATTCAAATCCCAATAGGGGATATGTTCACTTTTGCAGAACATTTTAATGTCAATAAAGACTGGCATCGAGTAACAATGACCAAAAGCCAAAACCCGTCTACGAAAGACTTGGAAGATTCTTAAGTTTAGAATTATATTGTAGAAATAGGGAACAAAGAAAATAATGTTCCAGCTTTATATGTTGTTGCAGTTAGACGAACTTTCAATACTGCAGATATAGCGAAAATCGTTTGGAGTATCGATTGCAAATTGTTGCTAATATCGGTTGGGAAAAATGTGGTATTGATTTTTCATAAAAAAAAACCTTTTTAAAATCATTCAAATATCAATTAATGCAATATAACATGAAAGCTCACTAGAAACAATTAAAGATTAGCATAATGATGGTTGTGACTAGAACCCAAACCATCATAAATGCATTCTTCGAAAGTTAAATGTTTCAGTGAAAAATCCAAATCTTCACATGTTCCTGATCTAAATCGTCAAAGAATAATTTGATACAGGTCAATTTTCAAACTCCTGATGGACTTGTAAATTTGGATAAAATCAAAATATTATACAAATTTGAAAAAAATTTGGCTTTAATTAGCAACACAAGTTTTAAGAAATTGGCAAATCCATTGCCGGGAGTAAAAACAATAAATGATTTTGATTAGTATTTGGAAAACCTGGAATCCATACACCAGTGCTTTAAAATATCATGACATTGGGTGCATCTAAGTCCGCCATCATCGATCCTGCTACCAATCGGTATCATATTTGATTATATATGTTGCCAAAATAAAATTAACTGATTTTTGTCACTATATAAATATTCACTATGTAATTTATCTAGATACGAACACCGATGGAAAATATGACATTTAGCTGAAAAGTTTTATCGAATATATCGGTTTGATTTCGTACTCGACGTGTTGATTTTACCCAATATGTTGCTAACAATTGGCGGGCCAGAATGCGCCCTTTGTTAGAAAATATTATTTATATTGGTTGAAAAGATTGAAGTAAAAAATCGGAGCAGTGTTGGTGTTAATGGAATATTTAATGATGCCGATAAGGTTAAATTTATTTTAAACTTTATTCATTGGCAAATGTCATTGTTCAAATAAGGCAAATTGGGGTAAATAGTAGTAACACGAGCACATTGGAGATACACAAGACCTAATTAATGGAGTTATTGACGTAGAATCTTTAAAAAAAATCATCATCTAATATTAACAACCATATAATATGTGACGGGTGCAAAGTTTGTACAAATCAAGTGTCTGAGTCCTGGTTTACTAAACGGAATCCATGTTATGAACATAATCTTCAATTGACCGAGCAATTGGCGCAGTGGTTAAAGTTACGGGGTTTGGGACAGGAGGTACCGAGTTTGAATCTCAATGGGGGAGGGTTGCTAAAGGGATTTTTCATCACCTCAGTTCAATCGGTGATAACGATGAACACAACTTTGACCACCTGTTGGAGTGTATAATCCATTGGCCGAACCATCGTCCATGCCAGTACAGGCTGGCTGGAACAACGCAATGTGCAGATGGATATTTAAAAGCACACCTGTATTCGCGCGTCCTCAATTTGGCTAGTAATGGCGTAAAGTAGCACGTTAGCTTAACCGCGAAAGAGTTGGGAGAGATTAGGGCCCAGAACAGATGACATGGAATAAAACCGAAAAAAAAAATCTGTAGCTTGACGTTATTTATATCGACTTTGTCTTAAAAGTTATAAGAAATTTTCCTACAGAATAGAATAGAGAAAATTTTCTATGAATTATGGCTATTCAAAAAATTGTTGCAAAATTTGTCAGCTTTGCAGGTTAAATTTGACACTTTTTTCGGAAACAACGAAGATTCCCTAACAATAAGATGCTGAGAAAACACTTATAAAATATACTATCTGAAGAACATTATATCGTAGGCATTTATGCTTGTATAAATAAACATCGGGCACCTGAATATATAAGGCAAAATGTTTATCAGAAAAATACAGCAAACGAGAAATTAGATTAGTTGCATGAAGAAATCTTCCATGAAATAACTGAGGAGGATTTACAAAATCAAGATTACTGTGTGTGGATAATAACATATTTAACAAAAAAATTAGACAACGAGACTCTTTAAAACATACAAGATGTCGTTTAAAAATCCTAAGATGAACCAGGAAACCAACGATTTACTTGGATTTCTAAAGCATAGCTATCAAGCGCTAGAAACCTCACGATTACCAAAAACAATGGCAACGAATAGTAACCGTTGTCAAAGCTACTATAAGCAGAACCCATTCAGTGCAATGGCACTAAAAAATCAATCATGCATCTTTCGCTTGAGTGCTCACAGCTTGGAATACTGCAATAAATTCAACAAAATGAGCCAGATAGAACGAATGCAGCTTATCAGGCACGATTTGCGCCAATGTTACCGCCAATACAGATGCAAGGAATCTAATGTTAAATATCATAAACTCTTTCACAGAAAAAAGATATCCGTTGATTTTTAAAGAACGATTTTAACAAAAAGTGCCGTAACGGTTGGAATTACATGGCCAAAACTGGACATATTTGAATCCAAAATTAAATTGAAAACATTACCATACCTCGATTGATAGAACACAAACAATAAGAAAACCACGAGTGCCATGGTTTTTTAGCAATGCGTCAAAAAGAGCATTCGCTGTAGTAGTAACAAGCAAAACAAAGAGTTACGGTCGGGTATACAACAAACCAACATTCAAGCGACAATCATCTAATTATGACACAATATAGCATCTCATTCCGCCCGGTAGTCCCCATTTAGGTTTGGGAATCTAACGTCAAAATAACCAAAAATTATTTAAAACAGGTCATCGATGAAACATTATTGACTTATGAAAAATTCAGCACTGTCCTTACACAAATTTATGCATGCGTAAATTAAGATTTGGACGATTACGATGTCCTAAACATCAGGCCACATCTTAATTGGGAGGTCACTAATGTTATCTTCTCAGTCATACAAAACCAACTCCACATTAAAGGGGTCCTAAAATACCATCTTTAAGAGATCTAACGAATAAAAAGAATAAAGGGACTCCGAGTAGTCAAAGTAAAACCGGTCATCGAATATTTAAAGGGTATTAACATTTAAAGGTGCTGATACAGAAAATACCTTTAATTTTATGTTTTATCATATTATAAATTGCGAGTATATCATTATCCTATTATTTCTGATATTGATGATATTGCATAAACTGCACATTTTTGAATAATAAAGCCATAAGTTAAAAACGAAATCAACCTAACACATCTTACTTATAAATATTATTTGTAATAAATTAATGGACTAGCTCCGAAGGCCTCGGTAGGCGAAATAATCTATAAACAAACATTGATCGTTTACCGTCAAAAATATTGATGCTAGTGTTAATGAGAATCACCGGTCGTATAGTGATAGTTACTTGCAATACGTTCGTTTGGCTTCGTAGTTTGTAACAAGTGGCTTAAAAGATCACATGAGAGTCGCGATATAGGTCGTTTAGAACGTAAACAACAAAAAACACTGACGAATCTGGGATGAAGAAAATTTATTGTCAAATATTACGACCTAACTCCTCTTGTTTTTGTTTAAATGTAACTATTTGAACGCAAAACTCTTTGTCGACAATCAACCAATTGATGACATAATAGAGAATTTTATTGTATTATTATTAAATTGTATTCTAGAAATTCAGCCGCAATTATGAGTCTTCGATAACTTTGATAACTGAATGGTAGCTAGCCGTACAGTAGCAGGAGGGTATTTACAAGATCACATTTTCCTTAGCTACACCGGAACATTTCTACTATCATTGAAAATAAATATTTAGGTACTTATAGAATAATTTATGTGGTTAATTAAAAATGTAACCTTAAATTGGAACACTCTTTATTTTAAACATGTAGCTTTGAAAACAGTTCACCCATAATGCCTGTTACAAAGAACCAATTAAATGGATGGCAGAGCTAATTCGAAAGTTTTGAATTATGAAAGGTGATCAATTAATCTTTAAAAAAAAACTAATCCGGTAGTTGAACGGGCTTATTTCAGCGAGCAAAAACTGAATTCGTTTAATAGCTGTACTATTTTTTTACACATAGCTATTATTGGACAACGGCATGTAGAACCAATTACCAGTGTAAATCGAGGGTTAGATGTAATTAGTCTATGGTTGAACACTCTAAAGGAATTACATATTTTAAAACATATTTAAAAAGAAGTTTTAAGTAAACTTCCCCCTTGTGATAGATATGAAAAAAAAATTATAAAACCTATCTACCAATCAAAATTAATTCATCATAAATTTATGTTGTCTATGCAACGAACCATTTCTATATTTAGAATTATGTATACCCCTTATGAGAATTTCATCATCACTCATCATTTAGAAAAAAAATATGTACAGAATACATAAAATACATTCTGATTTGTTATTGATTATCTGTCGCAATATTTCTCTAATCTCACTATACAAATAAAAATAAATGTACTGGTGCAGAGTTACACCAAAATAAATAAAAAATAAAATTAATTTACCTTGTGGCACCATCCTCAGGCCAATGCAATATATATGATATCCTCTGTCACACTGATCACAATACAGCATTTTATCTTCATCCGTTTTATGATGGCATTTTGTACAGGTTTTGCATTCAGAACATTGCCATTTATATTCACCCGCTCTCTTAGCCATGCGCGGCGACATCTCTATACAACTAGGATGAGCTGTGAAATTTAACCATTTGTTTATTTTAAATTACTTGTTATTTTTATTTTTTATTTTTTTCAAAGATAAAGAAAAAGTCATCAAGGTTAATGAACTTAATCGACGCATTCGAAAAGAATAATTTGTAATAAGAAAATAATGAAATAAGTAGAAGGGGAACATCATGAGAGAACAAAATTTCTGGTTTTATTTTTGTAGTATTTTTTTTTCTGGTACATAGATTTTGTGCTCCTCGCGCTCTCTCGAAAACTTTCAAATTTATAAATTTTTTCCGTTCTCTTATTTTGATTTTTTCAAATTTTTGTTTGTCCCGTTGTAGTGTTACATTATTGTGTTTTTCTTTTTATCAATCAGCTGTTGCGCGCTGAACGAGCCAGGTGGAATGGGCATGCATAACAAACGAACGAATAAAATAAAAACACGAAAAAGAGAAAAAGAAAAGAAACAAAACAAAAAAAAAATGCAATCGCGCCAAAATTGTCTACTAAGCAGAATACACAATACGAGCTTAGATCCGTCATCATCACCTTACAAACTATTTAAATTACATACCTTTTCGGCGACAGGTGGAACATTGAATGAAACACTCAGGCTTATTATCACGATTACTATTTTGTGATTTGTTACAAACTCGACACTTGCCAGGATAGTCTTCGTCGTCTGACGAGTCCGAGGAATCCGATGAACTCTATAATAGACAAACCGTTAAACAAACCGTTATATTTAGCTAAGAAGTAAAAATTCTTACATCTGCATCAGATGAATCCGAACTAGATCCTGCTGAATCAGAACTTGATGAATCACTTTCGCTACTTAGATCATCGTCTTTAATCAGCACCTTTGTATCAATTTTCGATGAATCCAGCAGCACAGTATTGATCGGATAACAACTATAAACGGAAATGAAAGATAGTAAATTCTTTGAGATTACAAATTTATAAATTTTACTTACAATAATTCTTGGGACGTGTACTCTCGATAGTACTCCGAAAATTGGCCGGGAACTAGAGCAATCGGATAGTCAGACTTTTTTTTCGACGTTTCAACTTCGTCTTTATTCCTATTTAATGGGCTAGGTACTTGAATTATAAAATTTTGCAGATCCATACACGATCGTCGACAATCCTTTCGTCTAAAACAACGAAAAGAAAAATTATTAGAATTAATTTTCATAATTTCCCAAATTTAGTGTCGTCATTCATGATAAATCACAGTTAAACTCACTCTTTGTTAAATCGGGTATTCCAATCGGATGCTGATTTAAGTGATTTATCTCGTGCTATTTGACTTTTATCCACGGGTTCACAACGATATCCACTCCTTTGTCGTATTTGAAAATCTCGCGTTTGCTTTTCTCGGAAATATTTTCGATACTCCTCGTATTTATAATGAAAATCGGTGAACATTATGTCAAGTATATCTTGCGCTACGACCGCCGTTAAACCTTAATTGACGAGAAACAAAATTAGATATGTCTTAATATTACAAATACTCGACTTACCTAAATCACACATTTTCTCCGATACTAATCCATTTTCTCTTAAATAATTACGTTCTTCCATGTCAACGGGACGTCGATATAGATCGGGATATTTTCGTTTAAAACTCTTTACACCTAAATATTCGGCTATTTGTTCCTGTATCATATATGTTTCACGTCCTGATTCGCATTCAACCGTGAGTGGTGGCCATTCATATTCCGCTGTCATATCCACTGTAAAATCCGTTTTTCTAAATAACAAAAAAAAATACAGTTCATTCACATTTCGATAAAAATGCAACACGAACAAACTTACCCATCTCCAACATCATTCCGTTTACGAATCCTAACTCGTTCACCGTCCACCGTTTGGCTGCCACTACTTAAAAATGAATTTTGTGACTCATCATTGGCCCACGTTTCATAATTTCGTCCCGAATTTTGACTCATATCACCGCTCATTTGTGTATCTTCTTCGAATAGTTGAAGTGGTGTCGATGCCAATCGATTCATTGAACCGCGATACTTTCGATTTACGGTCGGCGTAGTCCAAACTACATTATCATTCGATTTTCCATCATTCGAATATGGAGGTGCTCGTTTATTACCGCGAGCACTTCCTCGACCTCGACCTCTACCACGGCCACGTCCACGAGCACGAATTGGTGTCATACGATAAATGGGATGAAATGTTGGTGAATTATCATCATCGTTTAGATCGATACGAGAATATCTCGATTTTAGATCATTTTTTTCTTTATCCGTTAATTGGGATGTAGTTTCAAGATTGACCGTAATTGGTGTCGCACTATTTGAGTTTTCTGGTGTTTTTTCATCGGGCGGCGTACCTACACCATTCTCATCGGCTACATCCGTTGTAATCTTACGGGGTCGACCTCGTCCTCTCTTTATCGGCGTACCCGCTTCATCGGTATCGATCGATTTTGCATCAATATCTGATTTTTCTTCAATCTCCTCACTAATTTCGTTACAATTTGTAATCATGATGTTGTTCGATGAAAAAGTGTCATCCTCAATAATTATTACGTCATCATTTGAAACTTCATCGACACACACAACATTATCTTTACCGTTACTGCCGGTTTCTATAATATTCCTTTGATCTTTCTTAATTGATTTCGATAATTCGGTCAGAATACCCTTTAATCGCGATTTTGTTTGTTCCAATCTAGACGACGATGATTTCTTCAATTTTTCCGGAACTTTACTATTCGATAATTCATCATCATCGTCCAATATAATGATATCGTTATCAATTTTACATTTTTCTTCGGGTATACTTCGATGCGGCGATGACACCGTCGATGAAGATGACGATACAGACGCCGATGATATTGTCATAATATCACTCTTGTTACACTTCTCCTCTAACGTTAAAATTTTTGGCCTTTTCGATTGAATTTCGACTGATTCGTTCATATCATTGCAAATACTTCGTTGTGCGATCGTTCGCTTAAGATCATTTTTATTTACATTCAGTACAGTGAGATTCGATAAATTTTGATTGATAAACTGTTGCGATTGGGGTGACATAGTTTTCGTATTATTATTTGTGGACGGTTTTATTGATTGTGATGGAATTTCATTGAATTTTTGATTTTCGTTATTTTCCTCGAGAAGCGAATATAGAGTTGATTTTTGACTCGTTTCGACGTGTTGATCGTCTTTCTTAATTTTTAGTACGATTCGTGGTGAATCCATTCCCTTTTCGAGCGCATTCAAATTTGTGACGATTTCGAGTGGTTGCGATGGATCGATTGGTTTTGGAATTGGTTTTATTGTTACCTTGGGTGAAACTAAAATATCCTGACTTATGGCGTCATCCGAATGACTGTTTGAATTAAATATAGATTTTATCGTAACTTTTGGTATAACAATTGGTTGTTCGGGTTCGTCCGATTTTATCGATCGTATTGTTAATTTTGGTACAATTGGATCGGTCAATATAGTTTCGGATGTTAAATTAACTTCTTTACGATGTTTTATATCGTTCAATATAGTTTTATTGATAGACGTGTCGCTGGATGAAATTACTTGAGTTTGAATTTTATTCGTATCATCGCTAGTACTATTTATTACTTTGACTATTAGTTTTGGAACAAGCTCGTGGGAAGATATTGACGATGAGGATGACGAGGAGGAGGAGGACGACGACGACGTTGATGCTATATCACTTTGAAGGATACTGACATCGTTCATTTGATTATCGTTCCAATTCGTTTTAATTGTTAATTTTGGTACAATTTGTGGCTCAGACAACAATTGCGGCTTAACAATTGATTTTATCGTTAGTTTAGGTATAGGCGATGGTGATGCCGGTTCCGATGTTTTACTTGTATATGCATTAATTGTACTTGTCGATACAATCATTGCCTCAGAATCGATTGAATTTGTTTTTATTGTTAGCTTTGGCAAAGGAGGTGGTTCTGGATTAACAATTGTGAATTTATTACCATCTTCTGATTTTTTAATTGACACTTTGGGAGTTCCCGCATCCGTACTATAATTTTGTGTATTATCCTTTTTAATTGTTAATTTTGGTACAATTTCCGTTGAATTGCCAACTATAACACTATTTGATAAACTATTAATAATACTACTACTACTCGATGGGATACCTCTTATTGTCAATTTAGGCACTACATGGATATCATTTGTAACTTTTTTTTGTTGTTGCTCATCAACACAATTATCTTTTTGTTGTTGTTGTTGTTGTATCATTACCGGTCGTATTGTTAATTTTGGAATAGGTTCGGACGAGATTAAATCGGGCCGAATAATTGGCTTAATTATTATTTTCGGTGATACTTGATTTATTATGGTCGACGATTGAATCGTTGCTATATTTTGATCTTGATGGGGTACTTTAATTATGGTTTTAATTGGTTCACGATGATTTTGTAAATTAATTTTAATTGGTTCGACTTTTAAATGTTTACTGCTTCCATTATTACCAGTCGCCGATGATCCACTATCGGCGGATGACGTAGACGACGATGGTATTTCCATTTTACTGTCGTTTTGAGATTCAATTTTTGTCATATTTAAATTTTTTTCAGCGCAAACATTATTTGGTGCAGCTGGAAAAGAATAAGCGGAAGTTGGTTAAATAATTTAACATGTACAAAAACAAATTAAAACAAAACTACATAATTAACTATTTTTTCTTAAATTAATTTAGTTTAAAAGTTAGGAATATATGGTAAAGAGGCCATATATAGAGAAATTTTAACTACCCTAAAAAGTATTTTTGAATTCGGTTGAAACAATGTCAGAGTCTATAAAGCACATGTTGCACTGAATAATTCGATACATAACGCTTCGTTATATTGGTGACCCCAAGTTGGTTTAAACAAGCCACGTTTTTATGATTCTACTTTCTGAACACTAACTGAACCAATCCTGAATAATTCGATATATAGCAGAACGTACTAGTATACTCACTGACCTTTTACTTTATTAACGATATTTGACATTTGTTATTAAACTTTAGAGAGCGGGGACGCCATTCCGCAATAAATCCTGCATTTTAAACGATCTCATTTCTTAAATATGGGGAATAAAACAGTCGTGTTCCATTCATCGAACATAATACAAACAACTTTAGGAGAATGGTTTTTATTTAGTCTCTGCATGGCAGGGGCGGATACTTTGTAGAGAGTTGATATTGCTTCGAAAATAATATGAGAGATTTTTACCCAGCTCCCGAAAAGCCTTTAAAGAAATTACTAGGCTCTTAGTGTTTCAGTCTTTAACCAATCCGGGTTTTTCCGTGACAAATTCGATTAACAGATTTCTTAGCTTCAAGGACCGTCTTCTTGTTGCTTGTAACTGTGGAACGAATTCGCGCATTCAAACCAATCATTTTAAGGTTTAATTTATACCTTATCTAGAGTCGCCTGGGCTGTACTGACCACTGAACTTTTCAATACTTCCCATAGGACGTTCACATCATCAGGACGGTGATTGGTTTCCACAATGCGTTTGACTTAGACTTAGCTAGCACTACATAGACAATACGATTATATATGTCTAGAGGAACGCAACATAAGTCTTATACGACTAAGTCGACATGACATGGCCTGGTGAGATGACAATTTACTTTTAACAAAATTCCTGATGAAAACGTAGTTTTCTGATACCCGTTTTGTTACATAAAAAATTATGAGATGTAGAATTTTGCTTCGACCCATAGGCCAGTATGTTGGTTTACTTCCGAGTAAAATATGCATTTTGTAGTTTGATCTGCGGTAAGTAGCTCCTTTCCTTTGTTGGTTGTTAGTCTTGATTCCCAAAATGAAATCCTCTTTAGTTAGGTTATTCCGCGGAGGTCTATAGATTGAGGAAACATTGTATTCTTTTCCATAATTTAGTTGAACATTGATATTGGCCACTTGCATAATTTCTTTGTTTTACAAATATGTATAGTTAAAACACTTCTCGCTTTGAACACTTAGAATTGTCAGATGACAATTCTAAGTGTTCGATTCATTCCCATATTTTAGTAAAACATGGAAGTGATTTCATTCACTGTACCTTGAATATTTAAGCGCATATTTAGAGCTTTTTTGCTTTTTTCTGATTTCACAAGCCAAATGTTTAAGGATTCTGTGGATTTTAGAATCTTCTCAAGAATTGGGATATCAGTACCATCTTTATTTTCCCAAATCGAGTAGTTCTGGGAGTATGTTTTTCTATTTTTTATCGTGTTTGCTTGAGATTTACTTTTCTCTAAATTTATAGTACGCTTCCTTTCAACACGTATTCTATGGATTTGTTGTAACGCTTTATTTCTTATTCTTATCCTCTATAATTTGCTAGAATGTTTTTACTTAAATGACATGCTTTGGCGATGTATTGCCCTGCACATCTGACACATCTAGGCTCTCGTCCATAATTTCTCTGGGTGTGGTTATACCTTTGACATTTTTTACATTGAGGAAATTGGCCAGTTGATTTTCTCAACTTGTTTATATTTTCTTCATTTTCTTTGTTTTTAAATTTAAGCCTAAATAATGGCAACCCTCTTTTAGTGACTTTAACACCATCTGCATTATCTATTTTTTCTCTTTTGAGCATATTTGCTACATCTTTAATTTGTAATCCCGTTCCTAATAGGTCTTCAATTATATCCTCCTTTGAACAAGTTGGATGGAGGCTTTTAGCTATAACTTTAATTGGGTGGTCATTCTTATCTTCATAAATAAACCGCTCATTTCCATCAATATTTAGCTTTGTAGCTAGTTCACGTCTCAGAATTAGTTGGAAGTTAAGTGATGCAATTATGTATTCTTTATCAGTGACTGATTTAATTATTGTTTGCAAGGAGGCATAATTGGATATGTTTATAATAGCAACCGGTAGCGGCACCTTCTCTTTAGATTTGCCGGTTTTACTTCGTCAAGTGTATTAGTTGTGTTTCAACCAAATTTTTGGTTGAATCTCACCACTTTCCGGAGACGACCCCGCTTTTCTCTTTCTTCTTTTTTTAAGACTCAATCTATTTCCTTTTTAGTTCTTCTTCAACAGTATATAATCTTTCAATTGTATCTACCTCATTGCTATTCTGAAGGGGTTCCTCAGATTCCTTAGTTTGTCAAGGCCTTTTTAAATTTTTGTTTTTAAGCAGCATCATATCCTTGCTAGTTTTCTTCTTAATACATAATTTTCGTTCACTTAAGAATTCTTTGGACTGGGCTTAGTTCTTAGTTCGGATATAACTCCTCCGTTTCGGATATGGCGAACTTCTTAACCGTTTTCAAAGTCTCACACAGAGCACGGTAAAGCACAATATCGGGTATCAGATAGCCACAGAAGGTAATTTACCATTTTCACGGCACAGGCGATTAGATATGGAGAAACATAAAATCGCAAAACACATGTTTGGACATACACTACACATCAATAATTTGTCTCTAAATTTCCAAGGCTGTGCCTATCATCAATTACTAGGCGAATCAGAGGACGTACACAAAACTACAATCACCGTTCCATTTGGACTAAATGAATTTACGAGTTTCATAAAGGTTACGTTCCAGTTTCTGATGGATAAGGTCATGAAAGGTTGGGTTTATTATACATCAAGCAAAAATGACATAAACATTGGCAAAATAAGGTTTGACCATACAGCCATCTAATTGCGAATTTCATTTAGCTTCCCTCAGCTACAAGATCACCAAAGATGATATAAAACCAATTTAATCCTTTCCTTAACTCACTTCTATCAGGCCTTATAAACCCTTCATTTAAAATCTACCTCCAATATTCTGTCACCTAAACTTTCTTGGTCGTCTGAATATGCAGCAACGTTTAACTCAACTACAGCTGCCTTACACGTAATGACTCTTCACGCTCATTTGGTAAAACTAGGTACACTTCGCATGAATACTGATGCTTCCGGTGTTGCTGACGAAGCTGATATGCAACAATTAATTAATTGATAAGATTGGCATCAAGAAGGACCAGAGTAAAAATATTCTGCTATCGACATAGAACTAAGGATCATTTATTCGGAAATAGCTAACATTCGTACCTAAAATTCTATAAAATATTCAACTTCAAGATTGTCGAGGTCATGTACACCGTAAAGAAACATACTGCATTGAAACACTTTTTCGGACATCTAGCGTCTTGGACCGATCCAACTGTAACTATACTGTAGTCAGATATGCAAGTGCCTCCGACCACAAGGGTCGTTTCAGTTTATTTTTGATATATAGTGAAGTCATAGTTGTCACAAACTGAGATATTTGCTAATTTGAGAAGATACATTTTAACGTTGCTATCGTCTAGCACAACAAAGGTAAACAATCTCTAATTCCATATAAGTATGGCATTAAATTTGAACTGATTACAGAGTTCTCTCTCAAATTTTCAATTTAGAGAGTTTTAAGATAATGATAAAGAGTTTTTCCCCACGTGTATGTGCAACCAGCAATTGTCTCAGGTGCGACAGTGTCGTTTGGTCCGTATATGTATCAAGGTCATATTATGTTTAATATATATCTAGGGCATGATAGCTAAAATTACAAAGAACTTTACTACAGGATGAACTGTGAAACACATAAAATACTCACACAACAGTTATAATCATGAATCAATTACCTCCAATAAATGTTCCCTTCATCAATTTCGTTTTATTTTCTAGACGATCACTGTTAGCCTCTTCACAATGTTTTAGATTAATACTATTTGTATTTGTATTATTATTATTATTTGTATTTAAATTTTGTTCACTTGTAATTTTTACACTCTGTTGTTGTTGGGTTGATGGACTGCCCATTATTGATGTAGTATCACAATTTTTATGTTGTTGATTGTTTATTACTACTAAATTAAAATCGCTAATTTCTTTTTCTTCATTATTATCTTGATTTAATAATTGTGTTGAACTACTATTTAAATTTATTATTAAATTACTATTATGATGTATTTCTGTTAATTGACTGTCGTCAACATTCATTTTTTCCACAATATCACCATTATTATTATTATTATTCATAAAAGGCATATGCCTAATACCACCATTTTTATTATTAATTTCATTATTATTTATATTATTAGCGTTACGATTCGTTTGTTGGAATAGAAAAACATCAAACATTATTTAATTTTCATACAAAATAGATGGAAAATTGTTTTAAAATACAAAAAAAAAAAAAAAAAAAAAACTATGACATTTCTGACAATTTCCTGTTGTAATAAAAATTCATTGATTTTATAAAACACAAACTTGAATCGTACAGACGATTTGTATCCATTATTGTATTTATTTATATATTATCCATTTTAAACTTTTCGATAATATTTGCGTGATGAATGTTTTAAGATTTATACTGTGTTGCAAGAAAATACTTTTTTTTTTTTTTCGTACAGAACTTTTCAAGTGACAGCTTCCTAGGCTGCAGACAATTTTTTACTATACATAATATTACTCTCACTTAAATTTTTTTTACTCTCTTTCGTTATGTATCGCGTTTTTATTTCTCTCTGGGTTTCCGTTTTCAAACAATATAAATATTTTGTTGTTGTTGCTTTTTTGTTTAATTTTCATTTGATTTTGAACGATGAAAAAAAAAACCTACATCAAAAGAAACACGAAAAAAAAAAATGTAAACAAAAACACACACGAAAAATAATTAGAAAACAAAATTTTCTTGCATAAAAATTGTACTGTACACATGAAAAATTTAATTAATAAAAAAAAATGTACGCAAGTTATGGGATGAATGACTGACTGTATTTTCACTTTACACAGCCAATACTCTCTCAATAAAATACAAAAAAAAAAAAAAAAAACTAAAAAAAAAATTTTAATCACACATTTATCTTGGCGCAATTTTTCTTTCGGTTTTTCTATTAGATTTTTGAATATTTTCACTATAAAATTATCTCGACGTTTATTTTGTGGCGAGGAAAACCAAAAATTTCTAACCTAAACTTTGCAGCACAACACAAAACTGTACACAAAAAAAGCAAAAAAAAAAAATTTTCTTTCGTTCTATGTATTAACAAACCAAACGACATGAAGTGAATTCATAAAATGAGAAATAAAAAATTAGGCCACATTTTATACTTTTTTTTGTATTTAACTATTTTGTTCTTATTAAAATCTGAATAACTATTTAAACTTATCAAAAGTATGTGCACAATATTATAATTATTATTATTTATATTAAGATTTGTTTTATTTAGAACACAAAGTATCTTATTTTCATTTTGAAAATAATTTCACGATTCGAATTTTTTTATATTTTGTTTGTACACACACACACTGTATTTTTATGTTGTAATTTTCGAATTAATATCGTACGTAAAATTGTGTTTTAACTTTTTAATACAAAATTTAAATTTTTTAAATTATTTTTAGACGAATATTAATTAATTTTATTACAACCAGCCGGCTAACAAAAGGCTTGTATACGCCATTTTTCAAGCTTGTAGAAAACAGAAAGCAAAAAAACTATAATAAAAAAGAGAATTAAAAAAATTCCATAGAATGTAGTGACATCTTGATTTCGAGATTGTAACTACATTACGTCTACTAGATGTTATTATATCATAGTAAAAATCGAATATTTATATAGAAGCATGTTATAAAAACAATTTAAAATCATAATTTATTTAATTTTGTTTCATATTCTTTGATGAAATATTGTTAAAACAGTTTATTTCAGTAGATATTCCAAGTTGATCAAATACAAGGTTGATAAACTCTGTTTGCTCAAAATTGGATGTTGTTTTGACAGTTTACTTTGCACCACCATATTATACAGGTTTTCGTTCATCCCATATTGGATTGAAGAGAGTTGAGAACAATTACCAAAATTACAAGGTATGTGAATGGACAAAATCCACATTTTCATTTAAAATTGACCTATTTCGTTAATAGTACTTTTGTTTGATAACATTTCGCAATTTTGTGAACAATTGACTTTATGAAATTAAAAAAGATTTCTGTCTTACTTGTGGTGAGAGAGCTCCCATTTTCTCAAAAATTCAATATGGTTGCCTTTTGGTTTTAGTTCAGCTGTGAGTACATGAACAACTTGCAAATGGTGTTCCCTGGTTAAATGGCCAATCTTTTAAAGTTTATATTTCTTGAACCGAAGCCTCAAAACTCAAACCCACTAAACATTTTTTCTAATTTCAGATTTCATAAAAATGGCAACGTTACGTCCATTCACCTGCAACGATATGTTAAAATTTAATAATGTGTAAATATACTCACTTGACAATAAGATATCACGAAATAAAACCATCATTCGTTTTTTCTTATTCTAGGAATCTTGATCCACTTACCGAAACTTATGGCCTTTCATTTTACATGCAATATTTAGCCCATTGGCCGGAATACTTTCAAGTGGCCGAATCACCAAATGGAGAAATAATGGGATACAGTAAATATTAAAGATGTATTATGTTAATAATCGAAACCGATTTATGCTGGATTTGATTTCAGTAATGGGAAAAGCTGAAGGGCATGGAGAAAATTGGCATGGTCATGTAACGGCACTCACCGTATCTTCAGATTATAGACGTTTGGGATTGGCCGCAACATTAATGAACTTTTTAGAAAATGTGTCCGAAAAGTAATTTAATTCGCATCAACTTATATGCCCGATAACTTATTAATACTTTCGAAATTCCAGGAAAAAATGTTACTTCGTTGATCTGTTTGTACGCGTAAGCAACAAAATCGGGATAAATATGTACACGAACCTGGGGTATATCGTCTATAGAACGGTGCTAGAATATTATTTAGGGAATCCGGATGAGGATGCGTACGACATGAGGAAATCGCTGTCTAGGGACGAGTTTAAAAAATCGATGGTACCTCTGACACATCCTGTTCGTCCCGAGGACATAGAATAATAAACGCTTAATCGAAATAAACAGGATTCATGTTAAAAAATAGTTTTATTCTTCATCGATTTGGATTTCTTCAGTGTTTTCGACAAGCAGTGGTGGTGGTAATGCGGGCCGAGCAAATGTATCATCATCCATTTCTACGTCTCTAATCTCTTTAGGATTAGTTTCTTTCCGTTTCTCCTTCCAGTTTTTGGCGGCAGCCAAAAGTTTAAGATTTGGCCGAGCCATTTCATCCTCGGGGAATATATAATCGAATACTTCTTCCCATCCTTCTTCGTGACCCGAATCCGATAAAATCTTTTGACGTTTCTTAACTTTTCTCGGCATTTTATCGATCACGTTTTGTAACGTGTCATGATCACCGTGTTCCTTTTCAAAATCACGCCAAGCTTCGAGAAGTAAAACGCGAGCTTCACGTTCGGGAAAAGCACGTAAACAATCATTGGCACGACGATATATACTTCGGGCAAGTGAAACATTTAAATCTTCTTCTTCGTTTTCCGCATTCAACTCGAATTTAGCGTATGAGATCCACACCTTGACATGTACGGTTCGGTCAAGCAATCGTTCGTATAATTGTCGAGCACGTTCCGTTTCACTTTGGGCCACTTCAAAATCTATATAAGCTTTCCATAATAGTTCGGGCATATCAAGTCGTGGTTGTCCGATCGCTAATTCGAATATGGCTCGTGCACGATCTACATCGCCCAGCAAACTTTCCAGTTCGGCAAATTTCATCCAGGTAACACAATTTTCAGCACCAAATTCTAAAAATTTCTGATATAAAATACGACATCGATCGAATTCACGCAATTGAATTTCTAAATCGATATATCCACGAAACAATTTGTCCTTCGGACACATTCCAATGGCCATTCCAAGCGTTTTTCGCGCCACTCCTAAATTTTTACAGCGAATTTCGAACTGAGCGTACAACAACCAAATTTTACTAAACGTAAATATTTTGTGCGGAGTCAGCTCCAGACAAGTTTTGTAAATTTGCCGCGTTCTTTCCAAATCGTTTGTTTCCAGTTCTTCGTATAGCGCATAATTTATCCACAAGTAAATGTAACGTCTCCAAAAATTTTTGTTTTTTAACGGTGGCACATTCGCTATGGCTCGTTCGTAAACTTCTCGAATTATATCCGGATCTCGTTCATTTTCGACAAGTCGTAAATAATCAAACCAAGCATCGTAATTAGTAGGATTCTCAGATACCTCCTGTTCGTACTGGAATTTTCGCTTCGATACAATAACATCTTCGATTCCGGACCGATCTCCAAATTTTTTCTCGTGATAAGTGTACGCTTTATAAATATCACGTGTCTTTTCTTTTGGTAAATGCTCAAGGGCATACTTATAGATGCATCGGGCCCGATCGTGTTCTTTTTGATTCTCTTCGAAATTGGCGAACGCAATGAAAAGTCGTTCGTCCATATTATCGTCACCGAAAAATTCAATTGAACGTTCAAAGACATGACGCGAACCATTGATAAAACCATGATTTTCTTCAAACTTTGCATATTTAATCCAATTTTTAACGTCCGGGTGAACAATGACAAAACGTTCGTAAATATTTCGTCCCCGCTCAATCTCTTTGTATCGTAATTCGAAGTTGATATATGTTTTCCAAGCTTGTTCTTCTGGCTGCCATTCCATCCACCGTTCGAATACACCCCGCGCACCGGCAATATTTTCTAACATTTCTTCCATGTACGTATACTTGTACCAAAATTGATTCACTCGCGGTAAAATAGTTACGGCCCGATCCCATAAATTACGAGCATGATTTATTTGTCGATTCTTCATTTCCATTTCAGCATATTTCAACCAAATTGTTATATTACGATGATCGTTATCTAATGCCCGTTCCCATATCGAACGAGCTCGTTGTATTTCCTTCTGTGATTCCTCCCATTGGGCATACTTAATCCAGTTACTAACAACCATACGATTTTTACGTAAATTGTCTTCGAACGCTTTACGTTTACGTTGCTGGTAATCGGCCAGTTCGGCTGGATCGGAAATTTTTTGTTTTGGTGGCGGTGGAAGAATTTCCAAATCACGTTCTTTAGCCTCACGTAGAAGTTGTTCAGCTGTGATTTGGATTTCAGCTGGCGCTTTATTTTTAACCTGTAAATATAAAAATTTAGTCATATTACAAATATACAAGCTTTACGTTTATATTTACCTTCGCCACTTTGGGCATTTTTTGTGGCTTTTCCATGGTTATTTATATTTCCAATTTTTTTTACAATTACAATCGTCTACAAACAAACCAAACTGCTCAATGACAGAACGATAAATGACATTTGTTACCATGAAGTTAGCTCGACTTCTAAAAAAATGTACTAGATTATTTGTTTTGCAAACAATTGTAAGGTTTTCAAATATTTGAAACTGTTATGTCAATTCGTTAAATGTTTTTATAAAGTTGGCCGCCATTGTAGAGGGTAAATCTGGTAATTATTAATTTAAATTAAGCAAAACTTGTATTTGTCAAAAGTATTATATGTAGTAATATTTAAATAAATAATTTGTTGAATTCTAGAGGGTATAATGTTTTTGAGTCCGCGCCAGATTTTTATATTATTTACATATGCAAGGAAGTCAATTTTTACACTGAAGAGTCATCGCAGCTACCAGCAACCTTTGCTCTCACTCCTGCATTTTAATTTTTATTTCAGAATTGGTACGCAGATAGCTTATATATCAATATTATTATACACCCATTCCCTCTTGCTCGACAATGGTTCTAATATTAATGCAGCTTAATGTCGCGTAATGCACTGCTTGGTATCACAATTATTTTCAAGAGTGACAAGGTATCTGATGAGGTATCGGCATCAAAAAGTGTGGCAACTCATTGTCCTTGGTTGTAAATAACTACAACCATAGGTAGTAAATTCTGCAGGTAGTTTCAACAATGGTCTCATACCTTTGTCAAAAAGTGCCATTACACTGCCATCTTCCGTGAAATTAGTATAATTCATCCTGACATGTGCGAGTCCTGTTAACATAAAGCCTTGCAATTATACTTGATTGTAGTTTATGTATTTGATACTCCACCTATTAAAGGTAATTTTTTGTCGTATGAGACTATCATTGGAATAAAATTCTATTTGAATTTGGGACTCCATTACTGGGATAGCGGAACTTATACAACCCTGCTAGGCCAGTTCATTTCGTAAAATATTAACTTTTCAGTAAACGCCTAAATGATGATTATTCTTAAGGAGATCTTGACACCGTCCACATATGCAAAACCTGACAAAACATCATGGAAAACGTGACAAAACGACATGAGAAATGGTATCAAATTGCTGTTTCGTGGTTGAAAAGGATTGGGTAATGTTCGTCACAGTCTCGTTTGGAATATGCTGAGAATTGTACAAGTGTATCAAGTTAATCACGTTACCACGTTAGTCTCCATCAGAGGAACAATTCTCGCCACTACTTTTTAAGATCCAGAACCTTAAAAGCCAGTTTTTCGACCCCTATGGTCGAGAGGCACTCCAATCGTTGATTTGTCGTAGGAGGTGACTAAACAAAAGTTGGATCGCTGAGTTGATTGCCCGCATCCTTAAAAAACTTAATTGTTAACAAAATCAACAAAATAAATATGGATACCGCCAAAATTTAAACTGACCCCCTTATGTTAAAGGACACACAGTTTAGAATAGGTACGTGGAACGTGCAGTCACTAAGAAGACCAGGGGCGTTTGATGGAACTATATCAACCACGGAAGAGAATCGCTTGAAACTCGAAGGCGAAAAAGTAGAGACCATGTATCCCAAGGCTATACATTGCGTTGCAGTGGAGATGACCTCGGCCATCTTGCTGTTGGTTTTCTTCTTGGGCCCCAGGTAAGAAAGGCTGTTAAGGCTGACCATGTGTTAATTTCTAAGAGAAGGTCTCGGGTTATCCAAGATGTGAGATCTTATCGGTCGGCTGCCGAATTTTTGTACTAATCATCAATTGGTAACTGAGAAAGCACAATATCATTGTTAGCAGTAGCATTATGGAAATTGGAAACCAACCATCGTTTTGATTATGTGAACGCACTATGGAAGGTATTAAAACTTCGTTTATCGGTGTTGCCAGGCGACTCTAGGTATATGGTAAAAAATATACCCAAAAATGATTGGTTTGATAGGAGTGTCGTTTTGCTGTCGTGCAACAGAATATAGCCTATAAAGGAGTGCGAATACAATTTACAATCGCCCGGAAAAATAAAGAGGTCATTGCTAAAAGAACCGTCAAGCGAATTTGTAGTCGGACAAAGCGTGAATAATGAAAGGCTGAAGTCTTTAGAGTACACCAACTCACCAATGTGCGTAGTTCTCGTAAGTTCTTTATAGGAGTCACCGGATTCATAATATAAATACATATAGTACTACCATCATAAGAAAAAACAGTTTACCTATTGATGTTCCAGATTTCGATAAAATATCGTCAAAATTTAGAATAAATACATGACATTTAGGCGATTGCACATATAAAAATATTTTGATTATTTTAAAACGATACCAGTAGCGACATCTAGCACGTCAATAGGCTAACATACCATGGTAGAACTATGTGTATTTATATTATGCCGGATTGCACCTTACCTTTAGATCTAGGTCTTTCGTCATTCAGGTCCAGGATGGAAACCTCCGTGTTTACATCGATGCAGTGCTCGACACTTGGAAGGAACATTTCTCTGATTTACTCAATGTTCAACAATATTAAGCGCTTGATTGCATTAATTCCGAGCTATTGATGTTTGGAGGGGATACGTCCATGTCACCACCTCCAAAAAAAGTTACTTTGTGAATTTTGCAAGATGTTTAGGCCGATATGTGTTCTAAGTTCCGCTTTCCTACCGTTTTGAGTATTCAAAGTATTCAAAGCACCTACGAAGATTTTGACGTCATGATGTCTTTTAGCTCGACAAAGAACATCTTCGACATCATCTGATTTGATTTCGTTGGATACAACAATGTTGACGATGGTTACGTTAAAGTCTCTTACATTGTAAGGTTCGGACTGGTAAATAGTGAAACCAACCATTGGTGATGTCCTAGTTGTCATCTGCGCACTAGAAGAGCCAACATGTCGAGTAAGTGACTGTCCGCTTGACTGGATAATTTTTGGAGATCCCCAAATTTTAACAGGCTTAGTACGTTTCATTTATATAGCTTGATCTGCGTACCGTTTCCGAGGTCGCTGTCGTGATGAATCCGAAGTATTAAGCCGAGGCTTTTGTGTGATATTTATAACATAAAAAGTTGCATGAGAGTAATGGTAGTTAGCCTCTCGCCAGGAGGTTAAGCCACAATCCAGACCTTCTTTGGATATCATCAGACCACATCCAAAATATTGCAAAATAAATCTTTATCTCCTAAATAAAGGGTGGGTCTCCTACCACATGGGCACGTGCACAAAAATGAACAGGTTGGTTAGTCGCATGTGTAAATGTAATATATTATGTATCAATCAACAGCTTTGAAATCCAAAACTGCCTTTTTTTCCTACAGACTCATGAGTATACCATGATCATCTCCACTGTAAAGTAGGAAAACTGCTAAACAAATTTGTAGACAAAAACGGCATTAATGGTAGCAGGCCGAAGTCTTAAGAGTACAATCAAGGAATCAGTGGACTGCGCCATACCTTCCGACCTGCTAGGTTTATTGTCATTTGTGTTCAATATACATATTAACAGAACACTGGTGCGAATCAGACATTTAGTGGAGAATACTGTCATCAATCTCTGAGTAGAGAGCCGCCATTTGGTAAGCTCAGAGATCGCAGTTTGCAATGATGGCTTCTCGTAGAACAGTACAATTTTGTTTTTTCTGGGTGTCTTAAAAATACAAAGATCAAGCTCATCGGTACGTGTGGAGAATCTCAATAAATCAAACTCCAAGTGAAGGTTGTTAAAGCAATCTTCACTGTAAATCAATGTAAAAAGCCTTGGGTTGGGACACGATATGAAGAAATTGTAGGTCCTTATGAAGACGTTGTAGGTCTTTAAATTTGAAACATAATAAAACCAATATGTCAAATGTCATAATTGAGTATCACGCACACATTACGACTTTAGTTATGACACAGTTTAATTATATATAGATGGAGCTTTATATAGAACCAAGATCACAGTTTAGAATGCAATTTTGTTCTCATGTAACCGCTACATAAGAGACCTCTATTGTATAATAGAAAATATTAATTATAAAATTTTAATGGTCAAATTATTTCATATTAGATCGAAAATAAAGTCGTGGCAGATGTTAAATTTCCATCTACATCATAAATTGAATCTTACTTCAAATTTATCTTAACAATACGTACTGTCAATCATATTCCAATGGCATAAGCTTAACAATATAACATTTCTAGGTAATTTTTAGACCACCACTAAATGGTCAACGCAATTAAAAAATAACAAATAGGAATCCCTTTGAAAATCTGACATCCCATCATGACCAATTTCATAACAAAAGGGTGTTATTTTCTCCACCTTATATACCAACTTAAATTCTTATTGTATTCATCTTACATTCTCTACACATAATTTATAAGAACTAATATTTATTTTAAAATTTTTAAACTTTTTGTCAACACAAAGCACAAAAGTATTACCGACACTTTTCTTAAATGAAATCTAGAAATTAGTTGGAATCATATAAAAATTCTTGTTCCAAAATTTCTTTTTAAATTAATAATCTCGTACAGAATAGAATTGGTTTCTTATATGTTTTCGTCGTCTTTTGTTATTTAAATTAAATTCACCAACAGGTACTGCACTATTGTAAAGGGATACACTAAAAAGTAAATTGAAAATCAATTATTTTCAAAGGATTCGTATAAGATGGTGTGAAAAAAAAGAACAACTGATTGCTTATGAATAGAATGCTAATTATATATTTCTAATTTAAAAAAAAAAATCAGGATTATTATCCAAAAGGATTAAGGAAGTTTATGTGCACGTGGTCGTTTTGGGTATATTATAGGTAAATATATGTCAATGTGCTAAAACGTTTGAATTCAATCAAAATCATTTCAAAATGTAGGCAAATATTTGCGAATGGCACCAAAAGCCAGATTTAAACATTAAGAAAAGGTCCCTAATTTAAAAGAAATTCTATAGTTTAGACAATCCAAAGAAGGCAAGTTCTCTACTCCGAAGAGTCATCGCCACAGACAGGGACCACTGCGCAATAAATACGTCAAATGATAACAATAACAATGACTTTTTATTTCACGAACGACATAAGGAAATTTTATTAAGTTCCTGATCTCGTAGTTGAACAAAACTCAGTAAGTGTCTTCATCGATGAGCAAGCAAATCTCTAGTTTCTAGATTATCCATCGCATGCTGCTATTTTAAAGCAAAGACAGTGTCCATGTTTCTGTATCCATTATATATTTTTACAAGATTGACTCTTTACTGGAGATATTTTTAACAAGTTTATATTTTCAAAAGTGCCAGTTTATATAGCATACCGTCTTTCATGTAATAATCGTTTTCACTTGCTGTCGCTGCGATACATGATCTATAATCTAAACGAATAGGCATTATAAATTTCGTATAGTGAGATTTGCATGGTTTTCATTCGCTTCATTTACTTTAGATGTCATAACACTTTCTTCAGACTTACAATCGGTCGAAGGTGTTGCGAGAAGTGTTTCTATGCTTGTATTAGGTTTAGCATCCATTTTTGATCTGTCCCGGGACTTGATTGGGTGTAATGGGATATCATCATCCGAACCGTAAAATCTTTGTTTGGTTTTTCCGGTTATATCGCCATAGACTTTCCTATAATCTTGCTTCCTTTCTGAAACTTCATTTACGTCCTTCATTACGTCATTAATTTGGAGAATAATTGGTATGATTTGGGGAACGAAATTCTCAAAATTCTCGCACCGCCTCCGTAAAGTAATGATTCACATTCATAAAAGTCCGAAGATTTCTGCCGAAAGTCAGGTAAGCGGGCGTAAAACCAGTGGAGTCGCAATTAGTAGAGTTCACCGAAAAGCGGACAGAAGGTAGAAATTCGCTGCATGATCGATGATCATTTCTAACTAAAATAGCCAACTGAGTTTTAAGATCTCTATTCCGTCTTTCAACCGGATTAGCGGCTTGATGATAAAATGGAATCAACGACTGAGTAATTCCAAAACAATTTGCCATGTTGCATGACTGCACTCAAGAAATGAACACCATTGTTTGAAATAATACGTCTCAGGAGTCCATATTTAAGGAAAAATTGCCTTATCAGAATTTTTGAACATGTTTCAGCGGTGGCTTGCTTCATTTGAAATAGTTCAACCCATCTGGTTGCTATGTCCTCAATAATAAAAATTCATTTGAATTCATTGGTAGATTAGAGTAATGGACCAAATAAATCCTTAGCACGGACGCCAAATATCTATTCTAGTACAGGAGATTTAAGCAATCCTGCTGGCCGTAAATTGGTTACTTTGTATTTTTGACAATCAACACATGATTTGATATAATCTATAATATATCTGCGCATTCTGGCCAATAGTATATTTATTGGAAATTTTAGCAATGGTTCTCTCGACCCCATAGTGTCCTGCGGTATGAAAATCATGGAAAGCCTTTAAGATTTCATTTCGAGAATTTTTAGGAATTTCTTCTTCAGGAACAAAACGATAAAGAATACAGGTTTCCATTAAATACCCTCGATTGGTCCAGTTGCCCAGATCTACGCAAAATGATGTCTCAAAGAACATTATGATTTTATATATATTCATCATCGGTTTGAGCTTGTCTCATAATATGGAGACCAATATTCGATGTATCTACCTGTATTGAATTAACTTTAGATACAGACTTGTCCGCGCTTGGTGGCCTGGACAAAGTATCAGCAACTAGGTTTGCATTTACCGGTGTATAAACAATATTAAGATTGAAAGATTGTATAAGCAAAGCTCAACGAGCGAGTCGTCCTGTAGGAGTTTGTAAATTCATAAGCTTTTTCAGTGCTTGGTGGTTTGTCCCAATCGCAACTCCGGCACCATCTAAATAACCGCGAAATTTTTTGAGAGCCCTAACAACAGCCAGATTGGAAGGTGGCTGGCGCATTCTTCAGCCTAAAAGGCATTCTTTTAAATCTGTATAAATTGAACGGTGATACAAATGCGGTTTTATCACGACATTGAACTCGTACTGGTACCTGCCAATATTCTGAACGCAAATCAATTTCATCTATATGTGCGGCATCGGATACTTATCGGAAGTAGTATATGCATTTAGTTTCCGATAGTCAATATATACGCGAAATGTCTTTTCGGGCTTCGGGACAAGCACAACCGGTGCTGCCCAAGAAGACTAATATTTTTTTATAATTCATCTTCCAACATTTTCTCTAATTCAAACATCATTATCTCGCGCTTCTCCTTAGACATCGGATACGGAGGAACCGAAATTGATCGGCTCTCAGCGGTATCAATATGATGTTCAGCATAGGTAGTTGGATCTTCCCCTACTGTGAAAACGTTTTCATGATCATTAAGTAATTCATTGGCCTTTTGTCTTTGATCTGAATTCAGAGAACTTTCTTCGTCCGACCTCAACTGTTCATCTTTCAGTGACACAGGGCAAGTTCCTTCTTACAATTGTTGTGTGAAACTTCCAAAAAGCCAAAACTAATCCAGAGCAAGTAATAAAATCAATGCCAAGAAGGGTTCGTCCTGGACATGAATGATATGAATTTGGTGGGTATTGTTCTTCCATGAAGAATCACATTTACAGTACACATTTCAACACTTTCAATTTTTTTTGTGCTATCAGCCAATTATATCATTTTTGCGGGAAGATAACTTTATTATTCTGCAAATGTTTGTGTAACGCTTGACTTGCAATGCTGACCAAGGTAGCCGTACCAATTAAAGCATCTTCATTCCTTTCAAAAATATTTAAAATTAATAGAGGTCTAGATTGCGGAATTTTCTTACCCTCCTTTGTTACCGAATACAAATCAATCAGATCAAGTGAGTAGTCATCATGGGAATCAATGACACGATCGAATGAGTTATCCTCCATGCCTGTCATACTTACAGCCAAGACTGAAGTGTTTGGTTTTGGGATACAACGAGTACAATTACTTTTAACCACTTTTGAGGGTCTTACTTTTTGTGGGTCAACCATCGGTGTTTCTTTCTTGATTATTGGGGCATGCACTATTCTTCATATTCTACATTCGTTTATGTCATGCCCTTTTGTCTTGCAGTATTTGCAAAATTTCGAGTTATTTTGCTGGGTATTTGTCGTTAAAACCGGGAGATCCGATTTTGAAATTTCACGTTTTACTCTTTCGTCAAAGCAACCTTCTTCAATCCGGGCAAGCTGTAGAAGATCATTAAATGATTTAATGTTTTCTCTCTTCACTCGATAACGAATTTTATGAGACAATAAACCATAAGCTATATATATCTGAATAGACTCAGTAAGATCGGCGAGAGTCAATTATCTGCGAACAGTGCTCTTATCTTGCTTATAAATGGTTGGTTGCCATTAGTTTGCTTATTACTCTTCGAGTAATTATTGTGCTTTGCTGGATTCTATCTCTTCTTAATTTTACTTCTTGAAGAATACCTTTGTTGAGTGTGCTGTTTCTTGCTGTACGTTAATCATCCAGCTGAATTGTTTAAAAATGACGTAAGTAACATGCTCTGCGACTTAACTTCATTGAACGATCTTAATGCAAAATTGCATTTACATTTATAATTAGAATCACGAGATTTTATTGATAAATCTCCAAAAATGATTTACGCATAATTACGTGTTTACAAATATGACAGGATCGTTATTTGTTAATGAGGGCCGTCAATTCTCAAGAAATTCACTAGAACGAATGCCGTAGATATAATCTCAAATCGGTGTGATGTCGATGGAAAATATTTAGCGGATAATAATATTATGTTTTGCTTATTTGATTTTGATTATGCAGTTTATTTCATATCATTAATAATTTCGATGAAATCACAAGATTTTATGCACCCCCAGTTGGGCGCCACAACACAACAATTTCACAACCCGTTCACATACATTCATACAAACGTTGTTTCACACAAATATTCATCTCACAAATATTCTGACAAACACCTTAAATCCTCTTGAAAACGAGAATCAAGATCGGAAACATCGTTATTTAACGGGTGTGAAGTTTTCAACAAATAACAAAAAATAACAAAACGTATACGTATACGAAATTTGTTAAATTAACAAAAAAATTTACATGTATTAGTAAAACAGTCGGTAAAAGCAATGTTGTAAAATAAGGAAGAGTAAATTAAAATAATTTAACATTTAAACAAAATTATTAATAAAAATTTTTTATTGTTAATCTTGTTCAAATAAAATTAGCTTCATTCTAATATGATGGATTATAGACCTTGTTATTTAGGTCGATATATGGTCATTTTTGATCTTTTTTATATGAATTTAAGTGGTTCACTGTATAGAGGATTGGCCAGCTCACAGAGTTTTCACCGGGATTTCGCTTATGTGAGTAACATATTAAGGGACGTTCTTTTAAATAAAATTAGCCTCATTCTGATATGATGGATTATAGACCTTGTTATTTAGGTTGATAAATGGTCATTTTTGATCTTTTTTATATGAATTTAAGTGGTTCACTGTATAGAGGATTGGCCAGCTCACAGAGTTTTCACCGGGATTTCGCTTATGTGAGTAACATACTAAGGGACGTTCTTTTAAATAAAATTAGCCTCATTCTGATATGATGGATTATAGACCTTGTTATTTAGGTCGATATATGGTCATTTTTGTTTTTTTTTATATGAATTTAAGTGGTTCACTGTATAGAGGATTGGCCAGCTCACAGAGTTTTCACCGGGATTTCGCTTATGTGAGTAACATACTAAGGGACGTTCTTTTAAATAAAATTAGCCTCATTCTGATATGATGGATTATAGACCTTGTTATTTAGGTCGATATATGGTCATTTTTGTTTTTTTTTATATGAATTTAAGTGGTTCACTGTATAGAGGATTGGCCAGCTCACAGAGTTTTCACCGGGATTTCGCTTATGTGAGTAATATAATAAGGGACGTTCTTTTAAATAAAATTAGCCTCATTCTGATATGATGGATTATAGACCTTGTTATTTAGGTTGATAAATGGTCATTTTTGATCTTTTTTATATGAATTTAAGTGGTTCACTGTATAGAGGATTGGCCAGCTCACAGAGTTTTCACCGGGATTTCGCTTATGTGAGTAACAAACTAAGGGACGTTCTTTTAAATAAAATTAGCCTCATTCTGATATGATGGATTATAGACCTTGTTATTTAGGTCGATATATGGTCATTTTTGTTTTTTTTATATGAATTTAAGTGGTTCACTGTATAGAGGATTGGCCAGCTCACAGAGTTTTCACCGGGATTTCGCTTATGTGAGTAATATAATAAGGGACGTTCTTTTAAATAAAATTAGCCTCATTCTGATATGATGGATTATAGACCTTGTTATTTAGGTTGATAAATGGTCATTTTTGATCTTTTTTATATGAATTTAAGTGGTTCACTGTATAGAGGATTGGCCAGCTCACAGAGTTTTCACCGGGATTTCGCTTATATGAGTAACATATTAAGGGATGTTCTTTTAAATAAAATTAGCCTCATTCTCATATGATGGATTATAGACCTTGTTATTTAGGTCGATATATGGTCATTTTTGTTTTTTTTATATGAATTTAAGTGGTTCACTGTATAGAGGATTGGCCAGCTCACAGAGTTTTCACCGGGATTTCGCTTATGTGAGTAATATAATAAGGGACGTTCTTTTAAATAAAATTAGCTTCATTCTGATATGATGGATTATAGACCTTGTTATTTAGGTTGATAAATGGTCATTTTTGATCTTTTTTATATGAATTTAAGTGGTTCACTGTATAGAGGATTGGCCAGCTCACAGAGTTTTCACCGGGATTTCGCTTATGTGAGTAACATATTAAGGGACGTTCTTTTAAATAAAATTAGCCTCATTCTGATATGATGGATTATAGACCTTGTTATTTAGGTTGATAAATGGTCATTTTTGATCTTTTTTATATGAATTTAAGTGGTTCACTGTATAGAGGATTGGCCAGCTCACAGAGTTTTCACCGGGATTTCGCTTATGTGAGTAACATACTAAGGGACGTTCTTTTAAATAAAATTAGCCTCATTCTGATATGATGGATTATAGACCTTGTTATTTAGGTCGATATATGGTCATTTTTGTTTTTTTTTATATGAATTTAAGTGGTTCACTGTATAGAGGATTGGCCAGCTCACAGAGTTTTCACCGGGATTTCGCTTATGTGAGTAATATAATAAGGGACGTTCTTTTAAATAAAATTAGCCTCATTCTGATATGATGGATTATAGACCTTGTTATTTAGGTTGATAAATGGTCATTTTTGATCTTTTTTATATGAATTTAAGTGGTTCACTGTATAGAGGATTGGCCAGCTCACAGAGTTTTCACCGGGATTTCGCTTATGTGAGTAACAAACTAAGGGACGTTCTTTTAAATAAAATTAGCCTCATTCTGATATGATGGATTATAGACCTTGTTATTTAGGTCGATATATGGTCATTTTTGTTTTTTTTATATGAATTTAAGTGGTTCACTGTATAGAGGATTGGCCAGCTCACAGAGTTTTCACCGGGATTTCGCTTATGTGAGTAATATAATAAGGGACGTTCTTTTAAATAAAATTAGCCTCATTCTGATATGATGGATTATAGACCTTGTTATTTAGGTTGATAAATGGTCATTTTTGATCTTTTTTATATGAATTTAAGTGGTTCACTGTATAGAGGATTGGCCAGCTCACAGAGTTTTCACCGGGATTTCGCTTATATGAGTAACATATTAAGGGATGTTCTTTTAAATAAAATTAGCCTCATTCTCATATGATGGATTATAGACCTTGTTATTTAGGTCGATATATGGTCATTTTTGTTTTTTTTATATGAATTTAAGTGGTTCACTGTATAGAGGATTGGCCAGCTCACAGAGTTTTCACCGGGATTTCGCTTATGTGAGTAATATAATAAGGGACGTTCTTTTAAATAAAATTAGCCTCATTCTGATATGATGGATTATAGACCTTGTTATTTAGGTCGATATATGGTCATTTTTGTTTTTTTTTATATGAATTTAAGTGGTTCACTGTATAGAGGATTGGCCAGCTCACAGAGTTTTCACCGGGATTTCGCTTATGTGAGTAATATAATAAGGGACGTTCTTTTAAATAAAATTAGCCTCATTCTGATATGATGGATTATAGACCTTGTTATTTAGGTTGATAAATGGTCATTTTTGATCTTTTTTATATGAATTTAAGTGGTTCACTGTATAGAGGATTGGCCAGCTCACAGAGTTTTCACCGGGATTTCGCTTATGTGAGTAACATATTAAGGGACGTTCTTTTAAATAAAATTAGCCTCATTCTGATATGATGGATTATAGACCTTGTTATTTAGGTTGATAAATGGTCATTTTTGATCTTTTTTATATGAATTTAAGTGGTTCACTGTATAGAGGATTGGCCAGCTCACAGAGTTTTCACCGGGATTTCGCTTATGTGAGTAACATACTAAGGGACGTTCTTTTAAATAAAATTAGCCTCATTCTGATATGATGGATTATAGACCTTGTTATTTAGGTCGATATATGGTCATTTTTGTTTTTTTTATATGAATTTAAGTGGTTCACTGTATAGAGGATTGGCCAGCTCACAGAGTTTTCACCGGGATTTCGCTTATGTGAGTAATATAATAAGGGACGTTCTTTTAAATAAAATTAGCCTCATTCTGATATGATGGATTATAGACCTTGTTATTTAGGTTGATAAATGGTCATTTTTGATCTTTTTTATATGAATTTAAGTGGTTCACTGTATAGAGGATTGGCCAGCTCACAGAGTTTTCACCGGGATTTCGCTTATGTGAGTAACAAACTAAGGGACGTTCTTTTAAATAAAATTAGCCTCATTCTGATATGATGGATTATAGACCTTGTTATTTAGGTCGATATATGGTCATTTTTGTTTTTTTTATATGAATTTAAGTGGTTCACTGTATAGAGGATTGGCCAGCTCACAGAGTTTTCACCGGGATTTCGCTTATGTGAGTAATATAATAAGGGACGTTCTTTTAAATAAAATTAGCCTCATTCTGATATGATGGATTATAGACCTTGTTATTTAGGTTGATAAATGGTCATTTTTGATCTTTTTTATATGAATTTAAGTGGTTCACTGTATAGAGGATTGGCCAGCTCACAGAGTTTTCACCGGGATTTCGCTTATGTGAGTAACATATTAAGGGACGTTCTTTTAAATAAAATTAGCCTCATTCTGATATGATGGATTATAGATCTTGTTTTTGTAGGATTATAATTTTTAATGGTTTTGTTTTTAGGTTATATGTCACTTTGATAACATAAATCACTTAAAGTACTGGACGCATCAACAAGCATTTTCTTTTAGCTTTATAATTTATCAATTATCTATAGTTTCTGAAAATTTCATGTCTGTATCTGGTATAGTTTGTGCGGTGTGACCAAAACAATCATAAATGTTTCATAAATTTGATGAATATTTCCCGTTTTTTTGTTTTAATGAATTTATTTTTCCTGAATAAAAATTAAATTTGATGTAACGTTTTGTTATATATTCTTCTATAGTTCCTGTTTTTGTAAAAATCGAAAATTACGGTGGTTTTTTGTGTTTTTTACAAGTGTTTTGTATTGTGATACAAGTGTGTGCTAAGTGTTTTAATAACAGTGTTTTGTGAATTATTTTACTATTTGAGTATTTTTAATATATTCGTTCTCTAACGGGATTTGCTATAAACCATACGTTCCTTATTGTCGAGTGTTCACCAGAATAAATAAGTTTTGTTTTCCTATAATAGTTTTTGAATTAATTTTTTATTTGTATAAATTTAGTTTGGTTTGTTATTATAGCGTTGGAGATTTACATCTCTTACGTGGAATTTCTTTCCTGTTCTACACTAAATTTTACTTAAGGTTTTGAGATAATTCAGGTATAAATATATATACTATATTTAATTATTTTAGTATATTTTAGTACTTTAGTTGGTTGTTTTGAAGTTTTTTTTATATTTTTAAATTTTTACATTTATAATGAAGAAAAAAGTGCATAATAATAAAAAAAATAGAAGTACTATTAGTGCTCAAGCTATTTTCGACGCATTGATTAATATAAATCGTGATCCTCAAACGTTTGTATTTTGTCGATATAAAACACCAGATATGGTTAATCTATGTAAAACTATGCACATTTATAATAATCGTAAAAATTTATATAAATTATACTACACTTGGGAAAAGAACAAGCAATTCTTTGAAAATCGAATATCTTCCCCAAACGTTGAAAATTTAAATATTTCTGTAATTCCAGTAGTTGATGATTTTCTCAATAACGAAACTGGAATGTTAGGATTATTTGAAATTGCAGATATTGATTTTGATTTATCAATGTATCAAAATAATATTAAAACATCCGATGACATTGAACTTGAATTTATTGATGAAACGAAAGAAACTTTTGTGTCAAATCATAAAAATTCAAACAAAGCAGTTGCACAAATCACTTCTGATGAAAATAATGACCAATTACCAATTCAACATCATACAAATAGTGCCAATCATAAATTTAAAACTTTTCAATGGATATTAAAATGGTCGGAAACATTTTACGAGAATCTTGAAGTTTTAGCCAATAATGATATCCGTGAATTGGTTTGTAATTTAACACAAAAAAATACTTCGTGTGTTCTAACATTTCAAACTATCCACAAGCTTTCTAAGAAGCATCAAAAGACGTTAGTGTATGGTTCGTGCAAGGATAGTTTACATAAGCAAAAATTTAAATTTGACCTTGATAATAAATCTAAAAAAATGCAAATGTATATCCAAGCACCAGAACTTGAAATTATTCACTCTGCCGAGAAAGTGTTTCGTCAGTATCGAGGTATACGGCGAGATCAAATCAAACTTGCCTCTGACAATAAAAGTGCACATAATATATATCTAGATTTAGTGAGCGCTACAGATTTAGAACTGTACAAGCAAGGTAACACTCAAGACATGACGACTCTCAATGTTTTACGCAAAATTAAATCAGAATATTATAAAAAGGACGATCTGGTTCGGGATTGCGATTTAGTCGATGTATATTTTAAATGTTGTATGCAATCCCAACACAATAAATATATATATTATGTAACCGAACCGTTCCAAGTGGTATTAATAAGGAAGTGCCAAATTGAACTTTTGCAACACTATGATGTTAGAGCAATCCATTTCGACGCAACAGGTGGTATTGTAAAAATTCCGACATGCCACAAGCAACATAAATATAAAAAAATTTTATATTACGCATGTGTTGTGAAAATTAATTATAATATAATCCCTGTTGCAGAGTTTATAACTTGCCAACACGATGCGTGGTCTATTGGAAAATTCCTCATGGATTTTAGAAAAGAAATGGAATTTTGCAAAATAAAAATGAGCGGACGCTATTTCATCATTGATTGGTCGTGGGCACTATTAAATGCCATTACAACTACATTTAACTGTCTCAGTATCTCGGAATACATTGAAATTAATTTCAACTTTTTAGAAAAGGGTACACCGTGGAAAAAATCTATTACTCCAATTTATATCTGCTGCTCTCATTTTGTGAAAATTATTACCGTGCAAATAAAGAAAAAACTTCCAAATATAGATGTTGAACATAAAAATTTAATTTTAGATTTCTTCTGTGCAATTCTCTGCGCCAAATCGGTTGAATGTGTTGACGAACTATTTCGACAGCTATGCCTTATAATGTGTTCGCCGAAAGTCACAAAAAGCAGTAAACATGCCTATGAAACTTTCGTAAAAACCCTTGGGAAAATTTACAGCGATAACTATGCCGACTCTGAAAATAGTAAGCCTATAGAGATTATAAATACAAATATTATTGCATGGCCGGAAGATACCGCAAATCCCTTTTACTTAAAATATAAGCGTATTTATGAACAAGTGATAAATAAAATAAATCAAGATCGTGGGTCAAAGGTAAATAAATTTCATTGTGATGAATTTATACAATTCATTGTTAAAAAATACTTTTCCTACATAATTTTGTGGGCCAATTTTTTTTCATGCAAGTTAGGTGTAAAAGGAAATAAATCTAACGCACTTGTTGAAAACTGGTTTCATTCGGTGAAAAACCAATATTTACAAAATAAGCGCTTGAAAATTGGACGAGTAGTAAATATTCTAAAATTTAAGTGTGAGCAAAAGTTTAAATCTATACAAATGCCTGAGCCTCTAATAACTACACCAAGAAACAGAAAGACCAAATATCTTCCCGATGACATGCTCAATGAAGAGCAGTGGAGTAAAAAAATGAGACTAACATCACCAAAACATATAGGTAAAAACGTTTTAACTCGTTATCTAAACAAATCGATGTCTGGAGTAGAATCTAAAAACGAACTACGTGTTAAAAACTTTAAAGTTCAGCAAATACCAATTTTAAAAAATGGTTATTCCAACTTTTATGGAGTAGAAACTATAAGTGTGATAAATACCTGTGGTTTCGACTCTCTTACAGAGATTTTCGTTTGTTTAGGCGTCGACAGTGAGAGTTTACAAATTAAGTTTTCAGAAATAGATAACGATTTCTTTAAGATTGTCTCGTCATTAATCGACCTTAATAAAATAACACCGGAACTTTATGATTTGCGCACAAATTTGTTGTTTGATCTATTTAAAGGAATAAATTGTGTAGACCAATATGACAACACAACTCAGCTGAATGCGGAATGTCAAATTACATATTTGATTGATAAAATGATACCACAGCCTATTTCAGTTTATCAGAAATGTGCTGAGGAAAACGTTACTCGAGTTCGAAATTCTCTCAACTGTTACTTACCTTTTAACATTTTTACAGTTAATGAAAACACGCTGCGCAATATTCAAGGTTCGCTATCATTCGGATCTCTTACCTGTTCTAGTTGTGGAGCAAATTTGATCGTAGAGAAGATTATTAGTAATTATGGCATAGCCATCGCAGACGTTCAGTCTTACAATAATAAAAATTATAATATTAAAATTTGTGAGGTAGAAACAAATATTAAATTGGACAATGAAGATTTTACCTTAAAAGCTATGGTAAATTATGATAACATATTAAAACATTATACTGCAATTATAAAAAGACCCAATAATAATTGGGAGATTTTCGATGATTTGAAAAAGTTTCCCGTGTTAACAACAAACCAGATGTTTGTTAATCCAGCAATATTATTTTACTATAGAACGTAATTTCAAATAATAATCTAATTATAATCGGTTAATCTATGGTTAATGTCTAAGTCAGACTACTATTTTTAGCTAATAAATTACTACATACCAATTGGTAATTAGAAATCAGTAATTAGTATTCATTCAAACAAGGCTAACCAAGCGATTCTCAGTATTATCACTCTCCTTCTGTATGAATGAACAGGGTCCCTATAAACGGGATATCCATTGTGAATGAAATGGATCTCATTGGTTTGAGCGCTCCATATTGGTAAAAAACAGAATGAAGTATGAAAGAAGACCCCTATAAACGGGCTCTCTGATTGAATGAAATGGATCTCATTGATTTGGGCGCTCCATAAGATAAAATGATAAAAATGAAGTATAAATTTTAGAGGAAATAGTGAGAAAAAAATATGGATAAAGCCTACAAGGGAAGTCTTAAGTAACGTTCTGAACGTTTGGTTGTTTGGGTTTGGTCTTAAGGGTCAAAGCTTTCTAGGCATACGCAATTCTCATAAGACTTCTCCCTAGTGTAGTTACGCCTCCTCGTGGCAACAACTGGGCAATGCATCCTAGAATGTAGTTAAGTAACTGACACCACCGTGCAGTGGCGGATAATCCATTGCCCCAAGGTTTGGTTGGACAACATACGCCAAGACCTGCGTGGCTAAGGGGGAGCTTAGTCGTTAGTATGTGAACTCCGGATACCAGGCAACCTCCGGTTTTAATTTTGCCTTCCCACAGCAAACTGATCTCTGCTATTGGGTGATCTTCATTTCTCGGTTATTCGTAGGATTATATATGAATTCAGAAAGTTTAAATAAAGAGTGTGAAACCCCTTTAAAAGCATCAACTTTACCAGCTGCTGAGCTGGACAAAACTGACCCAACCAAAAAATATCGAAATCACTGAGCACTTAGTATTTTTCTAGCCGAAATTCACGCCATTGAAACATGTGTCTCAAGTAATATGACTAAAGGTCTTAAAGGCGCCTCCATCTATATTTTTTCCGACAACGAAGCAGAAGACAAAACTGACCATTTATCAACCTAAATAACAAGGTCTATAATCCATCATATCAGAATAAGGCTAATTTTATTGAAAAGAACATCCCTTAATATGTTACTCACATAAGCGAAATCCCGGTGAAAACTCTGTGAGCTGGCCAATCCTCTATACAGAGAACCACTTAAATTCATATAAAAAAGAACAAAAATGACCATATATCGACCTAAATAACAAGGTCTATAATCCATCATATCAGAATAAGGCTAATTTTATTTAAAAGAACGTCCCTTAATATGTTACTCACATAAGCGAAATCCCGGTGAAAACTCTGTGAGCTGGCCAATCCTCTATACAGTGAACCACTTAAATTCATATAAAAAAGATCAAAAATGACCATTTATCAACCTAAATAACAAGGTCTATAATCCATCATATCAGAATGAGGCTAATTTTATTTAAAAGAACGTCCCTTATTATATTACTCACATAAGCGAAATCCCGGTGAAAACTCTGTGAGCTGGCCAATCCTCTATACAGTGAATCACTTAAATTCATATAAAAAAAACAAAAATGACCATATATCGACCTAAATAACAAGGTCTATAATCCATCATATCAGAATGAGGCTAATTTTATTTAAAAGAACATCCCTTAATATGTTACTCATATAAGCGAAATCCCGGTGAAAACTCTGTGAGCTGGCCAATCCTCTATACAGTGAACCACTTAAATTCATATAAAAAAGAACAAAAATGACCATATATCGACCTAAATAACAAGGTCTATAATCCATCATATCAGAATAAGGCTAATTTTATTTAAAAGAACGTCCCTTAATATGTTACTCACATAAGCGAAATCCCGGTGAAAACTCTGTGAGCTGGCCAATCCTCTATACAGTGAACCACTTAAATTCATATAAAAAAGATCAAAAATGACCATTTATCAACCTAAATAACAAGGTCTATAATCCATCATATCAGAATGAGGCTAATTTTATTTAAAAGAACGTCCCTTAGTATGTTACTCACATAAGCGAAATCCCGGTGAAAACTCTGTGAGCTGGCCAATCCTCTATACAGTGAACCACTTAAATTCATATAAAAAAGATCAAAAATGACCATTTATCAACCTAAATAACAAGGTCTATAATCCATCATATCAGAATGAGGCTAATTTTATTTAAAAGAACGTCCCTTATTATATTACTCACATAAGCGAAATCCCGGTGAAAACTCTGTGAGCTGGCCAATCCTCTATACAGTGAATCACTTAAATTCATATAAAAAAAACAAAAATGACCATATATCGACCTAAATAACAAGGTCTATAATCCATCATATCAGAATGAGGCTAATTTTATTTAAAAGAACATCCCTTAATATGTTACTCATATAAGCGAAATCCCGGTGAAAACTCTGTGAGCTGGCCAATCCTCTATACAGTGAACCACTTAAATTCATATAAAAAAGAACAAAAATGACCATATATCGACCTAAATAACAAGGTCTATAATCCATCATATCAGAATAAGGCTAATTTTATTTAAAAGAACGTCCCTTAATATGTTACTCACATAAGCGAAATCCCGGTGAAAACTCTGTGAGCTGGCCAATCCTCTATACAGTGAACCACTTAAATTCATATAAAAAAGATCAAAAATGACCATTTATCAACCTAAATAACAAGGTCTATAATCCATCATATCAGAATGAGGCTAATTTTATTTAAAAGAACGTCCCTTAGTATGTTACTCACATAAGCGAAATCCCGGTGAAAACTCTGTGAGCTGGCCAATCCTCTATACAGTGAACCACTTAAATTCATATAAAAAAGATCAAAAATGACCATTTATCAACCTAAATAACAAGGTCTATAATCCATCATATCAGAATGAGGCTAATTTTATTTAAAAGAACTTCCTTTATTATATTACTCACATAAGCGAAATCCCGGTGAAAACTCTGTGAGCTGGCCAATCCTCTATACAGTGAACCACTTAAATTCATATAAAAAAAACAAAAATGACCATATATCGACCTAAATAACAAGGTCTATAATCCATCATATCAGAATGAGGCTAATTTTATTTAAAAGAACATCTCTTAATATGTTACTCATATAAGCGAAATCCCGGTGAAAACTCTGTGAGCTGGCCAATCCTCTATACAGTGAACCACTTAAATTCATATAAAAAAGAACAAAAATGACCATATATCGACCTAAATAACAAGGTCTATAATCCATCATATTAGAATGAGGCTAATTTTATTTAAAAGAACGTCCCTTAATATGTTACTCACATAAGCGAAATCCCGGTGAAAACTCTGTGAGCTGGCCAATCCTCTATACAGAGAACCACTTAAATTCATATAAAAAAGAACAAAAATGACCATATATCGACCTAAATAACAAGGTCTATAATCCATCATATCAGAATAAGGCTAATTTTATTTATAAGAACGTCCCTTAATATGTTACTCACATAAGCGAAATCCCGGTGAAAACTCTGTGAGCTGGCCAATCCTCTATACAGTGAACCACTTAAATTCATATAAAAAAGATCAAAAATGACCATTTATCAACCTAAATAACAAGGTCTATAATCCATCATATCAGAATGAGGCTAATTTTATTTAAAAGAACGTCCCTTATTATATTACTCACATAAGCGAAATCCCGGTGAAAACTCTGTGAGCTGGCCAATCCTCTATACAGTGAACCACTTAAATTCATATAAAAAAAAACAAAAATGACCATATATCGACCTAAATAACAAGGTCTATAATCCATCATATCAGAATGAGGCTAATTTTATTTAAAAGAACATCTCTTAATATGTTACTCATATAAGCGAAATCCCGGTGAAAACTCTGTGAGCTGGCCAATCCTCTATACAGTGAACCACTTAAATTCATATAAAAAAGATCAAAAATGACCATATATCGACCTAAATAACAAGGTCTATAATCCATCATATCAGAATGAGGCTAATTTTATTTAAAAGAACGTCCCTTAATATGTTACTCACATAAGCGAAATCCCGGTGAAAACTCTGTGAGCTGGCCAATCCTCTATACAGTGAACCACTTAAATTCATATAAAAAAGAACAAAAATGACCATATATCGACCTAAATAACAAGGTCTATAATCCATCATATCAGAATAAGGCTAATTTTATTTAAAAGAACGTCCCTTAATATGTTACTCACATAAGCGAAATCCCGGTGAAAACTCTGTGAGCTGGCCAATCCTCTATACAGTGAACCACTTAAATTCATATAAAAAAGATCAAAAATGACCATTTATCAACCTAAATAACAAGGTCTATAATCCATCATATCAGAATGAGGCTAATTTTATTTAAAAGAACGTCCCTTATTATATTACTCACATAAGCGAAATCCCGGTGAAAACTCTGTGAGCTGGCCTCTAATAAACTAAAACAATAAATTCCAATTTTTATGAAATATTCAATTGTTCACAGTCAATAAAAAAAGGTTCAACCCCATCGTAATAACTATTGACTATTATTTTACTACACGTCTTCATAGTCTTAGCTAACTTTGCGTATATGTCAAGCCTATTGGAAATTTCTGGGAGTTGGCCAATCTTTGGCCACTAAACCACTAAATTTGACGTATTTAAATATTTTTAAGAACTTTTAGTGGTCGGATAGTATTACGAATTATTATTGTTTTTGATTTTAGAAGAGATTTTGTTTTACTTGTATTTAGGAATTATAAGTTTCGAACATTTATTGAGTTTACGAATATATATTATAATATATTATTATTATATATTTTAATTATTATATATTATAATATATAATAATATATAATATATATATAATATATATAATGATAGTTAGAGTTGGTAAATTAACAAAGAAATTAATATTAAATAACAAATTTTTGGCCTACTGTAAAATAAATTACCAATACACATACAGATTTTGTTATTTGTCGAAAACTTCACACCCGTGTTATTTATCATTATTTATCGTTATTTATTGTTATTTTGTGATGTACCGTTATTTAACGTTATTTGTTTCTTTATTTATCATTATTAAAAAAAAATAATAAAATTTTGTTTAAATTATTTAACGTTATTTATTTCGTTATTTATCGTTATTTATTTCACTATTTATCGTTATTTACCGTTACTTCGCCTTATTTTGTACTAATTTCGTTACTTACTGTTATTGTTTTATTATTTATCGTTATTTACCGTTATTTATCGGTTATTTATCGTTATTTTTCAATACATAACTTTATTTTATTATTTATCGATATTTATTTCGTTGTTTACCGTTATTTATGATTATTTATTTCGTTACTTCATGTATCAATTTTTTTTATATGGATTTAGAACGCACTACTACACGCAATTTTTCATATCGGTTTTGTTTGTTTATGTCAACGAAAGTTAGCAGACGGCTTGTAATAGAGAAGGTTTTGACAATATACATAATTACACACTTTCATTGCATACAACATCAAATTAAGAATCGTTTACCATCGTTATGTTTAGCAGTTGTGCTTTATGCAGTAAATCGTCATCTAACCGCAATTTAATTCGTTGCTTTGGGAAATGTCGAGCGGCTTTTCATCCGAATTTTATGGATTTAAAAATGGACACATGGGATAGAACTTTTCGTGAGTCCCCGTTTGCAAAATTTGTGTGCTCGGGATGCTAAAATGACGTCTGGGGAAATTTCTGAAAGCAAAATAGCCAGGTTTCTGAATCACTTAAATCGCTTGCCAAAAGTTTTGATAGATCAGTTGAGAAATTTTATTCTGAAGATAAGCATTTTATGAAGTAGTGTAATGTGAACGCTACTGTTACTCTTTCGGCTATCGCTCCTGTGTCTGACGTATTCCAGAATAGTTTTGTATGCCTCAATATATCAGTAAATTGGAGCTAAGGAGAAAGAGCTAAACTGCCGTTTGCTTGTTTCGATCAACCAGGATGTTAGTCGGCTTAGTTTTATTTCATTTAAGATTGATTGGTTGGATTACTGTGCAACCAGTTCAGCTACACAGGTCAACTGAATATTGAACAGTGGCGGCAAACTTTTGGATTTGTTATTTACGAATGATGTTTTATTTTCCGAAATCTTATCATGCGAGGACTTTACTGGCTGTAACGGCATCTATCATTGACCAATTACGATAAATATTTATTTTCCTGCGTAAACTGCGACTTAAATCGATTTTCTAACAATGTTTTCCTTGACACTTCTCTGAGTACATTTCTGGATAGCGCTGATTGTGATTTTATTCAGCACATGGAAAATTTGAACCATACTGTTATAGCATTCAACGCATTACTCAAAGCTGGAAACCAAAGATATGTTCCGTTGGTAAGAACCAGGTTGCGCTGCCGTGAACCTTGGTACAACCGGAAGCTGGTTGACATTAAAAAACGCCGCTATATGTACTGCTTTTTCTCATGCCCGCATAAGGAGTTCAAAACCTTGAATTGAATATTGTACAACAATTACATGGTGTAGATTGAAGATGATTTGTCAGCAAATCCGAAGGCGTTTTTAAAATTTATTAACAATAATAGAAAAACATCTGGATTCCCTTCGTCGATGAATTATCAGCGCTTGATCGCCAACTCCACGTCTGGCATATTTAATCTATTTGCGGATATTTTCGCATCGGTTTACAGTAGACGAGGTTCACGATCGGTTACTCAACCTTGATATTAATAAGGGTCCCAGTCAACCGCAAACTTATCCGACTGCCTGTTGCTACAAAGTGATTTGTTTAGATTTTGTACGTGGTGCACAAGTAACAAACACTCCTTGAATGTGAGTAAGATTGTATCATATTTTCGCATCCGTTCCGCGATATTATTTAATTGTGACCTCCAGCAGATCATTGTTAATAGAATGGATTATTGCTCTGACTATTGAGCCAACACCATGTTAGGCTTTATAAAGCGTAATTGTACTGACTTTTGTAACCAATTTACCCTCAAGATTGTATGTGACTTTTGTACGGTCTATCCTGGAATACGCTTCTCCTGTTTTGTCCCCGTTTTACATGTGCCACTCAGAACTTCAGAGATTCGTTCTATATGCACTTCGTTTTTTACCTCACAATCGTTCTGTTGCTTTTATTCTTCCTCCATATCAGGACCGTTGCGGTCTAATCGGATTGCAGCGGCTTGACCACTGTCGTAAAGTTGCATCTGTCATTTTTATTTTCGATGTTTTAACAACGCGTATTGACTGTTTCCAATTGTTGGCCCAGTTGTTTGTTTATGTTCCTGCTCGGCGTGGACGGCGACGCGAAGGTTTTCTACACATAGCTGCTGTATCATGGTCTTTTGGAGCCAGCTTTGTGGATGTCATGTCTTTTTAATTCATTATATAGTATGTTTGATTTCCATAAACCGATATTGTCGGTTTGATTTAGTATTTTAATGTTTTATGTTGTCGCATTTATTACCGATTGTATTTATTGTAGGTAATAATAAAAAAATAAATAAATAAATAGTGCCAATACTTTCACTACCAATAATTGGTTGTGAACAACTAACCAGTTGCAAGATGCTAGTTGGGTTGTACAGTAGAAATCCTTAACTTCTGAAAACAAATGCTCAACGATCATTCGAAATAAGTTAGACAGGCTTTCTTCAAAAGCATATTGAATGGAAATTTAGAGGTTCGTTTGACCAATTTTTTCGATAGATTAAAATGATATATTCACTTGTTGCGGAATGTCAAACTATTATCCTTCGTAATAAAATTTAAAACTTATATACCTAAATTTAAGGATTAAATTTTAAATCTTACTTGATCCTTATTTTTTACACATCTAATGTTAGCAAACCTTTTCCCTAAAACAAATCAACATCGCAGAGTCATAAAAATGTTATGATGATAAATGAGAAACGTGTGTAAATTATTACATTACATTTTTTACATAAACTGACCCTTTACTCTACGAGCATAATACATATAATACTGACCATGACTGAAGTAATTATCCTTTTTTTTATTGCTATATGTAGGCAAAACATTTAAGATTTAAAATTCATAGTATTTAGCAAGACAAATTTTTAAGAAATTCTTTTTTGATTAATTTATTGTTTTGCAAATATTTTGAGTTCCGTTATGTATGTACTGTAGAAGATGTATACTGTCATGAAATATATGCAAAATAGAAAAAAGTTATAATTGGATTATAACCATTAACCCCTTTTCTTAGGTAAAATTTGCTAAATATTTTCCTAGTAAATTTTACCTAAAATTGCATACATTAAATTTGGTTTCTATTTAGATGGCTGTCTACAAGCGCAAACAAACAAAAAAAAAAAAAACTACTGACCCATTTCCTTATCTTTTTTATCAAAATATGCAAATTTTTTTGTTATTATTTGCCAATTGATTGCGTCTACGTATCTAAATCATACTGACAAACTTTTTTGTATGCTTATTATGTATTCGATAAGTCATGTTATCTAACGAAACTATCATAATATTTGAATGACCCTAACTATGTGCACAAAAACTTATTATTTTTATTACGAGTTATTCATGCACACATCTAACGTTTAAATAATGACAAAAATTAGATAACTGACCTTAGCAACATATACAACAACAACAACAACATAAAATATATGTAATCAAAATAATAATTACAAGACAAGGTGGATAAATTATATAGTGGATTACTTTAAAACTTGATTTTCTTTTGATTTCCAGTTTCGGAAATCGATGTACGAAGTGCTTGCTATTAATTAATGTTTGAATATTTTGCAGAATTAAAAATACTTGTAGTATTTGGTTTTTGATAAAAACTTAGGTATATATATATGACTATATTTAATATAATTTGCCACCAAGGTCATTGTATTTTTTGTAAAAAATAAAACATTTAAGAGGAAAATGTTTGATCAATGAAAACTCCAAAGTTTATACAAATCATAGTCGCTGCAACTCAACGGAAGTTGAGTATACCCAATACCTGCGTGCAAGACGTTTCTTTAATAATTGTTTACTATAGGTCAGGCAAAAATTGCTTATCGTAGGAGGCGAATCAAATAAAAAATTCCGGGGTGTTAAAATCGATTTATTTATTACTAGCATCCGCGCCATCAGCGGTGGTTCAACGATTAAGTATTTTTAAATTCGCAACGATATACCTTTTTCCGTTATTAGTTTTTTAGGCTAAAGTGTGAATAATGATTTTAGGTGAGGCGGCTGAATCGTTTGCAGCTTTAAACCAACTAAACCAGCTCGCAGATTGGGTCAACGATATAGGTTGTTTCCTGGATCAGTTCTTAGCATCTCAAGCGGAGAAATAAGTATGGTTTTGCCTTTGGAATAACACTGATAGTGCAGCTATTCCAGATACGACTGTCATCCTCACGGAAGTGCGGAACAGTTCATTCCTTCCAGTCACTCTAAGACAAAAAAATCAAGCAATCATTAGCAAATTCACAACTGCAAAACAGCAACCGCCATTAAAGAAGCCTTTCGCAAATATTTAAAAATTCATCAATTGGAAATGTTGCTGAATTTAAGTCGGCAAGAAACCTGGCAACATCAACTGTGTCGCAAGATAAAAAAGATCACGGAAAAAAGGTTAGATTAGAGTTACGGCAAGCTTTTTCCTTCATTTGGAGAACTGTTAACGTACATCCTGTGCCAAAAAGGCAGCAAATCGATCCTTTTGAATCATCGTCCAATCGCAATCGCTGATGAAATATTTAGGATCGTCAGTATGTTTTTCGCGGAGGGCGTTCGGCTGGTGACTTAAGTAATGTTGCCATACTGAATAACGAAACATTCATCAATCTGGTTAATCACGAGTAATTGATTACACTTGATATCTCGAAGGCATTTTATCGTTTATGGAACAAGGATTTAATGTGCAAATTAAGGGCACCTCTTACTGTTTACCTTCTTTTCTAGCAAAAAACGATGTTCCTGCAGAAGGAAAGGTTACTAAAAATCACTTAACCCGAGATATCATTAGAATTCATGAATGAAACAAATCCAACAGGGTTAAATTCAATACTAACAAATTTCAATATTGTGTTTTTTCTGGCAGGATTGATTCGTCATCTTTTCTGAATCCATAGCTTGTCTGACACATTTGAGACTCTCGATATGTCTATATAAAAGAGAATATATATTGAGCTGAACAAATAAACGCTGGGTACAAAACTGGATACTTCAAAATTGGATAATTCAAAACGAGATAAGTAACAAAACGAGATATGGTACAACACTGGATATTTCAAAACAGGTTATTTCAACATGTGATTTAAACTTAAAATGATTTTTTAGGAAAGTTCTGGAATATGGCCAATTAGGGAGGAATTCGGCGAGTTCTTAACCGATTATGATGAAATTTTATATGTAGTATGGGAATATTCAGTGTTGTAACATATCTCGCGTTGTACCTTATCTCGTTTTAAAATATCCAGTTTCGAATTATCCTGTTTCGTGAAATCCAGTTGTAAAATGTCCAGTTTCGACAGGTACCCTTATTTCAGACATTGCTGTGGACCTTCTTATGCCAGTTAAATTTTATATTGCAAAAACTTAACTAGTTTTAGTATTCGGGATCGGTATAAAATCTTGCTTTAGAAAAATCTTGCAACACCAAATCAGCAAAGCTTAATTTTTAAGTTTTACAATAACTGTCTGTTCCGTATAATTTTTTGATTTCTTTTGTTTTTTTTGTGATAAACTACTCTATTTCTGTAGTTGTTTCCGATTTCAAATTATCTCGGTGATCGGCCACAATCAATTTGTTCGATAGGTTTTTAATCATTTTAATAAACCCGGCATTCTCCGGAGTCTGGAGAAAACACGCCGTGTCTGACTCCTCGTTCCTAACTGTCTAAAATTTGGTATTATATTTGGTGCGTACAAACCGCCAAACAATTATTTTTAAACCAGCTCCCTATATTTTTAAGTCATTGTCCTCAAACATGCAGCTTAAGCATGAGTAGTAATTGGCGACTTCGTTTCTTGGCAATAACGAGAGACTTATAATCATTGGTATTACTATATATACATAGAATGCTTCTGAATTTCAATAATTGGCCGTTAATGTGCTTTTTTGGAGCTTCCGCCAGTTTCCTAAAATAAGCCATAATATTTTAAGCATGATACTTTAGGGCAAAACATTTTGGCTTACGAAACAATAGCCTTTGCAAAAACACATAATAGTTTTAGAACGAACTACTATCCTCCATAGCGTATTTACAATAGAATTCGATCAAGAATTGGCAGCCCTAGTTTATTGTCCAGTACAACAATTTCAACAACCAGACATAAATACATAAAGGTCCGATGAACAATGACCATGAAAGTACTTGTAAGGTACGCATAAGGCTCCCACATTACGCCTATGGGAAAGAAAATCCATTTTGGGTTCGATTGAGTGCAGTCGAATGAGTTTTTGGTGTACCTGCCAACAAAAAAGAGAATTATACTTCAACCAGGGTTTTATATTGGGCTTGTATATTGTAAATGTTTCTGAAGGCGTAAAGTAAAAGTTACATTGTCGTAAAAATCTGCTTGCACCATTTGCTACTTTTGTGTATTGGTTTAGCACAAGATATTCTCTTTGATATAGTGAAGTCGTTCGATAGTTAGAAGGGTCCAATTTGTTGCCTTTTTTGGATAAAGGATGCTCGTTAGCAGTTTCCCAGGTGGAGGGAAAAATACCAGAAGACATAGATTGATAAATTTACAGCAATATTTGAGAAAAATTAAAAGAATACCATCCGGACCTGGCTTGTTAATGATAATCTTTCCAAGGACTTTAGCGACAACTCTAGACCTGAATATAATACGGCGCATCCGATGAGATGGCTAGAGAGATAATCGGTGGTGTTAAGTTAGAATCAGCTAAATCAGAGTTTGCAGCAAATTTATGGGCAACGAGAGCTTTTTCTTGAGCGACAGAAAAAATGTTGTCCTCGTCTGTTAGAGGTGGTAAAGATGATTTTCTATACTATATTCAAGAAGTTTTTCTTCTCTAAAACCCCGTTTTTAAAGTTGCAGCATTTCTTCTCTAACTTTCTTTTTATGTACCTTGTTAGCTAGCGACACCGTTTGTATTGTGACTAACAATAATAATGTCATTGTTCATTATTATTTGAGAAGAAATTTTAATGGAATTCAGTGGCAGCTCAGAAATATCTGGCAACGTTCCTAACCTAACACTTAACAATCAATTGTTTTATTTTGATACACATTTCGCATGTTTGTCGAAATCTTGCTAAAGTGAACTCGATTCAATGCAGCACTCTGGATCGCAGTTTGAGAGGCGACGTACTGTAGTTTAGTGACATTCACTATACCATTTGGGTTTAATAGTGAATACGACAGTGGCTCCAAATTTGGATTTACAATATTTATATATTAATGAACGGTTTTTGTGAATAAACCGAGCATTTAAAACTATATTCCTTTATTTGTGTCACGTGTCACTTGAGGCGAATGTCAAATTTTGGTATTTTCTTAGTCGATTGAAGCGACAATCGTCACTTGAAGTGACAGAAATGGTATTCTCTAGTCGTATAAAACGTTTACCGTCACACGAAATTATCTTTTTCGTCACTTAATAATTTGAAGTGGCAGCCCTAAAACAAAAATAAAATGGACGAATGCAAATTGTACAATTTACAATTTATAATAAGGGAAACATGTTCACTTTGATCGACTGAACTCGCAAATTTTACAACCATACATTTTCTTGCTAAAACCTCTATCAATCAGGCTATGAACGTTACGCACCAACGATGTAAATTTGTTGACATTGTCAAGATTTGGAGCGTGAAGGGCATCAGAGAATTATATATAGATATCTCTTTCACAGTCTTGTTCGACATTTCAATCGAAGTACACGGAGATTTTTAAAGCGTCAAAAATATTATTTGTTTTTTGTTTTGTTTTTTTTTTTTTTTTTAATTTTTCAAGATTAAAATTTTAATTTTTTGGTGTTTTGTGTTAAAGAAAAGTTTACAGCAACTGCCTGTGGGAAGAGTGCTTGAAAATGAGTTCAGATAGGTTTATGGCACTCGTTGACACGAGAAGGTTCCCCAAATTGGAAGAAAATAAATTTAAAAGGCGAAGAAATTTATTTGAAGAAAGCAAAGAAGAACAGAAATATTTGGTTATTAAAAGGACGGACGTGCCAGAAAAAGGTTTTCAGCAACGAATTTAGCTGTGATACCAATAAAAGTGAAAGAAAATAAATTTTTAAATTTGAGCAAAAGTGTCATCAACAGCCGCGACTTGTTGATGGTTATGAAGAAATTGCTAAGGAACTAGAGAGTCAGAAGGTGATCAAAGTAGGACAGATCAACAGAAAAAGGAATAATGAGTTATATGATACACCGCTGCATAATGTAACATTTAACACGATCGAGTTACCAACACACATTAAAGCCGGATTTTTGAGGTTGGAAGTGTGTGAGATGCCACAAGTGTCAAAGATATGGACATACGAAAGTCAAATGTACGCGAGTGCCAGTTTACTCAAAATACGCAAAAGTAATACAGAATGGACATGAAAGTATTGAATGCGATCCAATCAAGGGTGCCACTTGTCAAACAGAATATACCACATTCGTCCAGAAGAGCCCTTCATGATGGTAAAATTTTCCTACAGATGAAAAAGGCAATAATTAAAATCAAAACCATAGAGAAGATAAGATACTTCAGAGCTAATGAAATGTATATGAGGCAAAACGACAACACTACTGGGGCATTTAGGAATGGGCAATCAATAAAGCAGACAGTGACGTGCTACAGAAACTGAGACAAATAACCAAAAAAAACTATGAATTTCAACAAAGCTGACACCAGCAATAACAACAATAATAATAACAACAACAGTAATAACAACAATAGTAATCATAGAAATAACATCAAAAATAATGAAACTAAAAAACAACAACTACACAAGTAAGAACAATAGTCAAAACAACAACTGAATCAAAAATTACAACAACGGGGGCCAGCGGCACTACCAAAAACAGAAAAGGTGATAACGTCACATAAATGTCCAAAGAATATATGCCAAGAGCGATATGCTTCGGTGTTATCTGGCCAATAATGATATGAATGTAACGATTGTGAGCGAAACTTGGGAGCGTGAGAATAAGACATTTCAAATTAATGGTTATAGTTGCCTGTCTAGGCCGAGGGCCGATGATTTTGGGGGAGTGGCAATATTGACGAGAACCAATATCATGTTAACAACGATAGATCTCCCCAATTTTGAGTATATTGAAGCCACCCCTGCCAAAACTCGGAATTTAGACAGAGATATGTTACTCATTAGTATATGTATGTGTTAATGATAGAGCTAAAGCCCTGAGGGATTTCAACAAGTTTTTTGAAGGAGGTGATATGAATGCACACTCACTTGCATGTGGGGATGTATAAATGATGATGATTGCGGAAACTTTTTGGCTGATCTTGTTTTGGATTCCGACCTAGTAATCTTGAACGATAGATGGCCAGCAAGGATAGAAAAAGTGAGAGCTAAAGCCAGTGCAATCCACATTATTTTAGTATCTAGTGGACTGGCAGCCGATGACACTTTGAATGTAATATATGAGAATTTGGGTGGGGATCATTATGTAAGATCAATGTTTATTTAAGAAGGATAACAGTAAGAGAAGGGTCAGATGTATGAATGAAATTCTCACACCGAATGAAGTAGTTGATGGAAACCAATTTGAGAGTGAAATAGAGAGGGTGAATGACGTGTGCAGCACGAATGTAAGGAAAAACGAATGTAAAGTGCATGGGTGGTGGATCAAAGAAATTGAATATTGGTAAGATAGGAAACGGATAACCTTGCGTGAATGAACAGGTGTATTTGTCGCGAATGTAGAATGATTTATGAACGAGCGAATGGACGATCAAAGAAGGCTATCTGTAAAACGAAAAGGAAAAGTTGGAAGATCTTTGTGTAAAAAATGACACACAGGTCTAGTACAAAAGATGTTTGGGATAAATTTAATAGAGTGAGAGGTAAAAGGAGAAATGCACGAAAGTTTTTTTTAGCTGATCTAGAGATAGGTGCTTAATTCTTGCAAATGATGACGAATGTTAGGAATAATTTAGGTAATCTTTACGAATATGGGTTACCTGCAAATGCTGATGAAAGAATGAATGAAATGTGTGTAGATTTCGAATGAGAAGAATTTCTGAGGGTTTTGGATACTTCAAAATCCACAATCCCGGAAATAAATCGAGTGAGTTATAAAATGATTGAATGGTTGAGTTTAGAAGCGAAGGAAGAGTGTAGAAATACCGGAAAAGCAAAGCAGAGTGATTCCGATTCCTAAGAGAGGTAGAGATAGGAATCTGGCCATAAACTATAGAGGAATATTTATTTGGTACTTTGTATAAAATAAGTATGCTGTGGCGGTATTTCTAGACATTGAAAGAGCATATGATTATGTGGTTCCGGCGAAACTATATCAGGTTCTATTGAGCTTAGGTTTCCCCTTGAAAATAGGTAATTGAGTAAATGATTTTAGAAAAATCAGAGAGCTTGATTTTTTGTGGAAAGGACTACAGATTGGAGAAGGCGGTAAATATTGGACTACCGCAAGGAAGTAAAATATCACCGACCCTTTTCAATTTGTTTACGAGCTTGGTTCATCGGTTTATTTTTAAAGGCAAGGTCACCCTGCAATTTTCCGATGACCTTGTCATAATTAGAAAAATAAAAAATGACCGAGGCGGTGAGTCGAGCTCAAAAATGCGTAAATTAGTTAACATAATGTTTCAAAGATTTAAATTTGGGTATTAATTCGAGAAAATATTGTAGTATGGAATTTAGAACGAGGAAAAGAATTGATATACGAATAGGGAAGGAGAGTATTGAATGTGTGAATATTAATTGGTATTTGGGAATCTGGATAGATAAAAGATAAGGTTTTAAAGTGCATATGGAAAATTTAGCATATAATTGTAAGTACAGATTGAATGTGATCAAAAGAGTAAGTAAACCGATGTGGGGAGCTCATCCTGGAGTGACAGATATGAGGCGAAAGGCGCTAGTGTCTTCCAAAACTGCGGATGGGAGGAGCTTGTATGGTGATGGGTCAAAGACTGGATTTGAAAAAATGATGAAAGTTGAGAATGCTTGTGCTAGAGTGGTACGGGGCGATAAATTTAACCCCAGTGCACACTCTATAGTCTGAAATGGGCGATTTACATCTTAATTACAAGAGAGACTGGACCACTGTGCGAGGGACTGTGTGAATGTTGAAGAAAGATAATGTTCTTGTTCGTGAAATGATAGCAGAATTGCGAGGAGGAATGGTCTATAAAAACACACAGAGAAACACAATAATTTTGTAAAATATAGAAATATTTTCCAATATTAGACAAGCTTTTCCTTTTCTGAAGCGCCTCCGAAGCAATCTTGATGTATGCTTGAACTTTGGAGTAAAAAAGGGATGGTGAATGAGTTATCGGTTAAGTGTGAAATGAAAAGAATACAAATGAATTATTTTGCAAATGTTGGTCTTTATACAGATGCTAGTATAAGTGAGAATCGAGTGGGTGTGGGAATATTCATTTCATCAATGAAAAAAGAGAGAATGATGAGACTAGTAGGTGGCACCTGTATAATGAATGCTGAGGTGATTGCAATTTTGGAAGGTATCAAGTTGACCTTGAATGAAGGAAGCAAGAATATAGTACTATTCTCTGGCTCTCTAAGTGGTTCAAAGTTAAACCACTTTTAAAATAAGGTGGGGTACTCAGGAAAATGTGTTTGTGCAACTGATGTATGATTACCTTCAATCTTGTGGAAGTGGAGATCCTTCAATGGAAACCTGACAAAATTTACAAATTGAGGGGAACGAAAGCTCCCTTTTCTCTCTTTTACCAGTCCCTACCAGCAAGCACTACTGCTTCTTCATCTATGTTCAACATTTATCTTCGATTTCGAGTTATTTCTAAAGTTCAAAGATCTCTGAGCCCATATAAAGCTGGGCCAGTTGGATTACATTTAATTGTCCTAAAAAGCTGTCATTTATCTCTAGCTAAACCTTTTGCCAAATTGTTTAAATTGTCAATGAACTCTGGCATTTCCCTCAGCAAATATTCAACCGGTGTTCCTAAAATGGTAACAAAACTCCTCCTTCCAATTACTGCCCAATTGCTTTGTTGTCAACCTTATCTAAAGTAATGGAATCTATGGTAAATTTTCACTTTATGAACTATCTCGAAAGGCATGCGCTTTTATCAGATTTTCAATATGGGTTTCGTAAGGATCGCTCTTCAGGTGATCTTATTGCTTATTTACTTAGATATTTCAAAAGCATTTGATAGAGTATAGCATCAATGTCTGATCACTAAAATTCGGTCACTGAATGTTGATAATTCTCTTATTCAATAGATAGAGAGTTATTTAATGGGACGATTGATGAAGGAAGTATTAAAAGGTATTTCATCCGACTCGTATGGACATAATGCTGATGTACGTCAAGGTTTATCTTTATTGCCTACTTTATTGTTGATCTATACGAATGATATTTTTACATTAGCATCATGTGATATCCATTCTTTAGCTGATGATGCTACTGAAATCCTCATTTAACTTGCTCTCGTCAAATTATGAATAGTTCACTTCTGACTAGCATCATTGAATGGGGCAAATCTATTAGGGTAGAATTTAATCCACAGAAGTTCCAAGCTTGCCTTTTTTTTCACAAAAAACGGCATTTAAATTAATAGGTCCTCCTCTCTTAGAATGTTGGGTTTAGAAATTTCGAGTAATCTTTCTTGGAAAGATCAAATATATTCTATTGCAAAAAACTTCTTGATAGAATACAAAATAGAGTTATTCATATGATTAACCACAAGAATATTGCTTTATCAATTGACACATTAGAGCACAAATGCAAATTAGGTGCTTTATCGCTTTTTTACAAATATTATTTTGGTCACTGTTCTTTCAAATTAAATCTCTAATACCAGCGGCATTTGCCAGCCCTTGTCACTTTGGATTAATAACAACATGTCTTCGCTTTAAATATACCCAGATGTAGAACTAACCAGATTAAATCTTAATTTTTCCCTAGAGTCACCTCTCTGTGGATTCTATTTAGATTCGTGGGTCTTTCCCACAATATTTAATTTACAGAAGCTCAAGAGGAACCTAAACGCCTACTTAAAGAAACAAGTAATCCAAAGTTTTATGTATAGTTTTAGTTTTCCTTAACCATTGTGTTGTATTCATGATGTATGCTGCCAACTAGTGGACTGTGAAAGTACCAGCAGTGCTTGTAATGCTTATAGGGCATCACCGACAAAATAGTAGACAGGTGATATAAATATATAGCACAAGTCGTTTGTAGCTTGTAGCTAATAAATAAATAATAATCAAAAGAAATCAATATGAAACATGGTGTCAGATTAGAGGTAAAAAAAAGAACCACGTGCTTAAGTGAGGTTAAGTATTTGGCATAGAAAACTAAAGTTGTAATTATGAAGTTAAAGACAAGTGGAATTATATAATAATGGAGTTTAAACCACCAAAAAATGGTAGTTTTGTGGAAAATCCAGCGGATAATTGGAAAATTTTTAAACAAAAAATCACAATTTATTTGCAAGCGTCAGAGAAAGAGAATATTAAACAGTATTGGTGATGAAGGATTGCAGGTGTATAATAAATTTAAGTTGAGTGAGGAAGATGAAAACTTGTACAAAGTGGTAATTAAACAATTTAATGAGCATTTCATAGTTCAAGGAAAAACACAATGTTTAGTCGGTTTAAGTTTTTCAAAAGAGGACAATAAGATGACTAATTGTTTGACAATATTTTAACAAATTAAAAAATGTTGGCGCCAGATTGTAAATTTGGAGATCAAGAGTCGTCATTGATACGTGATAGAATAATTATCGGTATAAGGGATGTAGTCGTATATGAATATCTATTAAGAGACACGGGATTGGAAGCGAGTAAAATTCAAGCTAAAAAGGACTCTATAGCCAAATCAGTGAATGTGGTCAGTGTTCAACGTAATAAGGAAGTTTATCATTGCAATAAATGTGGAAAGAAGCTTAAATTAAGCAAATGTCTAGCTTATGAGAAAAGTGCACGATATGTTCGAAGGTAGGACGTTTTGCTGTGGGATGTTACCTGCGCAGTAAAACTGATCAACAGGCGAAGCAGTTAATCAAGTGGAAAAAGAACAGGATTCTGGTGAAGATGGAGAGTCAGATGAATGTAGTTTGTTTGTTAGACACATAACTAAGGTACATGAAATACGACAATCACATATCAAAATAGAAAACTGGTCACATGAAATGGAGATAAATGACCAAAAAATTAACTTCAAGATAGATAGTGAAGCAGAAATTAGTCTGATCCCACATGACGTAGTAGAGAAGCTGAGGAAGGTGCATCTAATAAAGGATCGGAATAGTAAAGTTGTCGCTTTTGGAGGGTTTAGACTCAATGTTGTTGGCAGAATTAAATTATTATGTCAACCTAGGAATAGAGCGAAAATAATAATTGAATTTGTTGTAATAAAGCATGTTAAGCCGTTACAAACGAATAAATGATATAGAGCATCATGTTTATAAAGAAAAACAACAATTTATAGGGAATAATAAAGCAGTGTTGGAAGGTCTGGGAAAATTACTATTTGGGCAGTTCCGGTAGTTAAAACTGTAAGAAGATTGCCAGATATTATTAAGGACAAATTGAAACCAGTTCTTTGTCTTAATCCTTTGGAGCTAAATAAAGTTATCAAGAGAGAACATTATCCTATATCGACTAAAGAGGACATTTTGCGTAGATTAGCTGGGAAGCAGATCTTAACAGTATTGGACATGAAGGATGGGTTTTGTCAAATACTTTCAGATCAAGGATCTTCAGTTATTTGTACCTTTAATACGCCTAATAGGGTCGATATTGCTATAAAAGGTTACTGTTTGGATGGGCAAATAGTCCAGAAATTTGTCAGCGGGAGAGTGTCAGGATATTTGGAGATATTCCGGGTGTCTCAGTATATTTTGATGACATAATAATTGCATCTGAAGATGAGAAAGAGCAGGAAAATTTAGTGAATTTGGTATTAACGACAGCCAGAAAAAATAAAGTTGTATTTAATCCTGAAAAAACTCAATATAAGGTTAATACTTTGAAGTATTTGGGTTTTTATTTAACAAGGATGGAGTCAAGCCAGATACTAAGAAAATGGAGTCAATTGCTAATTTATCAGTACCTAAGGGCCATTCAACGATTTTTGGGAATGATGAATTTTTTGCATAATTTTATACCAAACATGTCAACGGAGTCTTACCCATTAAGACAGTTGCTAAATAAAGAGAGTGAATTTGGATGGGAAGAAAAACATCAACAATTGCATTTGACAAGTTAAAAAAATGTGTAATTAAAGCACAAGAGTTAACCCATTTTGACAACAATAAATTAATAACTATACAGAGTGATGCAAGTTTGTATGGAATAGAAGTATGCACTAGGATCCATAATTTTATTTATTGACACAAAATACAGATAGAAACTGATCATAAGTCTTTGATTAGTATATTGACAAAGGATATTAATAAAAGTTTTGCACAAATTCAAAGGATGTATGTTAAATTGTATTTACCAGGAACACGAATGTATATTGCTGATATGTTGTCAAGATATTCTGGAAATAATGAAAGTGTTGAGGATTGTAAGATTGATGAAGATGTTATACATGTAATTAGTATTCATGAATATTTGCCTATATCAGAGGACAAAGTTCGGGAATTCCAGATAGAAACAAGTAAGGACAAATGTTTGAGTGAAGTTTTGAAATATATTCATGAGGCGTGAAAGAAGCCTGTTAAAGGAGAAGAAAGTTATTAAAGTTAAGGACCAATTATTTGTGAAAGAAGGATTAATATTTAATGGTGATAAGATGGTAGTGCCAACCAGTATGAGACAAAGTATGTTAAAGTTAATACATGGTTAAGTCGAAAGCGAAAGCTAGAAGATTGTTGTATTGGCCTAAAATGGGGTAGGATATTAAAAGAATGGTTCACACTTGTCAAGAATTTGTTAAGTTTCAAAGGAGCAACGTTAAAGAGCCATTAATTTTGCATGATATCTCGACATTGCCACTTCATAAAGTTGCTATAGATATATGTGAATATAGGACAGTTATAGATCTGGTCACAGTTCATTATTTTAGTAAATGGATAGAGTTTGTGGAATTGTAGTCTAAATCGGAGAAAGATATTGTTTAATGAATGTATTAAATTGTTTGCTGTACATGGCATACCCATATATATCGTATGTGATAATAATCCTTTTAATAGTCATGAAATTAGAATCTTTGCTGGGAATTATGGTTTTACAATAATACATACTAGTCCCTAATATGCTAGGTCTAAAAGCCTTGCATTAAAGCAGTAGGAATTGCAAAAAAAAATAATTAAGAAAAGTAACGATGAAGCGGAAATCTACGAAGGGTTGTTAGAATATTCGCCAACACCAGTAGCTGGAGTTGAGTAAACACCTAGTCAAATATTAATGGGACGTAATGTAAGAAGAAAATTGCAGATAAGCAAGAAAATGTTACAACCAAAGTTAGTCGATGCAGAGGCACACAAAACGTTAATTTTTTTTAAAACACCTTTATAGGTATGGCTACTACAATCTTAAACATTATTAATTCATTAGTAGGGTTAACATTAGTACTTATGAGGTAAGCATAAGCTTGTATGGGTCTGCTAGACCAGTATCCAGTTCCCTTGAGATATAATTTTTATACGGTTAGTTCATGTAATTTGATCGTATGAGCCGCCTTATTTCGTTTGCATTGTCCAGTAGTTGTACGTCCTCAACGTTGAGAAGTCTCTTCTCATGTTTTATGGCACATTTCCGGATAACTTCGTCTATCAATTGTACTTCAAGATCATTGTGTATTTCCCTATTAGTCACAAATCGGTAGGCGTTGATGATCATTCGCAGAAATTTGTTTTGACTAAGTTGTATAAAGTCTCTATTGGATTAGAAGTACAACCCCATAGCTGAGCACCATACATCCATATTGTTTTGAAGATTGTATGGTAGACTAGTCTTTTACAATACAGGATCATTTTCGAATGATGCCCAATTAACCAGTACATTTGAAGTTGTTTTAATCGTGATGAGTTTTGTCCCACGTGATGTTTCCAGTTGAGCATTGAATCTAAATGCAGACCAAGGTATTTTGCCGATTCAGCCAGTGGCACTTGCACCGCATTGAGGTATATGTTAGACTGTTATTTTTGTTTCGGAGCATAAAGGTCACAAGAGTTGATCTGGTCATTGCTCGTTGAAGATTTTCCACTGCAATTAGTTGTGATTTGTCTACTGACATAATTACATTGTCGTCAGCGATTTAGGATGGGTCCCAATACGCTTCTCTGCGGAACTTCCGCTAGCGTTGGATAAAAGTCAGAACATGATTCAAGCAGCTGGCAATAATTTTGTGGTAGTATTTTGCTCATCTTCAATGTCAACTGCTTGTGCCAAACCCTATCAAAGGCCTGCGATACATCCAGAAATACGGCGGGGCAATATTTTTTCTTCTTCTAACGCTTGCTCAATTACCGTAGTTATTTGATCGACTTGATCTATTGTAGAGTAGTTATTCCTGAATCCAAATTGAAAATCAGGAACCTTTTATCATTGGCTTTAGACTTTTTTGTAGTAGTTTTTCAAACAGCTTTGATAAGATCCGAAGCAGTGAAATTGGTCTGTATGATGTTACTTCTTCGTCTGGTTTACCTGGTTTCTTTAGCATAATTATTTGTGCCGTTTTGAAGGATTTGGGTACATACTTCAATCTCATTCAGGAATTTAATAAGTATGTGATCATGATGATTGCTTTACGTGAAAGTTTCTTGAATAGACTCGGTGATATTTCATCAATTTCTGGTGCCTTTGTTTTTGGTTAAGACTTTTGTTAATTTCTTCAGCAATTTCCATAGGCATAACCCTTTTAAAATCCTGGTTTGGTTGGTAAACAGGTGTTACGTCAATGTTGGATTGAATGTCATGGGGTTTATACACTGTTGCTAGGTGTTGAGCAAATAGTTCCGCTTTTTGGTCTTGTCGAACCCAACTGCCTTGATCATTTTTTATAGGTGGTACTCGAACTAAATTAAATCGATTAAATTTTCCATAGAGAGTAGTTCTTATCCATTTCTGAATCTTGCCCACTTAAACAGCTGTCGAAGCAACCCTGTTTGAAGCTTTTAATTAGCCTATTGACTTTGTTACTTATTCGATTGAAAGTTGTCTAGTCAAAGGGATTTCTGGCCAGGTATTTGACTTCAATCTCCGCTTTGTCCTTTAATTCGGAAGTAGCTAGACTGGCGGCCATACGAGTGTATTCAATGAAAATGTTTGTTTGTTGTTCCAATTCTTCATTACTTTTACTACTAACTTTTAATTCAACTAGCCCTTCCAATTTTTCTCAATTCTCAAAACAAAGAGATCCTAATCCGTTGATCCGTTAGTAAGGTTTTGCTTTTTCTTTTTATTGATGACTATAGCGCTTACTGACAACAGTACAGGAATGTGATCAGATGTTAAGTCGTTAATTCCTTCGATTTCAGTGTAACTGGATGAAATACCTTTTATAATGAAGAAATCAAGTTGGTATTTTTCTGGTATTTTTCCTGCATCCGTTGGCCCCCCTGGGACAGATATTCGCATTTGTTTTCAAGAATGGCATTGAACAAAGCATTTCCTTTCCCAGGAGAAATTAGCCTGGAACCCCCAGCTGTATGTTTTATATTATAGTCCCCTCCAATAATAAATCTTGAACCAAGTCCATTGAAGATGTTATTAAGTTGTAACTTCGTTGGTGTATGCCGTGGAGGATAGTATTCTGCCGCAATATTTAGATCTGCGCTATTATATTGGATCGAGATAACCGTTCCTTGCATGAAGCTTTCACGAATATCTTCTTGTTGATTCTGTTTGATGTTAATTTTAATTAGTACAGTTGAACCACCTCTGCTTCTTTCACTAGGGTGGGTTGTCCAGTAGGTAATAAATTTCTTTATTCTGATAAAGCTTTTGTTGGAGAAGTGCGTTTCTAAACAATACTTCCAGTTCTTGGGCTCGTTGGTTTAGCCCATTAACGTTCCAGGTTACAATACGTATAGAAACGAGTTAATCATTTGTGTATATGGTGACTTTTTTTGCTTGGCAATGTACTTTCCAGTTTTCCCACCCTTTATGCTAAGTTACCAAGTGACTGTTGAATTTATTTACTAAGGATTTTAATAAATTCAAAGTTATTAGACTCGTTACTAAATTCTATGTGTTTGTTGTTTTGGTTTGATTTATCAGCAGATAATTTGGTGGTTTGCGCATAGGATAATCCAACTATGGATGGTGTGATTGTTGTTTGTAGTTCGCAGCTTTGGTTTGTACTCGCTGTACTACGCTTATTCTTTTATTCTGTTGACTTACAATTTTGTTCTGATATCCAGAGCGTCCTTTATAATTTGCAGTATGTCCTTTCTGTTGACAAAGAGCACATGAAGGTGCGATATCTGGTTGTTTATCTTATTTTGTTGTGTGATGATTGTCAGCACATTTAACACATTGGGTTTGACGATAGCAAAACTCTTGGTATGTCCAAGTTGTACATTGTGGAATGCCTTTTGTCTTGTTAGGTGGCTCAATTTTAACTATACAGTACGCAAGTTTCTTGATGTTGTATACTTTTTTATTGTTGTCTTTTTGTTTTAAGTCGATGTAAAACAATGGAGTGTTTCCTGCCTTTCACACCATTAGTTGTGACCATTTTGTATATGTTGGTAATACCTGCGACATCATGATCCATTTTCCTAAGTATGCTTTAATTTCATCGTGACTAATGGAAGATGTTAAGCCTCTGATTACCACTCTATAAGCCTTTTCGCTCTTCAGCTGTTAGGTTTCATATTCGATATTTTCTAGTTGGTTACTGGGTTCTTTTTTTAATTCTTCCAGTAATTTTTTGACCTTTCTGTAATCATTTTTATTTTGAAAGGTAATTTTTATGTCACTATTTGAAGACGCCTTAAAATTAGTTGACTTACTAGTGGTTTTTACTACTTTTTGTCGAAAAAGTTCAAACTTATTGATATTGCTCACGAAAGTGGGTGGAGGTAGTGGTATTTTTAGGTTTTTCTGTTCAATGTTACTGTTCACACTTTGTGCAATATTTTTTGGAGGAGTTCTCGTTTTTGTGCGCCTACGTTTCTTAGAATTTCTGTTATCAGCACCGAAAACTTCGCTTTCCAGTTCTTCCTCATTTGTGCAATACTCTTCTTGATTCAGAACATTGAATCTATTATTCTGTTGATAGACTGGGAATTACCGCAATAACAAGTTAAATTATTTTAATGACCATGTTGACTGAATGATGGCTGAATATGGTTTGAAGACAGATTATTAACTCGTGCTGAATCCTCAGCTTTGATATTTTTACTAGCTGTGCGATTAGTTTCTCAATTTTTTGAAATTTATTTAATAGCTCCTCACTGTTTTTAATATTTGTTAATGTACTCGGCAGTTGTTCTGATAATGAAGTTCCTTTTCCATTGGAGGCTGCATTGTTTTAAATATTTTATTGTTTGGTGATCTGATTGTAATAGAGCTCCTTCGGAATGAAAATTGCTCATCGTAACTCTTTTGATCGTTGGTAGAATTATGTAGCAACATTTGGTCCCCTCTATAGAATCCATGGGACCAACCTCCGAAGAGAACATCAGGTCTGCCACCTAGGGTATAAAGTTCCTTGTTTGTTTTATCCATTGCGTTTTGTTGTTTATAGTGTTATTACACTCGCCTCTAGAAGTTCAGCCATTGTGATACATTAACCATGTTGTAAATAGTTACAACTTTGGAATATAAACAAATGTATAATTGGCTATAAACGGTCAATGCCTAATTTCAATAGGGATTGAAATACACCCAAGACTCCCTAAAATGGAGCGTTAATGGATTAAGCGTTAATGAAGAGAGCAATAATAAAGTTTAAGTGAAGGAGATAAAGTGATAGTTCAGGATCACTTACAATTTTTGAGAATTTCACTCGTCTTGTTAGTTTCGTATAAAAAAAGATTCAAGAATAAGCCACTAGCTATAAAAAAATTACAATAAAGTTACAATAAAAAATAATAAAAGTTTTCTATATAATTAAAAGAATAGTTTAATTATCTTACTATAAAAAATTTATATAACTTTATTATAAAATATTAATCAATTAATATTATAAATTTATATCACACAATTTTATGTTTAATTAAAAAATTACAATACCTAATTTATACAAAACTTAAATTTATGCCTTAAAAAAACTATTACTAAAATCATTTAATTTAAATCAGTCTTGCTAATTAATTACATAAAACTATAAATAAATAATTAATAATTTTTTATGTTTTTTGATATTCGATGCTCCCTAACACTATATATCTATATCCTAAATTTAATTAATTAAAATTTATGCCATCGTCGATACACCATATAATTGTAATTGTTTTCGGGCCGACGCCAATTCAAATCGTAATTCCATATTTTCACGTTCCAAAAATGCCGCCCGTATCGCAATCTCATCCTCTTTGATGCGGCGACGATCACGTGACTTTTTGGCTGCAGCATTATTTTTTTTTCGTCGTTCGTAATACGCTTGATCTTTGATTGCGCCATTCGTCGAACCATTACTATTATTATTACTATCACTATCGTCGTTGCTATTACAATGGTTACTATTATTATTGTTGTTGTTGGTGATGATATGATTATATTTCTTGATATTATTATTTGTTGTTGTTATATCATTATTGTTATTACTATTCAAAATGGTTTTTGATAAAATTTCACTATTACTATGAATATTATGATTATCTCCACTTGCGCATGTTTTTGACGGGGTTCGTCGCATTTTTGGATTTGACACCGTTGGATATCCTCCGTTTGCCGCATGTATTTGTTCAAGCATCCGTTTTCGAAACGTAGTATATTTTTCAGCCGATTGTGAATCGAGTAAGGTGTCAGTGGCGGTAAACGAGGCGGCAATACTTAACGGATCGTGCGGATATGCTTTAAATGGTCGCGACAATTTTCCATCACGACCCATTATCATTGGATAGTTATTGTTCGATGACGATGTCGAACTGGCCGAAACATTTAAATTTGTCGACGTGATATTTGTTTCGGTCGAATCGATATGAGGACTTTTACACATTATTTGATTGGTGCCCATCAAATTTGGTGACGGTGTATTACGAAAACTATTTTGCAACGCTAACGAATGTTGATGAATATGAAAATTTGGTGAAAATTGTGATGATGCCGCCGATTTTATGATCGTTTGTACCGGATCGATTTCCGATGGTACGGGCGAATACGATTGTTCGTAGTGATTCGATTGCGAATGTATACTTTTTGGTGAATATTGTGAAATTTTATTACTATTGATCGGCGATCGTTCCCGATGGCTTAATGCATTCGGTGATCCTTCGTTACTGCTGAAACTCGACGTGTTCGATGGGGATGGAGTTTTGCGCGTTTCGATCGAGTCACGATGATGTGTGGGACGCGATAAATCCAATACACCGCCATTATTATACGTATCCGTTGGTGTGAATGCCGATTGTGGCGATGAATGAAATAATTTCGAATCAAGGATTCGTTCTGGAAAAATAATAAAAAAAAAAAAATTTAATAAATTTTGAAACTTTATCACATTATCACTAAAAACACAATTGTCACTATAATTTCACGCACGAAACACACCTCTTTTAAAATCCATTAGGAACTGGCTCATTTTAATGTTTTTTTTTTCACTTTAATTTTTCACGAAAAACAATTTTCTATTATTTTTATTTTTTTAACTAGTTAACTCCACACAGTGCGACAGGTATAAAACTATTTCAATAACTGACCAAAAATTTGACCATCATATATTATTTATAGGTTCGGTTTGTCATCAACAAAAAAAAAAAAAAAATTGTTAAATAGTTTTTGGTGGTGGTGTAATTGTGTTTTTGCCAAAATACGTACACATACACGCACAGTGAATAGTGTAAAATAGATAACCGAAATATAGTTTAACAATAGATAGATAAAACCCTTTTTGGGACCCTTTAACCAATCACATTCGAATACTATAGTGTGCGAATTTATTTTTTGTCCTGTTCCGTTTTGTGTGGGAGACATGTACAGCATTCGTTTAAGATGTCGAAAAATCTTTTTAAATAAGATTTTGGGAAAAGGGTGAACTGAATATTGTGTAGATGTGTATGTGGGGGTGGATGGTATATATTATATATACAGAATAATTTTTGTCTTTAAAGTATTGTAGATGATGGACAGGTCAAAAAATGATTAATATTTCATAAAAATTTATGAAACTGCAAGATTAAGGATTATTAGTTATTTGAGATTTTATTTGTTTGTTTAACTTTTTATGTATATACATTCTTAGTTTTATGATTGTTTAACGGGACAACCTAGGAAATACACTATTGACTGTTGTCATGTCGAACTTCTTGCTAATGCGATTTTATAGGCATGTTGAATGAGAATCTTGCATTTATTATAGCATCTAGTGTTTATAATAGAGGCCTCTATTTGACTTATGTTAATTTAAATTTTTACTGTGCGAAATTTTGATAAATTTTCTGCAAACAATTTCTTTGAAATCTGGGGGCTTTTTAATCATCTAATCACCTAAATAATGTTTTCAATTTTAACTGATGTGGTCATTAGTACTGGGCCAAAAATATATCTTTACTTTGGTGGAATCGATCCTTCAGTTTTACCACCATCTATTAAAAACAATATTATCTCTTGGTCCAACAAACATTCAGTTGTTTCACCCAAGCACCCAAAAAAATATTCGGACCCACTATCCACAATATTTCTAAAAGATCGGTCATGTGATAACCTGCTTAGAGCCTTGGAAAATCCAAATGAACTATCGAATGACTGAAACGGTTCACTAACCAAAGAGCCGGGCAGATTTAATTTCTTTTATTGTTTTAAGGTTGACTTCAAATGCAAGCGTGCATCCTTTTATCAACCTTTTTAATAAAATCCTCGTTTATGACTACTTTTCAGAACAATAGAAATGTTCGACAATGAACTTATTTTTCAATCAGAATCTCGATGTGATTATAGAGGAAATTATAGAAATTATAGAGTATGCAAATACTGTAAAAGAGAACCCAAACCTTTTTAAAAAAATTTAATGGCTAATTTGATCTTTGACTTTAATCGATATTATCTCTTCGAGTGTTCCTCAGGAGTCAGGGTAGACATTTAGGTCAATTATTTTTATTTAATTTATAAATGTTGTGGTAACTTTTTGAGGCATCCGGTATTCATCTATACGCACGACAAAACAATTTCGAATGCCGAATATAAAATAAATTTTCAGCCTGATCTATATACCTTCTCATCTTGACGCTCTATGCAGACATTGAATTTTAATTTGGTTAAATGCAATATAATCTGTTTCAGTTGTTGATATCAAACATAACTTTTTTTTGTGTTTTTGAACTCTGCAATCTTTTCTGGGGCCGAAGCTCTTCAAACTCTTTCGCGGTTAATTTTTGATGAATATAGGTTCGCTTTAAATTCATTTACTCTTTGCATTGCTCTAGCCAGCCTGTACTGGCATGGCTGATGGTTCGGCCCTTGGATTCTGCACTCCAACAGGGGGTCATAGTTGTGTTCATCGTCATCACCGATCGTAATCAGGTGATGAAAAATCTCTTTTGCAATCCTTACCCGTTTGGATTCGAACCCAGTATCTACCGTTCCAAACACCGAAGCTTTAACCACTGCGCTAATTGCTCGGTATCATAACTATTACCGTCAAGATAATAAAGTGATAACTAGAATTTACTCAATCAAAGTTCTGAACATTAGTTTTAACCCGAATTTATCATTGCTAAAGCGATCTGGTCCTTGTATAGTTGGTGACACTCCTAGCCTCGTACTTCTAAACGTGAATCTTTGACTTGTCGTAGGATTAAACAAAGGTTTACTGCCACATCCGTAATAAACTTCAATGTTCGCCAGATCAACAAGGCTGTTTTGGATTTTAAAGCAGTTGATAACTGTATGTGTAAACTACGTGTACGCATGTGACTAGCCCAAACCAAATTTAAAAACCTGTTTAACAAAAGTTTGGATAATCTGCTAGGATCCATAACGGAGCATGGCGTTAGAATAGTGACTGGTGACTTATATGCTAAATCTGAAAAAAATCAGGCTGACCTATGTAGCGACCAATAGTGGAGACAGAATGATAAACTGTGTGTACGCGCATGGCCTTTTTATGGCTAGCAGATTCCTTCCTCATAAAAACATCCAATGGCAAACATACACACACTTTCGTAAGACGTCCCAAAGTCAAATTGACCATGTGTTAATTTCTAAGGGAAGATCTCCGGTCATCCAAGAAATGAGATCTTACCGATCGACTGCCAAATTTGAAGGCAGTGATCAGTTGGTCACTGCAAAGCTAAGATAACAGTTCTCGTACGAGTCGGGGATCACAGGAAAACGAAACTTACGTTTCAACTGTGAAGGTTTGATAAACGTAAATGAGAAAACCCAATTTCAAAATCTTGTTAGCACTAGCGTCATAGAAACCAACCAACCCGATATGTGAACGCTCCATAGAAGATATTGAAAATTTCGTTTGTCAGTGTTGCCCAGACGATTCTAGATATGGTAAAAATTAAACCCAAAAATGATTGGTTTGATAAGGAGTATCGTTTTGCTGTCGGGCAACAGAATATAGCCTTTAAAGAACCACGAATATGTTTTACAATCTCACGAAACAACAAAGCGGTCCTTGCAAGGAGAACTGTCAGGCGAATTGGTAGACGGAAAAAGTGTGAATGGTGGAAGACTGAAGTCTTAAGAGTCACTGGACTGAACGATACCTTAAGACTTAGCTATATCGCAATTTGGGACCAAGATGGAAACCTCCGTTTAAACATCAACGCAGTGATCGATACTTGGAAGGAGCATTTCTCTGATTTACTAAATTGTTAACAAGTTAGTGTCAAATGCTGTATTTGATAAATTATTAAATACAGACTGAGGAGATGTGCATATAGGTACTTATCCTACGAGAAATTCACACTGTCCATGAAGAGACTAAAACGAAACCGTTTCACTGGACTTGATTGATAATTATGCTCTTGATTTTTTTGGAGGGGATACTTTGTGGAACTATCTTCGATCTTATTCGATTAGTATATGACAAAACGAAGTTATGCTTGGTGACCAGGTGGCCGCGTGGCGTCCTATCCTTTAAAAAGAAGGTCGCTCAAAATGCGTAAACTATCGCGTTATCATAGCTCTTCTTTGCACAGCATACAAATTACTGTCTTACATAATATTGGAGATAACCACTCCTCTGACGGAGAAAATTGTAGGTGACTATCAAGGAGGATTTCGCGCGAATCGATCAGTTATTCATCAAGTTTTTTTGGCTAAGAATGATTCTAAATATTAAGAGAGATCTCGTGTCGTATATCAGGTGTTCTTGGATTTTCAACAAGCCTATACGACTCAATCTATTGAGATAGCTTATGATTTGCTCTGCGTTGTCTGGGAATACCTGAAAAATGTGTGCGTTTGTGTAAACTGACTGTAATGCAGTCACAATGCTGTCAAAGTTGAAAAATTAATCTTTTGTAAATGTGAAACACGTCAGGACAGTATTTGTTCAGTCAGTTCAACCAGGTTCTGGCATACGCAGATGATTGATATCTGTATGATTAGACTGAATGGCAACGGTGTCAAAGAACTACGTTTTCCATGTACTCAGCTTTCTTTGGTCTCAAAATAAATGAGTCCAAAACAAAATATATAATCGCTGGTTTTACATACTAAGACGCAATGAATTTTAGTAGTATGGTGACCACAGATTTGTAGGAGTGACAAGTTTTAATGCTTCGGGTCTCTTGTCACTTATCATAACGTTGTGGGAGAGGATATAAATGGGCAAAATATCTAATACCTAATACCTAATAAAGTAAAATACAAATTTCGACAAGGTGTTGATTTAAGGTGTCTAGAACAATATGACGAACAAGCTCCCGAACGAAAAAAGCTGAGTGAAAAACATGGAAGAAAGCTGAGTGAAAAACATAGCTAGTGAAAGTCATCCTAAGCGTCTGAAGGTGCAAAAGTCTACCGGCAAGGTTATGGCAACTGTATTATGGGGTACGTGGGACCAAAAAATCATTGACTACCATAAAAATAGAAAACCATCCATAGCGAATATGGCATTAATGGTGCATTTAAAAGATAAAATCCCTGAAAAAAGGCCACAAATAAAGAAGAAAAAAGAAATCTTTCACCAAGACAATGCACCGTGGCCCAGGTCTTTAAAAACGATGGCTAAACTACACGAACTGTGCTTCGAATTGTTTCCCCATACACTATATCTTTATCTGGCCCTTATTGATTACTGGCTGTTTGCAGAACTTAAAAATTTGCCCTAGGAAAAGAGATTCGGGTCTAATGATACAGTCACCGCTGAGGCCAGTTTTGAAGCCAAGATTAAATCGTTTTACTTGATAAAGAAATCAAGCAAACTGCATCTAAAAAAACACAGAAATTAAGTTACCAATACAAGGGTTGGAAAAAATGTTCACGGTTGGAGAAATTGAGAGTTTTAAAGTCACAAATGTTAAGACACTCTTGCTATAGAATGATTCCATGCAAACTCCAAATATTTTAAAGTTACACACTTTCAAACAGGTTTTGCAAACGGTATATGTCATTTAGTTACTAATCAATTTTAGTAATTGATTCTGGAGGTCCTCGAGGCAACGTTTTATAACATCAGTCAAACCAGGTGGATCCTTTCAAATAAAGACGAACTGAAATTTATTTATTTATTTATTTATCATTTTATCTATTATGCAAAAATATACAAGTATTATAAAAAAACACACAACAACAGAAATATAATTACAGTAAAATAATTAAACAACTTCGTCCGTTTTTTAAACAGCCCTCTTGAAATATTAAAATCAAAACAGCCGTAACACTCATTGAATGCATTAAAAATAATAATGAGAGGAGCTGAATTTTTAAAATTATAAGTGCAAAAAGGAATACGCAATAAACCTGGGCGCGATCTTAAGGCTCGCTGAGGAGCATTAACACAAAACTTGTCAAGCAACTCGGGACAGTAAAGTTTAGAGCAAAGAAGATCGCGAGCAAACGAAGCACAGGCTCTCTTACGTCTTCTTTCTAACGTTTGTAAATTTATTAAGGCAAGCCGATTTTTATAAGGTTCACCAACAAAACCACAGTTTAAGTTAGGTAAACGACGTAATGCATAGATCAAAAACTGTTTTTGAATACTTTCGATCCTCACCGAATGAGTAACATAATAAGTATCCCAAAGAGGGTCACAGAAACTCCTTCCCATTACGCTTAATAAACCCCGATAATTACTTACATTGTAGCTTACATGCTTATCAAATGTAAGGTTGATTGAAAAAAACGCCAAAATCGCGAATATCGCATACTTTACAAAGCTGTGCATCCATTAAAAAATACGAAGCCTCTACACAAGACAAATGCGATCTACAAAAAGAAACAACTTTGCATTTACATGTATTCAAGGGCAATTTATTTCTGGTTACCAGTCACAAAAGAAATCGAACTCGCGTTGAACCTGTACAGTATAACTTAATGAATTAATTGCAGCACAGTCATCAGCAATACAATAGACACTCACAGAACTTGAAACACTGAACAACATCATTAATAAACACCGCGAATAGTAACGGTTCAAGGTGGCTACCCTGCGGAACACCAGACGGAATAACAAATTCGAAAGAACGATCCTGGAAAATACTCACACATTGTTTTCTAGATGTCAGGTACCGAGCGATCCTTTTGATTGGAATGAAATCAGATCCGAAGTCAATCAATTTCTGTAGAAGGATCCTGTGATTTAGTCTGTCGAAGGCTTTCAAAAAGTCTGTGTAGATCACATCAACTTGGCCGTTATTACCCACAGTTTCAAAGACGTAAATCGAAAAAACCATCAAATTAGTAATTGTAGATTTGCCCTGAGTAAGCCCATGCTGACGAAAACTTATTGCTATAAGACTCTCTAATCTAGATTTGACCAAAGATTCAAAAAGCTTTGGAATAGGTTATTATAGTATAGAAATCATTCTGTATGACTTAATATCGCTCCTTTTTCCAGATTTTAAAATGGGGACAATAAAAGAATTTTTCCAAATATCAGGAAATACTCCACATGAAAGACTCTCATTGAACAAATAATGTAACGGTTCGAACAAAGAAAGTGCACATTTTCTCAAAATCCGTGGTGCGATGCCACCAGGACCAGCTTTTACTGCTATATCCAAACCTTGTAGTCCTTTTAAAATATCGGAGACCCTAAACTGCATAATGGGATATGAGTTGTTAAGATCATCTAAAGTGTAAGGAACATCCTAATTATCAAAACAATCCTGGCAAAAATTGGCAAACGCGTGACATATTTTCTGAGAAGTAGAGTAAGCAACATTATCGCATGACATAATCCTTGGATAGCCACGTGATTTCCTTTTCAGATTAATATATGCAAAAAATGTTTCGAATTAATCGAAATTTCACTTTCTATCTGTAAATCGTACATTTGGTAAAGAAAATCATTAAGATATTTAAACTCTTTGCTTAAAATACGGTATTTAGTTTTATCGTAAACATCATTAGAGCACCTAAAAGTCTTAACAGCTCTAGACGGCTCCGCATACGTCGTTTCCACCAAAACCTTTCGATCAAATAATTTAAAACCACTCATTACAATACTATAAAACTTTTACAGTATCCGAAATGTTCAATAAGCGTAATAAAGCTGTCCAATCAACTTTATCAAAATAGAGGTTTAGCGACGGCACATCAGCATTCTTGAAAGAAGTTAGAAGTGTTATCAACTGATGATCTTATAAACTCATCGTCAATCCAGCTCCAGTGAATTTTCGGAAGGTTAAAGTCACTCACATGCAGCAGTTGATCAGTATTATCGTAAAGTGTAAGAACATCGTTAAAAATAAAATCAATTAATCCGCGGTAAACATCAGCAGTACTGCCAAACAGTGTATAAATTCCCATAATAAACAGCCAAAAAGAACATAATTTTACTTATACAATAATTGATTCGACATAATCGCAGATGAGATTAATATGATGAAATTCAAGCTTATTGTTAACGGTATATAGGATGAGTATATAGCCTGAGATTAAGTACGGATTCCACTATTGTTGTGATAATATATAATTAAACAATTATTGATGTACTAATCATAAGCTTTTCTAATTCTGAAGAATTGGCCACATTACCCGAAAACAATAACTGTAAACTTTTGTATGCGATTAGAAAGTAATTTTGTTTTTTGGACGCAACCTTTAAAAAAGCTTGTTGCATTAGGAGATCGCTAGATGAGACTATCCTGTTGATCTGCATTAAGTTTTGTAAAAATATTAGCGTTCTAATTCACATCATTATACAGTTCAATCAGTGAAAAGAATCTATGGTTTGGCTTCCCACCACAATGTTAGATTTGAGTGGCTTGTTATTAAAGCCATAGTTTCATCTTAATACTATCAATTTTTAACTCGAAATTTTAACACTTGAACTAGTCTACTCCGTCATTTAACATAGCAAACTCATTAATGTATATATAGGTTTGTCCACCTAAATCCGGCAAAAGCAAAGAAAAGCAACGAAATTTAGATTTTGGATCAACGATGGATGCAATTTCTTTGTAAAGCGGCTTTTGCTAACCTAACTAACTTACAAATTTTCTAATCTTAATCCAAAGAACCCTGGTACTCTCGTCAATTTTTTCAACTTACAATTAGAAAGCTGATTCGCAAAGTCATCCTCACATTTTTTGACATTGGTGAATTAATTTTTCATAGCTGGTGTCAGAGGTGGACTGTTGTTGTTGAAACATATTTTTTTAATGCTAACAGATAAGAAATAATGGTGGGTTATGATGGAGCCTCTGGTTTTTGCAATTTTAACAAAAAAAAATTTAAACTGTTCAATCATAAAGTATTTTGTTCAACTGGTCCCTATTAAGGAAGGCCAAACTGTGCTTCAGATATATTTTTGTTGTTGCTTCACATTTCCTTGACTAACCAAACGCGGCTAATGTATAATTATCAAAGATAAACCAAATAGAATACCGTGGGGCGAGTGGCAGAGAGAGTTAAGGCAGCAGTATCTTTACCAAGGAAGTCAATCATCCATATGCGAGGTTATATAAAATAAGTAACCAATTGGGAAAATTCAAAACAAATCGAAAATCTCCCCCCTGTTAGGTTAGTATCCTTTACCTAGTGGCACTAAACGGATAGGATTCAATGAACTATTCATTCATTAATCTGAATTCAAAATAAATCCTTGAAGAATAAACAAACACAAATATCGACCATTGGCTATACAAGGTAACGAACTGGCAACTGGAAGATAAGTACTCTAACATCCAGGTAAGCATCAAGATTCAAGGTAATAAGTAGGAAAGGGCTGCATTTCCTTTTCGAACGTATATATATATATATATATATATATATATATATATATATATATATATATATATATATATATATATACACATATATATATATATATATATATATATATATATATATATATATATATATATATATATATATATATATATATATATATATATATATATATATAAACATCGCTTTAACAGCGATATCGATATTGATAATAACGTCGAACGCAACAATTGTAACCGATAATACAAGTATGATGTCACACATGGGTAAAAAATCATCAATTAGTAATAGCAACATTTAAAGTAAAACCTGCCCACTGTAAAATACGCAAGGAACAACAAGAATAAATTTAACATAGACAGGTTGAGAATTGCCGGCAACAGATTTGCCTTTAGTAAAGCCCTGCAACTTAACATTACCAATAATGAAACTGGCACAGTTGCTGACAAATGGTTTCAAAAATATAGAAGAAGCCTATTGTACTTGGATGCCAAGATAACACGAGGAAACCGTGGGTAAGATATGATACCAGAAAAAAAATGAGGAACAACATAAACTTAAGCAACAATTGTGTCTTCAAAACACGACTGAAATTAGAAGATAATAAGAAGATACAGTACTCAGGTAAAGAAAAAGGCATTCTCGAAACAACCAAAGAAGCTGCAGCAGACAGAAACATGCTCTCATCAATTCGTCAACCAACATACCACAAATTAGGGATGCAGTATGTCAAACTTTAACTGGAATGAATTCTTCGAAGATAAGAGACTGAAGAAAATGAAGCACATCCAGATGGAAACTATAACGAAGCAATCAACACCCATCCACCAAAGAAGAGGAATGTCACAAGTGCCATAAGAAAGTTAAATAACAACATAGCTGCTGTCGGCCAACATTCCAGCTGATCTACTAAATGGTGATATATTTACAGCAGCGACGGTTTTACTACCATAATTACTGGCTGTTTAGAGTACAGGTAGAATACTAGAGAGATGGACAGGAGAAATAACTACAACAATCCCAAAGAAGAGCAACTGAAAAGAATGTAAGAATTAGAAAGGAATCCCCTCCTCAACAGCATAATAAAATTGTTATCCATGGTCATCCTTGAGTGTATCTTACCTGTACACCACAATCACAGACGATTTGACCTGTACCTACTCTTCGTGGACATTAAGCGACCGTTTGATTCGATTAATAAAAGCGCAATTTGGAAGGCACTTAATGAAATTGGCATTCCGAGGTAAATAGTAGACCTCATCAAAGAAATGTACCGGGGTGCTGGAAATAGAGTTCGATATAAGGACAAACACAGTGATTATACCACAACACACGAGGATATAGACAGGAATGTGTACTATACAGTGGGGTTGTTCTCAATAGTGTTAGACAATGTAATGCGCTGACTAGACGTATCAAACCCAATCAATTGGACCAATCGTGGCCCAATCATGGCCAATCAAGCCTTTTTCATTGGATACGACTGGGATAAAAACTAAACGTGATTCAGGTTGTGATTTATCAATTTCTTAGAAAAGCTGCTTCACAGCAATGTGGATTGAATCATGTATTTTTGAAATGGATTACTCTTGTATACAGAGAAAATTTATGAAAAATTGATCAGGGAAATTTCTCAAACCTTTATGATAACAAGCAATCAATTTTATTATCGGTGATTCTGAAGCTGCCTTTATTTGTTTGAATAAAAATTCATTGAGCGTGGAGTCCTTATTTTTTACGCGTTAATTTCAATGTAAGTTTAGATCTAAAAACTTCATTTTACCATAATATCAGCTGGAATTTCCTTCAATTGTCGTCGGGGTAAAATGCTCCTAGTTTTTGGCCTACTTAGAATGCACAAGTAATCGATCAGTAACTAACTGTGCTGATAAAACGAGTGCTCTGTAATTCCTAAAAAAATTGAGATTATTTACTTTATCTCAAACTGTGAGTTGACGATTCATTGATAGAAGAATTCCTACTAATCATTTGTGCAACATTCTGACATTTTTTTATCTGCATTCGTATTTTGGATGTGGTAACATAGTTGCTATGAATGAAATAGTTGATGGACACATGACGAAGATAACATTTTAGCAACAGTGTCCATTATCGCCATACCAAAATGAAACAATTCTTTATGAACTAATAAAAAAATTCATGGAAATCGACGAAACCTTGAAAGACCTTGATAAATTGGCCATCTCGCCAAAAATGCTAATAATTCGTCTTAATCCTATCCAATAAACATATAACTATATATAAATAAAATAAACCCTTCAATTGGGTCAATTACATATTTTCAAATTCATAAATTAAAAATTAGGTAAGAAGTGAAAAATTGCAAGAAACAAAAGATTTACTTGACCATTCTTCAACAATAGTCGAACTGGCCAAAAAACCTTTTTCTAACATCTGAATACATTTCTTTTGATGCCTTCAAATATTCGTACAAAAGAAAATATTTAACTTTTAAACAATTAACCCATTTCTTTTTATTGTACTGTGTGTGTGTATGTGTAACAAAAACTCTTCTTAACCTTAACCGTGTTTCAAGAAAGTATTGAAATTTATTTATGGTCTTAAGACAATAAATTGCTTAATGATTTAAAATTATTAGGTATACCTCGTAAATAAATTGCCGATTTTAGCATAAGTCAATAATTTTATTGACGGCTTGAGTATACAAATGGGCGGTCAATATAGTACTGATTTTTGAAGGGACTGTGATTTCGTTTTTATCGATTTATTGATGGAATTTTTTTTATTACTTTACTCATAATGTTATGGCGTTTTAAAATTGAAAGGATAACGAACATTGGATATAACACACATTTACTGTATAGAGTTAGATGGGAAAACGGTATGATGACTTTTTACCTCGTACCGTGGTTGATAATCCATAAGATTTGATTTACCGCTTAAAAAAGAATCATGGCTGTCTTGTATCATATCAACAATCTAACAATGGGATTTTTGATCACGAATATCTTTTATTGCAAAATAGACAATATATATCTGGATCCTAAGGTGTATGATGACTCCCTTTATTCATTTAAAGAAATACCGAAGCTTAGCAAAGTTGACATATAGTTGACATATAGGCAAAACCGTTATTGAAGAAATGCGATATTTTTACTAATTGCTGCATTTGATTTTAATCATATTAAGGCAAATAACCGGTTCGATTGCTGGGCTGAAGTCCTTCCGTAGGTTAGCGTAAGTTAGAGTGACTGCTACCACACACTTAGATCGTGATCGGTTCTATTACTTATGAGCATCTTACTTATAAACATAGGAAGTGAACCTATGCCTTATCTTCCTCTTTGTTCATACAGCTTCTGCAGAGGTTATTACTCTCCAGTTCATTCTCGTAAGTTTACCTAAAACGCAGTGTATTGTGGGTCCATCGTTGACCGTTTTTATCCTGCTTTGTCACATGTGAGGGTGTTAATCCACTTCTCAAATGCCAGGGCCGTTTTTATATTTTTAAGCACCAGTCTAAGCGCCGTAAAAGATTTGCTCACAGCTGCTTTATCTAGTATCAGTTGAAGAATCGTTCTTTGCCTAGCAAATTTTTCTGCTCTGCAGTTTCCCTTTACGTTTAAGTAACCAGAGATGTTAAAATGCACACTTATTTCGTTAAAAGCTAATCGGTCACCAACTTTGAATGCCAACTTTGAATCCAGAGAAACTGCTCTCTGAGACCAAATTGCCAATTAACTGTCCACATATATTGCAATATCTTACATTGATATCACATTTTGCCTCAATTTAATCAAGTCATAAAAATCAGGCACATTTGATGGAACTAAATCCCAAGTCGTAGAAACACTTGATTGTCAAGAAGTTTTTACATTACTTTACAGTAGAGATGATTTCAGAACTTATGATGTTGGATTTCTTCTAGGGTCATGGGTAAAACGACTGTTATGGGTTTTAAGGCAGGATTTTATGGATTAGGTAACAAGCTAAAATCTTATATACTTCAACCATTTAAATGATCATATGGGAACCACTTTGGATCACGACGCCAGAACAGTGATTGGTGATCTTGATTACTATAACTGGCCAATATTAGATTGACTTATGTAAAAATATAGGTCCGCACTCCAATAATGGGGAAAGGATGTAGTTTGGAATTTGTAGACCGAAAAGAGTAAATGTGGGAAAACAGAAGTCTTAAGAGTACAACAACTTATTAACAATGAACACAGTTCAAGTAATTTCTTTAAAGTATATAGAGTCACCTGACTATACCATACTTTCAGACCTATATAGCCATTGCCATTTAGCACTGGGATGGAAACCTCAGTAATAACATTGATGCGGTACTCGACGCTTAGAAGGGTCTTTTTGTCATTTGCTTAGTTCAATATTAAAGTCTTAGTGTCAAATACTTTAAATGATAGTTATCTAACATTTATACTGTGGAGTCGTGCATGTTGACCTTTCTAATAAGATTTTAAATTCTAAAGTAGTATCCTAAATACATTAAGACGTAAATAATTTTAACATTCCCCTTTATATTCAGAGGCGAAACTTTGTAAAATAATCTTTTCAACCTTATTCGATTAATTTAAAATAGCAAAATAACGCCCGAGTGCTTTAAAGTGGTGGCGCTATGCCCTATATTCAAGAAAGGAAATCATATAAAAAACCAAAACTACTACGGCATATAGCTCTGATTAACATACAACATTTCCTCCGACAAAGCCACAAAGAAGTGATTCTCTCCAATTATGTCTAAGACAGTAATACACTATTGGAGCGAATTACTATTCTGGTGGAGAAAATTGTAGGTATCTTAACTTCATCTTCTATTGGCAACCAATTTTGTAAATCTGATGTACGTCATAATATGCTTTGTAATGTTTTGATGACTATCCAATTCAGATAAAATTCTCCTAGACCAAGGACAATTTTATCTGAATCGGATAGTCACTTTTCATGTTTTTTTAGCTAAAGATGGGGTTTTTCCAAACATAGCGAAGCATATTATGATGTACACCAGGTTTCCAAAATTGGTTGCTAATAGAAGATGCAGTTAAGATACATATCTAAAAACAAGAAAGAACTGAGAACAATCAAGATAAAAAAGAAGGATTTAATAATAGCGAGAAAGTACAAAATATCTTCAACATTAAAGATATTCCCTAACATGATGGTTAAAATAGAACCACTAAAAAAGAACCCGAGGCTAATACCTTAAAAATGCAGGGGCTCCAAAAATAGAGCGGTCAAGAGCCTAGATGCGTAAACTGTGCTGGAACACATTGCAACAGATATTTATGCATACATTTATGCATAATAAAACCTTATTGAAGGAATATGTCGAAACGTAGCAGTCATAAATTATTTAAACATCGTCACTTTTATACTAAGACTGTGTCCGAAACCCTTGATAAATATTTGTAAATAAAATTTTTGACATTTATTTGAAAAATATACATCCCCCTACATTTCCAATTTTTTATTACGCTATCCGAAAAGTATATTAATTGATTGAAATATTCCTCCTTATTTGTTGTTAAACACCTCCACATAGGACAAAATTGGCGTATTTCAAATGTGTCGAAAACATAAAAAAAATTGAAGAATACAAAAATTGAAGCGTCGTCGCTGAAATAGCTTTTTGTAAGAAGCTATGAACTAGCGGACAGTGGGACTATTATTGGATCCTAATCTACTTCGCACTAAACAAAAAATAGTTCCAAGTAGACTTGATTAAGTTTATAATATGGTATAAACTTTAAAGCTTCTGTTTTGATATATCGTTCGTATAATATGGTGATCGATTTTCAATCCCATTGTTATAGGTTTCAATCCCCGTTTATAGGTTGTTTCAATCCCATTTGACTCATATTTTGTTAGTTTAAAATATCAAACATGCGACTGATATGGCTAATAAAATTTATTGTTGCTTCGCATTCCTGGAATTCTGGAATGCGTAAGTTTTGGGAAACAAATTCCAAAGCATCAGCAATTGATATACTAAGAGCTTGTACCGCCAATTGAAAAATACACGTATGCCCTTTTCAATTTATTTCCCAAATGCAAATATTCATCTTCTTGCAATTTTACAAGTTCTTCTAAAAATTTCCAATCCACTAGCCCACCATTAGCATTCAAAATCGATCCTTTCTCGCCCAAGCAATTTCTAATATTTTTCATAGCATGTGGCATGACAATTAAAAAATTTTCGGTTGTTGAAATTTTGGCGCGACTATATTTAAATGTAGGATCCAAATGTGGGACAGTTGTTGAACAACCCAAATTATTCGTCAAAGTAAAATTGACAGGGCCATTAAATGTAAGGCCTATTACTTTCACACTAGTTACAAATTTTCGAGATAAATTCTAACTAAATTTTCTTTTTGTGGTGCGTTAAGATTTGCTATTGGGAAGTATCCTAAAGACATTTTCAGGTATTTATTAAAAAAAAACAGGCCCAGCATTCACTTTTCTGTACCATCCTTTTTCCAGTGAGGTAACATATTGTTAAACATGCGTCGAACATATTCATACGCTTTCGGCGAGTGAAAAATTTAAATTTAATGAAAACGTTTTTATATGTTCGTAGTATTTTTTGGGAATCATTAAATAATGTATTCCGAAGCTGCCTCTGTAATATTGACGTCACCGGTTTCGATAATCCGATTAAATTGACTAATTCTTCCCCGGGAGTAACATCTTCTTTCAAGGGATACGATTTTTGTTTTGACCAAACTAATTTTAATTTGATTTTTCGTCTTATCTGTGTGGATTTATTCGTTATTTTTTTCAAAGGCAACGACATCTCCGTATCTGTTGACGTTTTTAAAGCAGATTTTAAAGTTATCTTCGCTTAATCTTGCAATATTTGAGGCGATCTCGCCACTAAACTTTCTGATTTTTTTGTTTTGACGGTGATGAATCGTTATCACTGTTATCGCTAATTCACCACGATGATTGAGCTTTACAATTTTAATAACGAAATGACAAATGATTCGTACATTAAACAAAAACCCTAATAGGTACAAAAAAACCTACGCCTCTGCTTTTTTAAATCGAAAATTTTAATGTCAAAGTGGACTGGTTTCTTTTATAATTATGATGTTTCTCATATATTTGATGCAAATTTAAATTATATAAGTTTTATTAAGTAATAAAGGTAATTGAAAAAATTCGAAGAGATAGACACTATACACTTTCAATAATTTCATAATGTTTAAAAAAATTGTAACTATTCGCACTAATTTTCATTTAAACACAAACGTTTTCATTTTTGACGTAACAACAATACGCAAAATTTGTTTTTTTCCTATTGAATTTTACACACACTTTATCCATATATTTAAGAAAAATTACATTTAATTGTGTGCATTGTAAATTGAAATTGTCATAGCAACGAAAAAGTTCAAATTTTTCTTATGTTGTTTTTGAATGGTACTATTACAAAACTAAGCAGTAAATTTGATATCATTGTTTGTATATCCGAGTGTGCTATGCGATTATTTTGGCTTTTAGATATTATTATTTTTTTAATTATTAGGCTTGGCTCCAAGATAGACAGCCATATCCCAAGAATTTATCTATTACAATTTTATTTATACAGTTTTATTTATACATATTTATTTACCTTAACGGAAACGGACACCCCCTATTCACATTATTTCTTTTATATCAAATTATTACACCACTCATTCTAACAAAATATGATACATTTCCTTGTAAACCAAACCTCCTCATTCATTACTATTGTTAAATCACTTGCATTCCGAAAGATGTTGAAATTCGCTCTATTACAGCTAAATTTTGGACAGACTAATACGAGATGTTCAACATCCTCCACACTTTTACACAACTCACAATTCTTATCCTCACTCAATCGACGTTTCCACAAGCATTCTTTCCAATTTCCATGGTTCAGTCTGATTCGCTCGATTGTTCTTAACATTCGTGTATCCCCTTTGAGTTGCTTAAAAAAGAGGGTCTCAAAAGGGCACTGCATAGCTCTCTTTTGGCTTTTATTATAGAAAGTTTTGGTATTTGTCAAAAATTATCATAGCAACTGACCGTGGTAATTTGGGTCTTCGATTTTATCAAATAAATGTCAAAAATTTGTTAATCGATTAAATTAAAGATAGTCATGTGTACTATAAACTAAAAATAGTGTTGCCATCTAGGAAATAAACAGCAGGTGATATCCATAAAACACTATTTAAAAAACAACAATTCTGACACTCCCACTGTTCTATGGAATATCAGAATCCTCTTCAAGTTTGTAGCACATTCTGTTGCGATGAATTTCGAAGATTCTTCTTTTCAAAGGTTTGGTGAAGATATCTGCTGGCTGTTCCTTGGTGTTGATGTATTTGAGTTGAAAAATTTTCTTGTCATAATGTTCTCGGATGTAGGGATATGGTACGTTAATATGTTTACTTCGCTTGTGAAGAACAGGATTTTTAATCAATTTAAGCGTACTTGATTGTCAATATAGAGAGTGGTAGCAATATTTTGATAGGGATATATCACTTCGATTAACATTAAGTACCAAACTATTTCCTTGACTGTTTGAAAGGCTGCAATGTATTCCGAATAAGTGGTAGAGGTGGCGACTGTAGAGTGTCTTTGAGAACACCAGCTAACAACACATCCGTTCCAAATAACTATAAATTCTGTAGTTGATTTGCGTGTTTCAATATGTCCTGCAAAATCTACATCACTGTAGCCACATAAGGATAATATTTTCTGTTTCTTAAAGTGCAAACCGTAATCAACAGCTCCTTTTAGATATTCATTATTCTCTTGACTGCATTCCAATGCAATTTCGTTGGTTTTCCATATATCGACTAACCATACTAACCGAAAAGGATATATCTGGTCTTGTACTTTTTGATAAATATAACAAGCTGTCCACAGCTTCACTATAGAGAGCAGTTGTTAGTTCAGTCTTCCCATCATCATTTAAATTTTCATTCAACTGTTGATATGGATCGGCTGGTATCACATAAGAGCATTTGCTTGCTCTGTATTAAATTTATTGAGAATTTTTTTTATGTAGGCACTTTGACGTAAGAGAATAGAGCCATCGTTTTGTCGTTCAATCTGTAAACCAAGGTAAGTATCAGCATCGTCAGAAGTGATATCAAATTCTTTTTCAAGTGCACACAACAAAACATTCACAGTCTCTTCATCGGTTCCAGCTACTAGTCCATCATCTATATAGATGCTCACTAGGAGTATTATGAGATTATTTTTGATTAACTTGTATATACAAGGATCAGCCTTTGATTGTTTGAGTTCATAGTTTGTTAGAAAAAGTTTTATTCTTTGGTTCCCAAATCTAGACGATTGACGTAAACCATATAAACTTTTTAGTAGTTTATATACTCTTGTTGTACTATCGTAGAATCCTGTTGGCTGCTTCATGTATATAACCTCTTCTATATCACTGTTATCACTATATCAAACTGTTTGAGTACTAAATTTTCTTGAACGATCACTGTTAATAATATTCGGATGGAGTCGAACCTTACTATAGGGCTAAAGCTTTCGTTGAAGTCTATTCCTTCACGCTGAGAGAAGCCCCTGGCTACTAATCTAGCTTTAAATTTTTGTATATTTCCATTCGTATCAGTTTTAAATTTATAAACCCCTTATTTTTAACTATGGTTGAGTTCTTTGGTACTTCAACGAGGTCTCACACTTTGCTGGTTTTTAAGGAATTCATTTCCTCCTCCATAGCTTGTTTCTACTCTTGTGCATTCGTACCATTTACTGCTTGTTGAAAAGTGGGTTTACAATGCAATAATCACATACATTATTTAAATCTACTTCGTAATCTTCTAATTTCTTGGGTTGATTTAGTTTGGATCGATCTCTTAGTTGTATTCCTGTACTCCTTTCGGCTTCTGGCGTACACAATTTCTCATTTTCTTCTGAATCAGATAACCGGTTAGGTAACTCAAGATTTTCTAAATTTTCTTCAATTTGCTCGTTATCTTTTCTTTCCGACTGACTATTTTTGAATTGTGTATTTTCTTCCTCAGGGAGATACAATAATGCTTGATTTTGATTTTCTTTAGTAGATTCCATTAATTTTCCTATATAGATAATATGGTTTCTGACAAAAACATCACCTTCCGCTGGAATCCAAACTCAGTTACCTTTTACAGTATCGCCGTAGCCTACAAAGTAACCTATTTCCCTTTTTAGGTCTAGCTTCTTTACATTATTTTCAGGCAATTTCACGTAAACTTTCTCTCCATATATATGGAATTCCTGAATATCTGGTCGCTTGTCGTATCAAATTTCATATGGTGATTGATTCTTAATGCTATTGGTTCCTGTGCAGTTCAAAATATGAACGGCAGTGCTTAGTGCTTCTGCCCAGAATTTCAGTTCAAATTTTGCAGCATGTAACATTGTACGAGCAGCTTCTACGACAGTTCTGTTTTTGTGTTCTATTTTGCCATTTTGCTCAGGACAATAAACTACTGAATTTTGATAAGAAATTCCATATTCTTTCATCAATTTTGTGACTTTTTGATTGACAAATTCCAGGCTATTGTCATATCTAAAAATTTCTATTCCTTTGGGGCAATTTATTCTGTTTCCTTTATATAGTCTTTTAGACATTCCAGTACGTCTGATTTTGCACCCAAGAAATATACGGTTCTGTAATGTGAGTAATCATCCTTCAACAGAAGAAAATACTTTGCACCTACCTGTCAATGCCTTTTATGATAGTGGTCCTCATATATCTGCGTTGATTATTTGGCCAATGCGACTGGTTTTTGTACTGCTTTGCTGAGGAAAAGGTAGTCGATGGATTTTACTCAATGCACAAGGCTCACATACTATTTTGTCATCTCCTTTTGGATTAATGTAATAATTTTTTAAATCTTTTTAATTTGAGTGTAGTTTTGATGAGCTAATTTTTGATGCCATTCTTGAAAGGAACTTTTCTCAGCAATATAAGCTTGATATTCTTCAGCACTTTCTTTGCCATTTTCGATTGGCATTATCTTAATTTTCATTTCAAATAATTTGTTTTGTCTCTCACATACAGCTATGGTTTTGCTTTCTTTAACGAATTTACAAATTAAAGCTTATCAGCTTCTAGAGTTAAATTTATATCCAAATTGTATTTCAGCTTAAGCGCGTAGAGTACATTTGAAAGGTGACATTCTGTCCATTTTTCCCCATTAAATATGGAAATGTTTATGCTACCTCGACCTTTGCCTGAAATGGTTTCTCCGTCTCCAATTTTTATTTTGATGCCATCTCTCATTGGTGTGTAGTTTATGAAACACTCTTGTTTATGAGTCATGTGATTGCTCGCTTCACTGTCCATATACCAGGCCTCGACTGTAGTTTTCGCTGTCTTTTGTACTGAGGCAAATGCTTTGCTTATAAGAGCTTAACCTCTCTCTTCTCCTGAAACTTTGGAATTTTTAAATTTATATTGTTTATTTTCTGGATTATTTCAACATTTTGCTTCCCAATGTTAAGGTTTTTGACAAATATTACATTTTCCAGGTTTTCTTCTTGTATTTTTTTGGTCATCGTTTTTATTCTTAATATACTGAGTTTTTTTGTTACTAATATTATTCTTGGAAAAATGATTCTTACTGCTTACTCTTACATTAAAAGCAAGTGCATTAACTTATACTTCTCCTTGACTTTGTTTCATCTCTTCAATTATTAATCTTGAGGTTAGGTTGGGTAACGTTCTATTGGTGGAAGCCGTTGATTGGTGGTAACATTTGGTGGTAAAGTTAGAAGAATTTTGGTCATTACTCCCTTATCTTAAATTTTCTCTTCCATTGCCTGTAGTCTATTAGATATATCTTCAATTTTTGAGATATGTGCTGCAATATCATGTGAAGGATCTTTAGCCAATGTTAACCACTTTTGCTGTAAAATGTCGATTGTAGATTCTGATTTTTGTTCATATATATTGGTTAGCTTTTTCCTCATTGCCTCAGAATCCCCCGAGGTCAAAATATGCATCATCGTTTGTTCAGATATTTTGGTAACGAATACCTTTTGCGCCAGCCCGTCGGTTTTATTCCATTTACGTATCGCTTCGGCATTTTCCTTTTTCTCATCAGCTGTTGCATTTGTGCCCACGATTGCAGGTTGCTGATTTGTGCCATTTACTATGTCTTATGCTTCAACTAACTTCAAAATTATCTGAATCTGGAATTTCCATAGATTCCAGTTTTCAATTCTTAGTAATTTGCTTACTCTGGACAATTCTGAATCCATTTTCTTAACAATTTTGTTCGACGGTTACAATTTTTACTTCGCACACGGCTGGATATAACCTCACAAAATTTGTCTGATTTTCACTTCTATTTCCGAAAATATTACCTAAAACACGTTTCTGGGCCTATAACCTTATTATGGGTAGAATAATTTCAGATGTATAATGTATTTGTATAATCTCAGCACAATGATAATTCTTAGGGAAAATATGCCTTAGCTTACAACAGTGGAACCTATTCTAGGAAATAATTTTAGAGCAAATAAACTTGCAAGTACCAATTAAAACTTCGATATAGTTGGAAGACAAACTCGAGGTACTGAACAGATTACTATTCAACAAGCAGCATGAACATGATCTCCTATAAACCACACTGAATTACCTCATAGAAACCACAATTATTTTCTTCAAATCGATAAACGAACGGTACGAAAAAACTGGCAAACTGTAAGCGAAGAAATACAAAATCATCCAAACAATGCCATTAATGAAATTAAAGCAGTAAGAACTTCCAAACGCAGAAACCTTTAGAACTATATGAGTATAAGTGTACTTAATTATTACAAAGAATGGGAAAAACTATTGGATACTACCATTGAAAAAAGATAAATTACTAAATGATTAAAAATCACTTGTAATAAAAAAACATTATACGATCTAACATCATGCGCATTTTAGATGCATAGTACGAGTGATGTGAATGCCCTCCGACCTCAGGGACTAATTACATAATTAATAATTATTAATACATAATTATGTATATAATACATATTCAAGTTATTGGAAAATTTTGCATATTCTTGTCAAAAAAACCACATAACATTATATAATTTATAAATGAACAAACATACTATCAATCATGGCTAAATACAGTTTACGGCAATAAATCGATAATAGTTGATCAGAACACGTATAAAAATTACAACTTTACTTAATTACCAAATATGTATGCATCCAATAACAATTTAGAGTCCACACACATATATCCACTAATTACTGTACGTATATAAATATACGATGAAGGTTAAAACTATTCCATAACTCATAAATTAGATTAAATTGTCAAACTATATACAGCTGCAATGCAATTGGATGCATTTTCAATTAAATATGAGCTGAATTCATTTCCGTAAATGCTATATATATATACATAGTTCGTCGTCATAATATACAAGAAATTGTTAACCCTTTTAATTTCGTAAATATATGGCATTGAATAGCCGAACTATACGAGTATATAAGATAATCCCGCATAATATATTAAAACCGCACACAACATAATCAAAACTAATCAAAATCTATTCGTCATCGTCATCATATCTCGTATGTGTACATTATTGTAGAGTAATATCGCACATCTCATCATCATGTCCATCTAATTTAATCTAACTTCCTTATGTACTTTCACCATTATGTATGTACAGTGCATATATATAGTGCTATTTACTTTACTTGCTGCAGTCATATTTTTCAGTATTTTTGAAATTGCAATAAATTAATGCGGAAGGGTTAAATATTGGTAAAACCTTGGTGAAATACCGATTGTTTATTAATCCATATGTGGTAGACAAAAATACGGGGGTGGTTTCATAGTTTCGAGGGCTCGATATGAGGGAAATCATTTTTGGAGTAACATTCGATTTTTAAACTGTTACCACGATTTTTTTAGATGTTTGCATGATACATGTGTGCACCTCCACATTGTTAGGGGGAAATAGTTGTTTTATTTATTTGAAGGTAATGTTTTTTTTAACATCGTTTAAATGGTTTAATTTTTTGGTATTAAAACTGCTGGATTGTAATCCTATCCCTCTTTTCAAGGTCATTGAACTAGGTTAAGCCGCCTGTACCCTAAAAATTATTCAAGAGTAAGGCTCCTATCGATGGGAGGCAATTCTGTGCCTCTTAAAAGACTTCTACACGATGATGTTATCCTTGGCTTGTCGTAAGAGGCGACTTAACAATGATACTATAGCATAACTTTATAACAAGGCTCAATCATGTACTTGACTTCTTCCCCTTTAAAAACCATCGTCTCGTAAATTAAAAGTTTAATCTATTATTTTTAATCTATGCAAACTTTTCTGGGGCCGAAGCTCTCCCAACCCTTTCGCGGTTAATTTAATGTCTTACTTTACACCACCGCCAACAAAATCAAGGACGCACGAATACAGGTTAGTTTTGAATATGTACTGACATGGACATGGATACTGTACAGTGCTGCGTTAAACGAGGTATTCCTGTAACTAGTAAAATATTAAAATATTAATCTCAATTTATACTTAATACGTTTTAAGATCGTGCAAGCTTAAGTAACCGCACATAATCTGTAAGATAAACGATTCTAAATTAACCATTCATTACTACACATTTGCGAAAGAGCATACACATTTGCATAAATTAATTTTAAAAAGAATATCTCAGGCAAGTAAAGATAAATAGTTGGGTCAAAATATTGTTAAAGAGTTTGGAGCAAAAACATAAATAAATATTAAATTTTAATATTTTAATACGTCTGTGCACTGCATTAAGGAAGATAAGCACTTGAGAACCATATTTGTCGATACAGGGCGGGTTACTATTATTTTCCTTAAGTAACTGTTTTAATATTAAATTCCAAAAACCTTCAACAAATATAATGCCCATTATCAAACAATACCTCAGACAATCGTCTATTTATTATTCTATGTATGGCTTGTAGTGGCAAAATGTGTATAAATAAATTTATTTATTTTTATATCCTTATATACTTGACTGTGTGTATGCATTCTTTATTATATCCTATTTTCGTATATGCGTATATACATACATATGTGTACATCATATTACCAGCCTCCGTTTATTATCTTTATTGCACTATGGTCTACTACTCTATACGTGAGGCATATTTACTCAAATAACATACAACTTCATCAAATTGAATAGAGCAACTATTGTGTATTTGGTAGATACAAGATGGTTAGAGTTGTATTGTGGAATGGACACGCGTTCAATTTCCTTTTTTTCCTATATTTAATTCTCTTTATCCTTGAAGATTTGGGTTATGTTATTATTTTTTTCCGAAATTTTTTTTAGAAAAGGATTAAAATTTTCGAATTTTGTTAGGGTGAAGTTTATGTATTAGGATTTGCCTATGTATATAGATGTATGGGGATTGTTAATTATTTTGAATCTGCGGAGTAATTTGTTAAAAATTAAACGATTAACTATATGTCATATGGTGCGATTACAATGTCCAGATAAGCAGTTAGTAAATAAACATAGATGGACAGAATATTTTGATTTTTTACTTAGATATCATTTTAAAGGATTATGAAATGGCCATCGCTTGGGATATATATATATATATATATATATATATATATATATATATATATATATATATATATATATAAATTAAAATGAACATTAAAATTAAAAATGGGATTTTTATCAGACTGTTGGATCTTTGATGGTCCAAATTTCAAATTTTAATGAGCAATCTGATACAATTTTGTACTTACTGGAATTGTGGAGACCAAAACAAAAACTCCTTAATAGGACACTATATAAATTCGTTCAATATTAGTTCAATAACAATGCGTAATGCTAATAATTTAAGCGCAATTACGACGAGTAGTTTACCAATTTGCCACTTGATCAAAGCAATACATTAAGTTCCTTCGTTTTTGTGGTCAACAAACTCGTATGAATTTCTTCCGTTTTTATAGTGACCCTGTAATAAACAACAGCTTTGTTGGCGTCTTGAGTGGCATCACAGAATCCATGTAACTCGATTTTTGACGCTTTCACTGTTTGAGTACATCGTTGAATCGTTTTTTTTTTCAACCCTGCGAGTGTGACTTGTATCTGTTTCCACTGATCTGCTTCCTTATTTAGCAAAGGATCATTCCAGTCTTAATTTAGAATCCATAGCTGTTGAATAAATATTTTCATTTTGATGCTGTTTCGGGCGGTCCGATTCATTGGACGAAAAACCCATCCTGATTCAACAAGTATTCTTCTCTTAGTTAGGTTGTATTTTCAATGTGAGTTTGATGAGAATGTGAACGCATCTGTGTGTGGATTCCAGCATATTTCTAGTACCTTTATAGACTCAACTTGTTCATCTTGGCTGAGAAATTGTTTGTTGACAGTCGTTCGATCGGTGATATTTATTTATTTATTGAGATCAACATAATAAAAATTAAACTAATCAATTACAATAATTATAATTAAATATTTACATAATTAAAATTACAATTACAATATTTAAATATATATACAGGGTGGCTGAGACCAAGTGTTACCAAATGAAAACGCTGTAATATTTTTAATTTTGATTATTTGTTATTGAAATTTCGTGGAATATGTTGAAAACATATTACATTTTATGAAAAACATGTTACTGCTCGATATGACCTCCTTTGGCTCTGATTATTTGATTCAGTCTTCCTTAGAAAGCATTGCATGCTGACCGAACGTGGGCTTGCGGAATTTTATCATTCTCGAACAAGAGTTGACTTCAATGCATCAACACTTTTGTATTTTTTAGTGGACACCTTACTCTCCAAAATGGACCATATAAAGAAATCCATGGGATTCAAGTCTGGTGAATATGGTGGCCATTCTTTCGACGAAATCAGCCGTGGAATGCAATTTTGTAAAAATTGCTGTGTCGCTCGAGCTTTGTGTGACGGTGCCGAGTCCTGTTGGAATGTCCAACGGTTCGTACCAAAGTGTTTACGTGCCCAAGGTAGCAAAGCATCGTTTAGGATCCTTTGGCGGTACACCTCTTGGTTTACCTTGGCTCCATGTTCGATGAAAACCAGAGGAGTGCGTCCATCTGCAGTAACTGCAGCCCAAATTATAACATAAGCTGGTGATTGCTTGCGCATGGCAACTCTTGTGCTCAAATTATCGTTGGACTTAATAATGCTCGTGTTCTTTCAAGCCTAACTTTTTTTTGTGCCTCCGTAAGATCTTGAACTTTTTGTATCTTGTAGGGCTTCAAGTGTAGTTCATTTTTCAATATGGTTTGAATGCTGTATACATGTAGACGGCTAATTGATTGGCACTTTGACGAGGATTTCGTTGGTTTCGTTTCTTCACCTTTCGTATCATTTCTTTTGATGTTGCTGTCTTTTTAGGACCCGCTCTGTTGCGTTTAGCGATGATACCAGTTTCGTTGTATCGAGTTATGGTTCGATACACAAACATTTTATTCACATTCAAATGCTGGAGCTGACGAACTATTGCCGTTTGTGAATTTCCACCCAAATACGATTTTATTATTAAGATATTACTATTTTTTATTATTAAGATATTAATTTAGAACAATTATTTGTTGACCACATGTAAACAACTAACCAAACTTCAATCTGTCAAAAAATTGACGCGCGAAAATGACAACTACACAAATGACAGTAGAGTGAAGTCAGTAACATTTGGTCTCAGCCACCCTGTATATATAGCATATAATAATAGACTCTTTATCAAAAACCAAAAAAAAAAAACGGGAGCATACAAAAACCATATAAAATAAAATAAATTTAATTAAAACTTTAAATAAAAATAATCACTTTTTAAATTCACGTTTACTAATATTGAATTCAAAAACGTTATAAAAATCATTAAAATTATTTATAGCAATATCCAAAGGGTTATGCGTACCGTAATAAGTTCTATGAAATCGAGGCTGGAATAAAATATGATTTCTAATATTTAAGTTTTATGCCAAAAAGTCGAGATTAGACAACAAATGAACAGAGTCTATGCCACTCTTTAATAAATCATAGATAAAACTAGCCGAACTAATTGATTGTCTGTGGTGCAGTGGAAGTAACTGACAAATTTTACAACGATTCATGTAAGCAAAATGATCCTTATTTTTTAAAAATCCAGCGTCATAAGCGACTCGTGAATCTGCGCTGAATTTTTTCTAGACGGTTAATTCTAATATCATACTGAGGATCCAATATAATTGACAAGTATTCAACATGTGATCTTACTAATGTGGCATAAACTGTTTTAAAAGTAGCCACATTTTTAAAGTCATTGCAAGTTCTAAACGTAAATCCCATCATTGCATTAGTTTTATTTATTATATTTTTAGTGTGTTTGATAAACGTTAGGCTATCATCGAGAACGATCTCCAGGTCCTTAAACTCAGTAATTCGAAAAATAATAATTTTGTTAAATGTATATTCAAAAATAATTGGATTTTTCTTTCTGTAGAAGCTCATCACTCGACTTATCCAAATCGTCATGGAGACGTGCGCAGTCAGTTGTGCTATCAATTTTAATAAATATCTTCATATCATCCGCAAACAACAAAAATTTAGATGAAAGTATGCAGGTATCTACATCATTCATAAACAATAAAAATAGCAACGGAACTAAGTGACTGCTCTGAGAAACCCCAGATGTTGTTACATATTCACCCGAGAGACATTCATTGAACTTAACAAATTGTCTACGATCACAAAGGTAAAATTTCAACCACAGCAGCAAGTTTAAGTGAACACCGACCTTCCGCAATTTAGATACAACAATCTCATGTGAGATTCTATCGAACGCTTTTTTAAAGTCAGCGAACACTACATCAACTTGCGAACCATCTTCAATTGAATTTATTACAAAATGCATATGTTTAACGAGATTAGTTGCAGTTGATCTACCATGCTGTTGTGGGATCACAATAAACAATAAATCATGAACCATATATCCAAAAACCTTTGAAATAGCGGATAATATTGAAATAGGCCTATAATTTTCAATTAAAGTTCGATTACCAGTTTTAAAAATCGGAATGACATACGAAGTTTTCCAACTGTCTGGAAAATACCCAATAGACAGTGATCTATTGTATATCAATGCCAGAGGTAAAGTTAATGAATGAGCACATTCACGTAATAAAACCGCAGGCATTAAATCATGGCCAGAATTATGATTTGGTTTTAACTTGGAGATATATTTAAAAATTAATTCAGCACCTAAAGTAATCGAACCCAAATTTCCAACAGTTGAACAATTGATCTGTTCGTCAATGAAGGGATTAGCTAATAATAAAAAATTCCGATCCATTTAATTCTTGGCTGAACGTAACTCCTTATCAAAGCACCGATGTTTATTAAACCTGCGGCTAAATCTAACCGGTATAAACTTGTCAATACCAATAAAAACTATCTCATAGAATCGTTTTACGGCACTATCTAGATCGCAAAAGTCAAACAACTCAATCCAATTAATTGAATTAAAAAACGAATTTAAATCTTCAAAGTTACCCTTGGAATATTCATAAAAAAACTGTTAAACAGTATTAACAAATTCAGACCTATCTAAATTCAAAGTTATTAAAATAGACTTGTGATGTTCATCATTCTTCACTAAATATTGACTTTCATCAAGATGATACTGAAGCTGAAAAAAGTTACTTGAAACAAAAATTAAATCGAGTAAGCGCGCCCGAGAGTTAAAAACGTTATTAATTTGAGTTAAATTTAACGACGACATGGTATCAATAAAATGAGATTCGATAATAGAAAACGAGTTACTGGGTAACATACCATTTAAATGTTGTGACCAAGTCAGATGGGGTAAATTAAAGTCTCCAAAAACTAATAGTATTATCATCCAAACTTTCAACGGTTTTCGTGATAATATTACAATATTCTATGTAACGGTTTAAATTAGACGTTGGAGTAATATAATGGACACCAACTGCAAAATGTTGAGAGACTACTTTAAATTTGACCCAAACGACTTCACAATCAGTAGTGTTAACGATAGTAATTACTTTACTAGAAAATTTAGATTTTATTGCAACCAGGATGCCACCGCCACGAAAACCCATACGATCATACCTAAATTTTTTTAAGATTGTTTAGTAGATGTGTAATGTTCCTTTAATTGAATTGCCTTTGTTTTGTCGTTTGCCTCAGTAATCAAATCGTCTACATATAAGTTAACAACTTAAACATGGAATCATCATTTGGCCTTCTTTCGCCGTTCCGTTGAATGCCCGTGTAGCTAAAAATGCAATAGACGTTCGTCCTTAAGTAACGGTTAGCAATTGATAATGACAGAAAGGAGTGGAAGGAAGTGGACATTATATCTTAATTTTGTTGTTGTGCTAGAATTTCGAAGCAACCCATGATGTAGTTGATAAAAACCAGAATTGTTGATTTCTTCCGATTTAATTTCTTCCATATATTTTCACGTTCCATTTTTTGTAATCGATGAATAGCAGTGGTTAAGGCAGATCGAATTAATTTTGTAGAGTTCTTGAAGGGTAGTTTTACAATATATCTACCTTTACTTGTCAGTTGCAATGACTCAGTGAAAGTAATCTGGAGAAAGTAATTTGTTAGTGGTTGTAATAGACTCCCAAAATTTACAAAGTGTTTGATCGATGCTGGTGCAGGTATGATCAGCGATCGAAGCTATACCATGGAAATTATATCAGGTTTGCGCGAATATTAGTTAATTTCTGAGGAGGAATTTTCGACGTGGTTTATGATATCACTAGTGATTTGATCAGACCGTGATGTTTGCATCTACATGTCATGCATCTACGATGAGATGGGCATTTGAAAATAAAATGTGTCCGACTTAGGAAATTGAAACATCTTTGACTGCGGTCTTTGCCCATTCTATAGTTTGATTTCATCTAATGAATTAAATTCCACGATAAGATTCTTTTCTCTTACTGGAGTATTTATCGCTACAATCGCTTTGTAATAATTTTCCTCGTAAATCGAAGATTGTGTTTTCTACTTCGGTAAACTTTTGCATTAATTTTTCTGTCTATCTAGACGTCCGTTGAGTTGTTTGAGTGGAGTTTTAAGATCAGCTTCTCTTGCAAATTTGATTTTTTTTGTTAGTTTTCCCTTGTTTGCGGTTCTTTGCATTTTAAGCACTGCAAGGTCCTTTTTTATTCTTTTAACCACTTGCACCTTTGTATTAATTAGTAGTGTTCTTTTATTTTGAATTTGCCACTTAATTATTAGTTCTGTCTGTTATTCTGTTTATTTTCTATGCAATCTGTTTTGGGGCCGAAGCTCTCCCAACTCTTTTGCGGTTAACTTAACGCCCTACTTTATGCCAGTACTAGCCAAGTTGAGGACGCACGAATACAGGTTCGCGTTTTTTGCACTCCAACGGGGGGTCATAGTTGTGTTCATCGTCATCACCGATCGTAATCAGGTGATGTAAAATCGCTTTTGCAACCCTCTCCCATTGGGATTCGAACCCGGTACCTCCCGTCCCAAACACCGTAGCTTTAACCACTGCGCCAACTTGTTGGCTGCAATCAAAGTAAAGGGTACTCTGCTTAATAATAAAAGTTATCCAACGGCGGTCACATGGACGTGCAATTACCCAAGGTATCGATACCGACTTTTACAGGTGACAACAAAAAATGACTATTATTATACAGTCTATATTTTGTTCTATGATTCCGGATAACCAGACGTTGTGCTAACAACATCGCAAAAATTGTAGAACCTGACGAGGATATTAAAAGAACAAGCTTCAAGTCTGTTGAAATATTTTAGCATAACAAATGCTAATTATATGGCATTACGAGAATTACAGTGTTAATGTATGGTAACTTTTGGATACTTCAAACGAAATATTACGTGATTTAAAGGCTCTAGTTGAAGAAGCTGAATCCATTTAGAAAGTGCATTGCTATCCACTGCATTAGTTAAGCAGACAGATGCAAACAACTAATACCAACCATGCCAAATTTTATTGGATTCAAGGTCCCAGGGCTCGTTTATCTCCGAAAAATGTGCGCAAAAATTAAAATTAAAATGAAACAGTGATAAACTTGTCATATTGGGCAAACAGCTGTTTTAATGGATATAAAAAGGGTGCAGTTTCAATTCGGAAGAGACCATAGAACAAACTGAAACTAACACTTGAGATAGAGGCCTTTGTATTTACAAAGTCAATTCTCCAGAACACCAAAGCTATATGGAATATTCGAAAAAACGAATGAACAATCCATCACAATTGATGATTACGAGGGCAATATGGACAACCTACTACGAAGGTTTTGAGAGACAGAAAATTTAGCAGATAAAATGTTCACCTTAACTGAAGAAGAAGAACTATGTGAAAGGTCTCCTAGTAATACAAAGTAAAACTGTAGGCAGTTCTGGCCGAATAAAAGTAGCCCTACCACCTGCGGTAAACTATATGGCACGATGCTATTAAATAAGTTATTATTAAGTATTAAGTAAGCACTTAAAACTTAAACCATCGAAATAAATACATGAACCGACTCAACAATATTTTAGGACTGGCTAATTTCATAACCAAGCAAATAGAACACTTTTGTCGGTAATAGGACTGATGAGTTTGTAACTTATTTTAAGACAGATGTAATTGCACACAAAAAAGGCTCGAGTTGGCTAATAAGATAGGCTAAAAAACCAAAAAATTCCAATAAAACGTACAACATCAAGTAGAATCAAGCCTATATTCCAAACCTTTTCTTGATGAATCGGGACTACTAAGGATTGTTGGAAGAATAAAAAATGCCACCATCACCTATGACGTAAAACAGACAATTTTGTTAAGGCACACGACGAATTTAGTGAATCAATTGTAAACGAGAGCACCAGTTGCGGCATTTACACACTGGACCAACGCTAATGATAGCTTAGCTTTCCAAGTTTTTTTTTAACAACTTGAATTGCCAGCTTTCAATGCCTATGTTAAATAAGAACTGAATACAACGGCTTATTGTAATTTAAAAGTGGGCATTCGAAGTGGGTCTTTAGGTGCAGTTTTGGATTTTAAAACATAAAAGATTAAAAGTTTTTAAAAATTTGAATCATCGTTTCTGTCGATTTCACATGAACTGACATTTACGCCTATATTGCTGTTGCGAAATTATTACAGAAATCCGTAAATGGACACACACAAATGGTTTAACTAATGAGGTGTTGTAATGTGCATTACATACGGTAATAAAAGCAAATTCTTAATGAATTCAAACAACGAACATTTATATGACTTCCGATGAAAATGAGTATTGGACATTATCAATCCGATAAGAATTGTACTCAATTAACCCATATACCTACTTGTCTATACGTTTTCCTAAACCAATTAACCAATTTCTCAACCAAAAATTTTGATAATGAAACCTACACGATATGTATACGGACTAAAATGTCATTAAATGTAATGCAATTTTTATGATATAGTTTGCATAAAACCATAAACGACCGTTAGCCAGTTTTCTATTCGTAGAACTTGAGGCGATACACAACATTTTATTTATTTCGCTTATCGCGATAACAAAATCGCGAAATACAATTTAAAAGAAATTATAACAAAACAAAAAAATTGTGTCCAACATATTTTGAACAGTTATCTAACACATAAATCAGGCAATATGCTGTCTTTAAACTATTGTAGAAATATGACGAATTTTATGCATTTACAGTGCACTGCTACTGCTGTTGTAAAACGAAAGTGTTTCGCTATTTATGATTCCGGTTTAGAAACGCATATATTTATATGGGCAACTTTCTAAATTTAAATCAAATATAGCAATAGATTCTGAAATTCCAAGAAATAACTTGGGTTTTCCTGGCTAGCTATTACAATTAAGTTAAAAAGCTGTTTGGAAACGCAGCCGATCGAGTTAGCTTTTGAACACACTAAAGCATTTATATATATATATATATATATATATATATATATATATATATATATATATATATATATATATATATATATATATATGCATATATAAATATATACATTGTTAGGTAATACTGTCTTCCTTGATATTAAAAAAACTCCACGTGTTAAAAAAACACCAATTCACATAGCCCCAGCGTTTTGATCAAACTTGATGGACTATTCAACAAACTTTATCCCTCGATTTTGTCAAAATTGTTTAGTGCGCATATCAATGGAGGCTAGTATTGCATGCTATAAAATATATCTGTAAATACATAAACATAGACTCTCAAAGATTAAGCTATTTTCAAGTACAGAAACACAGTCCTCACAATCTCCATGGATGAAGTAAACACATATCAGTCCGACCCATACTTCAGCCGCAACGAAGTTGTGAGACGGTTTTTATGTATTCCGTTACAAGAAAGATATCCAACCGTAGCACTTCGCAATATTCGCCTAGATATGGTAAAATTTTGCAAAATACTCTTTCTATACGTTGAAACCTGAAATACATGAAAAAAATAATGTAGACGATTTTTTTTCCTGTATCTCCAATTTAGGTGGATAAAGCGTCCACTATTCTGAACCATCTTACTCTATTTGGGGCTATTGCTTTAATTTCCGCCCATGATTTTCCTTAGTGTTTTGCCTCTGCTAGCATCGTTCTCTTCCATGTCATTTCTGGCCTTCCAACCTTTCTTTTTCCTTCTGGATTCCAGTCTAATGACATCCTCTTTATATCACTTGATGCCTTCCTCAGTATGTGGCCAATCCATCTCCATTTTCGTCGCTTCATTTCGGTCTCAATGTCTGACTGACATGTTGTTATATGCAGATTGATGTTACTGATCGTGTTAGGCCAGAAGCACTTAAGTATTCGTCGAAGGCATTTGTTTACGAATACCTGTAGCTTCTGTATGATTTTTCCTGTATACTTCCATGTCTCACACCCATACAGTAGTACCGATTTCACACATGAGTTGAACATTCGTATCTTGGTCTTGCGCGACAGGACAGAAGTATTCCAGTCTTTGTGTAACATGTTGAATGTATATCTGGCTTTATTGATACGTTTGTGTATGTCTTCTTCTGTTCCACCTGTTGTCGTTACTGTGCAACCAAGGTATACGAATTCATTTATATCTTCAATTTGTATATTGTTGATGTGCATCGGTGTGGTTATATTTGTGTTGAGTCTCATCGTCTTGGTTTTCTTGATATTAATCTTGAGTCCAACTTCGTTAGCTAGAACTGATAGCTGTTGCACTTTCTGCTGCATGTCCGAGTGTTTGTGTGTGAGCAAGCATATGTCGTCTGCGTAGTCCAAATCATTGAGTTTACCAGTTAACCCCCATTGAATGCCATTAGGGGACTTCTTATCTAGTTTCCGCATTACACTGTCTAATACGATTAGGAACAGCATTGGTGAGAGTACGCAACCTTGCCTTACTCCTCGAGTGTTGTAGTAAGTTTCACTTTGTTTGCGTTTGTATTGAATTCGGTTCCCATCATCCCGATACATTTCTTGTATGAGTTCAATTAATTTCTTTGGGATGCTCATTTCGCAAAGTGTCTGCCATATTGCGTTCCTGTTTATCGTATCGAATGCGCGTTCGAAATCGACGAAGAGCATATATTGGTGAATTACATTCATTAGATTGCTCAGTGATGATACGGATTGTGTTAATGTGATCAGTGCAACTTCATCCTGGTCTAAATCCAGCTTGTTCGTTTCATAATTTTGCATTGATCGTAGATGAGATTCTGTCAAGGATGATCATTGCGAGTACCTTTATTGTTGTGTTGAGGAGGAAGATACCTCGCCAGTTCCTATATTCTCTTAAGTCACCTATCTTGGGTATCGTAATTATCAAGCCTTCTTTCCATTTCAGTGGAATTCTCCCAGAATTCCAGATTTCTTGGATTATGGGTGTTAATATGCTTGCAGTTGTATCTGAATCTGCTTTGAATATTTCGGCGGTTATATTGTCTGTTCCAGCAGCCTTATTGTGCTTCAGTCTATTAATGGAGACGATAAGTTCATGAAATCTGGTTAAAAATTGGCCTGATGTTAAATTTGGGGTTGCTTTAGGCATAGTCTATATGTACGGTACATCTAAATGATTTATATAAATAGCTTGAGAATCATGTTATCAGATAGGCATGTGAAGCGAAAGGGCTATTTGAAAAGACTAAGCATTGCGATGCATAATGCTGAAGGAGACTGAACAATGCAGATCTGTGTCCAAGGTGAATAACTTTTTGCCACATTAATAACAACCTGTGGACATAATACAATCATTTTATCTACAAGGAACGCATTAGAGCTGGGGAAGTTAGTAGAGATTTATTACAAGAAGTAGAGCTGCTTGAATACGTTCTGCATGTTATGCAATATTAGAAATTGATGAAGATAGTTGGATCTTTTTAATGCTCCGGGAGGACACATACCAAAACTTTGCATTTAAATTTGCTTTAAGCCCAAATTCAGAAAAATAAAAGATACAGTAGCCTCTTCTGATATAGCTGCTCCACTACTCGATGATGACCAGACCGAAAATTCAGTACTTAACGCGCCTATAAAATTATATCAAGAAGAAACAATAATTTGTAAAATAAGTAAAAATAGCGGTCGTGGACGGATAATACCGCAAAATAAGCTTTTGGTATAGACGAATGTACAATGTCTTACAAAAGAGCAATCGAAGCACTAAACTGGACCAATAAAATACATGAAAAGTATCCAAAGTTGTATTAGAGGGATAAGTAGTATTATTTAATGGTGATTTTAGAAACACAGTCTTACGATTAGACTAATGAAGTTGTTGGACTGATAAATGAAAAAATTAAGACACTAAACAACCCTTTATAGAGTTGTTTAACTCTTTGGAATCGTTAAGAGTGACAAACTTAAGTTAAAGGTTGATATTCTGGTTCATCTTTTTTTTTTTTATCTTTTTATTTATTTTATTTTATTACAATCTAGTCTCCCTAACTAATGAGCAATTTGTTTCTGACTTAATTTACTAAGATAATTATATGTTTGACTCCACCCATTGGCGTTTCACTGTTTCTGGTAAGTCGTTGTTTATACCACATCGTTATTGTGAATTTAAATCAGCAAGGCGCTGTTTGCATTAACAATTAAACCAGTTCAAAGGGTTTGGTTCTTTTCAATCTGCGTATAATATTGGTGTTGGTTAACAGCTGAATTGCCTCTATATTCACATGTTGCTGAAGTCTTTCTTCGTGTTTCCTTGCATTACCCTTGCCATCTTTTAGTCCATTTATATACTTCGGAGATAGCTGATTGTAATTTTTGTGTTGATTTTTCGTTGCTTTTTCCAACAGCTAGGATCGCAGTGTCATCAGCAAAAGTGTTCGCCACTGTGTTGTTTTCTAATTCAGGTAGATCATACGTGTATAGTAAATATAAAATTGGTCCTAATACACTGCCCTGCGGTACACCTGCTTTTATTTCTTTCAATTCAGAATAAGTTTCAGCAAATTTAATTCTAAAGAATCTATCTTTCAAGTATGATTCCAGTATTTTAGCGAATTGCATTGGTAAAAGGTCTCTTAACTTATGATTAAGTCCTTCGAGCCAAACCTTGTCAAAAGCTTGCGTCACGTCTAAAAATATCGTGGAGCAGACATTTTTCTCTTCAAGTGCTTTCTCAATTACATTGATTACTCTGTGTACTTGTTGTATTGTTGAGTGTTGACGACGAAATCCGAACTGATGATTTGGGATTAAGTTATTCCTTTCGATTATCGGATTTAACCTTTTAATCAGTAGTTTCTCAAAGTGTTTAGACATAACTGGCAACACCGAAATTGGTCTATAAGATGAAGTTTCATATGGTGGTTTTCCAGGTTTTGATATCATTATTACTTCTGCAATTTTCCACAAACTGGGCACAAATTTGATTCTAAATGCTGCATTGACAAGATAAGTAAGCTTAACTAGGGCCTTCCTTGATAGTTCTTTTAAAATTTCTGTAGTAATAAGATCATAACCAGGAGGTTTTTTCGAATTCATATTGAATTTTATCTTATGCATGACTTCTTTTGGTAATGTCAATAGAATTTCTTCACTTTCTTTTTCAGATTCTTAGGTTGGAATATTTTTTCGAGGTGCTCCGTAAAACATTGAACTTTATCTTCATTATTTCGAGCCCATTTCCCTCCTTCTATTCTTATTGGAGGGTTCTACATTGTTGGTCTTTTAATTTTTTTGGTTGCTTTCCCAAGTGAATAATCAGTCTTGCTATCATTAGTTAGTTTTTTTAGACATTCACTGATTCACTCATCTTTTACTTTTTGGATTTCCCTCTTAACTGTTGGGTTAAATTTTTTAATTTAGTTTTATATTGAGGAGCTCGTGTTTGCTGCCATATTCTTCTCACTCTTCTTTTTTCTGCCAATAGTTCTCTAATTTCTTTAGGGTAGTTGTTTCCTTTTATTTTATATTTAATTGTTGGGGTACTTTCCCAGGCTGATTTTGTTATATCATTTACAAATTTTTGAACTTCGTTTTCTACTTGCTCCTCGCTTTTTAATGGAACCTTTAGGTTAATTTTTTCTACTAAGGACTGCCTAAAGTATTTCCAACAAGTGCGTTTATTTATTAGGCTTGGATTTCTTTCTTTTTTAATAATTTGTTCGCTTAATGTAAAAATTATAGGAAAATGGTTCGAGTTTAGGTCTCGACTTTCGTCTACTTGTATATAGTTCATTGATATATTTTTGATTATAAAAAAATCAATTAAGTCTGGTATTTTGTTTTGATCTGTAGGCTAGTAAGTTGGTTTTCCAGGATGGTTCACTTAATGCAACATTTTCATCCACTCAAATTGTGCTCACGTTTACAAATTACAGATCTAGACCAAAATCTGTTGGCAGGGCCAAAAAAAACTGAGTGATACAACATTTTTGAGTGTAAAGCATGTCGATTATAGACCGAGTAGATGTGGCCAAAAAGCCGGTATTGCTCAAAGGGCCGTGTAGCTAGCAGCGCTGACTTCTTACAATGCAAAAAATATATATTTTTTGCATTGCATGAATTTAGGACATATAATCCAAACTGATTAAAATGAGCAGCACTGTAATTCGACCAAGTGAGTACAATCAAATGTTTTTATACCGAGCACAAGTACGAAAAATATATATTGTCAAATTTAATTTTAAACAAGGAGTTATAGAGGCCATAAGCTAGAAGCTACCTATATAGTCTGGAGGATATGATAGGTTTTCCTAAGTGGATTCAATTTTAAAGTCTTGTAATATTGGTAAAAGAGTCCTCCTAAGCAAAATCATGTCTGGTTGCTATGAACATAACTTAAGTTTAGTTTTAGGAGATATATGTACTACTAAAGCTGTAACTGAAAATGCATCATTATTTTCCTTTTTCTAACGTGAATCCTACTAACGTATGAATATCTAGGAAAAAACTAAAGAGCATGGAAATAGGAAAATACTTTCAACTATTGGAGAAACATGTAGATGATCTACATGATACGCCTCTCTTTAAATATCTACAAACTCGGATTTAAATATCTTATATCTTGCAATTTGTCCTGGGATGTCACCTGTTGGTGGTGTAGGAATTTATCGGTTGGTTGTTTATATATCACAAAATTTATCTTTTCCGGCATGAGTGTCTAGAATCCGCCCCAATTTCCATCATGTTACAGGTAGTTGATACTCTTTACTAATACCAGATCTTTGATTGCTAGACTTAGCAATATTCAGTATTCACCTCTGACATCGCCTTAAGATAATCGTCAATGAGAAATTGCCCTGGTTTTAGTACTGTTGTATTCGAAGCATCATTGGTTAGTGAAGTAAGTGGCTACGAATTCAGCACCGCTTCGATTTGCGTGGTGAGAGTGTTTAGTTGTTCGAATATTAGAGTTGAATCTTCGATCACTCTCTTAAGATGAAATTTCATTACCTTTGAACCTGCTTCTCATATTCCACCTAAGTGTAGGTTGTGAGGCGGTAATAAGTGTCACGTTGCTACATCTCTGGCCAACATTTCTGGTATGTTGTCAGGTAGTGTGGTTTTCTCCAACAAAATAAGTTCTGTTGTCAAAGAATACATCCGTACAAAGTCCTTGTCTGGAAACGAATCTTTTTTTTGGTTGATTCCCATTTTAAAAAACGGTCTTCCCTGCCTCACTCTTGATGATGATTGATGGTAAACTACCCATTAGTTGTTCCATGTTCTTCTGTTTGTGGCGAAAGAATATTAAGCCTCTTTTTACCACAAGTCTTATAGTTTGCCTTCCATAAATGATCGAATATTTTTGTCTCAGAGTTGCCACAGGAGGTTGTGTGGCACTAAGTAAGTGGTTTTTATGGGTATTCTAATATATCCGCGGCGTAATTATTTGGTTTTTGCTTATGATTACAAGTTGGTTGCTGCGGTGGTCGCCAGATTCGAGTTTTGAAGACATTCTATCACACTTAGCAGGCTTTGTGGAATGGGTTTAGTGAGGCTACCTTACTGTCTTTATCTAGCATTCTCTTTTTGGTTATGCATGTAATCTTTCTTCAGAAAACCTGCTTTTGGGATATTTTTATAATTGTTGTTTTTGAGCTTGTCCTTAAGCTCATTACCGATCAGCCAAACCTTGTTAAAATGATTATTTAAAGTGATTTATAAATCGTAGAGAATAAAATTTTATCAAGGGTCGGCGGACCGGTAACGTGCCATCAAGAACAAAATTGGCAAATAAGTTAAATATTATTCTGAGAATTGAAAAAATGAAAAAAAATTCGAGACTATAATCAGCATCAGCTCATCAAAATGGAAAAATTACTGCAGAAACAAGAAGAAAATGGCGAAAAGATAACAACATTGGCCAGAAACTATGTCCAAAAACTAAAATAGACGAGTAGAAAGAGTTCACCTCTCGTGGGGCCTCCGATTAAAGAGGATGATCAGTACAGAAACGAAAATTATTGAAAGGACTGTTACAACAAAGCCTGGGAAATACTTACAAATAAGTATTTCAACTCATTGATATCCTTACTGACAATGCATGAAGCATCAGCGGGACCAATTCGCACCTTGTATGATATACTGAAACATACTGGTCAGCGAAACTACTGCTTTTGTACGTTGTTTAACACACCATTTAAAAGGAAGTACCCTTCTGCATAGAAATAACATGGCATCAACAAATGAGAGAGCAACACAAACCCACATAGGTAAACAACAACGCACCAACAATAGTGATCACACTAGCAACAGGCACTGAGCAACTCACACACAACAATGAGGGTATAATTGACTTCGGGTCACAAGCAACTATAATAGCATCAAAAGCTGCCAATCTATACTAAAAATCAAGAAAAGTGCACAAGTCAACATTTCAGGCATTGGCAGTAATGAGGCAGAAATCTGCAGACATACGGTAAAAATAAAGCTAGTACCAAGATTCAATGGAGACTGTCTCTAAGACATTGGAGCGTTGCTATTCAACAAGCTACCCCAACAACTACCGGAACCTGATATTGACACGAGAGCATAGACTCATTTTAACAAAATAAAATTGGCGGATCCGTACTACAATCAATCTCAGCAGAAACTCCGTGTGTGGATGAATTATAATCGGCAGCATAACAATCATAGGAGGGAAAAGAACCATGATGAAAACAGTCAATCGAGAAACAACTAAAATTATTTGTAAAGGTTGATAGTATCCCTGAGGAAAGAAGCCGCAGGGAGGAAGTAAATCAAGATGAAGGAGCATTACAAACAACATTGAAGCGGTACACTGATGGGCGATTTATAGTACAAATTCCATTTAAGTATAATTGCATCAAGTTAAGAGAATCCAGGAAAAGAGCATCAGCCAGGCTTCTACAGATCGAAAAAGGAATTGTTAGAGATTCAGACAGAAGCAATAATAACGGCACTTCAGATGAACTCGACGAAAATATTAATTACATATAGCTTATAGTGTTATCAAACCAGGCAACAACACAACGACCAAGCTTCGAGTGGTGTTTATTGCATCACCAAAACAACTACTATATGGTGTCTCATTAAACGACATTATGATGAATGACCCAAACTACAAGATGACTTTGTACTACTAGAAACTGTTTCTCGATACTTCTATATAAATGACTTACTGACTAGTGCGGTCAACATAGAGGAAGCTCTACTAGCGCTATAGCTGAGAGTTTACAGCAGATGGGGCTTTCATTTGACAAAATAAGCATCCAACTCACTTGTACCAATACGACAGTAAAACAAAAACGTGATCAGAAAAACCACTTCAAATTACATCCGAATTTGTGACCAAAGACGAAATTTTATGATAATTATTTCGCAGGACTTGAGGCTATATACACAAAATATATTTACTTTGCTTATCGCGATTACAAAATCGTGATATACAATTTAAAAGAAATTATAACGAAAATAAAAAGTTTTTTCCAACATATTTTCGAAAATTATCTAATACATAAATCAGGCAATATTGTAGAAATATGACAAATTTTATGCATTTACAGGGCACTGCTGCTGTTGTAAAACGAAAGTGTTTCGCTATTTATATGATACCGGTTAGAAACGCAAATTTTTATATAGGCAACTTTCTAAATCTAATCAACACGTTTCATATAAATGTCATACAAATGTGTATGACATTTCCAATGAGATGGGTTCGTAATCCAGTAGAATAATTGACATCTGGATTAAAAGATTTATTGGAGATATACAGTAAATTATTTACAGGTGTACTTATGAGTTTTGAGTGATGATGCTGAGTAACGGGATTCGATTGTGTGGCGTTGACAGTTTGACATGAATTAAATATAGATGTGTGTTAATGCGTACATAATCATATAAACGGTAAGCTTATATGCATACGTTTGGTGTAAAATCGGAAACAGTAGCAAAATTATATTTTATACATAAGAAGACCACCGCGTCATTGTTACTCCCAAGTGTATTCCACTATATATAGAATAACGAGTACATATAATTCACTTGTCATGTTTTATTAAAATTGATGTTCTTCCTTGTAATTGCCCATACTTCCGTCATAATCTAATATCATTGTTTTCTTATTTAAAATCTTTAAAAAAAATTTAAAATAATTATACGATTTTATTATGTTTATACGAATGTATCAAAGGAAAAATAAAAATTATTCACTTCCTTGAATTCGTCCTTTTCTTTTCATTATTTAACGATAAATCATAATTTCTTGCGAACCATTACTCGACATTAGGATAATAATTTCTACCTACATATGTATAATATTAGGTTGCAGAAAAAATTGTTGGTCGTATTCTCTCGGTAAACACTACTCGTATTACAACATGTCATATTTACACGATGCGAATTTTAATTCTATTGACAATGTTGCACTACAATGTTGGTGCTACTTCTAAAACTGGAAATGCTAAAGGTTGCAGGTATCCCACGAGAAAATTAAACTTGCCATGCTGGTAATCGTGCTTCGTATGCCTTACGTTCACTGCTAAAAATGCTGCAGTAACAGATGTTACTGCTAAAGATGCTGCAGCAAGAGATGGTGTAGCGATCTATGAGAGGAGAACCGTTATCCGCTATTCGGGTTGCGATCGGTGACGATGGCTCCTCGGGGTAAACTAATACGAAGGACAAGCTCGGAATCGAATCCGATCGAGCGAGAATGTTGATGCCGTACGGGCCAGCAACAGCCCGTACAAACCGTTTATTATTGTTTTTTAGCATTACCCTTAGACAGGATCATTAGTTGCAGCACCTATTTTTCTAGTTCCTGTTTAAAGTAATCCCTTCGAGACCTAGTAGCCTAGAAATTCAACTTTCTCTTTAGGAAACTCACACTTCTCCAGTTTTACCGTTAAGCCGTATCATTGATAAACTGTCGTTTTAATTTTAGCATACCATCCTGTACCGTTCGGCTAGGCACAAAAATATCGCCTTTGAATTCATTAACTTTTTGTCATACTGCTAAAATATTTGCCAGACTCACGAACAGCATACCCAAAAATAATCCCCATCAGGAGTAGTAAAATCTGTCAACGGTATGGAGTTTTTTGCTATCGGAATCTGGTGGTATCTAAAAGCCAAATCTAGCACTGTTAAATAGCTCAAACCTCCTTATATATGTGCAATTAGTTCTCGATGATAACGGAAAATCGATTTCTAATCGTTCTTTTATTCAAGCGTCTTTAATCTACACCCATTGGTTTCATCGGATCTCACTATTCTCCCATTGTTACTTACGATCGGACTGGAGTAAAGAGAATCCAAATTCTAAATAATACTGGTCTGCATGTGATCATCAACTTCAATATTTTGTTAGAGAAACTATAATCTGTATGGGCTATATATAAACCACTGGATAAGTTTCCCAACTCCAATTGGTTGCACGCAAATCAGTTTCTAAATCGACTAATCGAATCTACTACTTTGACACCAACAACTCTTAATTAGTCTCGTTCACTTATTACAGTTCCAGCACACGATATTTCTTGTGGATAAACTTGTTTTATTGCGTGATTAGGTTAATTTCATAAAAGTTGCTACTTACTATGGTTCAACTTTTTCAAATGCCATTAGTCTATTTACTAAAGTTAACTTTGTATTTGGTTGGTCTTTAAAATTTTGCCCCATTAGTACATGTGTATTCAGCATTTCATCTTTTAAAACGTCCATTTCGATTTCCGCCATAATTCTACAACGTCCTCGATTATCTTTTTTCGGGACTATGCATATCCGCACGACCGCACCAAATGCATATCCGCCACCAAAGCAAGAACTTAGATCCTTCACGACATTAGCACTAATTGAGCACCCACCGACTTGGTTTATGACAATTCAGTGAAATAAGACCATACTTCCATTTTAATAATTTGGTTTTACGCTTGAGAAACGATTGTCCTTCTGGAAACATGTTTGTAGCATCTATTGACTTCGGTGACTCTTTCAACTTCGCCATTTTATCTTTCGAACTTACATCAGTTTCGATAGATATATGTATATTGATAGATTTTTAAACTTTTTAATTTTTTCACTTTAATTATCGATCCATAGTTGAATTTTGTCAAACACTAACTGTTTTGACTTGACAATAATCATCGTGTACCGTAACAATTCAAACGCTTTGAAACGCTTGAATGCACTTTTGATCACTAATGTGTCGTTCAATTATTCAAAACAGTTACCAAAATAAATTTTTTATCTTTTTAAAACGCGATATTTTTACCGTTTTCGATTAACATTGTTCTCGTTTATCCCACTTCTGAACTGTAACATGTTTAAACTTGTTACCGCCACACACGTGTCGCAATCTTGATTTTTTATTCAATAATAAAACTTTTATAATATATTTTTTATTTATTCATCCGTCCAACATCCCATCACCGTACATACTATTTTTCATTACTCGTTTTTGTTTTTCTCAACGCATGCTATCTACATTTTTTTGTTGACCAGAACACCGGGTTACTATGCGGTTACACTATTTCAAGTAAACATTTGAAGGTGTAAATCAGTTCTCAATGGATTTAATATTAGATACATCTCAGATAATCTACCACCTTCTATTATGAGATTTAAATAACTTGGTGAAACCGTTAGTTAAGAACTCGTTACTGTATTTACAAAAAACATTCAAACGTCGCTATGTTGCCTGTGATACAACATTTTCTTCGCTATCTTCGAGTTATTTGACAAGTTTCAATATTGATAAATGTGAAATAATGTTAAAACGACTCCTTTCATATAATTTTGGTAAAATGCACAATTGACATATTTTCTGGAAAACAATTTCATTCATGTTTAAATGTGTTGTCATCAATCAGCACTCCTATCATTGGTTCCAAAACTACCGTGAGTCATTTATGTTATGTACTTTTTACTTTTTACCTTAGAAAACGCATAAGAATTAGGATTCTTCCAAAACAAAATGACAAAAAGGAGGGTTCACCTAAACTAGCTGTTTTCATGCTAAACTTTTGCTCCAACCCAATACATACTCCTTTTTTATGTCCGCAAATCATTTTTGTCTTCCTCGTATAATATACGAGAGCACACATACAACATCTGCTTCAGTATCCTTTTATCGTCGCGTTCGACAACAAAATCAGTTTTTCATAATTTTCATTTTTCAACTATTGTGTTGTATTGTGGATATGGACATCATAATATTCTTTAGTCCTTAGGTGAAATTACTATATATATCCTAAACATTTATATAAAGGACGAGAGAATTATTTGGGATAATATTTGTTCAATTTTGCGGTATTTGATGTTGTTGTTGTATAGTTTTTGAAATATGTATGTACATATGAATAGATCACATGTATATAACGGGATGAATATAAGGAAAAAAAAGGAGGAAGAATGACGCATATATCAATTAGGTTATTTACCCCTTTCTATGGATCGTTGAATGGTTGGGAATTTTTTGTATTTTGATTTTATTGATGAAGATCCGTGTGACAGCTTTTATGGTCATATATAATACATATATGGGAATTGTGTATTGTGAACCCACTATAAGTAGTGGGAATTGAATGTGCTAATTTTAGTTGTGTACATTTTTGGTAACGGTATTTGATTTGATAACGGTAACAGGAATATTTATATTTATATGAGAGTGATGTGGATGGCAAGGTATAAAAAAGATATAGGAATATTCCATTAGAGATATAACCGTGCACATTGGAAACTATCAAAAGTTATTTTGGAAACAGTTATGAGGAAGTTCTGATGATGAATAATGAGAGTATGTATAATGCGACATTTTGGGTTTGGAAAAGAAATGGATTGTCAGTGGTAGGTCTGAGTGGTAGGTTGCAACTGTTTCGGAGTCTTATAAATATTGAAACATTTGAATTGAACTAACTAAATTATTGATATTGCAGATGGAACTTAGATAAAATTGCTGATATGTTATTCTATCAACTTTGACGGAATATTGTGCAAAAAGTAAATCAAATATCTAACCAACGAGAACCAAATAAATGAAGTTTACAAATAGGACCCACTCCTAAATTATCTGGTAATGGTTAGTAAATGATTTAGTGAACTAAATTGGCTTTTCTGAAACTAATACCAAATTCGGCTGTTTACTGGGCTACGCGCAAATGTTACTTGTTTGCATTGATGCAAATGAGACAGGGTGACCACATTTTTTAAAGATTTTATCTTAATTCTAATGGCAAGGAGGGAAACTGAGTCTGGAAGACATTAAAGCTTAAATTATTTTGAAAATATATCAACCTAAGGAAAGTAGTCCATTATGAAAATACCGCGTTATTAACTTCTTTAAGCGGATCGAATTTCTGCATATAAGTCGTCCTCATACGCATATGTTACTATGGTAAGACAATGCACTCAAAGATCCACTAGGTTGCATATTATTATCAGAGGCTTCTGGCAACATCAAACTCCAAGCTCACCGCTATATACATTTACATGTTTTAAAAATAACCACACTCTTGAAAACCCCCAATTTCGTTTTGAGGCATCTTTTATGCCGATGCGGATGACTGTGTTTCTCAATGGTAGTTGAAGTATGTAACAAAAGTATTAGGTATTTTGAAAATATGGCATCAGTTGTTGTTCCGTAACCACGTTAGTTGGCTTATTATTGATTTTTATATAAAATTTTTGTTCAAAGAATGTTGTCAACGGGGTTGGTTTATTGCAAAATTAACATTAAAATCTCCTGCTAAAATCCTTTACCCTTCGCGCGACTATTTCATGTTTCTGGTAGTATTTTATTGTTTTATTATTTCATTTTTTGGGTATTTCTTTTTATTTCTATGTGTAAAGTGCCACCTATTCAAAAAAATGATCATTCCACATTTAGCAAAGACTTTAACCTAACGAAATTTATGACCCAATTTTTTTAACAAAAAAATATTTCCAAAGAAATCGTACAATATGTGGAAGAATACGTTAACAAAATACCCAGAGGAATCAGCAGTTTGCAGAAACAACCCTTGCAAATAATTAAGCAAAGTCTAAAATTTGATTTTATTAAGGCAACAAGATCACAAGTCAGGAAGCTGTTTGGTTTTTGTTGCCTTATTTTATTTCTAGGTGTTCCATAAAGGTTCTTTATGAAGAAAATTGAAGAACTTGAAGATGGTTTGATTTTAAGGATAATTAGTTTGATAAAGAGGCCAAACGAACTTGAGAACCTTTAATTATGAAGCGAAGTAAAAAGAATTCGATTTCGATTAAGATTTAGATAAGAAGAATTAAATTTGCAAGGAATTGTGACGGCAAGATGCACTTCTCAATGATATGGAAAATGGTAACTAGCAAAAACTAAGTCAATCAACAAAACCTGATCTATATGACTAATTGTGAGGATGTGTGGAATAAAACAATGGGGTAAGTTGGATGCGATTGCCAAAAAGAGAAATGTTTCTATACAGTTTTCAGCATTTATACCTCTTATGAAAACAAACAACGAAAAGCGGTTTGAGGTTTTGCGACATTTCAAAGCCATCATTCATATACTAACAATCATCCTCTATTATACGACTGTTCTTGACAGGCCCAGCTGGATGACTAACAGATATACAAACACTTATCTAGGGTGTGCATCAACGGGCAAAGCTACAGTAGTTTTTGGAGGTATAACCGTTTGCATTTTAAATAACGAGAGGCTTTGGAATGCCTCTATCAAAGGAGATGATAAATCAGTATGCGATGTTTATTATCAGGGTCGAAAATTTAGACCAAATGAACAGGAGGCTTAAAAGGTTAACAAAAGATTATAATACGTACTGTTTTTGGGGAGATCGATCTTTTCAATTGATATAGTGGCTCGAGACACCAAATGATAAAAATCAAATCTATCCATTTCAAACAATATGGCGAAAAATGTAAGCTACATCTAAGGAGATTAAAACTCTTCTTCATATCTCTTCTGAACATGCTATAATTTATCTAAACCGGTCCCTCAATATCACAGGATTTCTACATATATTATTACCTTCTTTCTGCTAGAGCACACACCGAAAATGCTGCATTGGAATTGAAAGATTATATTGTTGATGCGGTATAACAAAATGACTGTGATTAATGCATTTTCTACATTTGAAATTGAAAAAACTCCATACCTTTTGGAGAACAATTAGAATTTAGGAGGTATGTGTTATTTATACACGGACCGTGGGTCCGCAAGAAGTAATCATAACGAATATTATCATACTGAGATCTGCGTCCCCATAATATAGAAAAATTAGGGCGTTTCTTTTAGTAAAGTGATCGCAGCATATCAAGGCATAATTATTTATCAACAACCAAATCAAAGATAAACCTTGGTGCGTTTTGACAGTAGTTTTCAACTGATTATATGGTTTTCGTAGAAGGTGAAAAATGTTTATAATAATTAACGAAAGGCATTAATTCTCGATCACTTGCTTATCTTGAACTATAGTTTAAAGGGTCACATTGTATGCATAGCAAAACGAAAAACGTTGGCCGTATAAATAATTAATAAAATATTGCCAAATACATCAATACATGTGACAACTGCCGAGGTACCTAATACTAAATATAGATTATCCATACAACACCAACATTATCATAATGGATTGGAAGGTATACGAATATTGACCAGGAATGTATAAGCGATCTATGTTATTCCTACTTGCAGTTGAAGTAATCTGATCAATGTTGAATACTACCACCAATCATCTGCTTAATAACCCGACAGGCATGAAGAGATATCATCAGCTTTTGATTGAAGGTATCCACTAGTGCTAAAAAAACTTCATACTTCGAACGCTACCTTCTTGCGATCTTCTAAACAAACGTCCACTTGGTAATAGCCACTTAGTAGTTATGAAATGTTGAAAACATACTGATAATGTGTTTAATGCTTCAGACGGTATCTTGGATAAGACCTAAAAAAGCTGGTTGATTTTACAAAAAACTGTACAAAATCAAACCGACCAATTTTTAAATATCACCTTCCTGCTTCCTGAATTACACATCGTCAAAAACTGGACACAGTCAATACGTGCATTTAAAAGGTCGAAAACAAAAATCAAATCACACCGCGGAATGGTTCTAATTGGGTAGGAAAACTAAACGATCTAAAAGATTATGGGATAAATGTCGAAGTGCATTAAGAACGAATTTCCTCTAGGCACTTTTAGTATTGAACGTATTAATGGTACATTTAAACCGGAGACTAGACAGGGCAAACATACTACGGGAAAGATCGTAAAAGCCACATACGATGCCTTAAGGCCCAATTTCGTTTAATAAAACCTAACATGAATGTTAGATCAGAGAACATTTCACCCAGATCAGAGCAATACTATACATTCTATTAATAACGACCTCATGGAGGTTATAGTGAAATAATATAAGGGAATAGCTGCGAAAATATGATAAGCAGTCGGATAAGTTTGCGGTTGGGTGCAAATATTTTCACACCACCTGCAAAGATAAAGTATTTCGCAAACTTGAAGCACTCGACAACATCGTTGATAAATATATTATGAATAAAAGAGAACCAATGTGGTCTCAGATACTCCAGACGTAGCCCGATATAACGGAAAAAACCGGAAATCTATACGAACTGCCAACGGTCTAAAAGATAAGATGCCAACCAACTAACGACCTCAAACCAAGGTTGATTAATATTGCTAAAAATCATTGAATGGTCGCTGTCACACATACATCGATTATCATTCGTATGGTGATTAAACTATTAGAATGGCGAGCGATCACTTTGCTGTGAATATTGTTCTATACAACTATTAATAAGTCACCACCTTTGAGGTTAGTTTAGAAGTCGTATCTATTTTTTCTAGAGATACTATTAAATCAGAAGAATAATACCGTGTCCAATTCATTCTTATAGTGAGCCACGTCTCACCGATTACAATAATACGGTAGTTGTTATCCATTTTGCTTGCTTCCGAAAAGTTTTGGCTTTACCACGAATACTGGATGCACTATGGTAGTAACACGAGATGACTTCGGTACCACGGGGATAAATGTAGGAGATGCATTCACAAAAGATAAAACTGCGACGGATGATGAGTAATTTGATGAAGCCGTTAACAATTCACTTTATTTATTTATTTATATCCAAACTGGTTTTTATATTTATTTTATATTCATCCATCTACACGTCCACTCTCGAGCCCATTCAACAGTGTTCTGCTCTGCAGACCTACATGTGGAATCTGTTTTATACTTTCACATTCCACAAAATCATTAAATATTTCAAGAACCTTAAGTACCCTACTTGTCCTAGTTTTAGTTTCAGGATTTACATGCATCTCAGCTTTATCTATAGAACGACTCACTTCCGAATAACCGTAGGACCAGACTTCTTGTTCAATCTCACTTTTCACCTCAAATTTGTTAAACGATCTTTGCAAATAAACAGAATTCTGCCTAATTTCATTATCATTTTCATTGATCAACAAATAAGATCTCGGAGTATCAGCCCTAGCTATAATTCTACCCTGTTTCCAACATCTATCCTTACCACCCTCTTGATAAACAACATTATCGCCCTGTGAAAATGTAACCTTTGAATGAGCATTCCTATCGTAGTATGCTGATGCTTTGTTTTGTTTTTCTACAAGACTCGCTTTAATCGTATTCTCTGAATTTTACAATGAGCTTCTAATCGGAACTCTAGTTCTCACACGTCTACTCATTAATATCTGTACTGGCGGTAATTTTAATTCCACTATTGGCGTATCTCGATATTCCAACAATACTTTCCACAACGGTGTACCACTTTCGGCTTGAAGTTATTGTTTGAAACATATTCTCCTCACAATACTAGCTATATTCTCAAGACGAGAAAGGCATATTGTCCGAAATAACAATCTTAGGTATCCCATGAACACAAAAAATCGAATCCAAAACCCTAATTGTGTCACCCGCTGACGTACTATTCATCTGTTTAACTTCTAGCTACTTAGAAAAAAAGTCGAACAACACTAAATAATACTTATTTCCGTACTGAGCGATATCCACAGCGACTTCTTTAAAAGGTCTTTCCGGAATTTTATGAGAAATTAAGGTTTTCTTCATATTCGACTACCAACATTATTCACAAATCCTACACCTCATTATTAAATTTTCTATATCTGAATTCATGCCTACCTAATACAGTAAAGTTTTTAGCATAGAAATCGTTTTCGTTATCTCAAAATGTCCATCATGCCAAAACATCATCTTGACCCGTTTCCTTGACCAAACCAGTCAATTTGTCCGGTGAGATGTTAATGGAATAAACCACCTCAGTCGCAAATGTCTCTTCTTCAAACGCGACCTGATCATTTTTAATATTTCTTGACAACAAATTTGCTAGAGAAACATCTGTTGGAATTTTCACAGGTCTGTTAGCAACAAAATGCCCAAATACAAGTTGACATGAAATCACTTCTTTAATTTTATTCAATATATCCCTATGTATATCCAACCACCTGAACTACACAGCCTTTTTTAACAACGCACTCAATGTTGACGTTAATTCAGACAAATTTAGAATGTATATGCTGTTAAATAATTTACCATTCCCAAAATGTCCTGCGGATTGTTTATTTCCTTAATTGCCCTAATTTTGTCCAAATTAAGCTGTATACCCTGTTTTGATATTAGGTGCTCAAAATATGTTACCTGACCAACACAATACTGAAACTGTTTATCATTAATTTTGATATTCAATTCACGCGCCCTTGATATTACCACATATACGGCATCATGTTGCTCCTTCGTTGTCGCTGCTATCAATACATCGTCCATATATATACACTTTACCACCGATTATATCCTCGAAATTATTTTTGATTATGCTTTGAAAAACCATTGGTGCCGATTCCAACCCAAATGGTAGACTCTTGAACTTAAAACAACGAAACATTGTGCTAAAAGTACATAACTTCCTTGATTCCTTTTCAAGCTCAACTTGCCAAAACCCATTTGTTAGGTATAGAACCGTAAAATATTTACAATCTCCTAACTGACTCGTTAGTTCTTCTAAACTGGGAATTGAATAACTTATATCTGGTTATTAAATTCGACTAGATCTAAACATACGCGGATTGACCCATCTTTTTGCACTACAAACGTACAATTATTCACTCAATTGGATAGTTCTTCGACTTTCTCGATTATATTACTTTCTACCAGTTCCTTCTTGCTGGTTTAATCACTGCAATGGCCTTTTGATCTATGCCTATCTTGTATTTCTCTGAAAATTTACCCATACTCTCAAATACTTCTTTATATTTTCTTACAAAATGTCTTGTGTTACACCCTTCTTACACACCGCCCTTCCACCATAAGCTTCTAATCTGACCTTCGTTATCAGCAAATTATTAACAACTACATCTAATTCCTGGCAGCATTTAATAGGCCACACATTTACTTCCAAACCGGTATTTATTTTAAATTTTATGACGCTATTCTTAATCCCGATCGGCGCCATACAGTAATTCTTCCCATATGCTTCTACAGACGATACATATAATATCTCATCCGTATCCACAAGTGAGTCTACTGTACTAGCCTGATTCAAATTCATCACACTTTTTCTACATGCTATTATGAAATGTCCTTTGAACCCACAACGATTGCAACTTTTCCCAAAAATATTGGACATTCTCATCTGCCTATTCATATATCTATTACAATTAATCTCCTGGACAGCACTGTTAGCCCCGTAATTATTATCTCCTGGTATATTCGTATTTTGTTGATTGTTGACCCTTTGGTTGACATTGCTGCTTCTGGCATTTACTGGTTTAATCGTTGTCTTGTGAACTTGATTCCTTACACCCGGTTTTTTGTATACCTCGTTCACATGTGAAATCATCTCTTTTTTTATTTGCCATCGTTTTTTCATGTACATGTAAATCCGCTTATGTCGGATCTTCTTGTTTAATATAAAATTCTCTAAGTTCTTAAACTCCAAAAATTATTCGATCCCGTAACATAGCTTTCTCTTGTAAACCAAATTCACAAAGAGCCGCTAGCTTTTTCAAATCTCGAAAAAAAATTTCAAATTGTTCCCCACTCATTTGCTTTCTATGATATAATTTATCCCTCGCATATAATAAAATTGCTTTCGGCTTACAATATTTATCTAATGTAGTTATACTCCTCCAGTTCTTTGTCTTTTAAATCAAACGTGGTTTCGATTAAATCCAACACTTCCGAGATGATAAAATCAGATGATACCATTTATTGTAAAATTGTTCAGTATCTGTGGTTTGCTAACAGTTCTAATCAAAACACCCTTTTTATATATGGATCTAGAAAACCTGCAACACCGTTGAGACTTGCGACATATTGTCTCCAATTGTTGACGTCACGCTACAAATAACGTTATCGTTAACAACGCCATCAAGTGGTTTTCCCATAACTTTTACCCCAGAATCGTATTTTCTATATACGGTACCATACTCATGAATATGTAAATATTCGGAAACATCAACATCGTCATTCGTCTACAATAACAAAACTTATAAGATTTTATGCAAATGTTGTCATATGCTTATGTACACAATACAAGGAGGCTGATGTCCTGTTATGTACCATTTTATTTATTTTTTGCATCTTTCGCCATAAAATTGACAAACGTTATATTATGTCTCTATATACATACATACATACGAACATAATATACATATGTTGTGTGTGCGTGTATGAAAAGGGTTGACATCTGAAATTGATTTCTAATGATCAAAAATTTCTCTTCTTTCCTTTTTCCTGCATATACTCGTACGGCAATTGTTGTTGTACTTAAACTGTCTCCATTGTAGTGTATCGATAGGGCTTACACATATTTAGTTTCCGGATCAAATTGAAAAACGGTACATTGTTTTTAGGACTATATACTCGTATGTATATATAACAGTTATATAGTATTTTTCCAGTTAAATACCAACGGTGGCATCGATCATTTATCATTTTATTTTCACTTGGCAATATTGGACCATAATATATTCACATGCGGATGGCAATTTTGGCAATCGTTCTAATTTCATTTCTATAAAATGAAATTTTTGTGAAAAATGAGACCACATGTGTGTTTCTCACAGCCGCCCAATTAATTCATCGGGGAATATGAATGCGCTCATGTTGAGTTTACTTTTTATGTGATTTTTGAGATCATTAAGTTTTTTTTTTATATAATTTGAGATGAGTATGATTTTAACCCTGTTACGAAGTAGGTTAGATATATAGTTGAGATATAACTAATATCGAATTATATCAGCTGTTTGATGATGATTAACAAATGTTCATGGCACACGTCTTACAAAAGAACAAAAAAAAAACAAAATTCAGACTTGAAGGGGTTTTATTATAAAAGAGTATAAAAAAAAAGTTAGAAAAGGCAATATGGTTTAATTTTAAGATTCCAATCATCTTGGATCACAAACATCCTAAAATATGTTATCATCGATCTTTGTGGACGGTTTTATGTTTTCATACTTTCTTATTACAAACGAGAATAGAACAACAAAGAAGACGAATCAAGAAAAAAAAATTGTTCACTACAACAATGCAATACTTATAATTTGTGTGACAGATTGTTAGCTGTGGTCAGTCATATACAACAGATCGATATATGATTTAAATTCAATCCTTTATTTCATAACAATAGAATACGTGGCATTAAGATCGAAGGCAGATGGTAAATGTTAATATAATAATTTTCATTTCAATGAAAATATGGATTTGATTTCCAAAATGACCATGACCAGCAGGATAAGTGCAAAAATTGGTGAACGAATATTGTTTTTATATTAAAAATGCAGTTGGTCAATAACATGCGGACGCACGTTCTTAAAAAAATATTATATGTATATGGTTCGGCGAAACGAGCTAAAATTATTTAGGGGTTTCCAACTGAAAAAATGTTGAATAAATTGTGATATTTTATTGCGTACACAGTGTTCGGGAAGCAAACATCTTTGACACAGCGATTTATATTATACTGTCTTACTTCTTTCGATTTGTGGTAGATTTTTGAACTTCTTACATTCTGGGTGATTGTGCTCTCCATTGTGCTTTACTGGACGCGGTTGTTTGTTCGTATTCGTGAGAAGCCGTTTATCATCATATCTAGAGCATAGAATATTCCAAGCGGGGTATTTCGATCCTATAGAAAGTTTGCTATTGTATCGTCGTACATCAGGTTTTGAAGAATCTTTTGCTACAGCATGTGCAAGATGGTCTTGAAGATATATGATGTCAAACTCATATTGCTAAAACTTGCTGCAGGTTATTTTACGTTTCTCGGCTAAAATTTTAATTTTCAAGGTGTCCTTTGCTTACGCTTCCTCTTTGTATTTTTGTGTTATTGAGGTCCAAGAGTCGTAGCAGTTTTATTTTTAACTCATAATATGCCATGGCGTGATGTTCTGCATCTTTTTTTTGTGAATCGCGTTAGTGTTAGGGCGAAACATTTTAGTCATCATATGGTGCATTTTCTAACGTTTTTGTTGTTGGTCGTCATCGACTCGAAACACCTTGGCGTCAAGTTAGTCTGGCCAAGCTTCATCTGTTAGGACATATGATGAATCAGCAGCGACTTGTTTGTCCAAGTTTGCATTTTCTTCATCATATGAATTTGCCTTTGTCTCCTAGAACGCTTGTTTTGCTAGGTTGTAAAACTAGTGCTCGATATACGGATGATTCTCCAGAAGAGCGAATATTAAGGCAACATCAACTGTAGAATATTTATCGAAGAGTAGCTGCAGTCAAGTTGCGAGTTTTTCATCACAGTATTGTTTAGCTTTTATGGCATATTTCAAAACTCTGTTCTTTTGTAGCTCCAAGATCCAATGAAATGTTTTTATATTATTATTATCTTCTAAAGAACTAAATAAATCCTGCAACGACCTGTTATTAAAGCAATTTAACATGCGTAATATCAGAATGAAATCATGCAGATCAACAAAGAAGGCTCAGTATCAACAAAAAGTAACCTCGTAAAACCTTGCACGGGGTAATTCAATTAACTCTGTCACATCTTAAAAACAAATATTGGATCATAAACGGTAGAAGTAACCTACGCTCAGCCGATATCAAACAGACCAGTGACTTAATGATTCCCTGGTATGAGCATGCTTACTACAAGAGGAAATTGGTGGAAACTGCACTGCATTCCCTCTTAGCCCCTATTGAAAAATCGCTCGAATATGAAGGATTCTCTTTATGGTGACCTTCTGTGATATAGAAGGAGTCTTTAACAATGCCAAACCAAAGGCGATCACGCAAACAGTTTCAGACTTGGGGCTAGATATGTCACTCGGATGCTGGATTGATCAAATGCTCAGGGACAGGGCCATTTGCTCAGGGACAGGCCCTCCTTCTTTGGAACTTGGTCATAAATGACCTGTTAATAAACCTAGAGGGGGCGAGCCTTAAGGTGGTCGCTTATACAGATGATGTCGCCATCGACACCTTCGGCTAATATCTTATAGTACTCTAAGAGATCTTATGCAAAATGCTCTTGGTAGCCTTACCAAATGGACCAATCGGTGCGGCCTAAGTGTTAATCCACTTAAAAATGAATTGGTTCTTTTTTTGGGTTTTATTGTGGACAGCAAACTTAAGCTGGAAACCTAATATTTTGGAAAGGGTAAAAAAACCAACGATAGGTGCCACCAAAGTTTGATGGCCAGCTTTAATACAGTGGCAAACCAAAAATTGTTGATGAACATTCAAAGAACTGCCTGTCTGTGTATTAGTGGTGCACTCAGGACCACATCAACCCAGGCACTATATAGAGATTACCTTTCATCTAATCCCTCTTAATATCTTAGCTAAACAAATGGCGGCGTGTACAGCTATTAGGCTTAAATCAATTTCTCAGGGGACCTGTAGTAATAAGGGACACTCATCTTATCTAATGAATAAGGTTATCCCCAAAGCCATTGACTATACCACTCTAACATCATATACCTCGAAGTTAAATTTCTGACTGTTATTCCTTCCAGAGAGGACTGGGCGAGTGAAGCAGTTCTGAATCCTGGTAAAGTTTGCTTCTTTACGGATAGATCGAGAATTGATAGCAGGGTCGGTTGTGGGGTGTTCTGCAAGGAACTAAATTTAAACCTCTTTTCAATATATTTCAATATAACGGGGAATACTAAAGTCGAAGGACTCGCTCGACAGGGTATCTCCTGTCATATCGGACCATGCAACGCTGATACAGAAGTACCGCTTGATATGTGTAAACTGCTCCTTACGGGTGTCATTACTGGACACTGTCTCATTGGTAAGCATGCGACAGTGACTAGGTGTTTTCTTTTATGAATACTGTAAAAGACGTAGGGATGAGGAGGAGGAGACTATACTACATCTGTTCTGCATTTGTCCCAGCCTGGCTGGGTACAGGCTAAAGTTTTTGAGTGCTTGCCTTTACTTACTGCTTGTGCTTTACTAACAAAGGAGTAAATTATACGCTGGGTCCATATCAGTAAGAGTTTTGAAAAGACGTGGAAATAAGTCACACAAAGGATATAAAGCCCTTTTTGTGTATGCTTTGCTATTAAAGCAGCGTACATAGAAATAGTCAACGATTTAACTACTGCAGCTTTTATTGTGGCCTTTAAGAGATTTATCTCTCGAAGAGGCCTATATGTCAACAGATTTACAGCAATAGTGAAATCGATTTTGTAGGAGTTAAATCGGAGCTGACTAAAAAAACATGAGGCCCTGCAACAAGCAACCTCTGAACTTTAACGCATATTATCCAACATTGGAGTCGAATGATATTTTATACCCCCTTTTTCTCCATATTTCAGAGGAATTGGGAAGCAGACGTTAAGTCATCAAAAATATTACCTTAAAAGGGTTATTGGAAACACCTCATACTTATGAAAAAGTATTAACAGTCGCATCGCAGATTGAAGCATGGCTTAATTCACGGCCTCTCATGACAATTTTATCTGATCTAAATACTAACTCCTGGACACTTTTTAATTGGTGATTCACTAATTACAATCCCAGAATCAAATTTGCTAAACAAAATTATTTCTGCAAACTGTCGATAAAGGCTACACCAAAAGATTGTTCAAAATAAAATCTATCAATTCAGAACTGGATTACAACAAACAAATAAACGGCCCTGCAAACAACCCGAATCAAAGGTAGATGACATCGTTTTTATAAAGGACAATAATCTGCCACTATCCAACTGTTAAAGACGAAGGATTATGGAACTAAACTTTAGGATTATAGGAACTGGTTTTTTTAACCTAACTGGACTAGTTACAGTAAAGGGAAGTAATTGTGCCATATTCAAAAGGCCCATAAAAAAACTAATTGCTCTCTCTCTCTCTCTAGAGTCTAATAAAGCAGAACAAAAGGAACCAGAAATTGAGTCTAGTAAAAATCGTACATGCGCTATCACCAATTTCAAAGAGCTACCAATTTTTCTACTAAACTTAGTTACTAATTAATCAACAAGCCACACACTCAACAATCAACAAGCCACACACTCTATCAACAAGCCACACACTCTATAATATCATCAAGTTTATTCATCAACCGAGTCTTAATTTGGACAACACAGGAAGTCTCAGATTTACCAACCAACAAACGAACATTCACCAAAGAAGAACTAGAATGTGAAAAAATGTTCGCAACTAGTCACAGGCTTCTCAAAAATGACGGTTACGTAGTCAATATTTCTTTTGACATTGACTTGTATTCTGTGAAACCATTAGGATGCTAAAAACAGGTTGTAATGACACGACTATTACTATAAAAAAACGACTTGCTTAAACTCAAAACCTGTATATTCAATACAAGAAGTTTATAGATGAATATATCGCTTTTGGACACATGAAGGTTGCTGAAGTTAACTAATGAATCTGGTTACTATTATCTGCCATATCACGTAGTTTTAAAGGCATTAAGCACAACTACAAAATTAAGGCTAGTTTCAATGGGTCTGCCAAAACTACAACTGCGAGAATACCAGCTCATTTTGGGCAGACAGTCTCCAGGATCGGATATTATGGAGTATAAGCTAACAACCGTCACGTATGGTATAGCAGCAGCTATTTATTTAGCGGAAAAATTATTACAACAGCTTGCCATCAATGAACAAAAGAACTATCCCATGGCGTCTAACCCGGTGTTAGATGATTTTTACGTGAATAATCTGATTGCTGGGCAATACACACTAGAAGAAGCCTTATTCATCCAAAAACCAACCATTGACTTACTAAATAGCGGTAGATTTACCTTAAGAAAATGGGCAACAATATGATCCAGTATCATCCATTCAATATCATCCAGTCTAGATCTGATATCGGCAAGTCTATCAAATGAAGCCGACTTTCAGATAGAGCAAAGCTTTTTGATCCGTTAGGCTAGTTGATAACAATACAAAGCTATGCTTCTTGCATAGTAGCCAAGCTTATGATGCAAGAACTTTGGTTGGCATATCTCTCTTGGGTTCGAGGAACTTCCATTTCCATCACACATATCAACAAATTGACAGGAATTTAAAAACGCATTGCCACTTCGAGTCTGCCTTTAAAACAACAAACGTTACAACAACAAAAAATAAACAAATTTATAACTAGAATGGTGGTTAGGTATGGTCAAGTCTTCATTAGAACAGCTTTGGATTAAATATTAAAATTAAATTCAGCTACTTGATTATTAAATTTAATTCACAAACAAATAATAATGGTATTGGTCGGTGTATAATTGCTATAAAACGGTGAATTCGATCGAATTTTTGATATTGATTGTTACTGAGAGCATCGGATGATACATGATCTTTCTGAAGGATGTGGATGATTTTTATTCAGGGTATAATTCTTCTAACGAAATATCAAGCATTAATGGCATTAATTTCAATTTTTTTAATGTCGTTTTGAAATCTTTAATGAATAAGAAACTGGGTCTTCATGTGTGATTGCTATACATTAACAGCGTTAAATATAAACGTGACCAAGTGAAGTTATTATTAGTAGATGATGAAATGGATGTCATATGCTTAATGGAAAGTGTATTGAATAGTAATGTTTCCGATAAGCTGGTCTCCATAAATAGTTTTCGAACCTATAGAAATGATCTCTTTCGTAATAATATGGTGGTAAAATCTACATATGTATCTTATCAGGATATAATACTTCGTGGAGACTGTATTTTTGATATTTTGAAGAAAAGTCCTGTTGGTTCGAACTATTGCAAAATTCTAGGTTGTCTTTCTCTAAATACTTATCTACAAATCTATAGATAAATGTTCGTTTGAGGAGTTGCCCTTTGAAATTCTCTTCCGATCCACTGCAAAACCTCTTCTTCGTTAGCTTCTGAGCTAAAAAGGTACTATGTAGCAAAATAAAGATATTTTTTCCCAAATTTTTTGTTTTTTTTTGTCAGGTCGTGTACTTCTGGGACCACCATTCGTATTATAGGAATTGCTAATTATTAATTAAGGTATTGTTAGAGTGCAGTTTACAAATAACACCAATCATTAGGTGGATAGTTTGAAAATACATTGGTATATTCTCATTTTAAGACATATGTATGCAAAAACAACATTCTTGATTAACTGTTGATAGCTGTGGTTTTGAAAATGTACAATACGTACTAATATACAAGTATACCTATACGTTTGTAATCTGTCCAACTGATTTTTTAAACTTGATTTAAAATTTCACGAGACGAGGTAGTATCATAACGGTAAGAGAAATCCATCAAACGGATCGTATATTTAATCGATTTCAGATAATATTTTTTCGGTATATATGGTGAATCGCCAAATGAGAATGGATTGGGGCTAATGTTTCAGCTAGTTTCGGTATAAACTGATTTTTCGATATAATAATTTATCATACCGATAAACTGCTGTGTACGATTAATAGTTGTTGGAGCTGGAACTTACATGATGGCATTAATTCGCTCTTTTGAGGGTAGAACACCATCAGGTGAAATTTTGTGGCTGAAAAAATCAAGAGTTGATACGCCAAATACGCATTTGGAACTCTTTAACGAGAAAATCTCTTTTTTTTCGATGTCACTAAAATGTCGTCAATGTAAACAAAAGCGAAGTTAAAATCGTGGACCACTTCGTTTATGAATCGGTGAAAATGTTATCAGTTAAATACGTCGGTAGATGCAACGGTAATAAGGTGGTCCGCTCTGACGATATCGATTTTGGAGATAATTATACAGATATGGAAGTGCATGGATAAACTCTCTTTGTGGGGAATCGGATAACGATCCGGTATGGTTATCGCTTTAAGACGGCGATAATCGCCACATGGTCTTCAATCAAGATCTATCTTCTTTACCATGTGTAAAGCGTTTAAGATATTGCAGAGAGGACAATATGGTGACAATAAATGTGACAATATGGTGAACTACGTTATGCTTTACTGACAAATTATAGTTCGGCTCAGCAGCAATAAATATACGCATAGTACTACCATGGTATGTTAGCCCATTGACGCCCGTGATGTCGCTACTGGTATCGTTTTAAAATATTTTTATATGTATAATCGCCTAAATGTCACATATTTGTTCTAAATGTTGTAAATATTCTATCGACCCGACATCTGGAACATCAATGGGTAAACTATTTTTTTCGTATAAGGGTATATTACTACCTATTATATGTACTTATATTATGAGAAAAGGTATTTTGTTTGTCAGTGATAAACAGACGATTATGTTTTCGTGTCGTGACGAGTGCCGTGTCGATAGAGGAACTGTTTTACTGTAGAGTAATTACATGGCATTTGGTATTTAACTCCTTAGAATCGTCATCAGCCTTTTCAAGTAGTCAATGTATGAGCCATGAATTCCTTGTCTCTACTTCTGGTCAACACTGCTCTTTTGATGCATAAAATATTATAATAATGATGCTATAGGAGGTTTAGATTTTCAAATCATCAAATTAATTTTGTCATGACTTTATCATAATTTTGACTAGCGGTACAACTCGAGTTTCATCCATCTGTTGCTTGATATTTGTTACAAAATCAGATGTTTCCGGATCTCGAGTCGTACATCATAACACTAGTTCGGCGGGCGTCGCTTTCAGTTAATCACTGTCAATCCTTCGTAGTACTAGTAAGATTGAATGAAGAACACTAGTCCGATCTGTTCGGACACAATGTCATCGCCCAAACGACGTTTCAATGTGAGTTGACAGCGAGAGCGACAGTAGCCTCAGTTACATCAGGATTTTTTTTTTATTGAAGTAAGTTGAGTTTAATTTATAAGTACTGAGTGCAGATTAAGTGTGTCGTGAGACTTTAACCTTTTGTATATGTATATACGTAGTTTTGAGCCATTTTCTCGAAGTTTTTATTAATTGAAGGCTAAATGGCCTTTTCTGTCAATAGTTTATTAGAAGTTTTGGAAAAATCATAAAACTAGGAACTTCTTAAATTTAGGAACAGAATTGATCTTTAAGATTTCTTGATCTTCTTCATCTTTGGACTGAGCATCTGCGAGGAGAGAATAATCAATACTTTCCAGGATAAAAATTTGATTAAAGCCTGATAGCAACAACATTATCTAACCTAGGATGTGCTAGATAGATATCCGTGTTTTAGATATGAGTGGTTTGTATAGTCGTCTTTATCAGTAATACCTGATCGGCAGCAGCATCAGGTATAAAGCGTCTATATAAATGTACATACCTAATAAATGTTTCAGTTGTTTTTTTCAGTGGCTCGTTCGAAATTTTTGATGACTTGAACCCGTTCTTGCGCCGTTTGTAACAACGCATTTGTTTACTATACTAAGCCGTGTTCTTCTAATTTAGCTTAGATAATTCCGATGTGTTTGAAATGTTCGTCATAATTTTGAAAGGCAATGAGCACGTCGTCCAAATATACAAAACAGAAGTTAAGTCCTCGAAAAACTATTTTTGGAATGTACCGAATGAGCCGTTTGTCTTTGTATATTAACGAGCAACCCGGTGTTTCTCAGAAAATTCGCGGTGATGATAGTTAACAAATTGAACTTTGATTATCGTAGGACTGGACGCAGATGAAACATTTATTTGTGCTTGCTTCATTGTCTCGAGCACGTTATCAGCCCGATTTGCCAGTACTGACAAGGAGATGTCATTTTCGAATGGAGTAAACACCATTTGAATTTATTGCGATAACCACTTCATCCAGAATTGACTAATGGTTGCTTCGTTCAAATTTTCACCATGGTTCAATTCCATAGTGCTCAATAATTAGGGTAGCTTCCTTCATTTTTAAATACGGTTTAATGTTAAGAACCTTTCACGTTAGTAATCAAATACGCGAATGTGTCATGGTGTCGTCATCTAAAGGAAAGTTACTCTTGGGTCTTTTCTACATAGACCGTTGAACTTTGCGTGCTGTGAATAGCTCACGTTTTTTTAGTGTAGTCATAATATTAGATTTCATAATCAATCGTCTGTTGGGTTTGCAGATCATGATTTAATTTTTTGTAACTAGGACTGCAAAGTTTCATTGTGTGGAACCTATCAATATTCTGAAAAAAAAAGATGGCATGATATCTTGAGGGTATTAATTTACTATATAAGTATACCAATCAGCTTTTAAAGCATTGCATGGTTCAAATATAGCAAATTTAATCTTAATTGATGGCCTACATAGGAATTTTTATAAAAGATAAGCCACTGTAGTTATTTTGTTTTAGACTTTAGCAAAGCTTTTGATTATGTTAACCATTTTTAGAGTACAAACATGAGAATATTTCTTATATTCATGCAAGCTCGGGCTTCCTATTTGTACCTTTAATGTTACTTATTTTATCTGGAGCACTACAGGGGTCGGTCTTATGTAAAATCATATGTAAAAAAGAGATAAATGTTAGTTTATTGCTGCAGAATATGTACAACTGGCTTAATTTCGACATATACATGTCTCTGATATGAGGGAACACATTAGTTTTGGCCTAATGAAATTGTAAGCGCTTCCTAACTTTTCTGATATAGCATTAAAAAATATTCTTACATTCCACATAAATAATTTTCGAGCATGATTTACGATTCCCGATGATTTGAAGTATGGGGCTGCTTAGTATGTTTTACATTACGACAAAAGGACAAATTTAAGTCAAATCGAGAAACGTACATATGTGTGTCAACAGTTAATCATTTACCAAATAATAAATCGAATCAAATTCAATTTTTCACAAATTTACATTAAATTACCAAATCAAACCGCATCATAGCACATTGTGTCCGCACAATACATAATCATATGCACTTTGATGTAAATCGTACAAAAACCGAACAAATTGTTAATGTAATCCTTTTATGCACATCGACTGGTCGATGTTCTTTTGTTCATCTGGTCCGCATATAATTAATCTAAACATGTATGCCATTTATATATATGGTCGCATTATATGTCGTAAACGTTCGATTTGAATCGATAATGTCAAGTCATCCCTAAACAATTAAGATGTTAAGAAGTATATAGACATCTTATGGACAAAATCCTTTTCTTTTCCAATTCTTTTATTGAAACAATAACGCACAAATGTTCTTTTGCAATTTTTTTTTTTTTTTTTTTTTAATAATCATCTGCTTTTTGTCCGCTCGTGTGCATTTTGCGGTATTCAGTGTAATCTTACAAAAAGATTTAGAAGAAAAAAATTTACGATAATAAAATCTTAACCAGACGAATTACTTATGTATATTGGTTTTGAGATTAAAATGTATTTTTAACAAATTAAGATTTTGAGGTAAGTAATTGGGGTACAAATGCAACTTTCATTCATGAATTTTTTTTTTTATGTTCATAACTGATTTTGTGAGCTTAGTACGTTTTGAGATGGCGATCAGCCCCGAATAATAATTTTCAAGTTAAGTCAGGCAAAATTTAGGGTTGAGCATTGATTGGTAGTAAATTTTCGCCCTCTTATATCGAAATTTAATTTGTATGGTATGACCACACCCACCCATATACATTATATCTGCTGTAATTGAAGAATATTGCATTGTGTTGTTCATATTATAAGAGGTAAATACTGCGTGACTCTTAACTGTTTGAAATTGTTGGACTGTGGATGGAAGGTAATGGTTTGAACGACTTACTTGTGTGACAATCAGACCACGTAAAGCATATTACTAAATTGGATGATTACCCATCTTAAGGAATTGTTTAACTTATACCACTCTATATAGCCAAGTGTAACATTTTATGCTTGATTGCCTGAAAACTTATCTAACTTCATTTAAACTACATGCGGGATCTAAAATTATTTTTCTATTTCTATCTATTTTATTAGCCTAATACCATATCTAATCTATTTCTATTAGCCTAATACCATATCTAAAGTCACACTTGTGTCAACTCATCTCTTCATAATTTCCATGTGAACAACGCTTGTAACATAAAATGATCCGAGGGACATGCAAAATTAATTGACGATTTCTGAACCTTATACTTTAATGTGAAAGACATGTTAGTTTTTGAGGTTCAACAGCGCCAACAGATTGAAGCTTTTTGTCCTCAGATGATGTCCTTAATAAAACAAGACACATGATTTGGCAGTTTATGTGCCAAACAAATGCATTTAAATTTTAAAAAATGTTTTTCTTTAGAGGCCTAAGTTGGCGGCATCCACTATATATCGATAACGGATGCTAATTAAGTTGAGCTACGAAACAAGTTACAGAACAGATAAACGAAAAGGAAGGTTGTAATAAATTCGTAAATAGACAAGTTTGTAAAGCAAAAACCCCGGCAAACGGGAGTAGTTTACGAGAGTTAAGGAGTACGGGCAATCAAAATGAACAATGTGACTCTTGACTGATCTATTTAATGCTAAATAAACTCGATGAGCAATCAAAAAATGCATGCGGGTCCAATTTTCGGTAGACAAGGATACCCTTTCCTTCTTTTCTTTTTAAGGATTTCTTGAAATCTCTGAATAAAATATGTGACGGAGACAGTTGCGTTAAACACTCATCAACATCAAAGACCCAAAATTGGGTTAACTTGCACACAACTACCGAAAAGCCGAAATGTCCCTGTTGTAGCAAAGGACATTCAACCTCTGAATGTCACTTTAGTGTTTTTCTGATCGGGTCTATGGTTAACGTCACAATTAATTGCGTAACGAAAACTTATTGAATGAGTCAAGGTCAGCCAATATTAGCATAGTTCATGCAACAGTAGATTACAGGTTTAAATAAATTCATAAATCCTACCAACTGCCAATATCATCAATCTAGCCCCGTAATATAATACTTGGAGGTAACATTTTCTTGGCTCCGTTAAAAAAAATCACCAAAAATTCAAACAGAATATTAGTGCGAATCTTATTTTAGGAAACCGCACATTCCAGGATTGTAGCTCAAAAAAATTTGCAGTGCCTTCCACAGGACATAAGTTTAATCACAAAGGGCTCCTGTGAATCACTATTGCCATTCATTGACAATCGGAAAACGCTAAAGATTGACCACATCCTAGAGCCATCCATTCACAGAGACGCTTTTAACGACTTTACATGCACTTAACAAGTACTACTCTCAGACAAGTACTTGCGTTCCAAATATATTCCGATAATGGATCTAATTTCATCGGTGCCAAGAGAAAATCAAACAACGCGAGGTATGTGCGGAAGAATCTAAATATGAATTAAGAATCACACGAAAGACACCTAATTCGCACAATTGAGGAAATGGCGCTCACCTTTGAGGAATATCTACATTTTTTGAAAATGGTGAGATATTAAATCCTGGACATTTTATTATAAAAGTGTTCTGGAGACTTTGAAACTCCAATTATCTTACGATGTTGCAGCGACGCGTTTCTATTGGGTGGCTGTATGTTAATTGTTGTTCGAGTAAATGGCAAAATTAAGTAGTCTGACGGAAAGTCGCCCGATCGTTGAATTGATAACATAACACGCCGATTATTCATTAGAGATCCAACCTTAAAATTAAAACTGCGGCTGTCGTTTTAAACAATAAGTCACTAAGAGTAGAATTTTTACATGAGATACTGAAAACAGAACCTACCGGTTAAGCACAACAGTTTACACAAAATCATAACTAATTGAAATTTCTCTGTTTTATGAGCACGTAGATTGGATCCTGTGTAATTTCACATTGCTAAAGCAGAATTTCAACGCATTATAGATCTAGGCATATGTTAACCTTCATGCTCACGAGTATTGTCTACTTTACACCTAGTTTCTAAAAAAGAAAATTTGGAATAATTGGAAGCTCTGCGGAGATTACCGTACATTCACCATTTTACAGCGAACCTTAAAAACTACCTTATTCTTCCTCTACGACGAACACCGGCTGGTTGTTGATGGAACACTTTATTGGTCATTCGTTGTTGTGGAGATCGTTTAACCTGGCCGAGCCATCTAACTCGATTGGATTTGATGAATCCGATAATATCGCAGCCTCCAATAAGTTGCCTTATCTCGTGGTTCATACGAATCCGATATTCGTTGTCCGCGACTTTGATTGGACCAGAGATTGAGCGGATGACCTTCCTTTCGAAGGTAGATAACAATCTGCAATCGTTAGAGGTTATGGTCCAGCTCTCGCTTCCGAAAGCCAACACAGGTCTTATGAGTGCTTTATAAAGTGCGAGCTTGCACGACTGCGATATATGTTTAGATCGCAATAATTTCGATTGGGCGTAGACAACTCGTAGTCCAGCAGCGATTTGGGCTTTTATTACTGCCTGCATATCATTCGACGATATTATAACTGACCCGACGTATTTAAATTCGACTCTATCAATTTTTTTTTTATTTTTTTTTGTTTCTGAACTCTGCAATCTGTTCTGGGGCCGAAGCTCTCCCAACTCTTTCGCAGTTAATTTTTAACGTCCTACCTTATGCCGTCATCAGCCAAATTGAGGACGCACGAATACTGGTTCGATTTTAAATCCATCTGCACATTGCCTTGCTCCAGCCAGCCTGCACTGACATGGACGATGGTTCGGCCCATGGATTCTGCACTCCAACAAGGGGTCATAGTTGTGTTCATCGTCATCACCGATCGAAATCAGGTGATGAAAAATCCCTTTTGCAACCTTCCCCCGTTGGGATTTGAACCCGGTACCTCCCGTCCCAAACACCGCAGCTTTAACCACTACGCCAATTGCTCGGTACTCTATTAAAGTTATGGTCGCCAATTCCGAGATTTACAATGGAGATGTTCTGGGTGTTGATAACAATTATGTTTTGCTGCTGTTCACCTCCAAACCAAGTCTTCTTGTGCAGCGGCCGAGCTGTATGAAACTGTCCTTGATATCGCTAGGTTTTCGGCCAAGAAGCACGATATCATCTGCATATCCAAGAATTTGGCCTGATTTATTAAATATACAGCGCGAAGTTTCATTGTAGCTTTTTCTCACTACGCACTCAAGCGCCAAGTTGAATAGCACAGGCGCGAGTGCATCTCCCTGTCGAACACCAGATTTTATTTCAAAGGGGTCTGACACAGCTCCCTCAATTACGATTCTACATACCGACCCAGAAATTGTTAATTTGCACAGAGAAACAAGTTTCTCTGGAATTCCTAGGCATATGAGCGCAGCCCATAAGTATTCGCGGTTTATACTGTCATATGCCTGTCTGAAGTCTATATATAGTTTGTGTACGGTTATGTTGTACTCCTAACATTTTTCCAAGATCATCCTCATGGTAAAACATTGGTCAGTAGTCGATTGGTTGGGACGAAAACCACCTTGATAGTTGTCAATGGTGTTTTCGGCGAGAGGGTTGAGTTTGGCAAGTATCACATTAGCCAACACTTTGTAAGCAGTGCTCAACAAAGCGATACCACGATAGTTTCTTCATTTAATACGGTCACCTTTTTTGTGCAGCGGACATATGAGTGCGGTCTTCCAATTCTCCAGCAACTCTTCTTGATCCCAGATAGAGACGATGAGATCGTATAGATTTGTTGCAAGAGTAGCGCCTCCGAGCTTAATCAATTCTGCGGGGATTCCGTCGAGGCCGGGTGCCTTTCCATTTTTTAATCTACTAATAGCTGCATCTACTTCCTCTACTGTGGGATATTCAACAAGGACCTTTTCACCTGGAGGAGGTATTGCTCTAACGGGGGTCACTTCGTCGTTCCGATTTAGCAGATTTTGAAAGTAGGTATGCCATACTGAGAGAACATCAGCCACGTTTGTTTTTAGCGCTCCATTTCCGTCTTTGATGGCTGTACTTCTTGGGTGGAAGTCTTTAGTTAGATTTCTGGCGTTAGCAAAACAGTCCCTTGAGTATTCTATTTCCGCTTGGAAGCTGATGTTTTCGATGCAAGATTTATCGAGAATATCGATATATTCTGCTGGAGTGCTTTTAGGGTTGCAAGCCAACAATTTTTCACGAAGCTTTCGTTTATTTTCGACGACCCTTCGGCATTGATCATCGAACCAAACAATGTGGGTCCTCGGAGGCCTTCTTCCGATGAAACTTTGCGACGTGGTGATTATGGCTGACTGTATAGCATACCACTGCTCCTAGATGTTAGGAAGAACTTCTTCGTTGTTATTGGGCTAGTCTAATTAATTAGTGACAGCTGATTGGTAACTCTGCAGTGACGCTTGGTCTTTTAAAGTATCGATATTCCATCGAACGGTCTTTTGTGCTTGTCTGTTGAACGTAGATGACAGTTTGCACTTATACTTAAATATGACAAGCACATGATCGCTGTCCATGTCTGCACCTCTGTAAGATCTGACGTCGGATATGTTGGTGGAGTGTCTCTTAGACACCATAACGTGATCGATTTGGTTTTCCGTTCTTCCATCATTCGATCTCCACGTTACTTTGTGGATTCTCTTGTGTGGGAAAAACGTACTTGATACAACTCGTACCACCTTCACCACCTTGACAATTGGTTGGTAACCATTTTTACCCAAGAAATACTCACCCGCTGAGCTAAAATACTCTGCTTGATTTCGCTACTTCATAGAGGGTCAGAACAGTTAAATTTCGCATCCTAGTGTAAACACAACAGAACTCATTTCTAGTAGGTACTTTTGGCCTAAATGAATTTCGATATTGGATGTTGGAATAAAACATGCTTATCATACCAAAAACCCAAAAAACCGCACCCCACTCTAGACATCAGCTCTAAAGACATCAGGCTCGAAGCTTACCTTTTGAAAATTATTACAACCAAAATGATGGCAATATCTCATTTCAGTGCACCGCTATAAATTACAACCAAAAAGACACAGAGGTTCGAATCTTCAACGTTTTCAGAACTGATGAAACTTCTTGGATCGCATAAAATTGATCGTCACATTATCCGCTAGCAGCAAATGGTATAATTGAATGGTTCAATAGGGACTTAAACACATCAATTATCGAGACCGCGATAGTGCTTGTTCAACTTTTCGTTCAACTTTTCGAGAAAATCTTAAATATATACAAGTAGAGCTTGTGATCGTGCAACCATTGGTATGACCTCTCGAATTCGGTACTTCCGTTAATTTAAATTAAAGATGTAATATCATGTTTTGTTACCTTCCTGTGTCCGATTTAAAATTACAACCTTACACAATACCTTACTTTGATAGGAAGAAAGAGGAGTAGAAGACTTTTCAAGATTTCTCATCTTCTCAAACTTTTAATGTTTGAAAGGGTTATTGAAGGGAGAAGCCAGTGCTCTGATTTGCCATTTTAGAGTAGACTATACTAACTAGAAAGAAGTTTTCCAGCGTTTATGTAAACAATATGACAAGAAACGCCATATAATTAATACATTTGTTCAGTTTTATATGTACCATCTGCCCTCTTATTGAAAGAGGCTTATTAACTAATATAGCTTTAAGTTGGTCGTATCAAATTCAATGGCAAATAATAACCATATATCTTGGAGCAGGAATATAAATTGTCTCTGAGAGAATATAAAGAACGAGTCACATGGCAGAAAATTTAAATCCAAGTAGGCGATGATACTGCCACATCATGCAGTCGTTAAAAAATGTAGTACACCACGACCGTTTTTTACAGCCGACATTTAAATGATGTTTCGGCAAATTTGGATTCGAGAATATGACAGTGCTCATTAAACAATTTTCTGATGGAAATTTGCTGGATTATGGCTATCACTAATAATGTTGGTTTGGCTGTCCCACCCACCGAGAAGATGAGAAATCTATATAGCATATCAAACCGCCAAAGTATTAGAACTTTCGAACTGGTGAGTTGTAAGATCTGAGGTGTAGGATCGGCTAGTAATCGGAATTGAAAGAATTCAGTTTATGGTAGTATGGTTCACATTGGTTACAAAAGTGAGAAGATCATTGGATGCAATTAACTGTTACTAACATAGAAGACAAACATATCAACGAGCCGCAAGATAAAGTTATTAATTTCCATCTCAAAGGAGCTAAGCTGACAAAGTTTTATCGGGTGGTATTCGTGTGTATATAGGGAACAGTTGGATTCTTCGAAACCAATTTGTTATTTTAATCAGAATAATGTGTCCAAAGCTGATCGTATTTTTGACCCGTTTGGGGGCATATCTCTTGTGATTCTAATCACCAAGGTAAACTTATGCATATCCCTTCTAACAGGAGAAGAATCACATGGGGGAGAAGATCGGAAGTGACTTGCCACAGATTAAATCTATTTTGATCTTATGATATATATACAAAAGAAAAGACAGTTTAGTCAATATGTACTATTTACTCCGAAATAGTGTTGGATACTTTTGTCGGTAACCGCACTGGCAAATATCTTATAATTTTTTCCTCGCAAACATGGCATCAACTTACCAAGCTCTCGAGTCGAGCTACAACGGCTCATCTTAAAAACGCGTGTTGATAGTGCCATACTTTATTTTAGTGGAATTTAATTTGGTTTCTATTAGTTTAATTGAATGCTTAAAGTTAGAGTCCGACCAAATGTGTATTCACTTTTTTTCTTTTAAAATGCTTATTTTCCACTTTTTGCCACTTTTGAATCTTGTTGGTAAATAATGAGCCACTTATCATGTCTGGAAAAGGCACCTTTCTCAAAGCGCTATTCCATAGCAGGAAGCCGATGCATGCGAAAAAGTATTAATAATTTATTGCGTTTTGAAAAGTATTAGTTAAAACCAGAGTTATGTTATGATATACATCGAAAAAAGCAATTCCAAGATATTTTCTACATAATTTGTTTGACTATTGTTACCTAAATAAAAAGATTTTCAGCCACAATTTTTCGGTAAACATTAAAACTTTCTTTTCTCTAAAATTTCTTTTCACCAAATCACTGTCCATGCACAAATTTAAATATTATTGTGTCCATTGGTAAATTTTAAAAATATTATTAATGTTTAAAAGATTACATGGCAAAAAATCGCTTCCTGAAAATTACATTGTACTATTCGGTCATAATGCATATAATAGATCTGCATTGCTGTAAATTTGCAAGTCATGTCTCTATGGAATTGAATGCTTGCAATTCTTTTTAAAATATTACGACCATATAATTCGCATCTAATGACATAAATAATTCTTAAAAATTGTACTTAGTGCGGAGGTAATTATGCGATCTACATTTTATGATTAAATTTATTAAAACATATTTGTGATGTTTTTGTTGTTGTCCAGTTATAATCTGAAATCACTAAATCCTCTTAACTCATTTTTCCTTCAATAAAAAAGTATTACAAAGAAGACGATCCTTATTTCATATTTCTTTTGTCAAGATCCTTAAACATTTTTTTTTAACAAATATTCAAAATCTTTTGTTTTCTTTAAGTAGCATAAAATAAGAAAGGGTATACGTACATAAGATAAAATATGTAAAATAAAAAATTAAATCAGCAGGTGCCATCATCTTAGATGCAATATGGGAATATTAAATAAATGTTAACTCCTTTGGGAATATCTCGGTAAAAGACGGAAAATTTTGTTCAAAATGGCTCAAAAATCAACAAAATGTGATTTTCCCACAACAAAATCTAATTTAAAAAGAAAACATAATAATTAAAGTCTTGAGTATATGCTATTTATGTGAAATTTAGATACCACAAAACGAAATGACAAAAAGTTTCCCACGTTGACCCTTTCGGGGTATACACCTCAATCGAATCAAATGAGAGGTATTACAAAAAATAATATATTGCAAACTGTATCGTATTGTCCTGTCTATTATCCTTCTCATTATTAGGATGTTTTAAAATAGAATACATATCTCATATGTTCAATTGTTCTGTGCACAGGTACTGTGTATATAGATGTACAGTGGGAAAATGGCGTTAAACGTATTTGCTTCCGTTTTCTTTTCTTTGAGACACTATGTACTAACAGTAATATAGTATTGTCAACTTTATTATCGTTATATTAAGATGATGGATTTTGTTTTGTGTATAGTGAGAAAAATGTCAATTTCTAAAAATTCAACAGTGCAAAAAATTCCAATGTTTTTAGCACACGCAAAAAATACTGTGGACGAGAGATAATATCACTTTGAATTTGCCTCAAATTCAGTATCGCTTCTATACAGCATAACAAGGTAGTCATATATCTTCGAACGTTATGTGGATACATCTAGTCATCTGTTTTAGGTGAGTTTTAGTCTATTTTACAGTTGCCTCCCAAAGGCTTTCAAAATTAAAACTCCTAGGTAGGATGGAATGGCAATACGTCGGGAGTCCCATTTTAAACGAAAACCGTTAATGACCAACTCAGTAGCGGAGAGCAGAAACCTAACCCATCATGCTATGATAAACGCGTATTCGGTCCAAAACAGAAACTATAATTTTTCATTCTGCTAGTTTGAAATCATTTTAAGGAATTATTGGGAACGATAGTTACGAACTCAGTGCCACCATTCACACTAATAGTATAGGTTAATGACCATTGATCCCAATATTAGGATTAGACTTAAAGAACATAGGTCAGATCCTGTTAAAAACTTAAACCTAAGGGTATCACACTTCAACCCTATATACTAAAAAGAATGCTGGACAGGCTAATTAACGAAAATCTATACTTATTTGCCGACCCAGAAGAAAACTAACGTTTCCTACATCGGTCAAGGGATTATTAGATCCCATAACACGGAACAAATACATTAGCTGTTAGTGACATACCTTAAATAATAAGAAGTGGATTATTATTATCCGACTTAAACATATTATTATATTTTTAATAAAAGCAAACTAATAATAACAGTTATAAAAAATTAAACAAAAAATGAGAATAAGAGAAAAGAAAAAGCAATCATTTTTGCCCTATGATCCATAAAATGGAATTTTTTCGCATTCATAATGTCGAATCCATAACATTCTCTCCCCTATAATTCACTCTGGCTAGTTGAATTACTCTCGTCGAACATCCAATCTGACCAATTTCTGGTCTTTTGAATACGCTTGTCCCTGTCTTGATGTCAACAATTCGAACCCGTCCATCTTTGGTGGGGTACACTTGAACGACAATACCTTTTGGCCAACAATTTCGAGGATTTTCAGTATCCATCACGATGACAAAGTCTCCGATATCAATTTTTGGTGACTCATTTGTTAGAAATGATAATGTGCGATAAATATTCTTAAACCCATCTTTTCTAGAATTGTTACAACAACTGTTGAGTGGCCTTCCAGTGATTTAAGAAAATCTAGTCTTTCTCCTTTTCGGCTTTTTTGAAGTTCGTTCTGTTATCTGAATACATATTTTCAGGGAATCCTTGTCCACTGCCGAACTGTCGAAATACGAACATGAAGGCGTTACTTGGTAAGTCGTGTGGAATTTCCAAGTGCCCTGAACGTGTGACCATGCAAGTAAAAATTACACCGTAACGTTTCTCTTTGCTTCGCGCAATAGTAACTTCAAAGGGTCCAAAATAATCAACATCGCATTTGATCCAGTTGTCCAATGGCATGAACTTGTGGTAGTGTTTTTTTGTTTTTGCAATGTTGACATTCACGGGAGATTTTCCTTAGGGTATTTCTTAATCGAGGAACCCAAACTATTTTCCTGATACTGCAGATAACTTTGTTAGTTCCCATGTCGTTATTTTTATTCGAGATACCATTTAATGATCAATTTTGTAATGGAATGGTTCGGGTCGTTTTTAAGGTCCGTATTATTCAGGCGACCATTCAAACGAATAATTTTATGAGGATCCATTATACACGGAAGTTGTCTCAAGGGGCTAAATTTCAAGATTATCCTACCAGTCGAAAAGAATTGAAATTCGCGAAAATAGCTATCGGCTTGGATTCGTTGAAATAGTTTCTCGGCCATGGCAATTCCATCGGGCTTCAGAGCGTATTTAACACCATGTGCATTTTGTTTTGTTTTGTTTTGCATCTATCGACGAAAAGCAGCATCCAGGCTGTTGATCGTACAATTCCCCAATACTTTCCAAATTTGTCACATCGTTAATTTGTGGTCTAATTTTATCTTGTTTGGGCCATGTTGTTTTAGGACCAAAGAGAAAAGATGTCCCTTGAACCAGCATTTAACCATCCCTTGAACCAGTTTGAACCATAAAAATGCAACAGAAGCAAATGCATCTGCAGACGCATCAAGAAAAATATGAGAGACGTGTATCTCCATGGAATTTGTCTTCACCCTTTGTAAATTTATGTTCCAAGTTTCCCACGACTCATACTGACAGGGAGTGATCTCATTATCCCAATTGATAGCACTTTCCCATATTTTTTTAATGAGTATTTTCCCGCATGAGTACTTTTCAAATATCAGAATATTTGACAGAAGTCCCAGCGGGTCGAAAACGGACATGATTATTTTCCATACGTCTCATTTCGTTGGTCGTCTTGACAGGTTGATGATGTCTGGTGGTATATTATTATTTAAATTTAGGGGTTTTACAAATTTGTCGGCTTTGAAGTCCCACCACATTCCTAAAATTCTGTCCATTTGTCGGTTGTCGTCGAAATTTAGTCGATCAACGATGTTGCCACGCAAATTGCTGTCGATGCTTTCCAAAACAGCTGATGAATTGGAAACTCAATTGCAGATCACCAAGTTGCATTTCTTATGTACGGCAAATATGTCTTAAATTAGTTGAATCGCTGTTTGTTCATCTGTTGCGCCCCCAAATAATCGACCATGTAATGATTCTTAATAATGTCGTTACATGCCTCTGGATATTCCGACATAAACTCTCTGACGTTTCGATTTTTGACTTCTTGAACCCAACACGGACCGTAAGTGGAACCGAAAACACCATCTGAATCTCAAAAACGTCAGGCTATCGATGTCGATCCATTCCTCTCCATAATAATCGTTGGGCTGGTCGGTCTTCGCTCCGAACTTTGACTTGTAGAAACATTTCTTTGATGTCAGCGACAAATACGACTGAATGAATGCGGAAATTAATCAAAATATTTGGTAGTGAATTATACAAGTTAGGATCTGCAAACAAGAAATAATTTAGACATATCCCAGTGGATTTGGATGCAGCGTCAAAAACGATTCGCAGTTTGTCTGGTTTGTTGGGATTTATTACTCCTAAGCGAGGCAAATACTATAATTTTGGTAAAAGCAGCATAACTTAAATGTCTGTACATTTTACGCTCCAAACAGTGTAAACGAGAAATCGCTGCGGTTTTACCTTCTGGGAGATTTGGATGGTCGTCTTTCTATAATAATCCACACTCAAATCTGTGACCATCTGTAGATGTTCGAATTGTATTTTCAAGGATCGTAGTGAATAGTTTGTCATCCAGAGACAATGCTAGTTCTGTCTATATTTTTGTTCCACACGATTCGAACTTCCACTGTTCTTTTACCAATTCGTGTAAAACGTTGATTCGTGTAAAACGTTGAACGTTGATCGGTTTCTCGTGGTTGAACGAAACTTTTGTGACGTTGGGCGAGTATTTAAAATATTTCACAATTTTGTCAAATTGTACGGTTTGTGTCTTCCTGCTGCTTAACTTGGTTGTTTGTCCATTGTATTTTGAGAGTCTGAATAGGACCGTCCACTCACAATTTGTTTGCGATGTTTTCATCGATTAGTGAGACTGTCGAAGCGTCGTCCTACAACGCAAATGTCTCAATCGTCATTTTGGGACCTTTGAGTCTGACGGGCACTATTTTAAGCAACACTCTACGCGCGGTATTGTTGACGAGGTAATTTTTGTCTGTTGGCGTCTCGTTCACTTTGACGTTCCTGGTGCTGCTTTCGGTTTTGTGGAGCATCGGATGATGTGGTTAGCTGCAATTCTTGATGCCGCAACTTTTTTGCTGTTTTTTTGTGACATAAAACAAGCAACAGACTTTTTGTAACAAAATCCCATTTTCGGTTTACGCCAATCTTTTGGGATTTAGCACGATCACTCAATGTATGTTCATACAGCTGTATTGCAGAACTGGCATGGCTTCTGGGCGGTATCATTAACGATGGTATACATCATATCTTTCTTGAATGGCACATTTCGCTTTGTGCTTGTCAAGTTTGACTTGATTCTTTACCGAAGGTATCACTAGTTGACTGAATGCATTGGCCTTTTCTCCCATCCTACTCAAGAATTCTAACATTTTGACTTTTGGCGGGTCTTTATCAAGACGGTCAAAATACTTGATGGATTGTACGGTTTGAGTGGTTGGGATCTTTAATAAAATGTCAAGAAACAGCACTGGGTTTCACAGATGGTCATCCTCTTGCAGAAGTTTAAATGTCGAAATGAAACTTGTCAAAAAATCGTAGAAATCGACCATGGTTTCTGCCTTGCTTATCTTGACCACCGGAAAATCTGACATTTTAACCAGCAAGTGGTTCACAATAAAATCGGGCCGTCCGAACCGATTTCGTAATATTGTTAATATCTCGTTGAGGCTTTCTAGTAAAATCATTATATGTTCGTCGACACCTTTGGCTTTGCCACGAAGACACTTTCTCAGTGGGTCTTGATTTTCTGAATCCGAAAACTGACATTCACACCATGAATTGTTAAATATCGACTTCAGATTGTTGTCTGGATTGAACTGCATTACCCGAAAATTTGATAATTGGTTTGGTTCCCGGATAAACATATTTTATTTTTCCCCATCTAGCTTTCGATGATATTTTTGCTGAAATTTAATCCAATTACTAACCATTATTGTACGATTGTAAGTCATATGCTGTACTACAGCTGTCGACTTCCTTGATGATTCCATTTAAAGAAACGAATGTCGATAAAATAGCTTTCTCGTTGAATTGTGGAAAGCATGAGTTCACCCGCCTTCTAATTGACCTACTAAATGCGCTATATATTCTTCAATATGCTCTGTACGATATCGCTAAACGGATTTAGCGTAATCTGTTTAGCGATATCGTTCAGAGCATATTGACTAAGTCCTTGACTCCATTCTTAAAGGGGGAAGTTGGTTAGCTACAGAAGCTGTGAATCTCACTAAAAAACAAAGTTACGTTTTCAATGGAATAGAAAATTCTCTAATGTCAAACGAGGTCGTATTATCGTTCTCTAATTTTCAAAACGAATTTCAATTGACCAAGGGCACTACGAACTTCACTCTAGGTGTAGTACTTCCAAAAACAGGACAACAATTATATTTCTGTCTAGGATCTTAGACAAGACCAAAGAAAATTACGCAGTCAACGAAAAGGAAATACTGGCAATTATGTGGTCCCTAACGTTACTAAGGAATTATTTATACGGAAGCCAGAAAGTATGAATATTTGCAGATCATCAGGCACTGAACTTCGCTCTAAGTAACAAAAAATGAACTCTAAAATGAAAAGATGGAAGGCTGTACTGACGAGTGTAATTATGAATTAAAGTTAGAGAGAGTAAATGTAGTAGCGGACTCCCTCTCAAGAGTCACAATTCCTACCAAAACAAATGCAACGATCTCAGCTCAAAATAGCGATGAAAGCTCCGCACATGATCTGATTCCAACAATCGAAACTCCAATAAGTATTTTAAGGTAACAGATTATTATAAAAACAAGCAATGAAGATTCCTACCAAAATTTCCTTTTCCAAATTACTATATTTTCAAAAATCAGATAAAATAAATAATGAGATGGCAGTGAATGAATACAATCACGAAGTTCACTCAATAATAAAAAAATATTCGTACTATTCTACAGTAGAATTGCCCATATAAGAAGGCCCTGTCGAATCTGAAGAGACCCGCCTTAAATTATAGAAAGACCAAAAATAGACTTACTTAAAAAAATTTCCAACTCAAGTCTATAATCATCAGCAAATTTAAAATCATTGCAAATGTGCATTTAGAAATTCAGGAACCACCAGCAATTCTTTAAACTACAACTCAAGAGGATAAACCTATAAATACTATTTTGATGAAAGATTCAAGTGAATTCAGACCTTGCTTTCAATTCTCCTTCTTTGGGCTGTGGTGGTGATGGCAATTTATCATCCTACTCAATTGCCTTAAGCCAATGTGCCTGCATTGAATGCAAAACAGTTCTCCTTGTGTAGCCACTGTAATCCTAGCAAAGTTATTTTGTCTACCTCATTTCTAATGACCTTAGTAATTTGTGGTTTGCTCATTTTGTTAATTGGGAACCAGCTCATTTTAAAATAATGTCTATATCGGTTCTTAAAGTCGTGAACTCTCTTACACTATAATCGCCTGTAATCAAAACATTCACTTAAAAACCTAATTCTGATTTGCCAATTCATTTAGACATTTAGGTCCCATATGTGACGGTCGCTTGTTCAAAATGTTACACTTTATCCGTACAGTTTTTGCAGCAAACGATTTTCAGATCATTTATGTCAGCTAGATCCATTTTAGTTTGGTGGCAGCCAAGGTGGTAGTCTCGAACAAAATTGTGAACGTGAAAATCGAAGTCAAAATTAAATTCGATATCAACATGATGAGAGAGGTCTCTACAATCGATGATCAATAATTGATGATACAGAATAACGAAGAATTATTGAAATATAGAGGATATAGAGGAAACCTTAAAGTTTGAAAAAAAATTTAAGGCTTGTTCGACCAAGATTATTTTGATCAATACAAAAATGAAGGTAAACCAAGGTTTGGTTTGTATGAGAAAAATCCGTGGGTAGTTGAATTTCTTTTAATGCTGTTAATTTTACTTCCACTTTGATGTTATCGCTTTCTTGCTATAACAACCATCAACCGCACACATTTTTATCACAACAGCATTTTTCTTATATAAACCAAACCTTGCTTTACCTTAATTTGTGTACTGAGTTTACTTTGTTTGCGGAACCTTAAATTTACTACAAAAACATTGGTCTATCGAGCCGGATTCAAAGTACAACCAGCGGCATACCCAGCCAGACACAAAATACTAAACAGCGGCATACGATTTACAAAGTGCATAATGAAATGTGATAAAACCAGTTTTATATAAGTGGAAAAGTTCCAAAATAGCCAATAAATACCATTAAACATATCATTAAAAAACAGATCGATAATCCTTTTACCAAAACAATATAGATACCTTTGGTTGAATAAAACTGGGCTCGCTATTGAAAATCTCACCAACCGTATTAGACGGCACCTATCTAGAGCGAAAATTTGCGAGAGAACTTTACCAGGATGTACAAAGATTTTATGTGAGAATACCTGACACTAGGAACAATCGCGTAGTGTCATCATAAGCAGCACAACAAAATTGAGAGTTGTTTTGGAAGGCAAAGTCCACCACACGAAGGTCTTTGAATGATTGTTTGACGGTCGGACTGACCATTCAAACAAAACAGAGAGAAAATATATCGCCAAGGTCACACAGCAGACGCTGATAATAAATTTCAAATGATAATTTGGCGAGATGAACCAAGCAAGGCATTTACCACCTATGAACTGCAAACTGCTACCTGGGGTACAGAAAGTGCAAGTTACCTAGCAATCAGAACAATGATTGAACCAAAATATAAATATATTAAAAAAATCCCTGCAGCCATCAATTGCATCAAAACCAACATGAACATCGACGCCGCTAACCGCAGCTAATAATTTGGATGAATCCATTCATTAACCCAATGATCGTGTACTGACCAATAATATTGAAGCTAATTCCCAATCAAGAATTTTGCGAGTAAAAGATTCCTCAAGCAACACTACCACAGTATTAGGGCTATATTGGTACCTGACAAGCGATTGTTTCAAATTTCATGTGAACTTGAATCAACAACCTACCACCACAGAACGAGGCATTTTATCTGAAATTCGATCGAATATTCGATCAATTAGGCTAGCACCCGTCATAACTATAATAAAGATATTTTTTTATATTTTAAGTGTCAAACAAGCATTGAAAGCCGATATCACGGAAGTAGTTGCTTAGGCCGACACCACAATAGTGTTAGATTCGTTAAATACACACCCGAACAAATGGAATACCTTTGTTGGGACCATTCTTTATAATTTTAACATTTCTTAAAGATTATACAGATTTCCAGGATAACCCAGCCAATTGTGCATCCAGGCGACTCGAACCGGAAAACCAACAATATTTTGAATTATGGTGGAATGGCTCAAAATCTGAGCAGGTCATTCCCCGTCATTTACAAGCCAAGCACCTCAATTCAGAAATACGGCTCCTGAAATCTATAAGAAGGAAATTCCCACATCAAGCAAAATCAGGTAATTCAAACCCTTTATCAACGAATCGGGATTACTACGTATTGGCGGTACAAAATTGCAAATGCAGGCGACAAACGAGCAAAAATTATCATAAGAGAACACATAATTCGGTACCTACTCGCTGTGTAAACACTAATGAAGCTTACATTACGAAGCAGATATTAGATATTAGGAGGCAGAAGTGTAGCGACCACAATATATAGGCGTTAAACCTTTAAATTCAGTAATGTGTAGTTTGTTTTATGCCACAATTTTTCATTTTGCTTTGCGCAACTTAGTCAAATTCGATTGCTCTTGACATTTATAAATCCGCAGAATTGGACATTTAGGTAACTAAGGTAACTTTTTGGGACTTAACCAAACCTTGAAAATTTCTGATATATCCAACTTCAGCCCAATAGATCGTTTTTAGATAATAACCGCTCATGGAAAGCGTGTGGTAAGAACTATTATAGCTACTATTTATTATGGCTATTATGCCAATGTTTAAAAAAAAGTAAAATACATCATTTAGGACCGAAGAGCCTAAGGCCTATAACTATACAATTTAATCAGAATTGTTGAAAAAATGAAACCAAAGTTAATAAACTTTATGGTGTCGTAACCCCTTATCAAACCAAAAAACAAAAAAATTAATTTATGATTGATAGCTAGTTCAAGTGTTTTAGGACACAGGTATATTTTGCTATGGTGCAAATCTACCACATATAGATCAAGACGTCAAGCAGTTTTATATTTTTTTTTTTACATAAATTCTTTTGTATGATCTCGAAATTGTACATTGTCATGATGTCAAAATCTTGTATTGCATGCCTATATATATAAGATATTTGTCGTTGGTCTTCGATCTCGACAACATTTTTTTTTTGACATTTTATCTAGAAAATTTCTTTTGTCTAGTTTTATCGATGTTCCTACATACATACACACACACACACATTTACATAATCTGAGATTGCAGATCTTGTATATAGATCTTAAATAATTACTGTTGTTTATGTGGATGCATAATTCTATGAAATTTATGAATATTATTTTGAGCTTAAAATACCAAAATATTGTATTCATATTTCTTTAGAAATCGTGTTCGTAAAATATTGTTAATCCTTTCATACATCCTTTCGTATATTATAATGTAACGAACATTTATAAAGTTATTACAGTTATTATCCTTTCAATGTTGGGGGAACAATGGATGCCCACAAAATTATAAGAAGTAACATAATATAAAATCATTTGACCGATCTAATTCACAAAACAAGAAAACAAATTTTGCGGTGGCTGATGTTTACCTATTGTTGCGAATCTGATGCAAACATCAGAAACATCAGATTATGTTACTCTTTTAAAATATTTTCTGAAATTTTCTATAGTAAATTTGTGTTTACTTAACGGTAGTCTAAGCCTTATGAGTACTGGTCAAGTATATAGACAGGAACACTTTCACAAAATTAAGTGGAAGTATAACTTGCATATTCGGGAGACTTGATTTTAGAAAAATTCCCTAATATTATCATTATAATAAAGAATGATCTAAAATTTCTATTAACTAGTTTTTTACCTTTTAGTAGGAATTCAAAAACTGATTGGCGGTTCATTAAAACTATGGTCGATTGAAATCTAAAACTATATAATAATAATAACAAGCTACTTCCAATCTGGTGTCATCAAACCTAAGCAAGCTTGTCATATTGTTCAAGACAACCCGAAGAAACTAAGTTGTTGCCTACCCCGAGGAGCCATCATCGCAGTCAACAACCTTTACACAACAACCCTGACAAATGGTGACCATTTTGTATGAGGGACAGACAACTTTCTAGCTGTATATCTGATCTAATTGCTGAAACTCCTGGTAGCATTTTCGCAACCTTGACATAGCACAGCAATACTGTCATTATACAAACACACATATCTTTTAGGTATTTTGAAAATTGCAAAGCAAATCATAATTATGCCAATAGATTGAGTAATATGCTTGCTGGAAATCCAAGAACACCTGATCTACACCACAAGATATTAATTAAGAAGAATTATTTACAGCGCCTCAAGCTGGATCAGTGACTAACCGATAAGGGCGAAATCCCCCTTGGAAGTTACCTACAGTTTTTTGTGCCCTTGAAGTGATTCTCTCCAGTATAATGCCGCGATAATGAGTTAATGCAATCAACTCCATGGAAACAATTTCTTTTTTAGTCTCTGCATGGATTAATTTTTTGTAGACTTCGAGTGGAGCCTCTTTATAGATATACAGCTCAGGGAATGGGCCATTATTTAAATCCTACTATATTTGTGCAATTGAGTTCACATCTTCCACTAAATTCCACTCAAAGTAGTGCCAACATGTGCCATTCCATCCAAGTAGCTAAATGGGAAATATCCTTTTTTCAACCGCACATTTTTCGACCGCATGCACACAAGGCTCGAACGAACGATATTGTCTTGTTGCAAGTATTAAATAATCTACCAGTTCTACCACGAGGCTTAGCATGCGATTATACTGGCTCATATTTGAAGGTTATCTTGGTTATTAGTTTTAATTTCGAAGACAACGTCCCATTTATAGACTTTATTATGATATTCTTAAATTAGCATTGCTTTTGAAAATACCTTTACCTGATTCACAGGTGTTAAAAATATTAAAGAAGAAATGCACATTGCCAGTTTATCTTGCTGGTAGAATATTTTCATGCATTCCTGAGTTGGTCGCAGTTCTTGCATGTCGTTAGAGGGCTTTTGGCCAAATCATGAAATACCCAAACTGTTTGTACCATCACTAATATGGCATACATGCCAGAAAATGCATAAAGCAAAGCACATTCAACAAAACTGGCCTTAAAAACAATTAATGAGGCAAGTGTGGGTAGCCAAAATTCAAAATGCCGCCTAGTCATTATCAATTCTCAAAACAAATTACGATTTTTAACACAGGAGCTGAGGATTCCGTTATTCCATCAGCATACCTCGAAAAATACAACCCATCTGTATTTTCATTTTTTGTAGCAAATTCAACAACCATCGACACATATGGGTACAAAAAATTTACACTCAACATATAGGTCTTTGCGGACTCTTAATTTGGAAGTTCTTTTAACTTTTTCCATAATGGAATGATGCATTTTGGGCGCCGATGCATTTTTATCACATTACGGTTTATTAGACAAGTTTCTTTAGGGCTATATGGCTTTACTATACAGTCAAATTCAATTAAGTACCATCCGATATACAGGAATTATTACAGGAATTCAACACTGACACCCACGAATCGACTAATTTAAACGTTGCAAAACATGATGTTACGGACAACTTTGACACGCAGAATTTCGACGTCTGAACACGGATAAAATGAAAATAGCTAAGGCTGAGATCGAAGCTTGGATAGCAGAAAGAGTTTGTCGACCCTCTAAAAGTAACTGGTCGATTCCACTCTACATAGGTAAGGGTCACGCATTGCAAAAAAAGTTCTATCAGGGTTTCGATAATTGGCATTCGTATATTTTGCTACATTGATGATTTTCTGATTATCTGAACACCTTAAGCACCTACGTTTAGTTTTTCAACGTTTAAGGAACGCGGGATTATCAATCAACCTAAACAAATATGAATTCGCCAAGGACAAATTATCTTTTTCGTATTTCACCATCACACTGAATTCCACGTGTTGTTTGTCGGGCTTGTCACCCGACAAACAACATGTGGAAGCAAAACAATATTTTTTACGACCAGCTACAACCAATGGTATTCTTCGATTCAGGATACGGTACAACAACACCAAACTTAAAAAAGGTTGGCAACCACATGCGACAGAGAACAAATAAGCTTGTTCGAGGGCCGAGAGTTCATCCTATTCTCCGATCATAAGCTGTTACCTGCCATCGCAGCAACAATCGCTGACGAGCAAACGTACAACGTGGAACTTGTAAGACTAATAGAAACAACCGCATCCTAACAGTCCACCGAGAACGAACTACAGTCTAAAATCCGACGTGTAACGGTATCATAAAACGATTGCACAGAAGTTTTAAGACTGCAATTATGTGAGTATCTTAAAAACAATAGACAAAATCCTTACCCATAATACTGCTCTGTTTAAGAACCACATTTAGTGAAAACTTCAAATTAGAGCATCCGAACTCGTCTATAGGGAGAAATTAGACGACTGCTAGCTGACTTAAAGCAAACCGGCATGAACAAACCGCAGTCCGAAATTACCGTACAATTACGCGGCAAATTCACAGATATAACACATGCTTCGGCGACTCGAAATCAGCAAGAAAAATTTTCTTTTCTAAAGAATTAGCAGGATGCAGGTGGACAGTCGTTACAGCCTTCATATAAGGGCAGTGTTCAAACACGCACGGGAGGCCAACCAGTTCGGCCAGCGAACAACACTCGCCACTGATAGATATGAAATAAATAACACGGTTCCGCTGATTTTTTTATCGTTCTCAAAATCTATTCTCAGATCAAATTGGATAAAGCAGTGACAACACTACAATCGTGATTAATTCACATTAGAATTTGGATTAAGAAAAGCTAAAAAATTAGAACTAGCTACTTACGTTTTGTATCGTCGTTTTGTTTCGGTCCATTTTGTTTCGGACATTTTCTCTGTTTATTTTTATTTTTTATTTTTTATTTTTTCCATAATTTATAATTTTATTTCATTTTTGTTATTTTTCATTTTACTCTATTCTATTTTCAATTTTCATTTCACTTATTTACATATTTTTTTATTTTTTTTATCACCAATTTCAAAATACAAACTAAACACAATAAACATTCAATACACTACATATATCACAACCTTAAACACTTAATTCACTTTTACACATTACATAAATAATTTTCACATAAATTAAATTTTAATTAAACACTTTTTAATTATCATTTGTAAATTGTAATTAATTTCCGATTTTTCTTTAGATAAATGAACAATTATCAGGAGATTTATGACAGATATCACACACACAATGATGAAATACTATACATATAATGTAAAAAACGAAGTTGGATTCCAATTCGTGATGATCAATTGGAAACGGGAGAAATGATTATATTTTATTTTTAATGTCAGGGGTTTGACAAACTATTTCAAAGATAAATGGGCTGATGACATTTATTTCATTATTTAACTACGATATTCACATAATTGTACTAGATGAGTCTTGAGTGTTATATAGTTGTCCCATTGTCGTAATGGGCGAGAGGGTGGTGACAGGGTTAAAAAAAATAATATATATATATATATATATATATATATATATATATATATATATATATATATATATATATATATATATATATATATATATATATATATATATATATATATATATATATATATATATATATATATATATATATATATATATATATATATATATATATATATATATATATATATATATATATATATATATATATATATATATATATATATATAAATATATATATTATTTTTTTTATATTTTATATTTTTTATTTTTTGGTTAAATAACAAATCAGAAAAATTTGTATGTGTTTCAAAATTATTTGTGCGATGATTTTTTGTTTCAAAATTATTTGTGCAAAATGCAAACCATTTGTTTTTAACAAGATTATTCCTGTTTCGAGCTTCAACTTTTTTATTATTATTTATATCAGTTTTCTTTGACTTTTTTTCAGAAGTTTTAAATCAGTTGAACAATTAACAATGTCCAAAAAAATTAATGTAGCAATTAGAGCAGCCATAGTGGCTGAACATAATTGTGGAATTTCGACTAAAGAATTTGCTAACAAATATAAATGCCATCGAGATTCATTTGTGTACCAGGTTAGAAAGCATTTAAGCAACAGCGAACTAAGCAATTTACCAGGAAGAGGAAGAAAGCGGATAAAATCGGGAAAAAGACGTTAATTGCAAGAGCTGTCAAGATTAATCCAACATTAACCTTGAAAAGTATTCAAAATCAGTTTAACACGCCACCAAATCATACGATCAGCAAGACAACAGTATTTAGAAGACTAAAAGAAACAGGCATAAAGACTTATTACACGCAAATAAAGCTGTATATTAAAAAAAAAAAAATAAACTTGATCGTTTAAAATTTGCAAGTGAGTATATCAAGAAGCCTCTAGAGTTTTGTAGGAGCATATTGTGGACTGACGAATCAATGTTTTCTTTGGGCGGTTCCTTGGAAGTGATATATTATCATTCTACGCCTAAAGAAAAACAAAACGGATGGTTATAATTCCAACTCAGCACACAGGCAGAGGGAATATTATGATATGAGGATGCTTATGCTATAATGGTGTTGGTCCTTTTATTAAGTTACAGGGGAAAATTACCCAAGTAAGGAACCTAGAATGAAGTCGGATTAGCAGCTGGTGAAAATTTAATCTGAAGCTCCTTGGTCTCGGGTACGTAACTTTTTGAGTAGAATTCTTCTTTAAGGCAACTAAAATAAAAAAACCCAACGGATTTAGATTTGGGGAACATAGGTGTCAAATAATGGGCCCCAGACTTCCGAACCATTTATTTGGGAATGTATATCTACAGCGAATTCAAAGATTCGCTTCCACAGTCACATCCAGTTCCACGTGTTGTGATATTAATGTATGCTTAAATAAACTTGAAAATTTGTGAAATGAGTTTCAAGACTTCGAAACGCAATTATCTCTTGTTGTCGAAGAGTATCCTACTTTAACTATCAAACTAAAGGAAGAAGAATTTGGAAATACATTTTTTGAAGCCAAATCTTAATTTTAATACACTTTCGGAAAAAACAGCTAACGTAAAAACCTCCAACTAATACTTGAAGCATATCCACGCCAAAATTCCAGAGCAGCCGCTACGGCATTCAACACCAGCAAGTCGCATCAAACTACTACGATGTTACACAAATATGCGGGTATCAGGCATTTCTGTTACAAAGGCTGAAATATCCAGCTTATGCAACATAACCATTTAATCCTGGCTCAAGTCAAGTGATGTCTATCAAGTCGAGAGGTTCTAGTTTCAACTAAGTTAATTAACAAAATTCCACAAGTAAAGATTGACGCTCGATGGGTAGACGACATGAACAAGACAAATCTTCAGTTAGTGCGGATCCTGATTACCATACGTAAAATACAATCGATGTTTTGCTTGGAGTGGTCATATTCTTCGAAGTCCCGTTGCCTGATGAAATTTAACATCAAATCAATCGTGCATTTTGTCATATTTGGATGGGTCATTTCTAGAGCAACACATGAGGTACAGCTAACTGGAACTCATTCACAAGTACTATTTAAGAAGAAGACACTCCCAAATTATTGGGAAGTTCTGAATATTGGAGAAATCAACTAGTTCCGAGGCCGAAGCACAAGTAAGTTCAAGAAGCACCCACAACTCTTTACTTAATTAACCAAGTTCTTGACTAAATATTGGAAGTAAGGACATATACAGGAGAAACGATTGAGCATGCCCAATGAACAAATATTTATACCTACCTCACCATACCGTGATTAAAAATGACAGTTCCACCACGAAACTGCGAGACGTTTTCGAAGGATCCTGTAAACCATCATCCGGAAATTCATTAAATAATAAATTACTAGATGGTCTCACGATACAGAAAGATTTGGTGTCCGTTCTAATGATGTTAAGCAGACGTAAACAAAAAAGGTATCGACAGATCAAAGTGAACCTGATAGTCAAAAACAGTTAATGCATTTTATGTAATTGCTTTTTTAGAATTGCTGGCAAAAGGCGGTTTGATCCTCCAAAAATGGAAATCCATTTCTTCTTATCTATTAAGCGCTGTTCCACCTAAAAACGTTGGGTTTCTAATGGAATCCTACCAAGAATACATAAGCATCATATAAACTATAGATCGAAAAGAGAACTACAAATTCCAAACGCTGGATGTTATCCCAGATTGCACGCATTTTCAATCATTTAGGGTGGATTTTCTTGCAGTCCCACGGTTTTTGTTGACGTCCAATTCAACAACTGAAGTCCAAATCAACGGGTTCTGTGATTCGTCGGAGTGTGCTTAGGCAGCAGTGATTTTTTTTTGTACAACCGATTGGGCTCAATATAGTTCATATTATTTGTTATTGTAAATTATTTTTAATTAAAAAGTGCCATCTATGAAAGAGTGGTGGAAGATAAGTAGTATAAAACACACTCATCCGTAGATCCATTAATGAACGCACGGATGAGTGTTTGCAAAAAAAAACAAAATGAAATCAGTGAATAAAAGACGATCAAACGAGTCGGAATTGTAATAAAGGAAAAATATTTTTATTTCGGTAATGTCCTTTCCAATACTTAGCCTGTGTGGAGCATTATATTGTTAAGACGACTAATAAAATATACAAAAGAAACGCTAGACCTTCGCAGATGTCTCAAGGCAATGTAAATTCTTCATTAGGACCAGAACTTCAGAAATTTTAACAATGTAGTCATGTGACCTCTAAAGAGAATCCAGCGAGTATCGCTTCTCGAAGCGTTACTCCTAAGCAATTCTTGTAGTGCAGCCAAAAAAAAAACCGGCCATGAGTAAGGACTATCGAATAAAAGGCAAGTTTAATTGACGCCTTACCTCAAAGATATGTCAAGTCACACTAGAAAATCTATTTAAAAGGATTGAGTCATATTCAAGGATCAAACGCATATTGTTGACGGTTATTCGATGGAAAATATCATACTGAAATCTGGCTGCAATCGACACATCTGAAAAAATAGAAAACTTTTGATTGAAATGGGCTAAAGCTTGCAAATTTCAAAAGGACGTCCATTTTTTAAATCACAACAGAAAGATTGGTTCAGTTTTGATCTGACGAGGAATTGTTAAAAATTAATTGTCATCTAATCATGGCCATGGTTACTGGTTATTTCGAATTTTTTTTTAAATATTTTTATAAAGCAACGGGGTGATTCTACTTCCCATAAATATTTTTAAGTACTTTTGATTTTGATAAAATTTCATCGCCGAATTTTAATTTAAAATATTTTGAAAATGTCAGAAGACGATGAAACAATGAAAGATAACCACAAAGGTCTCTGGTGCCGAACGAGCTATTTCCTAGCTCGTTCGGCACCACAGCCGAAATTATTTAAATTACAAAAATTCTGGGAAGACAATTCAGTTGGATGGTTCAATGTCTTCAAAGTATAGCTAGACAACATGGAAATAATGCCGACACACAGCGTTTTGCCTATGTTTTAGGCGCATTAACGTTAAATATTTGTGCGATGATTGAAGATATTATTGCTGATCCTCCAGAAAAGGAGAAATTCATAAGGGAGGCTTTAATAAAACATCTCACAATTTCGGATGAGGCGAAATTAGAAAATATAAAAAAATTAGCCGATGATAAATTCAATGATCATAACCTCATCCGGTCCTTATGGATACGTCGTCTGCATGAAATAATAAGAATCTCCATCGTCGCTCAGCCACAGGATGCTTAGTTCGCGCATTTAGCAAATACAGCAGACAAAATATTTGAGTCGTTGTCTGTCAATCGCTAGATTGCAGCAACTAGCCGACCTTCTCGTCTTAGCGACCGGTTAAATCAAAACCGAACGAGGGATATTACTACTGGACAGAGACACCTTGCACACATAGAGTCACGTCTTCACGTTTTTTTTTTCATGGACGAACTCGTAGTTCGTCACGCAATTCCAATAGTAAATCTCGATTCAGGTCACGATCACAGAGCTCTCGGTCACGTGGTTTCTACACTAGATGTTGGTACCACCGAAAATATGGTCTAATTGCTATTAGATGCATTTAACCTTGCAATTTTGTGCAACGGCACCAGACTCAAAGTTATACCGACAAACCAAAAAACGACTAATTTTCAGGGTAGAGACAATTTCTCCCATTTTAACCCTGAGGTCGAGTCGTTTTTTTTAAAGGACTCGATTAATGAATTTATATTTTTAATAGATACCGGGGCTGACCTTTCGGTCATTCCTCATATATTTTGCGCTCGATCATTTTGCACTAACAAAAGATCGGATTTAATTTTATCAGCAGCCAATGGTTCAAACATTTTTACCTATGGAACCAAACTTTTGAATGTGACATTGGACTTAAATGAAATTTCACTCATGCAGTTATAATTGCCGACCTTATTAGAGCATATCATCTGATACCAATAGCTACGGAAGACGTTCATAAGACGGCAATTACAACTCCTTTTGGATTATTTGAATTTCCTAGAATGCCTTTCGGTGCCGAAATGCCGCACAAACGTTGTAAAGATTTATGAACGAAGTCACTAGAGATTTAGAGTTCGTATTCGTTTAATCGATGATATTTTAATAGCTTCCAAAATTAAGGAAGAACATAAGCACCATCTGGAACAACTTTTCCAAAAACTGGTTAAATTTGATGTCCAAATTAATATTGCAAAATGCATTTTGGTTCATCTTCATTAAATTTCCTCAGCCATATAATTGATTCTAATGGCATTCTACCATCACAAGATCGAATTAATGCCATTAGCGATTTCCCTGCTTCAACTAGCATTAAGCATATACAGCGATTCATCGGTATGGTTAATTATTACCACCGATTTATTCCAAAATTAGCTGATACACTTGCACCGATTCACGGTCATTTCGCTATATTATCTCGTAAGCCCAAGACCGCAGCAAATTTTTCTTGGCCGAACGAATGTGATTTAACATTCACGTTAATTAAACATATGTTGGCCAAGATTACGCTTTTACATCATCCGTTAGACAATTATCCTCTTAGTATCACAACGGATGCTTCGGGCATAGCTACAGCTGCAGTATTACAACAGTTTAATAATGAACGTTGAGAGCCTTTAGCTTTCTTTTCTAAGAAGCTTTCGGATGCTCAAAAGAAATATTCAGCATTCGATAGGGAATTGTTGGCTATTTATCAAGCTATTCATCACTTTAGATATTTTGTTGGGGGTCGTGAGTTCACAGTTGTCACTGTTCACAAACCTCTTACTAGAGCTATCCTTTCCAGGACTGAACGGAATCCAAGGCAATCGAGCCATTTGGCAATCAGCCAATTTACCACTGATATTCAACATGTTCATGGCAAAGATAATGTAGTCGCTGATACTTTATCACGAATCACGAACCACAAATCTAGCTTCAGTTAACGATACCTTCGATTTTAATACTATTGTTAATGCTCAAAAACTGGACTTAGAACTTCAGAATTTATTTTCTGGTTCTGCTTGTTCTTTTACTTCAAACACGGTTTTAGAGGTTTTGAAACTTCTTGGGCTAGAATTGGTGTGCGAAACGTCAAAAGGCGTTCATCGACCTTACATCGCAGACACTTTACGAAAATCTGTCTTTCTTGCCTTACACAACATTGCACATCCTGGAACCCGAGCAGCACTTAAATTAATTACTGATCGATATTTCTGGCCTAGTATGAACAAGGATATTTTGGTTTGGACAAAGAATTGCATTCCTTGGCAAAGATCTAAAGTTCACCGTCATACTGTTTCACAATATGGTCAATTTAAAATTCCATCTGGTCGATTTGAGCACATTCATATAGATGTTGTAGGACCTCTGCCTCCATCAATACCTGCTCACTTGCGTTGATCGTTTTACTCGTTGGTCTGAAGCGTATTGCATGACAAATATGTCAGCTGCAACTATTGCCAGCACATTTGTTAATAATTACGTATCACGTTTTGGAGTTCCACTTGAGATTACAACAGATCAAGGAACCCAGTTCGAGTCAAAGCTGTTCTCTGAGCTTACCAAGCTCGTCGGAAGCCATCGGATACGTACTACGGCATACCATGCTCCAGCAAGTGGGATGGTGGAACGTTTCCACAGTCAGCTTAAAGCTGCTCTTATGGCCAGAAAAAATACTATTAATTGAAGTTCTGAAGTACCAATTATACTTCTGGGTATCAGAGCCACAGTAAATGAAGACCTGAAGTGCTCGCCCGCTGAGTTGGTTTATGGACAAACTCCATTTTCCTGATAGGATGGTTTGGCATTATTGGCCTTTTCAGAGTTTTAGTGGCTTTCCAGAGCGAATAATCCGTATTACTGTCATTCGTAAACTTACTTAAGTAGAAATTAACTGACTCATTTTTTACTGAATTTCTCTTGTTAATTGCTGAGTAAGATTGTTTAGTGTTTTTTTGTCTTGTGGAGCTCTAGTTTGGTGCCCATTTTTTCTGGACTTGCGTTTGTCCCTAAGGAAATTTTTAATCTCTATTGGATAGCTATTTCCTTTTAGCTTTGATTTGATTTCTGGAGTACTTTGCCATGCTGTTTTTTGAATATCCGTAATGAACTTTTTTACTTCTATGTCCAGTTAATCCATAGTTTTTAACGGAACTTTCAAAAGTATTCTTTGTTCAAGGTGTACTTTGAAACTTTCACAGTCCGTATATTTGTTGGTTAATACTGGATTATTCCGTTTTTGGATGATATACTCGCTTAGAGTTAGGACTATTGGAGAAAGATCTGGCTCTCATATCTTGGCTTTCTTCAATTTTCATAAAATTATTAGAAATATTTTTGGTTATAAAAAATTCGATCAGGCCAGGCATTTTTCCTGGGTCAGTTGCCTAATATGTTATTTTTCCTGTTGGAATGAATTCACATCCATTTTCTTTAATGGCAATCAGTAATTCTTTTCCTTTAGTTGTAGTTAATCTTGAACCCCAGTAAGTATTCTTTGCAATAAAATCACCACCTATTATGAACCTTTTTCCCAGACGCTTGAAGAACTCTGAGTATTGTTTGTTTTTAATTGAATGTCTTGGTGGACAGTACAATCCTGCAACAACAATAGGAAAGTTGTTGTTTTTTATATAAACCACTGTGGCCTGAATTTCTTCTTTTTCATACTTTGCTTCTTCAAAATGTTGGAAATTTTTTATGATAATTGCTCTTTCTCTTCTGAAAGCCTCATATAGCCTTTAAATGTTATGTGGGATTGCTTAGTAAAATATGTTTCCGAAATAAGACACACATCTATATTCTCAATGTCGATGACTGATTGTAGTTCTTGCTGATGCCAAAGCAAACCATTAGCATTCCATGACATGATTTTCATTGTGCTGTTCATTTCTGTGTCGATTTGGGTTTAGCTCCCAATGCTCTATCTTCCAATTTTTTTAGCCTCTCCTCAAATTTTGCTAGTTTCATAAGAATATCTTGTAATGTTTGACTGATGTCCACATTTAGAGATTTTTGCTGGGGTTTATTGGCAGCCATATGGTGGCCCATTTTCTTGTTTTGTCTGCCTCTCGTGTCGATTTGCCTGACCATGCATTTGAGCTTAATTCATCCTTTGGGTTTTAATTTTCTGGATTTCTTTTGCAACAATACATCCTCGATAATTAGCAGGATGACCTTGTCCACAGTGTACATACTTTAGATGAACTTGCGTTTTGTCGCATTCTCCAGTTAGATGGTGTCCGGCACATTTAACACACCTTGGAAGTTTACCACAATGTTTTTGCGTATGTCCAAATGCTTGACATCTTTTGCATTGCGGAATTAGTTTAGATTTTGTAAGTGGTTGAATTTCCACTTTGCAACCCAATAAACTAGAGATCTTTATTACGCTGATTATTTTAAATTGTTTGGTGACAATTCATCTTTAATTCGTTCTGTGCTACATGTATGATGCAAGTTCCTTGCCATGACTCTGATTGGCCTTTCTTGTTTATTTTCAAACGAGTGAAAGATAAATGACCCTTCGCTTAAAGTATTTATCACGTTTCTATATGCATCTCCGCTATTTACGTTGATGCTTATTTTATTTTGATTCATCAATTTAGTGATGAATGATTCTTCTGAAATACTCGCCTTAATTATATTATAGAATACGTGATAATTTTTAACATCATCTACTATGGTAGGTGGTGGTGGAGGTATTTTTTTTATCTGTTTTGACGTTTATCTCAACCTTTTGAGGCTGACTATTTTGATCCAATGTTTGTAATTTTTGTGGTGGTGACGGTGTATTATTTAATCTTCTCTTTTTATTTTGCTTCTTAGACTTATAACGAATCCATTCTGTTTCTTTAGCTAAATCTTCCTCATCGGTTTGATATTCAACGTTGTCACCGGATTTGAGGAGTTGGCCATTGACCACACTGACCGATTTTTTTCACTGATGGGACACAGTCCGATTTCAAAATATGTATTGAATTTCGGCAGTTGTATGGAGTTGTACCTCCGTACGACGTTGTTTATTAATGAAGTAAGTTTGTGTGATCGGTACAATAAACTAAAAACTATCAAATTAATTGTTGTCTAGATTAAATCCAGCATTCAGTGAAACCTATACCTACTGTAGATAACATATTTCGATTAATATAAATATCAGAAAGCTGTACACTTTGTACAACGATAAAGTAATAGTACGCATTATCAAAACCGTAACGACGTACATCGTAATGATCACTATATACAAGAACGATACATTTTCTTGATATCGTCTCATGCTTCGTTATATATACAATGACGTCACGATTGTATATTTTTACTCTATATTAAACAAAACAATTTAAAAAAAAAATTTAATCGTCGTCATTGTCACGTGATGACATTACTAGTGTTTTGTGTGTCTGAATTAAAACAGACAAAATTATTTTATAGTTTAAGAAGTTACCGTTTATTATCTCAAGAGATGTAATTGAGAAAAGCACTTGACTATCTAACTAAAAGTAACCATAAATATTTGGAATTACGTAATAGTTTGATAAGCATATTACTAATTTAGCAACTTTCTTGCTGTCGCTTTTATCAGTCGGGTTTACGAATTTAGGCATTTATTCAATTGAGTGTATCTATTCTTATCTCTGATTAATATTGAAAGGAATTATAAACAAATAAAATAATTTCTAATACTAGCTTTAAATTTTTTTTTGTGTGCATGACAGTGTCGTACAGATTATATATCAGTGTTTATACTTTTCAATAAAAATTAACTCTGTTAAACGGTATATAAGCCTCAGTGTACAAAAAAATGTTAAAATTACTATTAAAATGTCAAACAAATTATTTCGACCATCCAGCATATGCCAAATTATTATTTCCAAATTGATCGAAACAATGATCGAGTAACGGAAGTTGTCCACCATTACATTTATTCTTCCATCCATCCCATCCTGAATATCCATGTATACTATGTACAATTTTAGCGCATGCTATAGCTTTTTGTATATTATCCGATAAAAGTTCAGAACATTTGACGCCACACACATTTTTACCGGTAGGAAATCCATCTTCGCACCAAAATCGTGAACTCACTTGAAACAGACCGTACTCATTGGATGCATCGCCCGTATTTTTATTTATAGAGCGCGTATCATAAGATCTTTCCGCCTCAATCAAACACACCCAATTGGGTAAGACTTGTTGCCGCGAAAATTCAAATCGATAATGTAAATCCCGCGCTAGTTCGCATTGTTCGTATATTTTACCGGTAATTTGGTGAACAAATACGATCACCAAATATACCATAATAAGTAATTTGATCGCACTTTTCATTTTGTCACTTTGTCGCAAATGTTAAAATAATACTAAAATATTTTTAAATTTGATCGAAAGAGATTCTTAGAAATTTACAAAATTATTGTAGATAAGCATAACTAGCATGATAACGATGAACAGATGTAATAGTTTAAATTATTTAATAATCTGTGGTGGTTAACGTACTGACGTTTTAATGCATTAAAATTTTGACATCATGTACGGGGTGCTCAAACTTTTATGTTAATCTACAAACCAAAATGAAGTTTTTGATTGATTTGTGGGGATGGTTATCGCCCACTATAGGTAGCGTAAATGCACCTGTTTGTTGCCTTATCTGACTCCTCAGGTATTATCGGCTGCGATATTAAAAAGAAACACCCAGATCTTTTTTTACCACATATTTAATATTGCTTTATTTAACTCTATTACTTAATGCGCTACTCGACTTCAATTTTTACAAATTAATTTATGCAACAAAATATAATTTTAAGAACACCGACACCGTGTCTTTTCGTCTAATCGCTACCGCGTTTTCGTGTACTCTGGTTTTTTTACTTTCTTTTCTAACTCTCTATATGGCGCTTCTCTTTTTTCTTCATTTACTTTTTTACACCTAGTATCCGGTGCTTATATTAAAGAAAAAAGAGATGCACACCTTTACTTGTTTATTGGTTTCAAACAAGGTGTCCAACTCAACCCAATCGGTTGTACATTATTATGAAAATTATTATGAAAATTTGCTTTTATTGAAGGGATCGCCATAGATTAACTGATTGATTTAGAATGTAACTTCAAACAAAAACTGAAAGTTTTACTGGGAACTGAATGCGAATGAACTGGATCGGCAAATTAAATGTAGTCAAAGGAATTCGTGGACTAAGGCATTCTTCTCCCTTGAACGGCCCTTTCAAAATCCTTGACACTACCACATTGTTTATTAGATACATCACAATCAGTCGGGTTCCATTGCACATTTTCGGGGCATGAAGATTTCGTAGCATAATGATGCCCAACTTTAAGATGCAAATGATTAAGCGGTATTCCAGGCAAATCCAAAGAATTTGATTTTAAATCGTCTAATTTAAGTCATTGATATCAATATTTTTCGCTGCTAACATTGCGCGGGCATTCAACCAATCGTAGTTGGTCAACCACTCGCCAATGTCTTTCAATGTTCGATTGAGTGCTTCTAATGATCGTTTGTGCGCCATGATCGTTTGTTGTTGCAAAGTTTTCGTATCGCAAGCACGTTCGTGTTCTAATTCACGATTCAATACATCTCTAGTTTGACGATTTGGCGCTGGTGAATTTCAGGCAATAGTTTGCTACTCATAAGCAAACACAAATCTTCAGTCAGCACTAACGCTTCATTGTAGACGTCATCTTTCATTTGCATCAGTTGAAAATACACCTGGATATCCATCTACTGATAGGCCTTAGAAACTCTTCAATGTTGTTGCTGGTGGTCTTTCCATTCGCTGTGTTGCGTTCTCTGCGTTGAAATACACTCTTTGTTGGCCATTATCGCAAATATTCTCCAGAGTGCTTCGTTGCAGTTCACATATCGGCCCATTTAAAACTTGCTGATTTCATTTCGTTCAACACCAATAACCGCCATATCGGTTCCTTTGGTGACGTGTTTGCAAACATACTTAATCGATTTCACCGAACTGCAATACTCAACGTTGATATGTGTTTTAAATGCCTTAGACAATATTGGCGAATATGGCACGATCCATGTGGTGTCAACCACAATATCCACTCCTTTTAATTGAGCGATGAATGTTTTGCCATTATCATCTGGTGAGCGCCACCTATAGAGTGGATATCTATCGTTTTCAGTTTGAGTTTCCGAAATAAAAGGACAAATCGCTGTGCATTTATTGTCGGACATACAAAATGGAACGGGATTGTATTGTCTGCATGGTCCGTGGAGCATATTATGGTCTTCACCACTTCGTGCAACTCTGGATCTATCTCAGGATCAGGAACTTTGGCGGAAATGATGTCATTAATTTGGTATAGTGTAATTTTGTCCTCCATTCAAAAAAGTATGTGTGCGTGCGGCAACCCTCTTTTTTGCCACTCAACTGAATACATCCAGCATCGAACAGTACCGAATAGACGCGTTGTTTCGCGATTAAGTCTATTAAAGATCTGATTTTTTGTTTGAACACTCGTGCTTTAACGTCGTGACGATCGCTTGGTGATTGACCGGTATGCATAATAACTGCATAATCTCTATGGTCATTTTGGATTGCAAGTAAACGTCACAAACAAATCCGGCCATCTATAATTGCTCATGTAAGTCATCGCATCCTGGGGGTACTCGTGCATGTGTCTCGGACTGCCAATGTATGTCGATGGCAAAATTGTGAGTCAACCAACATTTGTAATATCTGCGTCGCTATTGATCACAACTCGCAAGTTAATGTATTCTTCCGATCGCAACTTAGCCTGATTCAATCGAATATAATTCTGTCGTTCTGTATCAACCTTAACGTACATATCAAGTGACTTTTTTATTTGTCTCGACCGCTAAAAATTTACAATTTATGAAGTGATAAATTTTTTGTTTTTTTTGTATTTACCATTGGCCGGATTTATCAGGTTGTATCTAAAGTGAGGCAAATTCTGTAATTTTTGGCAAGATAAGTGTTAGTTTGTGCGTTATATCGTGATGTATCATGTATTGTGTGTGGTGTGTTAGTGTATTGTATGTGGTGTGTTAGTGGTGTTAGTGTTGGTGTATTAGTATTCATTGCTGGTGAAATTACCTTAAAAGTTGGATTGTAGTTTCAGCCCAATCAAAACGGAGTAGGCTAAAGGATATATGTTACGATAATCATGAGCCAATTGTTGAATAGTGCGGATGGCTATGTATGAATCACTAATTGTACCAAAGGTAACTGTTTCAAGAAAGTAATCCCGTAATGGCTCTGTATGATGGTTTCTTTAAACTACGCGTTGAAACTGTGCATAATTAAATTGAACCAAGATCTGTCGAAATATTTGTTTCAAATCTGCGGTGAATGCTATCTCGCGCAGTCTTAAATTGGTAATGACAGAGGGTACATCATTCTGCAATGCTGGACCTGGATATATAAAGTTATTCAGTGAATTCTCATTTGAAAACAGCACCCGGTGGTGCTGAAAATGGGTTTCACTATAGAATTTTTCACAGCATTTATCTTCCGACTTCAGTGGTTGTTGTGATGGAATTTGATCGATTTTCCGAAATTTGCAAATATATTAATAGCAGAGTCAATTTTCACTTTGCTAATCAAGGCCCCATCTTTCTCGTATCTTCTGATGAATTGTCGATAGCTCGAATGAGAATCCAGTCAAACTGTGTATTCTGGGCTGTTGTCCATCAGATTTTCGCAGTCCACCAAGGATTCGGTCAGCATAAACTTCACTTCTTAAAATTAGGTCTATTTTAGCTGGTTGGTAGAATTCGAAATCTCCTAATGGAATATTCTAAATTTGTGGCCAATCAACGCTTGTGATGATTTCTGTATTACAAATGCGGAGACATCAATTTGGTAGTTATGCATTTTTGAACTTACCGTTAAGTGAATAATTTGCCTATTGTGTATAGTTTGCTTTGAGATGTCTGGGAACACCGGACAAATAGGTGCGTATATGTAAAATGCCAGTAAAGCAGTCACAATGTTTTTACAAAGTTCAGAACAAGCTATCAGGAATTTTTGCAATTACCTCTGGTGTACGGCAAGGAGATGCTCTGTCCCCGATACTCTTTAATATCATGTTAGAATTTATCTTTCGTAAATGTGAAACACCTCAGACAACATCACCGTCAGTCAAATCAGGTTCTGGCATTTGCAGATGATATCTGTGTTATTAGATTGAATCGTAAAGAACTACTGGAGACCAGACGAAATTGATTTTAAATGTGGTAATCACACATTTCAAGGACTGACAAGTTTCCACATGGTGGAATTCTTAGGATAACATGATCGTATAGATGTCTTTAACGGGACAAAAATTGGTCAGAAAGATATAAGTTCCTCAGCTGAGTACTTCAACAAACACTATATGCCTCTGTCAAGTAATAAAAGTAGTCCTCGTCTTTTAACTATACTACATACAAAAAAAACTAGGCACACGGCCTTTATAAGATTCTATTTTTGAATAACGCGAAGATAACAGTCCATTTATTTTGGTAACGCATCTGGGTTATGTTCGTTTTATATATGATATCATCACAGCAATTCTACAAAAACGATAGCGTTTCCAATTTAAATAATTCGGCGTGCTCTATTACGATTTTCATTTTTACACTGAGTATGGCTGAAGGGGTGACGTCACTGAGTTCACTAATCCGGCGGTTTGTTAGTTAAGTGACTTTAGTCACTTAACTAACAAACCGCCGGATTAGTGAACTCAGTGACGTCACCCCTTCAGCCACACTCAGTGTAAAAATGAAAATCGTAATAGAGCACGCCGAATTTTGTACACGATGAAAATAACTGTAAAGTGCAATACTATAAAAACGATGTGTTTACAGTCGTATCACGTATCTGTTGGTGGTAATCCAAATTGTATAAAATCGAATGCAACATCGGCATAAAAGTCAGTGCGATACAAATTTTTGAACGATAATAACGAAATTAAATAATTTGGAGTGTACAATGTTTAATTTACCATTTGGTTTTATGGTATTGCTTTTTGCCATCACATTAGTATTGCCAAGTGAAGCAAAAGTGTATGAACAATGTGAATTGGCGTGTGAATTGCACTATCAACATGGTTTCGATCGTAGCTCGCTCCCCGATTGGGTGTGCCTTGTTGAATCTGAAAGCACATACAATACATACGCGATCAATAGAAATAATGTCGATGGATCTGTCGATTACGGCTTGTTCCAAATTAATTCAATGTTTTGGTGTAAGGACAACGTGGTTAATGGGAAAAATGTGTGTGATGTTCAATGTGAAGAGCTACGCACCGATGATATTAAGAAAGCAGTTAAGTGTGCTCGCACCGTTTTCGGGTACCATGGATTTTCCGCATGGGTCGGATGGAAAAACAAATGCAACGGTCAAGCACTTCCTTTACTTGATCATTGTTTCACACAAGGATGTGGTGGCAACAATAATGTGAAATTTGGAGTGTCATCGAAACATTTTTAAGTTTATATGGCTTAATTTGGCATATTCTAAATAGCTTAACCAAATAAAACCGCTTATAGTCAAAAAATATTTTAAATTTTTGTGTTTTCATTAAAATTTTTTTTTAGGGTTTTACACCAAAATAATAAATTATTGTTTTCAAATTCACGGACTAAATATGTCAAATTGTTCAGTAAACTAGTCTATTGCCGCTAATTTTACATCAGGCCTAATAACATTTCGTATCTAAACCGATATAGTGGCTCTTGAATTGAAAAGTGGTAGTGTGGCAAAAACTGAATATAATTTCGAACATTGACTGCGCATAAAACACGAAGACTGTTCAAGTAGGCTCACTTGGTACCATTTCGATTCCTAGGTCATTGCCAAATTCGAGTTACATGCTTTTTCGGATGCAAGGGAAAAGGCTTATGTTGTCTGCATATACCTGCGTGTATGACGGTTACTTTGTGACAAATTCCAAGTGTCACCAACTAAAACCATTACGATCGCCAGATTAGATTTGTTAGCAGCCAAATTGATGGCTTGCGGTATATCACATTACAAAATAAGTCTTGGGGTGATATCACCATTTTTGTGGAATACGTTTGGATGAATTCGTTAATATGGGTATGTCTATTCGTGCCGCTATGAAAAATGATCGTATATTACTGTTACAGCGTAATAACTTGGCTTATGTTTACACGCTGATACCGTCACCGACTTAGTCAGAAGAGGGCGAAGTCAAATATAAGTTTTTACGCAACATCCAATTTTCAGCTTTCTCTTTCAAAAGGAAGGCTTTTGTTTCACACGTCTAACGGCGCATCGTTTTTCAACAAAACACTTTACTTTCTTCATATTTGGCGATCGCTCAGTCTTGTCAATTGTGTTGTTGTCCTTGGTAGCGTCGAAGAAACGGTATACTGACCGTTCAACTGCGTGTGGTTTTTGTAAAGTTTGTTCAGATGAATTTTGACGTTATCCGGATTTAATTCACCAACTTGCAATTTAGTCAGCTTTGATCTGGTGGAAGTTCCTTTAAGTTTCCAAAAAGGAAAATATTTATGTCACCAATGAACCGTTCTATTTTTCAACTGTTGCGTAAACTGGAGCTAAAATGTTCGAGCATCTCGTATGGAACCATGGCAAAATCTTCAACACTTTAAAGCTCGGTGTTGTAGATTGCTGTCACAGCAGTTTAAAGTAAGCTTCATTGAGATTTGACCATTCTCAAGCGCTTTTAGAATAGTATACCAATAGTTCAATTTCACCGCAGATCGTAAATATTGGAGAAAAAGGTAACAATCTTGGTGTACGAAAGTTTCAAACAGAATAGTTCTGCATAAAGGTTTTATGCAGAACTATTCTGGATTCTGCATAAAGCTTTTAGTGATATTCTTGGAAAAAACTGACTTCATCGTCACTCACAAAACGGAAAACTTTGCATCGGATGATTATGCTTGTAATAATGTCGCGGCAGATCGTAGAGACGATAAATGCACTAGAATACGGATTTTTGTCACTAGCATGCAGAATCTTCATAAAAAGTTTTAAAATCTTTGTTTGGTAATATTACCTTCGAATCTTTCGAATGTCTTTCGGGAAACTGGTAGACATCTCCGTAGGCTCTTTCATATTTGAGCTGTACTTGACCATGTCTTGGCAAAAACTCTTCTAATTTCGACGGAATTTGACATTCTACGGATTTGCTTTTGTGGCTCGCCCCGGTGTGATCATGTTATCGAACACATTGCAGCGGAAATAAAATCGCATTTGATCGTCGGGCAGCTTTCATATAATGACTTTGTTGATTCTGGCAATTCTTTCGATTAATTCGAAATCTGTTGTACCTTTGACTCAAATCGGCATTCCCGATTCAGAAATTCGTTGTGCCACCAATGATCGAACAGTAGGCCGCTTACAGATGCAAGCAAGAGGAACGTCCATATTCGTCAAATCTTTATTCGTCAAGTTTTTTGGTCCACACGAGTAAAAATTAGCAAAGTAGGAGAAGTTGCTAATCTTCATGATGGCAATCAAAATTCCCGCTGAATGTTAGAAAATGTTTGCATCCCGAAAGCCGCTCGGCGAAATATTGATGTCACAAACAGTATGATTCAATCAAATTATAATTGATATAGTGTAGGAAATTGGAATCCCACTGTGAAGAAGGCCGTTCAAATGAACTCTTATTGGATCCCTATCGGGCCGCAGGGATCCAATAAGAGTGTCTCGATCGAGTACAACAATTAATTGGTTTAAACTGTTTTGAAATTTAAAGCAGTCATTAAATCGTTTTTATCGAGGCTTATAGTGTCAATCAGGTGTACATAGAGAACCCGTCCTACGAGTAATTTACCATTATCATGAAGATACTAATAAAACAAACCGTTCTCTCGGGATAGATTGCATTAATCCAGAACTTTTGATATTCTTTTCAACAGTGCATGTACCAATATATAGCTGTCACATCATTACAATTGGTGATAAGTTAGTTAAACCTCATCATTGCAAGGTTGTGGATGTGTATAGTGTTACTTGTGTTCATATTAATGTAAAAACCGGACATTTTTTTTTGTTAATTAGTAAATTAATTGTGAAGTAATATATCCGTAATAAACTCTGCCGCTTGGCCCAGATCATATAGGTAAGATTATGAAAAACTACATATGCGCATTTTTTATTCATAATTAATTTGGATTTTGAAATTTACTATACATCTCTTTCAAATCGGCAAACCGGTTTAATCTTACATCTACCTACATAATTTATTATAATGAATTTTTAATTCCCGTTAGTAAATTTATTTGTTCGAAATATGTATAGGTGATCTTTGACTTACGTGGTCGACGCATTCGCATAATTTGCAAAGTAGATTAAAATCATGAAGTCGGTGTTATATAGGTTGCCATTTATATAATTAAATTAGCAACTTTATTATTGTCGCATTTATCTTATCTCTGGATTATATTTCATCGGAATTATAAACAGCTAAAATTACTTGCTACTTCTAAGAGATTTCACCTTGTTTTAGAGTGCATGACAGTGCCTTACAGATTCTATATTAGTGTTTATTTTTTTCATTGAAAACTAACTCTGTTAAACGGTAAACCCAAGTGTAACTGAATGAATCAAAACAGAAAATATGACATTTTTACCTAAACAGTTTAGTGAACTTTATTTAACGATCTTTAAAAAAAAGTAAAAATTACAATTTAAATTTCAAATAAATTATTTTGACCATCCACCATATGCCAAATTCGTGAACTCACTTGAAATAATCCTTATACGCTTTGGAGCCATCACCCGTATTATGACTTATAGCTCGCGTATCATAAGAACTTTTCGCCTCAATCAAATACACCCAATTGGGTAAGACATGTTGCCGTGGATAGTCAAATCGATAATGTAAATCCCGTGCTAGTTCACATTGATCGTATATTTTACCGGTAATTTAGTGAGCAAATACGATCACCAAACAAGTAATTTGATCGCACTTTTCATTGTTTAATGTGTAGTTGTCAATTTGTCAAACATTTAAATAATATTAAAATATTGTATAAAGCAAGTTTAATCTAAAGCCTTCTTAGAAATTTACAAAATAAACAACACACTAATAATTTAGATAAGAAACGATCATGGGCATGATAACGATGAGCTGAGTCAGAATAACAGTCTATACAAACTACACCCTCAAAAAAAATGGTGTAAGTTGAGTTCATTAATATCACCGATCGTAATCGTGTGAAAAATATCCCTTTTTGCAATTTACACCTACTGGAATCCGAATCTGATACCTATCGCTCTAAGCGCCGCTGCTCTAACCACTGTGCCATTTGCTCGGATGTGAGTTTGCCTTTTCTCCATTTACTTCGTTTTAATATCGGCAAACGAAGGTTCTTTAATGTAAAAATGTCTTGGTGGGCGTAAATATTTCAGGCATAGCGGTCTCAAGTTAAAGATGCTGTCAATTTGAGTAATTAACGTGACTGTTTCTTTAAAATTAAGCTTGGCCTCTTTTATCGATTTTCTGAAGTGATACTTTACTGACTTGATGGCCACTTTCCATAACACACCGAAATGTGGAACGCTTGCTGGAATGAATTTAAACTTAATGTCCTTTCGGACAAAAGTGGAAAATATTTGTAGCAAGAAAAACTTCTGTTTTAAGACTGCTCACTACTTCTAAATGAAGCGCCCTTTTTGTCGTAATATAGTTGTTCATCAATGTTATCCCAACGTGAGTTACTCACATGAACTTCTCCAATTATAAACCCTTTTGCTGGATGATTTTTTGTTGCTATTTTTGGATGTTTGACCGAGTGGCTTAATTGTGCATTAGGATACCCTGAGAATCTATAAACAGATCAAGCGATATTAAAATATTTTTGGTTTTTAACGGCAAGTTCGTTATCAGGTTAACAATGCTGACTCACCGTATGTCGACATCACAAAATGCATGCATTTGCATTGAAGCTGAATTTGACGATTACAGCAAACTAGGTAATTGTGTATGTTGAAGATAATTCAAATTAAAAACGGCGTACATGCTGTACCACAAGTCACGGTCATTTATAAGAGCTATACTTTTTGTGTGGATTTTTGCGCCATCGAATTAACTACAAATTATCGCATCAATTAAATTTTGGCAAAATCGTATCAGGGTAGTGGTTAAATCTTGTTGTAGTTTTGTCTTAATCTGTAAGCAGGCGAGAATGCTGCTTGCAGAGGCCAATTTATATTTCGCTAGAATCAAATACCTCTCTTCAAAATGAAAACTCCTCAGTGTACACAGAGCAACACACTCACATAGTATGTGCTGTGTGGTATCTACCTCCTTCTACCAGAGTCGACTCTCCGTCTCTGTAGACAGGTTTATTTTATTCAAATGATATTTTACGTTACAATGACCAGAAAGAAAACTCACTAGTTTCCTGGTATTTTCTTTAATGAAATTGTTCGTCAAGTCCTTATAGTGAGATGGTCTGATCAAAGATTTGGCTTTTTTAAGACCGGGAAACAGTTCCATAGGTCAAGCACTGTATTTTTCCCGTTTTACTTACTGTGCAGAGTCTCACGGGATACCACAGAAGTGGTTTCAATGACACTTGGCTTTCGGGAAAAATATGGATGGAGGCGCTGTTAAGACCTTTAGTCATAATATAGTTGAGGTGCAGTTTTCAAGACACCAATGGCGACTCCACTATCCATTTTTGATTCATTCGTGAACCAGACTAGTCTGAATGTGTGCCAGTCTGTTGTATCAAGGACTGTTACCACAAAATTCCTGCCAAAGCAGAGTTCTTTGAGCATTACGTCCGGGACTCTAAAGAACATATTCAAGTCTGGAAGTTCGGGAAGTTCTGGAAGCTGAATGAATTTGTTACATTGGTATATTCGATGTGTCTCACTACATAACTGGCGTAGTTTGATTTGTAAACTGGAAGGTTTATCGTAAATAGGATGACAATGTTTTGAGCCCTTGGTGTTGATTGCGCAGGGTTCCACACTATCACATCAATTATCGATACATTTAATGAAATTATTAAATATTAGATATTAGAATTCTTGTCAACCATCGAAAGTGCTTATGGCTGCTGAGTATCAGGATCTGTTTTTAAAAGTAAAACGTGCAGAAACCAATGATCACTCGATTCCGAAACAGTTCTGCTGGTTCATCTCTAAGGAAACTTCCCAGATACTGATATTTTAGATAATGAAATTTACGTCTTTTTATCGTTTGATGCTGCGAATAGGTCCTTAAAACTCTGAAACTCACCACTTAACTTAGGAATTTGTATTCTGAAAGAAGTTGTGAACCAGAGTGAAGCTATTCTGACAACTGATTTAAAAGGGATGAAGAAGATGTGTTGGTAAATCTCGACAAAAATTAGTTTTGTTGCTTGGCTGTGCCATGATTTTTGTTCAATGATAAAAGTAAGAAGCATACATTGCAAAAATTACCCAACCTATACAAATGTTAGCAACGGAAGGCCTCTGCCATCAACTACAATCATTCATCCTTGGATTTCAGTCCTTCGACGCATGTGACCATATATTTAAATTTATGACGTATCGAATGCACTAATCATAAAGTCATTTCATTTATATACTGCTGCTGCTCGATCCATATTTCTCCTTCTGCAAATTTCGATGTATTCTGTATTCTAATTTTCAAAGCAATACCGAGCTTCTCCAATGCCTTTCATTTTTAAATTTTTAAATGGAATATTCGGATTCGTGCCAAGTTGAGAGGTGAAACTTTATTCGACGCCAGAAACCTCTTACCGTGTTTTGTCATAACTCCCACCGATCATTAAGCTTGAGTTTAACGTAATCATCGTCCGGAACAGCAAGGAGTGACGTACCAATCAAAAAAAGGCCCTGGCGTTAAAATTTGTAAATCATCTATATCATTTGGAGATATCGGCCTCGAATTAACAATTCCTTCGATTAGAAGGTTTGTAACTCTTGAAGTGTTGGTCAAGTACTTTGCGAACAGGTATTTAAATTTTTTAATAGATTTAACTCCAGCTATCCATAAACCACCAAAATGAGATGCTGATGGTTGTATGGTATATCAGGCAAATTGTTGAGTACCCAAAAACGATAATACTTGATTGTTGTGTTGCATCTGTGCCATGTGAACCTTTCTGTGCTGCTACGAATTCATCGGTTGATAAATCTTTCAAAATTTCGATATGGACGGCTTTGGTTGCTATGTACACAAAAAACAGTCATCAGCCTTAAATCGTTTGGAGTCTCTACCCTTTTTACAACTAATGGAAATTGGCATATCCATGATAGTCTAACAGAGAGATTGTAATAATATTTTAATAGCGATGGTGAAATTAATCCTAGTGGATCAAATGTTTTACCTCACTCAGATATTAAATTCCGTTTGGTGAATTTGTTGTATCATACTAAATGTATCCTCGTTCGTCAACGAGAACATTCCCTACTAATGAACATAGACTTTAGGTGCCTCGAACAACAATAAATCATCTCCAAGTTTATTTTTGAAAATGTATGAGTTCGCGAGAAATATTCTTCACAATCATCAATGCTGACGTTAACGATACGGTCATTTTCTTCTACCTCCCAAAATCGACGTTTTCACATGATTCAAAAGTTGCTTTCATGGCAACTTTTAAATCAAGTGAAGATAACAGTATTTATTTTGATACATTACCAAAATAAATGTGTTATGTACTCATGATAACGATATAATGATCGCGTTCCAATTAAAATCGTCTCTGGTTTTTACACTGGAAGAGTGGTTGAAAAAGTTCCGTGTCTTAGTTTAGGAAATATACTAATCCAGCGATTTTTCAATTTAAGGCATATACATTTAGTAGAAGATGTAAATTACTGTAAAGTACAATACTATGAAACCGACGTATTCATAGTCTTATCACTTATTTGTGTAAACCCAAATTGCATAAAATGTAATCCAACATAAATCTAAATTTCTGAGGAATAAGCTTCGTAACCAAGACGTTAACCAACATTTTATTCAAATTATTGTTTGGTGCTATGGCCTTTACTTTGTCGTGGTATTGCCACCAAGCACAGTACAAATACACATAGTATTACCAAGGTATGTTAGCCGTTGGCATGTTATATGTCGCTACTGGTATCGTTTTAAAATTATCAAAATATTTGTATATGTACAATCGCCTAAATGTCATATATTTATCCTAAATATTGGTGATATTCTATCGACACGACATCTGGAACTTCAATAGGTAAACTTATTTTCCTTATGATGATATACTAATATACGTATTTATTTTTTTTTGTTTTTGAACTTTGCAATCTTTTCTGGAGCCGAAGCTCTCTCAACTCTTTCGCGGTTAATTTTAAACGTCCTACCTTACGTTGTTATCAGCCAAATCGAGGACGCACGAATGCAGGTTCGATTTTAAATCCATCTGCACACTGCATTGCTCCAGTCAGCCTGTACTGTCATAGACGATGGTTGGGATTTGAACCCGGTACTTCCCGTCCCAAACATCGCAGTTCAAACCACTGCGCCAATTGCTCGGTACTATATGTATTTATACTAAGCACCAAGGGAAGCAAAAGTGTATGAACGATGTGAATAGGAGTGCCAACTGAACTATTGAAATGATGTTGATCGAAACTATCTCCCCGATTCGGTATGCCCTGGAAACAACTCACCTCATGCACTTTTCGCAAACTATGCCATTGATGTATACTTCTTTCTAAAACTCCAACATCATATAGTCTTAAAAAACCATAATCTAAAACTTATTTTTACCTTTGCTGTGGCTGTGCCAATAGCTATTAATAGATGTTAACATAACGACTAAATAATAAAAATTGCTAGTCATCTCGCAGCTTCCATGACCTCGCTTACGGTTCAGCTACATTTATTACAAATTGGTAGGAGTTTGTTAACCAAAGTTCTTTCACCATGGTTCCAGTACCATGGTCTAGATGGTCCAAGTTCTATTCCTTCGTCAGTTTTTTTCTTTGGTCACGGATAATATGGAGTATTTTGCTTTTATTGCTGCAGTGTCACCTACTAGCTGTTCGTAAATAATAGCGAATCGCCGTCCACTCTCGTTTTTGCAAGAATAGCTCCGGTGGAAATGCCAACATCATAACATCATAGTTATTATCTGTAGTTGTAGTACAAAGCGGCCACGAAACCATAATATTCTCTTTCTGGCATAATAGAGTCGTAGATTCCCATAATCTACCGATATGGGGAGTACTGGGCGGTATGAAATACCAATCTTATTGTTTTTCCTCAAATATTCTGAAATTAGAGAGTCATGATGCATTTATCAATTAACATGTCTTTCAATATCATATTCCTTGCCTTGCCGTAAATCTCTTTAGCGCCGCGAGAAATGTTTCACTGGGCCGATAGCTTACCGGTTCTACTTGGATCGCTTTCATGGATTTATAGTTTTACACAAATTACACAACCTCTTAACAAATATTGATTTTTGAACGTCCACTTACTTACCTTTGTCTTATGATATTGTTCGTTAACGTTGGGCCCGGCATGTATATTTTTCCGATACATTTCCCTTATTAATCTTTCCATGAAAGAGTGATCAGCAGACAATATCTCCGGGTATTTACTGTCATAATTGCAAGCACCGTTAAATAATCGCCCCCTCTTCGCAGTATATCACTTGAATGGACGAATGGTACTGTAAAGATACTAACTTAGAATTGCTGAGTGGCGTAGAGTTCTAGACGTGGGAAGGATAATTTTTTAACTGGCGTGACTTTAGTTTTAACAGTTAGCAAGCTTATAACAATTTGTGCGTCATCGTTCATACATTTGCTCAAAATGACAGCGCCGTAAGCACTTTTGATTGCGATTGCAAAACCGTGGGTTTGCATTTCTCCATAATTGTTTGTGAATCGCGGTATTTCGATCTCTTCGAAATTTTTGAACTCATCTCTGATTCTAAGAGATAATAATTTTTGGAATCTAATTTTTAGAGATATGATAGATGGATACAAGAAACCTAAACGATCAAAATCTGCTGACATTATTTTCCTTTTATTAATTGGAGCTTCAAATTCAGCTTTTATTTTGAATATAAATACGTCTTGGCCAGAATGCTAATAAGTACAGGTGTAGTGAAAAGACATTTCGTGTGGACTTGATTTATTGGATCTTCACTCATCAGTGCAAAATCGCCACGTTCTAATGTCATCGTTAAATCATTTTTCAAGTGAATTGCATCTCCATCGTTCTCATCACCAGCCATAAAATCATCGTCATAAAAATTCTTTAGAAAATGTTTCCTAACATTATGCTACTTCGGGTGAAACTATCTGGTTTAACAACGGCTTCTCTTCAATTGGCCAAAATTGGCACACGTTTTTGTCGACGTGTTTATCCAATTGCGCGCTAGGTATCGTAAATGTTAAACTATGTTCTGCGTATCTTTTGTAAATATATTGATCCAACTCGTGTTTGTTCGTTCTCTATAAAAGTTCAAAACATTTGTCTGCGCATATCAATAGGTATATGGGAGTTGCTCTATAGAAACCTGCATCAGCCAATTGTATGCCCTTCAGTTATGGGATTTCCTCCATATTTATGTCACAACCTGATATTTTTGACGAACATTTTTTGATGAATCCCACATCAATTTCGATTTGTAGTTCTGATTAGTGTAAAGATCCCAGGATTACAGTACTTTTTCCCTTTAATTGGATCGCACTCGCTGTTATACCTGTTATAATGTACACTCTCCTTCCTTGCAAATGCAAACGTTTAACACAATTGGACTTTCCATATCTACCTTTTACACTCACAGTGGCAGTCGGTAATATCTCACGTCCATGGTTCGTCTTCAATTGAGTCATAGCAGGTTTGACACAATGAGCAGGTGGTAGTGGCAACAACGTAGCTATGAATAGTTGATGATTTGTTGCGTGGATTCATAATATAAATACATATAGCACTACCATTAAATGTTAGCCCATTGACATGTTAGATGTCGCTACTGGTATCGTTTTAAAATAATCAAAATATTTTTATTTGTATAATCGCCTTAATGTCATATATTTATACTAAATGGTGACGATATTCTATCGACCTGACATCTAGAACATCAATGGGTAAAATGTTTTTTTCTTATGATGGTAGTAGTTTGTGTATACTTTTAACGTAGTATTCTCTCTGGCTTTCACATCCCATGAAGGGATTTTGCCGCCCGCACTAAGGTCCTCCATCCATCTCGGTTCATCGCTCTCGTCCTCCAGTTTCGACATCCTAATGCATGTTGATCTTGTTTGACGTCATCACGCCAGCGCAATCGGGGTCTTTCTCTACGACGAACACCGGCTGGTTATTGATGGAACACTTTATTGGTCATTCGATGTTGTGGAGATCGTGTAACGACGCCGAGCCATCTAACTCGATTGGATTTGATGAATCGATAATATCGCAGCCTCCAAGAAGTTGCCTTATCTCGTGGTTCGTATACGAATCCGAAATTCGTTGTCCGCGACTTTGATTGGACCAGAGATTGAGCGAATGACCTTCATTTCAAAGGTAAACCACAATCTACAATCGTTAGAGGTCATGGTCCAGCTCTCGCTTCTGGAAGCCAGCACAGGTCTTATGAGTGCTTTATAAAGTGTGTGCTTGCACGACTGCGACATATATTTAGATCGCAATAATTTCGATTGGTCGTAGAAAACTAGTTGTCCGGCAGCGATTCGGGCTTTTATTCTGCCTGCATATCATTCGACGATGTTATAACGGACCCGAGGTATTTAAAGTTTTCGATGCTATCGAAGTTATGGTCGCCAATTCCGAGATTTACAATGGAAATGTTCCTGGATGTTGATAACAATTTTGCTTTGCTGCTGTTCACATCTAAACCAAGTCTTCTTGTGCAGCGGCCGATCTGTATGAAACTGTCTTTGATATAAACGAGTTTCTCTGGAATTCCTAGGCATATAAGCGAGGCCCATAAGTTTTCGCGGTTTATACTGTCATATGCCTGTCTGAAATCTATATACAGTTGGTGTATGGTTATGTTGTACTCCCAACATTTTTTCAAGATCATCCTCATGGTAAAACATTGGTCAGTGGTTGATCGGTTGGGACGAAAATCTCATTGATAGTTGCCAATTTTGTTTGTTGTTACCAGTTTTGTTGTTACCAGGATGGAGGTCTACAATTCGTACAAGATACCACTTTGAAGTTGGAATATTTTTTTTTGATGTCTGGTTGTTCCTTTTTCCTCGCCTTTGCAGGATATTTTAGCAGTCGGTTGATCAGCACTTCCAAAAGTGTTGAACAAGTTTTTGTACTAATATCCAGCGCCGAACTGGAAATATGTTTTCTTTCAGAATGTTTGACTCTGCCTCAGCAACTAGCAAGTCTCCACTTAAACATGACCTCGTGATAATATCATCTCCTGTGGATCTACGGATATTGTTGTTAGAGGCCTTGAATTGAGGGATGTCTCGATTTGCGATGTCACTGTGGCCAACTACTAATATTTGTTTCAGATGGTCCTTTATTGATTTAACTGCTGCTTCCCAAAGTCCTCCAAAATATGGTGCTGAGGGCGGTTTTGAAATATCATGTTGTTCCGTTTTTTGGTCACATTTCTTGAAGACGTGGAATAGCTTTTAGTATGGATCGGGCTCTGACGAAGTTTGTTCGTAAAAACGCGATTGAGGTCTGACAATGAGTTGATTAGGTGACAGCGATCAGCGTATGCACCTAATTTCTTCTTGAAAATCTTGACGTTGAAATATTATGAATTTTTCATCAAGCGCATCCTTGACCTCTCTTCCTGATGGTTTTGTTCCTGAAAACACGTGTTTCAATTCTTGGCCTTTTATATTCTAACACGGTTATCTCATTTAATGAAGCCCTCTCATTGCCCTAATAAAATCGGAGGTAGTGGTTGATCCCAGAAAAACCCTGCTACCCAAAGTTGCTGCATCAATAATTTAGAAGTTCTGATCGTTTAGACGACTCTGATTTTGGTAGTGGAGCTTGCTTCTTTGCCTACAGCGTGGTGTGGTAAATAAAAATGTTCGGTTTCTCTACTTCCCCTCGATTTCTTTCATATGGCCTAATATTTTATATCTGTCTATAAACTGTTGATATTGCAATGCCAATTCTGAATTTTTTCAAAGGCGTTTTTCAACTTGGAATAAATGAGCAGTATCTGTTTTCTTCGAAGAACCCAAAGGTTTAGAAGACAATTGCTCATGTCAAAAGGAATTTTTTCTTTGTACCTTTCATTAGCTTGGCGCATATTACTTTTGTTTCAAAAATCTTCGCATTCGACTTCTTGTTTGGTCAATTGCCTTATTCGTCAACTTTTTTTTTTGGTTCATTTGGTACCCCAATTTTTTCAAAAGATTTGCTTTTATTATCTGTCCATTAGCCCGGATTCATTTTTTGTATGATTTCAATTGTTCGGCTCAATTCTTCAGGCAGGTTTCTGGTTATATATTTAATAATCAAAGCTTTAATAAGATCGCGAACTAAATCTTATCCAAATTTGGTCGTCACCTTGGCCATGGCGGTTACCAGTAAGACTCCACTTTTAAAATTTTAAACTACTCCGTAGTTTAACTGCTTACGTATGCCTTTTCAATGAGTTAAGCGTAAGGTGTTTATGGTGGTAAGGATCAACCTTTCTCTATATACTGTAGAGAAAGGTTGACCCTTATACCACCATAAATGATAGTTAACCAGCTCTTTTGAAGTTGTGCCACGTGATGCGACATATGCCGGGTTCTTTTGGGACCGTATGTGATGCCATTTTGTTGGTGGAAGAATTTTCCTTATTGCCGAGATCCTATTTGCAACTAAGGTTTTGAAGCAGTTTGGCTAAAACTTCATCCGACTTAACATAATCATGGAATCCGTCCAGGCATATGTCTTATAGTTGCTGAGTCACATCGCTAATTAAACGAGTTTCATTTATTTTGCTAATAACAATATTTCTTTGTGGTTAGAGGACCATTTTCTTAGATTGTACCCCCTTTGTTTGGTGATCATCATCAGCTCCCGTAATGTAGAAAGGTTTTCTTCTATAAGGTGTAGTCTTCGATCCGTTTTTGGGTAATATTGATATTCCTCTGCGGCTAACTGTAGCAGGGCTCTCACATCTAGCAAACTTGCATCTGTGGTACCGTAGGTGATAGTGATCAATCCGTATACTTTGATTGCTTTTACAGGATCATTTCACCATAGTATGCGTTGATAATTACTATCAACCTTGTTAAGCCAAACTTCAGCCGGCAAAACATACTTGTGTCTGCGCCATCGGAGTATAATGCCAGCTAAGTCATCTTGTAATATTGGACCGGTAATCATGATGCCGTTTAACGACACTCCTGTTGTTGTCTTGGACGAGGCGTCAAGCACTACTCGGAGCTTTGTGGTAGTTCTACTTGTTTGATTATGCTTTGATACGTAATGTACAAGTCGTTCTCAAACGAAAGGCCGGAACGTTTTCAATATAATTGTTGATATAATCTTCAGACTCAATTTGCTTCCATGAGACATTCGTAGTTTACCGACATGTTTGAAATCAATGGTGAAACTATCACGAACGCCTTATCTCATTATCTTTATAGCAATATAAAGCAAATGGTAAGATATTACACCTCGTCAATTGGATCATCTAATTTTTTATGTCGGCATCATATAAGGTGTAACTCGAAAAGGACAAAAAAGACAAATCTTTGGCATTTTTTCTCGTCATTTTATTTTAATTTATAGGCAAAAAAATTTTAAATTATACATATAACAAAATTTACAATCTTATCGTCAATTTAAGCTACTTTTGCTTAAATTCATAAATTTATTTTATAACCTAAATTACTTTTTTGATTCTTTAATTACAAAAATATTATCTATATATATATATATATATATATATATATATATATATATATATGTATATATATATATATATATATATATATATATATATATATATATATATATATATATATATAAATATATATATATATATATATATAAATATATATATATATATATATATATATATATATATATATATATATATATATATATATATATATATATATATATACATATACATATATATATATATATATATATATATATATATATATATATATATATTTATATATATATATATATATATATATATATACACCTATGTTCATTTGAATAAAATTAATTAAATGTAAATTAATTTTTGATTTTTGGATTAATTAAATTTACTCGAAATACACAATAAATAATTTTAAGTACTTAAATTTTTATCATTTTCCATCAGGCACAATATTTTCATTTTTTTTATTTTTTATTATAATTTTTTATTTTATAAAAAAATATTTCTTATATGGCAATCATTATAATTAATTTATTTGTTTGAATTTTATATAAAAAATAATCAGCATCAATTGTTAGTTAATGTTTTAATGTTAATAATTAGCGTTTTATAAACTGAAAAAGTTTTTTTTTTCGTATTTATACTAACATATCAAAGACTCAAACCTGGGGTGTTACGTGAGCAACCGAATTTGTACGTTTGTTAAAGCTATTTTATCTGCAGAATCTAGCAAATTTGTGAGTATTATTTCTCAAAGTTCGACAGATTGAAAACTGTAAATTTGGAAATTCCATAAATTTTACTGAAATTTACGATTATTTTAAAAATTTTATTTAATATTATATATATATATATATATATATATATATATATATATATATATATATATATATATATATATATATATATATATATATATATATATATATTATATTTTTGGAAGTATTGATTTCGAATTCTAAAATTTAATTAAAAATTAAAATTAAATTTGTAAAATTTTTATAAATTCTAATTATTTTAAATTAAGTCACAAAGTTTTTATCAAAATTTTTAAAATTACAAAACGTTGTAAAGTCTTTAAATTTTGCAAATTTTTAAATTTTAAATCAAAATTATGAAGTTTTTTATTTTAAAATGCAGAAGAAATATAAATTTTTGAAAGTTGTGAGTAAGAATTCATAAAATATACAAATTATTAAAAGTTTTAAAAAATTTAAGTTGAAAAATTTCAGTTTAGTTTAGTTTAGACCTTTAAAATTTAAATAAATTCTGAGTTTGGGAAATATTGACATCATTCAAAATTCACGAAAACTTTGAAATTTTCGATATTCTAAATATATTTAAAAATTTCAAATATAGAATTGTTAAAAGTAAACCAATCGATTTTCTTTAAATCTTAAAAATTTAAAGTAGAATTGTAGTTTTAAGTTGCTAAATAAATAAGAGTTTGTAGAAATTGTCAAGGTTTTGAAATCGTTTAGAACGAATCTTAAAAAACTTTTCAAAATTATGAAAATTTCGAATTTCACTACTGTATATTAATGTTTAAAAATCACTTTTACCAGTCATTAATAAAGAAACCAAAATAATCTTTAAAAAAACAATCCTTAAAAGTGATTCGAATTTAGGAAATATCCATATTATCCAAAATTCTTAAAATCATTGAAATTTTTAATATTTTAAAATTTATAACTAATATTTTGAATTTTGTTAAAGTTCGTCTCGAAATTGATTGTAATTTGAATTGAGAAAATATATAAAACAAAAATTTAAAATTTTCAATATTCCAAAATTATAAACCAAACTTTCAAAATTTTACATAATTTTAAAATTTTAAAAATATATACAAATGTTTAAAACTTAAAAAAGTCTCTAAGTTGATAATTTATAGTTTTTTCCTGGAATCTGTAAAATTTTATAAATTCTGAATATTTAAACTCTTCTTAAAAAAATCTGTTTGTAAATTGATTTCCGATTTGAATTAAAACCATTCCAAATTCTTGAAAGCTTTATTTAAAATTTTCAATAATTCTTCGAAATTAGTATGTAAATTATATATTCAAAATTGAAGAAATATTTAAAGCATTCAAAATATTCAAATAATTCTAATTCCTCAAAGTTTTTAATATTTTAAAATTTTTAACGAAAATTAAGAAATTCGAGGTTTCATATATTTCAAAAATTTTGCTTGAAATATTAAAATATTTAAAATCGAAAAAATTTTTAAATTATGCAATGTTTACACCAAAATTTTACTTTGATACAATTGCAAATTTTTTTAAGTTTTGCTTTAAAATTTATAGTGTACCAAAAATTTATATTCAAAAAATAAGATTCATGAAATCTTTAAAATTTTAAATATTCTAAAATATTACACTTATGAATTTTGAAATTTGTAAGGAAATCTGTCGGCTAAGTGATTTGAATATTCAAATTATTTCAAAATTCTTTAAATTTTCAATATTCTAAATTTTCAACTAAAAATTCGAAGTTTGTTAAGATACTTAGTCTCTAAATTGATCAAAGATTTCAATTGAGGAAATACTTAAACTGTTCAAAATTCTCAAATTCCTTTAAAATTTCAAAATATTATTCAAAATTTCAAAATGTAAAACTTTAATTTTTTAAATTCAAAATAATTTCTAAAATCTTTAAATTTTACAAGGTTGTCAAATCAAAATTTGGCTTCTCTAGAATTATTTTTGCTTAGAATTTATAAAATAGATAAAAATGTTTGAAGCTTAAAAAGTAGTAAATTTGTATGAATCTGAATATTTTAAACTTTTTTAAAAAAATCGGTCTGTAATGAATTGAATTCATTCAAAATTCTTAAAATCTTTTTAAATTTTCAATATTCTACAATAATCGGGAAAATTATTTAACAAAAATTTCAAAATAAAAAACTTTTGCTTTTGAACTTATAAAATATATCAAAAATTAAATATTCATGAAATTTTTAAAATTTTGAGTTTCATTTCGAAAATTTTGATTTTCTAAAATCATAAAATTTTATTTCGATTAGATTTCCAAGTACAGAATTCTTTTAAAACTGTTTATTGTTTGTTTTTTAAATAAAAATTTTAAAATGGTTTTAAATTTTTAAAGTTTTGATTTCTTTATAAAATTTTTAAAACTTTTAATATAATAAAATTTTAGTTTAATGTCGAAATTCATTTAGATACTCGTCTGTAAGTGATTGGAATTGAGGACATATTAAAACCATTCAAAACTCTCAAACTCCTTGAAAATTCGAAAATTTTCAACTAAAATTTTAAATTCTGGAATTTTATTAAATTGTAAACAATTTAATTAAAAAAATTTCTTGAAATCTCTTATACTTTGAATTATTTACCCAAAACATCAAAATTCGTTATGGGAATTTGTCTGTAAATTGTATAGCAATTTGAATTAAAAAAATATTTTAATCATTAAAAAATTTAAAATTTCTTAAAAATTTTCAATATTTTTACATTTTTAACCAAAATATAGAAATTTGAAGTTTCATAGATTTAAAAAAATTTTCTTAGGATAGCAACATATTTAAATTAGAAAAATAATTTTGAGATGCCAAATAATTTTAAATATATTAAATCTTGAAAGTTTTACTTTAAAATTTATAAAATATACCCAAAAAAATTTAAAATTTTCTATATATTAAAATTTTTAAATAAAATTCTCGAATTCCATCAAGAAAATCTGTCGGGCAAGAGATTTGAATCGAAGAAATATTCAAATTATTTAAAATTCTTTAAATTTTCAAAATTATCAAAATTTTCAAAATTTGTTAAGATACTCTGTCTGCAAATTGATTATTGATTTGAATAATTCAAAATTCTTAAATTCCTTGAGAACCCTAAAACTTTGTGCTAAAATTCGAAACCTGAAATTTTATTAAATTTTAAACATTTAATTTTATAAAAAAAAGATTTTTAAATCTAAAATTTTAAAAGTTTTGATCTAGAATTTGTAAAATATATAAAAAAAACTATAAGATTAGAGGTTAAAATCTTAAATTTAAAGTTTTTTATTCGATTGGCTTGAATGTTTGTAACTATTTGAAATTTTAAATTTTGAAAATTTTTGAAGTTTTACTTAGCAAATTTTATGAAATTGACATGTTAAATTATAAAATTTAGAATTTGGAATTAAGAAAATTTTGTGTTGTTCGGAAATTTTATAAATTTCGCAGAATTACTAAATAGGTTCAAATTGTAAATTGTTTCATTCAATATTTTAAAAATGCTTTATTTTTTTTTAAATTTTAAACGGTTTTGAAAAAAAATTTTGTTTAAGGCGTAGTCAATTTGAACCAGTTTTTGATGAATTTCGAAACATCATAAAATTAGACCGAAAACCCGATGTTTTAATTCGTATCTGCAGTTCCTCCATTTCGATATGCATACTCACATATACCCTTAATGTGTTGCGTTACCCGATTTGAGCCTTTGACTTTGCCATGATACGTGTTAAATTAATGGATCAATTAAGTTGATGACTATGGCCGGCAGCTAAGCTAAATTGTTAATTTTAAAACTATGAACGATATGCAGCTTTGATATAATATTCTATCTAAATGTATAATATGTACGATGAATGTCAGCGCTGACATTAAAATCAAGCACATTTTCATTTTTATAGTAAATAAAGTTAATTGACGTGACTGAATTAAACGTAAAAATTATATTTAGGTTCTTTTGGTATATCATCAAAGTCTTTGTCTTTCTTATCTTAAACAAAAAAAAAAGAGTAAAACTAAATCGAGGATTAAGATAAAATCTCATATATATATATAGGATATTTTGTGAGCGTATACATTTTAATCTTTCATCAAATTTAATAAAAATGCTAATTGATAATCATAAATCAATGTACATAATTAAATTAGGCACACACAGACATACACATTAAAATTATAATTAAGAATTACATATAGCACGTAGTGACTAAGATTACTTATTCGGTTTCTTATTTTTAATTTTTTTCCTCTTTTTGCCACTATCACCCGACGACGCATATTCAAAGCCACTATTTTTATTACTATTGTTGATATTGAAATTGGGTGCAAATTGTTCATAAGGTGGTGGCGTATGAATCGGTGATGAAATGTGTGGATGTATGTACATTTGATGTGGCGGTGCAAATTCGAATCGTAAATGTCCGGGTTCAATAACTTTGGGTGACTGTGAATGTACCGAGGCCAATTCGACCGGTGTATGTGTTTGTGAATTTAGTGCGGCTTCTTCTTCGGCCATTTTAAGCCCGATAGTTGCACCAATTTTTGAACTTGCCTGCCGGAAATGATCACTCAATTTTAGTTGAACGACATTAATGCACATTGATGTTAAGGCCAAACCAAATACCAGATATAATATACTGGTCATCATATAAATTGGATGTTGGGGCACATAATCACCGAAACCGATTGTTGACATCGAAATAAACACAAAATAAAATGATTCGAAGAATGACCACTCCTCCCATGTGGAATAAATTGTGGCACCTATTATGATGTATGCGAGTAAAATGAATAGGGCCAATGAAATTGGTAGATTAAATTCGTCATCGATTTCAAATACTTCAGGTGCTGGTGTTATGGGCGATTCATGGCCGGACGGTGGTGCTAATGTCGATGCTTGAGACATTGGTGTTGATGTTGGTGAAATTATTGGTGATGCAATTGGAGCACGTTTTGGTAATTTTGGTTTGTTGGGATCATCTGTATTTATATCGTCGTCGGATAATGAGGCCACAGCCGCTGCTTCTTCACGTGCAATCATACTGGGCCGGCGAAATGTTGCTATGTCGTATACCATATTAATACCTCGCATTACTTCCTGAAATTTTAGACCATAAATTATGTTGCCATTTACTTTGATTACATTTTTTTTTAAATCTCACCTGAACTTGTGCAGTTTTCCGTACTTTTCGACACGATCTTGTATAGTATACTCGTCTGACGAAGCCCCATAAAAACTTAATTCCCCGCGTAAACAGTTTACCAAAATCAGCCAACAATATCAAAAATAATGGGATACCAAATACGGCATAAACGATTGTAATTGCACGACCGGTGTTTGTAGCCGGAGATATATGGCCATAACCTAGAAAATAAAAAAATAAAAAACCTACATTAGTTACGAGATCGGAAATATTCTGAAAATAATATATTTATATACCAATTGTTGTAACAACAGTCATGCAATAAACAACGCCGTTCATAAAAGTCCAAGCTTTTTGTCCACTATACGAAGTGACACCAGCTTCAAGCGCTACCTGTAACTCTTCCTCGAATTTTCGAAGCCTTGTACGAGCTAATGACTTCCAATCATCTTCCCTAATCGTATAATGAACAAATAAATAATAATTTGGCCCTAAACAACAAGACTTATGAATAGATCTAACCTCATACTATGACTGGCGATCCAAAGTTGATCGACAAAATCACGTTTAACCCGTTTCACGCCACACTTATACATATTCTCGAATGAACCTTCAGTGAAACGAAAAATCATACCACCGATGCCACAATAAATCACAAGAATTATAAATCCCGAAATACACTTGTTCTTGTCGAGATGGAATTGCTCGAGTTCGTCACGATACTCGTCTTTTAATTCTCGCCAAATACGCCGAGAGTCGCTAAACATTGAACGAGCCGCCGATGGTTTTTTGTCCGTTTCTTTAATTTTTTTCGTGCTTTTGCCGTTCGTTTTGTCTTTTGTTTTGTTTTTGCGGGGTTTATCTTTAACTTCCGATTTTTTATCACCGTTTACGACTAATGGTGCTTCTTTAGTTTCCATTTCCGATTTTGTTTTGACTTCAGGGTTTTCAACTTTTATTAGATCAATCTCATCGTTCATTATTGGTTCGTCGATATCGTCACACCCATTCGAAATAATTTTAGGCTTACCATCATCGTCGAGTGTCATCGACAATGATTCCTCCACCCATTCCTTAACAATTTCGCTTTTAATAAGTTTTTTAGTTGTGTCGGGCAACGATTTGACAAGTTCCTCGATATCCGATTCATCAGTTACTTCGTCCGAAGAACACGATTCCGTCGACGATTCATAATCACTAGGACGTTCATTTTGCTTCGGTACACAATCACTACTTTTGCTCATCACTAACTTTTGAGCACCATTGAATGATTGCACCAAGTCCATGCGCTCTTCGGATGTGTCACTCGGTTTTCGTTCGGTTAATCGTTTTAAATTGGTCGGCAATGCGGCATTTTTATCGAATTCCGCCGCACGTTTTACTCGCATTATGTCCAATTCTCGTTTCTCGTGCTCGAATCGTTTCTTCTCTTGCATGAAACGTCGACGTTCTTCTTCAAAACGCATTATATTTTTCTCGAACTGTGACGCTTGATCATCTTTTGATTCGTGTGTCGATCGACCAATTTGACTCGTCGGTGATGTTGGCTTTTTGCGCGGTGCAACGGGTGATGGTGATCGTGCACCACTATCACTCGATTCATCTTTGTGACGTGGCTGCGACAGTGAACGACGTGCTTTTCGCATTAAATTGAATATGTCACTCGGTTTCGTGTCGATCATTTCATCTCGAGGTATTGATGTACTTCGTACAACGGTTGGTGCAGTTTTTCGATCGCGCCTTTGTAATATTTTACTTAAATGGTCGCTTGCATGTCGAGTCATTGGAATTGGTTCGACACGTCGTTCGGGAACTATGGGTGGACTACTACTCTTCAGGACCGGGATGTGAGATGGTGGACGATGATCTGTAGCACTACTACTTTCCTCGTCGGACACCTTTAATTTTCCTACTTTTGATGCTTCCGGCGTTTGCTCCCGTTGTTGACGAGCTATTTTACGTCGACGACGTGCTACAGCTGGTGCATCCATTTTATCGTTCACCTTTTGATTTCTATATTATTGTTTTTGTGTAATCACAATAAACGACACAAAAAATTGTTCACCACCAAATTTTTCTAATTTTATAATAATTTCGCCATCTTGAAAAACAAGAGAACACAAAAATTTCACTTTTTCCGACAAAAATAAGAAAATCAAAATTCTATTTTGGTCTATACATAATAAAAAAAAAAATATTTCCAACTTAAACAATGCGCTATATGAATACAATATATATACAACTGTCGTGCCAATGTGATGGATATGGATAAAAGAAAATCGGAAAATCACTAACAAATATGAAAATAAATTTCCTTATGTTCACACCAATTAATGAATCAAAAAAACAAAAACAAATGAAAAACTACAAACAACTAAAAAAAATCAGAATGCTAATGAAACCACCAGATATTCGTGGATCTTTCGATCTGAATCGATCGAAAATTTCTATCAAACTAATTTTCTTTTTGACTTTTCGCTGTGGTCGAGGAGAAAAATTCAGTTAAAAATAATTTTCCGATTGGAAATTATTATTAGAATACCACCGTTCGAACAACATTATCAACAACGATGCAAAATAAAGTTTAGTTGGTGCACAAACCATATTTAAGCAAAGTTTCGAACCATTACGTGTGGTGACTAAAGTCTACACAACGTGTATTTTAATAGTTATAGGAGATTTTGGGTTTTATTGGACCTAGTGAAAATAAATTTTTCATTACTCAAATCTCATTTTTCATATAATCTTAGAATGATCTGTAAACAGATATCTTGACTGCCAGCATGTTATCACGAATATGATCGTGATTTAGAAAATAAAAACTAACTGCATAAAACGGTAATATAAATTTTAATAAATCATAAATTCTGAAATTACTGTCAGTCGAAATGTTTTAGAGATTGCCATGTACTGGTAGGCACGTTGCCAACATAACGATAATTAATTAATTAAGTTAGAGACATTTGTAACGTAAGATGATTTTTATTGTTATGTCGCTATTTTATTATTTTACTTGTAATAAGTGATCAGTTATAGTTGGTTGCTATCTCGTGATCTTTATATAAATTCAGAAAATTTTTTAAGACATTACAATTTCACTTTGAAAATTATTTTTCGTGTAAGTCTTAATTTTAGATAGTTCTACCTAATCTGGTAGTCTAATTGTGACCTTTGTGCCTTTCAAATAATGACTCTTCATTTAGAGATCGCGGAATCGGATGTAAGATTTCCTTCGGTGTTCTCGCATCACCATACCACTATGATAGAAAAAAGGCTTTTATAGATTTTAAGGAAGGTGAAAAACTAGTATTTTGCTAACCTTATTTCGGTTTCATATGCTATGAAACCAAAGGTTGGAGCGCAGCCTGTAAAAAATGCTTGAGGCTGTGGAACATTAGTACCTAGTTGACATAGTGAAAGGTCTAATCCCAATGGGTAAACTTTCATCATTACTTACTTTCGAATATTGACATTTTAGAAAGTTTGACAGGACATTGCATTTTCACGATAATGACCTGGCTGGCTCATATCAGCATGTAAAATTTACAAATGACCCCTAGCCTAGTTTACAATCAACAAGCGTTTGGGGTTATTCCCAAACGCTCCAACTTTATTCCAACAAACGACTGGAGAGTTACAAATGGAAACTAAAATCGTCCTAGAAGTGTAGGAGGAATTATTTTACTTCGCTTCTAAAGAGGCAGACACCACCTACTGCGCAACAACCTTTCTTGCGTCAATTTGATATTGCCGTCGAGATGACCCCACCATCACCAACAACATACGATGAAGTGCGGGACGTGATAGCTCGCAGATGAATAACTACAAGCCACCCGGTGAGGGCGGTATCTACAACGAAATGCTCAAATATGGCGGCGATCATATATTCGACCGCATGTTTGAGCTTGTAGTGACAATCTGGTAAACAAAACCTCCCAGAAGAGTAGAAGACGACTCTTATCTGCCCACTAAATAAAGAAGGAGATTCGCTGAACAGCAACAACTACCGTGGTATAGCTTTGTCGAACACAGGCTACAAGATTTTCATGGTTTTGGCCAACGTAGTCGCGACAATGTTATCAACATACCGCGAGAGGATTTTGGGTGATTACCAATGCGGTTTTCGTCCAAGCAGATGAACGACTGAAACTTTTACTCTAAGGATGGTCCTAAAGAAGTGCTACAAAACGGACATCCTTGTACATAGTCTATTCGTAGACTTACCGCAGGCGTATGACAGCATTAAGAGGAATGCGTTATGGAACGTATTATCCTATCTGGGCATACCGTCAAAATTGGTATCTATAATTTGCAAACTTTTTCTGAATGATTCAAATTGTAGGGTGCTAACTGAATGTAAAAATCCGGATGCTTTCAAGATAATATCTAGCACAGCTGTCTATTTTACAAATCAATCCACTTATTGGCATACGCTGACGGCATTTGCGTTTTAGGTCGCAACATCATCTCACTGAAAGAAGTCCTGCTCCACTTGAAAATATCAGCCCAACAAATTGGCCTTCAAATCAAAGAAGTGAAGACTAAATATATGGTCACCGTAAGAAGCCAGACACGCGGAGACTTCATTTCAGGAGAAACACAATATGAGAGGGTGAATGAGTTCAAATATCTAGGATCATTGATCACAAAAATTGGTCTACAAAACAGGTTTTGGAGGATTCTCGTGGGAGACCGCCTACTTGTAGGATGGATGATGTTGAGATAAAACGAATTCACAAATTACCGTAATGGACAAATATGTTAACCACAAAAAGAGCAAGCATCAAAGAAGCGCAAACTATATCAAAAAATGAAGAACCCAACAGCAAGACTGCAAAATAAATACCGCTGTGTTGCATGCCATAATGAATACTTCAGTGATGTCGATAGAAAAAGTGAGATTAATCTGGAGAACTAAACAGGTATAAACTTAGCACGGTAAGGCTTAAAACTATACTGAAGTACTGAGTACCTTAACAAATAGAGAGGGCCTGACATCTACGTGTTGAAAGGATACGACTCAATTGCTTGTTGGGTGCGCTGCTTTCTGACAATACTGTGACAAATGAAACAAAGCGCACAAAAAGGTTAGAGAGCATAGAATTGTAGCACAAAAAACTTGTTACTTGGAAAAAGTCAGCAATGATGAAGTAATAGGGCCTGGTGTCATATACGCTTCCTGAACGAATTTCAAAAATAAGGATATTTTTTGAAGGCCTGGAAACAAGGGAACGAGTTCCCACCAATCCAAAATCCTATAGGCCAATCATGCTACTATCAGTCTAGGGTAAGTTACTCGAGAAACTGATAATTGGTAAGTTGAAGACCGCTCCATAAGAAGTGGTAAATATAGTAACAAGCAGTTAGAATTTGGAGAAAAAAGGTTCACAGTGGATGATCAAAATAGTAAAATAATTGGAGCAAAAATACGTTCTTGGAGTATTCCTTGACGTGTTTGTTGCTTTTAATAATCTGTGGTGGTTTAGTATTATGAATGAGTTAAAAAAGTTAAGCTTTTTATCAGACCTTTGAAAACTAGTTATACTCTATCAGAAAACTAGTTATAAATAACTAGTTTTCTGATAGATTAGCCACTACCAATTATTATGGCACACTACAAAAGAGTATGACCAAAGAATGCCCGCAACAGTCTATACCAAGTCCACACCGCCGAAATATCGTATTAAATAGTAGCATGCTTTTTGCAGGTAACCCTAGACAAAGCGTTCATGAAATAAGGCAGAGTATGCTATCAAGAAAAGGACTCATTGGGGTTGCATCTATAAAATGGAGCTTTCATCAGCCAAAATGGTTATGGTCTATGTAACGGTGAATGGATTGAGAATTAAGGTGGCTATAACCGTAAAATAGCTTAGAATTGACTTTAATAAAAACTCGGACAGTTTGCTTTACTTTAAAACGAGTAGCTAAAGAAACTCGGGACGTTAAGCAAAAGTCCCTCAAGAATATCTACGAAGACCTAGTGGTTTACACTATACTTGCAAATGCTTGTTCTGGATTGCATGTGGCCATGATAGTATCCATGGACCAATTGCTTTCAGCTGCAATCCTGTCGAAGCAAGAAGATAACCTATTATTATGTAGCTGGGCGCAAAGTGGCCAGCAAGCAAAGTAGTTTTAATGATTTCAAGAAATATCAAGGCTTTTAAAAGCTTAGCTCTTTAGATTAACAAAACTTTGCACACTTCAAATATGCTGCAATCTAGGCAGTAATCTAAGATAGATACGTTCTTGGTCTTAGGGACTGACAGCATAAATACGGGAGATATCAGCCTGTGATATTTATCATTATTTTTTAAAATTGAACCGAGCTGACAAATGTGTAAAACCGGCCTTGAAGATAAGCCATCTTTTAGTAATCATCAAACAGCCAAGAAATCAATTATGATTGAAGGCGATGACTTTTTCGTTTTTAGTCAACAGCAATACTCGTATCAAAGATATTTAAAAATAGATACAGTATTCTTTGTTGTCACAGACCAGTGTTTAGGAAATTTTAAAAACTATTGGAGATAACTTAACACTATACAACACTCGATCTAATTGATTACTTTATAACCAAAAATAAAGCTCAATGCTTTATGCAAGTCAAAAAAAGCCAAAATATGAACTCACGTCATTCACCGCATTATAGTCCTTATTAGATTAAAAATGAGTCAAAAGTTGCTATAGGTGTCTGGGTGATAAACAACATAGAAAAAGCCGAAATGCTTTGGCTTCACTCTATGAATTTCAAATGGAATTAATTGATAAAAACGAAAGACCGAAATAAGTTAAGTCGCGTGATTTTTAACCATTGTAATTTTAGAAAATTAACAATATTATTTAAAGACTGTAGGTGGATAGGTTATCTAGATAAAAATCGTACACAAATTATGGTTGCTGATAGTCGATACACAAATCGTATGAAGTCATCGAATTTAATTGAATAGCAAGTATTTTTCCACCTACACATAAACGTCTGTATACATGCGATGAAAATATGCGAATAAATTAATTAAGAATTTTTTATTTTAAATTTTTCTTTTAAGTGTTAATTATTTGTGTTGTCTAAACACAAATCTAATTTAATTGCTTTTGTTTTTGCGCGCTGGTTCAGATACCACCTATCTGTGAATACACGTTTTTATATTTTTACAGATCTTTGCAGAGATAGGATGTGGCCCTAACCATCTACGACGATCACCAACTTTAAAAATATGGTGAAAAATCTTGTAAATGGTCGTAGTTAAGGATCAAATTCGAGACTCTTGGTAATTTTTTATTTTTTTATTTTCCTTTATTTTTCAATCTATCTGCTGAAGAGACATTCAGTAAATTTTTTGTCTCTGTTAATTATGTCGTTTGACACCAACCATGTTGCATCTACTATTATTCTTAGAAGTTTAGGTTGAAACCGCTGAAGAATGTCCAAATTCGAGTTGCTGGCCATTCCCCACAGCTGTATTGTGTTGTATTGTAATCCCACATCATGCCACACCTCATCAAAAGCTTGCACTATGTCCATGAATACAGAAGAACAATATTTTTTTCTTCCAGAGCTTTTTGAATTACTTGAACTATTCTGTGTACAATAGAACAGTTGTTAAGTGCTCTGGCCTAAATCCAAACTAATGGTCCACAATCTGCTTCTTTCCCAGCAATTTAGGCTTTAGCCGCTTAAATAGTAGTTTATCAAATAGCTTATAGGTCTGTAAGACGTTACTTTTTCTGAGGCCTTGCCTGGTGTTGGTATCAGTATTACTTCAGAAAATTCTCATTGTATTGGGAAGTATCCAGTTCTAAGTACTGCATTGAATAAGTAGGTAAGAAATCGAATGCCCTTATGATAATATCATATCCTGACGGCTTTTTTAGGATTTAACTATCTCTACAGTTTTTACTTCAAAGATAGAAAACTTCGTGATTGTGTGATTCATTTGCAATAGCAATTCCAAATCCATTTGAATGTGGTTGTTCTCTCCGTTCGTAGTTTCTGATGGGTTTGGTTGAAATACTCTTTCGAAATGGTCTGCAAATACATCAGCCTTTTCTTCAATCTTTCTCGCCCACTGATTGCAACTTTTACGTATTGGCGGAATATAATGTTATGGTTGTTTCAGCTTCTAAGTCGCTTTCCACAGTGAATAATCTGTGTTTTCTGTTGGTGAGAGTAGCGACAAATATTCTTGGTTTGATTGATTTTTTTTATTGAGCAGCAGTTTTTTAATCTGTTTGACCGCCTTGTTTAACTTGTGTTTATCTTCTGTTAGTCTATATCGTTGCCATTGTTGTCCTAATTTTCTTTTGTCCTTAATCATTTTTTTGACAAGATTTGATCATTCCCCATTCCTTTCTTTTTCATTTTTTACTGGTGTTAGAAGTTCACACCTAGCTGCCGACTGAATAAATTCATTGAGATGTCTCTTCATTGAGATTCTCTGATTACTAAAATAAGGGTTATGGACATTGAACGATTTGGAAACAATGGTCGTTAGAAGATATTTTGACAAGTACTACATTGCACCACTTCTCGCTTCACATTTGGTTTTTTGACCTGCACAACTGAGTGCATCAGTCTACTGATCGAATGTATGCCTTTATTTGTTTCATTGATTCGAAGCTCGATTTTAAAGAGTGGAAGTGACTTTTTCCTATCATATTGCCTGTTGCATGTATGAACAACATCGTGGCCCAAGCCAATTAACTTACTTTTCAATTCGTCAATGTTAATAGACTTTTGTTGAAACGAATGGAATTCGGTGTTTCGTCCCGCTAGGGCTTTAATGACCGCTGGGTATGCCTCGTCATATTTTACCAGAATTTTAACCTTCCTAGTTCCAATTACTTTTAGGTCAAAAATTTGTGGTTTGTATATTCCTTTAACAAGACAGTTAAAGGATTGATTTCTTCTATGCCAGACACAAATATTGGAGGCGCTAATATTATTTTTGGTTGTGGTGTATCTTCTTTCTCCTCAGGCAAACCATGAAACCGTGTCGATAAAGGCACTGTAGGTTGAGCTAACCAATAATCGTTGATTTTCATTTGCTTGCGTCTATTGATAGGTGATAGAGGACTCGTGCCTCTACCCCTTTTGCTAGCTGTTGTCCATCCTTCTTTGTATCCCAGCATAAATAAGGAAGTCGTCAGGACATTTGGAATACTAGAATTTTTAGATGGTTCCGATTCTAACAGAAGCTGCGATGTTAGCGGAATTCTTTTTTAAGGCGACGACGGAGAATTATTTTTTGACTGAGACGAAGTTTCTATTGACTTTAAATCAAAACCAAATTGTGTCGCTTGAAACAAACTACCTGGCGGAGTTCGTTGAGTTTTTAAAACGCGTTCTCTTATCCAAAAAAGTTACCATGTTAAATGATTCCAATATGCCTATTGAAACCATAAAGAGAGTGTTCTCGTTCGGCTGAAAACAACAATTATATCAAGAAATAGATTTTGAAATTTTTTCGTCGTCCAAAGAAGCCTTTGACAATCAAATTATCGGTCTTTCGAGATCAGATGGTTCGGTCCTAATCGAAAAAAACCGATCCGGTTTATGATTACCTTAAATAGGTATACGTTCTTTTTATTATTTAAATTAAAATCACCTGCCATTAATTTAGACACTTATTTAGGCATGACCAGAAACACTTCAGTCTTATATATACCCAAATTCATTGCAAGAAATGCTGGAAAACCTGCCACAAAAGTATCAGTCGTACCATAATACACCTTTGGCCACGTATTACTGCTTCTATTGCACCATAATATAAATACACATAGTACTACCATGGTATGTTAGCCCATTGACGTTCTAGATGTCGCTACTGGTGTCGTTTTAAAAAAATCAAAATATGTTTATATGTATAACCGCCTAAATGTCATATATTTATACTAAATGTTAATGATATTCTATGAACCCGATATCTAGAACATCAATGAGTAAACTGTTTTAAGGCCTCTGTTGACAGGTCACTCACAAGTTCGAGGTGAATTGCCTTTGTAGCTAGACATATGAATAAAGCAATGTAGCCCTTTTACCCTGCATAATTTACCCCACCATTTGTGAATGGTGGTGCTGTATTTACTCTTTCCTTGGGCAATATTCCCCTTGGTTGATGCGATGCCAATTTTTTGGACCTGATGCAGATTACGACGGATTGTATTTTTAGCATTTATTATCCAATACCGCGTTCTCAACCGTGATAATGTTGTTTGATTGCCACCACGTATCCTTGTTGATCAATTTGGGTAATTTGTGACTTCTGTGCAGTATTTTTACTTCACATGGAAGCTCCAAGTTTAAAAGTCTCCCTCCAACTCTAAGTACATCATTTCCGTCGATGAATGCTTTAAGAGAAATGATTGCGCTTCTCTTTCGTAATCTTCGATTTGATTTTATAGCCAAATAGGTTGACGAAGCCGTTTCATAAGTGACAGTTTTTAACCTGTAGCTTCTCATGGATTGTGTTGAATCTGTTCGCCACAAGATTCGTCGATAGTTTTGATCGTTGTCAGATCCATTGATTTGTCTAAACATTTTCTCAATATCTGATGCAAACACATGGCTCTCGACTTTTAAACTTTCTTTCATTTTACATAACCGTCATTTTACTGCCATTTTATAAAGACGTAATATGTAAAAAGAACCATAAGCGAACAAACTTGTTCAGTGACTGCCTGATTCGGGCCAAACCCTCCTTGGTAGTCCCCTATAAATTTATCCCCGGTGGGAATGATTCTCTGCAATATTATGTAAGACAGTAACTTGTATGCCGTGCTAAGGACCGCAATGCCACGATAGTTACCGCATTTTGAGCTATCTCCATTTTTAAGGATAGGGCACTTTCTATTCATCAGGCTTAACTTTGGTTTGCCTTACTAATCAAAAAAGGTTGAAAAAATTGTTCCACAAAGTATCACCTCCAAATATCAAGAATTCGGAACTAATGCAATCAATCCCAAGAGAATGGTTATTTTTTAGTCTCAGCATGGCCACTGTGTTCCTTGAAGGATGGGTCATCTATGCACATTTCCGCAGTTTGCATTTGACACTTATTGGACATTGAGTAAATCAGAGAAATGCTTCTTCCAAGTATGTCGAGCACTGCTTTGATGTTAACACAAAGGTTTCCATCCTGGCCCCGAATGGCAATTGACCTAGATCTGAAGGTATGATACGGTCCAGTGACTCCTTCAAAGAAATTACGAGAACTGCGTTTATTGCTATACACTCGTCATCAAAGCAATCATTTTATGGGTTTAATTTTTACCATACCTAGAGCATCCTAAGTAGCACTGGCAACTGAAAATTTTTATATCTCCCATAGAGCATTCACATCATCAGAGTGGTGGTTGGTTTCCATAATGCTAACAAGATTCTGATATTGCGCTTTCTCATCTTCATTTATCGGACCTTTACAGTTTAAACGTAAGTTTCGTTTTCCTACGATCCCTGAATTGTATAAAAACTGCCCTATTGGCCACCCAAAACCTTCTCTTAGAAATTAACTCATGGTCAATTTGACTTTGGGAAGTCTTACGAGGGTATGTCCATGTTTTCAAGAGGATATTTTTATGAGAAAAGCGTTGAAGAGTAAGATGTGATTCTGCTAGATATAGATTTAAGTTACGTTGTGGTATGGTTTTGATGACCTTGGTTGCCGAATATGGTACCTTATTCCATAGGTTAAGGTTTTTAGCTAAATCTGCTTTAATTTCTTTTCAGAAACTGTACGCGAAACAGATCTTTGATATCGACGATGACGACCACTTGGTTGTATCCTGACCTAGCGATATATCTTCTTTGCATCGGCTGTAAAATCTTTCTTATGGATTTGGAAGCGTATTAGAATATCGCTTACCAGGTTGTACAGAGTTGGTCCTTTTAAATTTAGCTTGATTTGATTCAAATGGCAGTCTCACCATGAAAATTTTCTCAGGTTCATCTCCGTTATGTTATTGTCAACAATCGTATTAGTCAATAATCGATTTTTTGTAAGGAATGCAGATAATGGTATTGTTGTATTGGATTGGTAATTCGACAAATCGATTTTTTTAATTGGATTAACTGTGCGGAGATGAATGGAAAAATATACGCAGCCACCTTTGTAATGAAAAAGCTTTGAGATCCGAAGTCAAGTAGAATTCGAAATAGCTATGATATTTAGCGTTTTTAGAATAATGGTTGCAGTGTGGGTTCGAAAAGTACTTGTGGTTGAGCTTCGGTTAATTTCGGGCCACTATTTTATTATAATAATGGAGTGTTCTGATGTCGAACTCATTAAGTCTTCAATTTGTTGAGTGCTTTCATATAATTGGTATCTAATATTGTTAGATGTTTTAAAACATTTGCTGCTTTACCCCTCAAGAATCCTTAAACGATATTGAAATGTAGGGGTTGAAAATGAGCATTGAAAATGAGCATAATTGAATATCTTGGTCAAAGATCCATGAAATAAAAGATACATGATGAACCCTATGACCTAGTTGCTTTATTTAGGTCAAACATTTTAAAACTTTTCTAGCAACGTAAACAAATTGACAAGAGATCGACCTTTACAATTCGAAAGCTGGCTAATAGCATACCCCGATATCTTTAATTATCTATAACAAGAATTACTTAAAGACCTTCACAATTATTTTGTCCCCATTATTTGCGGGAAATATTTTCAATTTACCATGTTAACCACCTGATGACTTCTAAGCTTAATCAAAGGTCAAGGTATTCTAAATACTAATCTCGTTAAGATATTACACCAATCCAATAAGTACAGTCCTCTCTAAATATGATTGACAGTTCCTACTGTAATGTTTTGTTATAAATATTAGCAGCCAAGGTAAAAACTACACAACAAATTTGAAAATCGTCAAATGCTAATTTAAATATAGTCCAATCTCTGCTCTATCTATGTATGCGTGTGTGTCTGTTTGTATGCCGTGTTTAAGAATAGAAATAGAAATTGTCGAAAATAAAACATTTTTTTTTTTTGATATTTTTGGATTTTGGTGAAAATGAAAATGTATTTTTAACAACAAAAAAATAAATTTTTTTCAAAATGCTATTTTAAAAATAAAAAAGGAATTTGAAATGTATAGTGCATGCAATTTACAATGTTATGTGTACCGAAAATATTTTTGATATGAGTGTTTTGATGTAATTGACGTATGGATAGGTAAATTTTAGAATTTTCTGGGGTAATTGAATATATCAAATGGAATTTAGAAAATATTTTAGTTGACAAAGCTGGTATAGGTGCTGTGGCAGACCATAAATATTTTTAAATATTCATAATTAGATAAACTTAAGGTCTAATTACCATTTCATTGTCCTCTAAAAAATTTAGAGGACAATGAAGATAGTCAACCTAGGTATTAAAGTTAGAATTAAAAGAACCTTTCAAAACTTCAGTTTGTTGTCCGGAAAAGTTTTCCCAAGTATTTACATTGTAGCAGTGGACGAACTTTCATCGGGGACAAATCAGTTCCTTGCCGCACACCAGGGTTACTTGCAAACATTTCTCATAGCATGTTCCTAACATTGACACAGAATTATGATTATAGTTATGATTATAGCCATTTTATACAAACGCACATATTTTTCAGGTATTTCCAGATATCGCAAAGCAAACTATGAACTCTCTCAATAAACTGAGTCATAGGTTTGCTGGCAATTTAAGTACATCTGATGAACATTAGCAAAAGGGACGTATTTGTCATAAAACGGTTAATTCAATAGACTTGTAATGTTTAATCAATTGTTTTAAAATCTAATTTGTATTAATTTTAAAATTTTGTGTCATATAAAATGTATATAAATTAGATTTTCGTCGATTATATGACGTATTGGTTATAACACGGTTAATTCGCTTGATTTACATTCTAAATCAATTAATTCATCAATCATTACCATCGAATGTAAATCAAACCATGTCTTTAACGAAATATGTCCTTAATTAAGCCTTGCTTTATATCACTACAATAGAATTTTAAGATTTATCGCGATAAAGCACAGCCATTTCATCTGCAAATACAATTGAACCATTCTATTTTATTTAAAATATTAAGTTCAAGATTATAAGGAAGAGGAATGGAATTAATCCCATACCCTGAGGAACACTTGATATTAATATTCCACTATTACAGTACAATTCGTTATAGTTACTTGTTATACGACCAATTAAAAAAGAACGAAACTAAAGTCATGTGAAACCCTTATAATACCTATACCAGTATTAAATCTAAAGCAACTGTTCCAAAGGCCTTTTTAATATCAATGAAGTTCGATGACAATGTAGGCTAGGCAGTAAAATATCAACAATCTCATGTTTCTTTAGAAAATGGCAAATTTTAATCGATGCCGAGAAACCCTGTTTTGGTTTCATTAGGTTCTGCTAAGATCTTATAAAATCTAATATGTTAATTTTTGATGCGAAACATCTATTGGCGCACCTTGAGCGTATAAGAACGACTTGTATGCCGTTACGAAAAATGGGCGTGACGGCATGCGCGTCTTGACTAAATTTTGAATAATTACTATTTTGAATAGATGGCACTTTAAACATAGAAATGAAAATAAACATAAAAAACAAAAAACAAAATAAACAAAACATTTAAGATGATCAAAATTCAAATTACAAGTTGCAGTAAAATGTATAATACCCGGCACAAAGTATGCTTTGGAAAAAAAAATTATTCTAAGTAACGCTGGAGAAAAATTAAAATAGAAAGAATTCTCTTGTGTCAAGTTGAGTGTTGTGATGAGTATGGAGAGACTACCAAAAATATTTAACCTCATAAAATTCTGGTAAATTATTTTAATATGTTTTAATTCTAATATTAATAGACGGTTTTTGCAGGCCATTACTGGCCAGTACCGTGTCAAAAAAAGCGTACATGTCCCATTTGCTAAAAAAATGAAAACGAAATGTCATTGAAAGTTTCGGACAAGTGTATGTAGTCTATAGATGTAACCGCTTGCCGGTGACTATAGTTCAAACAAATCTAGTGGTGATCTTTTTACGATACACTGTACTTTGTACTTAGTATGCCGAAAAATGGATCCCGTGCAATTATTGGAGAAGTATATGCGTAAAGATCAACATAAAATTCGAACAAGAAATGAACGTCATTCTTCCATATATCAAATTGAACGCAGAATTCATTGTCACTATGTGCTCAATGCCAATTTAAACCAATCCAATATTGCCAATGATCGTATAGGAGGTTTTTATGCCTGATTTTCACCAACGAAGCTGACAGGTTTAAAGTAATGGAGTCATTTCCACCATTTGTTAATGCCGTTCATCCAAGCCGATGGAAACTTAATTTTTTTTTTTAACAGATTTTATACTAAAGTTTTAAAGCTGGCAGCTTAAGTTTGCAAGAATACTAGGAAGACGTAAAATAGAATTTTAAATGTTAAATTTTAAATACCAGATTTTGTAGGATACTGTGACGCGGTTATGAAAATGATATTCCTTCAAGTATCGAAAAAATCCACCATGTTTTGATGATTGACTCATAAATCTAAAATTCGTAAATCGAAAGCTTATACTAGAGCTCATAGTTGTAAAAAATTAATCGGAGTCGAAGAAAGCATTAAAAAAAAGCATTGAACAAAGCATTTTCGGAAATATATCAGGATAAAAAAATGTAACATTTCAGATTAAAACCGCCACAAATACACTCAGTGAAATCAGTACACAGTAGAAAAAATTACTTGAATTTCTAATGTAAAGTTTGCATTATGCGATATGTAATAAAAGCTAAAACAGAATTTATAGCAGAGTTTGCATTAATTTTTTTTTTAATGCATATGGTAATTATTTTAATGCAGGTTTGCTTTACAAATATAAGTAAAGCAATAAGATTATCATTTTATAGCAATTTGCTTTAGTTGTCTTTACATTATAATTTTTAATCGTTCTCATAGTAAAATTTCAGTGAAAAAAGATGAACGCATTTGAAATTGAAAATGGTTTCGAAAGGAGGCCAAAAATTCAAGTTTTAATCACTAAAATATTGTTGAGGAATTAATTTGGGTCAATAAAATATAAAAAAATATAATAAATAAAAATTATTTTAGTTTGCAGTCTTCATTGTAAGTATCCTGAGTTAGTATTTAAGTTATTAATACTGTGCTATCTTAATTAATGTTGTGACGTATGATCGCTAGGTGTCTAAAACTGGTCTGTTCCATCCTGACTAGCAAAACCTTTCCTATCGACACCTATTGTTATGTGTAAAAAATGATGTACGATGGCTGTTCAGCTAGAGGTGGATAACACACATTCGAACTTACACGATTGTCGGCGTAATGCCTTTTCTTGCCGAACGAATGAATGTTATTATATTTATTTTTATTTTAAACATACTACAAATTTTATATTTATTTTAAGTATGATGTCGCTAGAAGTTCATCGAAAACTCGCTAAATTGCAAATTAAATGAAATCACTAGGTGTCACCCAAAAATGAACGATTTATTTTTAAAATACATATGCCAATAAACACTTTTATTTCATGGAAAAACCAACTGTTCTTCTTTCATTCTTCGAATAAAAGTTTTATTATACGCAATTGCTATTGTTTCTATTTTTTTTTCACATTAAAAAGCAATATTTATCTAAAAATAAATTCAATTAACGCCCAAAAAAATATTTTTCATTTCATTTTTTTTATTGGCGGCCTTACCTGGACACTTATACAAAATTAAAATAATAAACACTTAAATGAATAACGAAATATGTTGAAATATATGGAAATACCTAATTTATAACAATTCAACCCTTTAATAGATTTATTGGCATACTCGAAAAAGATGCATGTCTACAATAAATAGAGTTACAGTAGTGGGCCTACGCATTTACCGCATATTTTATTACTAATTTCAGAAAAAAATAATTGTCAATCTACCTGAAATTACGATCAACTCATCCAACAACTAGTTTACATTTTTAAAACCTTTAATTACCTAAAAAACAAAATTCATAAGGTGGGTTTACCCAAATTTTTACCGCGTAGTACCTTTACATTTAGAGTAAAAATACAAAACTATTTTTCATTGATAAAATTTAACTGTTACATTAAAAAGTTTGTTGCAAAAATCCTTAAAACTTGATAAACGAAAAGAAAAGACGCCGAAAATCTCGCTATAATGAGAAGAAATAAAATTTCTTGCTGCTCTAATTAAAGTCGCTAGACCTAGCGACAAAATCACTAAAATGGAAACCAGACCAATGTCTTTTATTTAATAAATCGTAATAGAATTTCAATGTCCTTACTGAATACATTTACATATTATAGCATGTAAATATATGTATTATATACGTTTTACTAATAGGTATATGAATTTCTAACTCACCATCTGTTATTCCTTGTGTCAAATGCATAAATTGCATTTATGTAATAAATTTGTAGTACACTAACAACACAAAGTAATAAAAAACAAAATAATTTTGTTTCTCTCGTCAGTACACCAAACCACCTATACTTTCAATACTTTTTGTTTCATTGGGTTTTGTGATTAATTTTTTGGTCCTTATTAATTATTTCTTACATCTCCTCAGTTCTTTAAAATATTTCGTGTGAATAACTACACCTAAATTGACCATACATTTATTGTGTGAAGTTTTTATAAACTTAGTGAAATAAACTTAGTGTCTTAGTGAAATAAAGTTAGTGTCTTAGTGAAATAAACTTAGTGTCTTAGTGAAATAAACTTAGTGTCTTGAAATAAACAAACTTAATAATAATAAGTGTAATATAATCAGTTTATTTGGTGATTAAACAGTTAAATATTTCGGAGCTTATTTTGAGCCATTTTAATGTACTATTTAATTATTGTGTAGGTATTTATGTAATTTAGTGATGTGATTTAGTATGATTAGACGCAGCCTCACGACGTCGCACCACTTCGTTTCATACCTCCTTGTCTATAAACAAAATAAGTTAATAGACAAAGAGGTATGAAAAAAGCAATGATGCGACACAGTGAGGCTTCGTCTAAACATACTCATTGTTATGTGATTGCCTACATTTCAAGATGGCTTCTCTTTTAACCACAATAACAGCAATTGATTTTATTCAAAATTTCCTTATTTGCAACCAGTTCCATTATTTGGAGCCATGTTGTATCAAAAAGGAAAACTGCGATTTGTCATAAAAGTAGCACATCGAAAAATGAGTCACTCTTTTTTGAGATGTTCATGGTTTTTTCAACCAATCAATGAACACAAAAAAGGCAAATTTAACGACCCATTTTTGATTATACGTTTTATGGCGGATTCATCGAGAAAAATTTGATAGATGTGATCTCAAATTTATTTGAGATGTGATCACAAATTTATGATTTTTTGTTATTTAACTCTGTTAAATTTGTTTTATGTTTGCTGCTTGATGTTGTGTATCAAAAACGTTCAAACATAAAAAAGTATAAAAAAAAAATTTGCGATCACTTCTAGCAAATACTTTAAAATAATTCTCGAGGAATTCGCCATTAACAAAAGGATTATGAAAATGTATTTGTTAGACTATTAGAAGTTCGTTGTTTTCATTAATTTAAATATGGAGGAACAATTTTATTGCAAAACAAAATATGGTAGCAGCGAACCAGTATATACAAAATTCCAAAAAATAGGTGACGAGTGGGAATACAGCGACTTTTTAGTAGCGCGTAAGTACAGAATTTATGTTTTTGAATCATTTGGACTATGTTTGAACCTTTAAATCATGCCCGTATTCCAATGGTATTCCATTATTACATTATATCATTTTAGTTGGACATCAATATAACCTATCAGCGTATGATATAGAGTACATTTCCGATTCACGTGGGATACAGATGCCAGAAGAATATTTCATAAATATTTTCCGTCAAAACTTTAATCACCCCGAATTTATTTTAACTTTCAAAACTGTTTTATCATTAAATAAAATTGCACATCGGCAAAATGGTTCAATGGAAAATGAAATGTATTTATCATCGGAGGTGAATAAAATATTAGTTTACACCTCGATTACTACAGTCGTATCCCTTTGTCATTTTAAATAACTCGTAAAAAGTATTTGTACAATAGTTTTGTCTTAACAAAAGTACTAAACATTCTCAGTCTCAGTAAACTAGAAATTTGTATTTTATTTAGATAATGACTATTCTGTAGTCGAGGTGATAAATACTTATATTGTTTTTTAATTATTTTTATATTAATTCAAAATTTGGGATGTTTCGGTATAGGAACTGGAAACATTTATTAAGGAATCATCAAATGCATATGTACTACTAAAAAAATGTAATCCCGGAAAGTCCGAAAGTGTACCTTCATTATCCGACGTGGAAAGGCGAGCAGTCATACGAGAAGCAGTCAATTTATTAGTGAAAAAATTTACCTACCATCCCGGACATGAACACAAAGTTGCCATATCCCTCGCGGTGATAAAACTTTTCCCTCAATTAAAAACGCAAGACTCAATAAACGAGGGAGTGGTAAATCAAATAATATAAATTGAATTAAATTAAATATTTATATCTACGTTTAAACATTTATAATTCTAGGACCTGTTGTACGATAGACATAATAATCGTGGGTATTTGTTGAATCGACTTTGCCACATACAAAACAAGTTATATAGAACGGAGGCGGATGCATTAATAATCAAACCGGACATCGAAACCTCTAAAAAAAGACTATCAAATTTCGAAAAAAAAAATATATGAAACGTGCAAATGTTGAAGAAGCTGCAATAACGCCCAACATTGAAGAGGATCTTTTGATACTTAAACACTTAAATGTGAATACCCAGAAAGATAAAATCAAAGACAAACTCAAAACTACGTTAAATTATAGAAAAAAAAGTATCCATAGCTCAACATTTTCCAAGTTTTCTGTTGATTTTCCTTTTTTTTTACAAGTCCAGACTTGGTAGGTTTATTATAATTAATATTTTACTAAGTGCATTGTAAATTGTAATCTTAATTATTAATAATTTATTTCAGGTTTTATATGACTTCCAACTACAATTCCCAGAGGTGTCAGCAAATTTTATTGATAACTGGCCAATGGTTGCAAAGAAGATCAAAGCTGTATGGACCAGTTTTAAAGGCGCTACCGACACTGACATTCCTGAAATCGAAGGTATATTAGATTTAATATATTTTACTTATCAGATGACATCTGAAATCTTCATTTGTGATCTATTTTTTTATACAATTATCAAAAATCGTATTAATAACCAAACTAATAAAAGCTGTAGTTGAATCCTAATTACTGTGTTTCAATTTTTATATTTGGATTTAAATCACCTTTTTTTATATGATTTATTTATTTAATTAAATTGTTTCCCCAGATTGGCTTGTATCATTTCAACAATTTTTTATTTTATTAAAATTGTTGCCGCAAACTTCAATGGGCAAATCTTCGGCAAAAACTAAAAGATCGTCATTTGTAGAATCTATCAGCAAAATAATTATATTCAAACAAGTATAATAGCTATAAAGCCCCATAAAATGTAATACTGATAACTTTAATCTTTCCACAGTTAAATTTAACCAATCAGGAGTATCTCCAACAAAACATAACGTCGCCTTATTTAATAGCTTGTGGAGAGGATAAAAAAGCTATAAGCCAATATTTGTTATGTTTGGAGTGTGAAATTATACCGCTTCCAATAAATTTTACGTTTTTAGATTCATTAGATTTACTTTTTAAGGCACATTATGTGTTCAATCAGCAATTCGAAGAGAGTATTAAAAATGTTTGGACTTTTGTGTCGAATTATTTTTTCAAAATTGCTGAAAAATGTTTGCCGTCAAAAACTAGAGACGTTATTAATAAAATAAATTTTGAGATCGCGAAAGATTAATTTTATTTGTAATAATAATATTAAAAAAAAATTGACGTTCATTAAAAAAGGAATGCTATTGAAAGACCAAATTGGTAGGTTCACTATTAAGATTTTAATGTATTGTATTCATTATTTTATTAATTGCAATATTATCACATTAACTGATTTCAGATAATATATGATTTTGAATTATAATTCACTGATTCATCGTCAAATTTTATTAATCATCTGACTATTTTTGCCAATAACTAAAGCTGTATGCACAATTTTAAAGGTAAATCACATTTAATTGGTTTTTAAAAAATTAACTAACTATTCTAATATTAAAACTTCTTTTTTTTCAGTTTGAATTGTGTCTAACGATTAATTCTCACCAGTTCAACAGGTTTTAGTTTTATTATAAAAATATAATAAAACGCATCCTTCGTTGAACAAATACTTCGTCAAAAAACAAAACAACGTCATCATCATTTGTAGATTTCATCAGCAAAATTAATACTTCTTAAAATACTCAAAGAGGTATTACTTAAAATTTCGAAGTGTTTAATTTAATCTCTAAATTATAATTACTTTAATTCTTCTGGTAATTATAATAATTTCGAATATTCAATTAATATAATTTTGATTTTTAAATTCGTTTTATCGTAGATAATCATTAAAATGACTTATAAGTGTTATATATGTGGGGCGGAATTTAGTACTATTCTTATTACTATCAATCATTTGAAATTAAAAGAGCACATTAAACAAAACTGTTCAAAGAATTCTATAAAATGTATTTTAAATAATAATTGTAAAAGTACATTTGAAACATTTTCTGGTTTAAGAAAACACCTTAAAAAGAATAATTGCGAACCATTGTGTAATACTCGTTTCGAATTTGAATCTTCTGTCTTTAAACAAATTCATGAAAATAAAACAACTAACTTAGTAGCCTTAACTGCACACCAAGGAGAATATAACACAAATACTTATGAAAATAAATTTAATATATTGTATAACCAAATGAACGAGCTAGGTATTCCTCAAGACTCCATTACAAAAATTTTTTTCGTCATTAAAGATTTAGTTCAGGTTGTTCTAGAATCTAATAATAATATCAATGAGAGAGAACGCGAACAAAATACTATTAATCAATTATTTGCAAAGTATTGCTCAAAGTATGGTAGACGCCAAACTTTTAAAAACAATCCATTCTATGTATCACCAAACATGTTTCCTATAGGGTTCCGGTGGGAAATGCGTTACAATAAAACACTAAATTCATATAAGCGCATTATCGTTCAAAACAGTTTTTATTTTGAATCCATAACAGATACTTTGAGCAAGTTATTCTTGAATAAAAATTTTTAAAAACAATATTTAGAACATAATGATTCTCATAGTTGTACTCCTGATATATTCAAATACCCATGCTGTGGTTCCACATTTAAATCACTAAAAGCCGAGTTTGAAAATCAATCTTGGCTACAAATACAAGTATATTACGACGATTTTGAAATTACAAAAGTGTTAGGTAGTAAAGTGATTATACATAAAATAGGTGCAATTTACTTTAATATCCAAAATTTTCCAAATAAATTTAAATCACAGCTGGGAAGCATTTTTTTAGTAAGTTTATTTTATGTCAATGACCTTCACGGCGAATTTAATTTAAACCATATTTTGCGACCACTTGTAAATAATATTAAACTACTAGAAACTACTGGAATTTTAGTTGAAGGTATCGGAGTTTTGCGTGGTACAATTGTTTCTCTCGCGCATGATAATCTAGCAGCAAATGACTTGTTAGGATTCACTAAATTTTTTTCTGCTACTAACTTTTGCCGAATGTGTACTATGGATAAACAAACCACAAAAAGTGCAAACACGGAAATTATTTCTCTGTTAAGGAAGGTGGACTGTTATGATGTTTTACAAAAACAACCACCAAATAAAAAAATTAAGTTGGAAAACACCCAGGGTATTTACCGTCAATCTGCCTTAAATGATTTGAAGTATTTTAATACCATGAAAAATCATAGCGTTGATTTTATGCATGACGGATTGGAGGGATTTGTATCCCTAGTTCTAAAATACATATTAGAATTTTTTTTGGAAGAGAAGGTATTTAATAATATCAATAGTCTAAATGATTGTATATCGGCATATAATTATGGATTCAGTGATAGAAGAAATAAACCATCGAATATTAATTTGGACAAAAGCAATTTAGGGCAAAATGCCATTCAAATTTTATGCTTGATTACACATTTTCCAATTACTTTTGCGAGATTTTACATTCTTGAACATGCTAAAAAATGGGAGGGTATATTTACTGTTTTAAAAATAATTAAAATTATTTTATCTTATGAACTCACTGAAAGTGATATTTCAAAACTTGAAAACTTTATTGAGTCTCATTTGTATATCATTATTAATGTATATAAAAAGCTTTTAAAAATGGGTCCTATTATTTATATGTGGACTATGCGTTACGAATCAAAGCATAGATATTTCACTAGATTAAAACTTCAAAACTATATAAATGTCATTAAAACACTTTCCGAAAGACATCAAGAGTATATAGCCAACCTTTGGTTTAATAGAGAATTAGAAAAGAAAATCATTAAGGGGAAAAAAACACAAATTTCAGTTGAACACTATTCATCTCAATCATATAGTTTAAGTTTTGTTGAACATTTGTTTCACTATAAACCAGGGTTTTTTTTAGTCAAACAGAAAATTACCGAATTTCTTATTTATTTTTATAAAATTGAAAGAATTATAGAAACTGGAAATTCAATTTCGTTTAATGTGTCGGGAAATATTGGTACATTTGACGAATTTTACTGCGCTTACAATATATTTGATAAACAAATTGATTTAACATATATTGAATACTCAGATTTAGAATTTAAAAAATCTTATGAAAAAATGTATTGCAACCACAGTAATAAAAATTACATATTAGCACATAATATAAATTTAGTTTAAAATACATATAAGGTTTTTTTGTCATTTTAATTAATAAACAAATTATTTTCTGTTAAATACATATAACCGTATATTATAATTGTCAGAGAATTTTCATATTATTGTGGTAAGTATTTTTCCAAGGCATACAAGGTTTAACAATAAGTTAAATTTATTATGATTCGAATTCCAATTTGACAACCAAAACTCATAATTCATCCCAACAGTAAATTCGCTAAAATACTGAAATTTAGGGATATTAAAGATTTGACGCAGTGAACTAGATCTTTTTATGCAGCGTGCAATACTCTTTTAATAGTGCTTTTATTAAAATTTCATACTTCCAAATGTAAATTTTAATTCACTGTGCTATACTTTTTAATTCAATGATCTTTACAATTTTAATACATATTACTTTAAAAAATAATGTTCACAAATGAAGTTTTTGATTCAATGTGGGATGTTTTTTAATGAATTTTGCTTTACAAATTTAATACTATATAAATTAATTTTTAAATAAATATTGCTTTAAAATTTAAAACAAAGTTTACATTAGAAATTATTGCATTGTGCATTAAAACCTATTGTAATGCAAGGTTAGCATTATTTTGTGATGCAAGCTTGCGCTGGACCTGTATGTAATGCAATTTGCATTACATAACCCTGTTTTTTTTAAGTGTGTATACATTTAACGACTCTAAATAATGTGCTGATGTTTTTAGTACATGGCCTGTCCGATTTGCAATCAGATGATGAGACTGAGAAAGTTAATAGTGACTTTTTTAATTTTCTTGAATGTTAAAAGATTTGGTTTAGATGAATCTATAGAAATTATTAATTAGGAAGAAGTTTTTAACTGTTACAGGGTTTAGTTTTGTCAATCGAAACCTTGGATTGTATCTCATTAATTTCGATACCGAAATTATTCTCTGCACGATTAATAACTGGATATGTTCCAGTGTATGGTAACTGCAACTATTTTCGTTATCCATCTGTGCGTAAAAACACATGAGTACATGATTTTAAATAGCGATACTATCGTTCTATACTCATGCCATTACATTTAGGATTTATTTTCCATTTAGGAACTGGTAGTTCAAAGCATAATAGTAAAGACAATTCTGAAAAAGTGCTATTCGATTTAGACTCTCTGATCTGCTTATAGATACTAGATCGCTAAAACGTGTTATGCAATTTGAGTGACCGGCAAAAGCCAAATTGGCAGAATGGTAGAAGCCATATCAGATATTTTTGATGCAATTTAAAATCGGCCAAGAGGTAATTTGGTTTGTCTTGAGACTTTGGGTTTTAGACAAAATATACAGTTTTGAGCCATGGTTTTTGAATCTTTCGAGACAGAGGATCAAATAACATTTTTAATTAACAACTTAAAGGAAGTTTTAATTCCGTGATGTTAAAATTATGAAAAATATGAAAACAAATTTAGAATATCTGCATCAACGATATTATATATGCCAGAGATATGAACAAAGTGTTTAAAGAGTTTGATGCCGGATTAAGCTGCAAGTAACTCTCTGTCTTAAGCACTATATGTATTTAATTGCTGTATTTCGCATGACGTACAGAGAAAAAACCGATCTCAAGTATTTGAAACTAACTGCGCTGAAACACTGCTCCTATATAGCAGAGTCCAATTCATCGACCATTATAGCCAAAGATTTAAGTAAATGAGCATCTGATATAAAAACGCAGATAACAATGTATTTTGCCCATAAAAAACGTTTTAGTTGTTTAACTGTAGTAGGACGTTCAAAATTCTTAATCGCCTCAATGCGTTCTATAAATTGAAGTATCCCTTACCCAGTTACCTTGTGGCCTAAAAATAAAATTTCGGATGCATTTAATAAACCGAAAGTTATTTTAATGAATTCAAACAGAAGTACACAGTTGTCATTAGACACAAGGGATCCGAGGTATTGGCAACTTGTCACGCATTGATTTTGAGACCACCGAAACGTACAAATCGATCCAGTAGTTCTTTCACACCTTTAATATTCACTCCAATTACACAGATTTTGTTTGCATATTCCAAGGCCTGGTTGAAGTAACGGTAAAAGATGTTGTCCTGAGGTGTTTTGATTTTAGGAAAGAAATATTTTAACATGAGAGAAAAAAAGTATCTAGGACAGAGAATCTCCGTGCCGTACACCAGAGCAAACAGCTAAAATTCGTGAAAGTGACCACAGCTTAATGCAGCCACTTTCCATTCATCAAATACTAATCGCTTTGCGAAACTAATTTAATAAGGTCGAAATAATAGTACCACAATGTATCACTTCCGAATATCAAGAACTCGAAGTTAATACAATGAATCCCAAAGGAACCTTTTTTTTGAAGTCTTTGTATTTGTGTTTATCGTATTTGACACATGGGGATTATTAAACCTAAGTCTAAAGATCTGCTGCAGTCTGATGATTCCTGCAAAAAAAGTTCGTGAACTACGCTCAATGCTGAGGGTTCTACTCTTAAGACTTCACGACGTTAGTTCGAAGTATGCGCAAACTTCAAAAATGCAATCGATCGTATGTTGTATGGTATAGATCGTTAAAAATAAACTGATAACGATTTTAAGAGTAATTCAGCCTATGAAAAGATAGCACAAAATATATTATGTTCATGGCGGAAGTATTGAATAATAAATTCGAATTCGAATTCCCAATTTCAAAAAATTCTATTAATTTTTATTATTCTGATAAATAGGCTGTCATCGGTGTGCTGTCATAATAAAATTGTACGTTATTATTCTAGAACCGTTTGAAATGTATATTGAGTTAGTTATCTAGCATAATATATACAAAAGGAAACCAATCAAAAAAGTGTTAATATTCTTTGAATTTCCACAATATCTGGTGCACGCAGTATTATTGGGTGAGACGAGTGTCTGCGCAAATGCAATTAAAATTAATATAAATCATTTCAGTGTTTTGTATGTTTTTTAGAAAATTGAAAATTCAATAAAATCTCATTGGCCTCATGTTGCTGTTCTGCAGTGTTTATATAAATTTTCCAAAAATAATAAAAAATGGAAATATAAAACAAAAAAAAATAAAATTTTCTCGGTCGTCTGCTTGAATTATTTTTGTACAGAAACAAACATATTGAGTGTAGGATGATGCTATACTTTGTGCAATTATCAGACGTATGGTTTTTCTAAAATAATATATGTATTGTTGGGTGTTGTGGTGAGGTGTTAAATTTTACAGTTTGTGAACACTTTGATCATTTTATGGTTTTAGAAAGATTGGAAGATTTTTCTCACATTAAAATGCATTTTCTTAAAATGAGAAATATTATTTTATTCCATGTGAAATAGCTTAACAGTTATATGATTGCTAATTGGGCAGTTAGCACAGTAATTAAATTGAGGCTTTTGGATTGAGTTAAGTTACATATTTTCAAAAGTCTCAGCCGTTTTGCAAAACTGAAAAATAACTGCAGGCAATATGTAATACTAACAATTCCCAATAAGCATTAACATGGATGAAAAATATATTGAAAGGTCTATTATAACTCTATACGATTCCACTTTTTCCACATTCAGATGCATATTTCTAATCAATTTCTATGGATTGTTTTTCTTAAATGAACATTCGACTACCTTATCGCGATTGCCGTGCAAGGCAGCTGGATCCTGTCGTCTAAAATTACTTCCAACAACAATGTTTATTTTTCATTCATTTTGCATTTTTCATTCATCAGATCCCTGTGGTATATTTGATACAACTGTTTTGTCAGTTTTCAGTGGAATCCGAAAACCAAAATGTATTGTATCTTGCAAATAAAGTCATCAATACTGTTGTAGTCGACGATAACAAATTATGAGGATAGCCATTCAAAATCTGTACATATTTTCCCAAAAGCATGAAAATATTTTCTAATTCTCTAAGTGTTAATTGCACGGCTATCTCCTCATTGTGGATCAGTTTAGTTGTCTATTAGAAGATCGCTGTATCTTTCATATAAATTATTGGGTTCAATCTTTTCAGTCAACTAAATGTCTGTTTTAGATTTTGCAGCTTCTACAGTACAAAGATCTTGAATCGATGTTGGTCCTATGATAAAATAGAAGTCAATATTTATAGTTGGGAATATATCGGATTAGATTGAGTTGGATTCAATTATTAAAAATCTCAACCATCACAAATTTTGTTTTATGCATCAGGTCCTATCAATGACCTTTAACATGAAGATCTAATTGGAAAAGCATTCTATATTATTAAGACTAGCGGGTGAGTTTCATGTCCAATTTTTCTGGATCTTCACTCTCCTTGACTTGAGAAATAACCAAAATGATGAGGAGTTTCCCTGTATAGATAAAGTCGAGTGGATTTTTGGCATTTAATTTAAGCAACTCTGTTAGTGGGGTCCAGTTTCTTCCAGCAGAATACAATTAACGAGTGTTGTTCAAGAATTTCTTTAAAAACAACTGTTTAAAGCACAGCTAGCCGCATTGCAGAGTGCGATTTTTTCTGAATTTCGCATTTTATAAACCTTTAAATTCCTTCTGGTTCCAAATCATATGTCTTCCCTTTGCTGGTCTTGTTCACTTTACATTTTTCTTATAGTAGTCATTTGGGAATTTCTATGTGAAACCTTTTTTGCCTTTCATACACTGTTTCATACACGGTGCTGAAGGGTTGTTTTCACCACACGGACCGTGAATCATTGATCATTTGAACCTTCCATGCTAATTTCATCGTCAGATTTTTCATGAACAGCCCTCAGTGCCATAGCGTCTTGATAGTTTTGCTGGAGTGCCCTGTTCCCACTACCAAATAAAGACAGAAGGCTGGGTACTCTGTCTGCTTTAAGTTGTTGTTGTTCAACTTGATTGTGCACATAATGCATCATTAGACCTTCACTCTAAAATTTGGACATCTCCACTCTAAAATTATTATAATTTTGACGAATTTAATTCAACCGGTTTTCTCCTCCTTTTATAAATTACTGACAATTCCAGACAAAATTTTCATGAAAAAACACACGGTGCAATAGATAAAATATTACACTCGTGTAGTAACCACAAAACGGAGCTTTCGTCTGGAGTAAAACTTTAGATGATAAAAACATGATTTGGACCGGATTTTAACAAAAGGCTTGGTGTCACTCGCTAAATAAGCTTTGTTATTAAAAGGAGACCTCTACTATGCTTAATGCAAATTGATGAGATCGAGGCCAACCTTATAAGTTTATTCGGTTAGTTGCACGGAAACTTTGATAATAAATACTCATAATCACACTGCGCAAAATCTAGGGACTTACAATAAAGACAATTATCCAGATTTATAAAGCCACAATGCTTAACAGTCCGTTTATGATCAGTAAAACTTTGTAAAATTATCATAATTGGAAGTTGGTTTAAGATGGTCATTGGTTACACGGCGTTGGTTTAGGCAGTTGCTAACATCACCTCGGTCTTAAGTTCTATAACAAATTAAATTGTTCATTGGGCTACAGACACTATATACAAAGTCTTAAATGGCAACTATTTGAAGTCTGATATACTAGAAATTTGTCACCCTCCAAAACTAACATTAACTCTATCACTATACTATATAGATGATCACCGATTATGTTAACAACCTTTGTTGAAAAGGCAGAAACCAACAAAATTAATATGTAATCTTATAGATGTATCCACTCTCACTATATTAACACAGATAACTATAACAGATGAACATCTTGTATTACTCAAATTTACACAACTAAATTCATACTACGCAAATTAATGCAACCGTAATCTAACCAAACAAAAAATAGATGTACTCATCTAAACAAATATAAAAACGAATATTTTCGTCCTTTTCTTTTTTTTATAAAAAATAAAACAAAAATTTAAAAAATTTTCTTTACTATTTTGGTTTTGTTTTTTGTTTTATTTTTTTATACAATCAAATAGTCGTGCGCCAAAAAAAAGAGAAGGATGGAAATATGCATTTTTATATGTACATCTATTTCTCGTTTGGTTAGATACCGGTATCATTAATTTGCGTAACATAAATTTACTTGTGTAAATTTGAGCCAAACAAGATGTTTATCTGGTATAATTATTTGTGCTATTAAGTAAAACTTACTTAGTCTTTAGGTAGATTCATTTGAAATGTCACGAGTTTAATCAATACTTATCAGTAGAGCTGTTAAAATATTTATGTTACCGAACTAAGAACCAGCTTCTGCATCCTACTTAAAACTAATGATAGACGGAATATACTTTTAAATTAATATTTTAGCAAAAACGTTAAATTAATATTTTAGCAAAAAAAGTTTAGCAAAAACGTGCAAAAATCAGTAGCTTTATGGTAATCAATTACCGGAAAGTATGTTTGAAAGGTACTGAAAGCTTTAGTTGGTATAAACTATAGGAGTTTAGGACCTTTTAGAACGACATATTGGCCTTAAACTTAAACTGTTGAACATTTTTTATACTCCTTCCTGATATCAATAAATGGAATTTTCATCACATTCAGACACACAATATGTTCGATTTTTTATAATCTAGAACAAGGTCAAACTGAAAGGAGGAGGATTTATATTATGTATTAAAGATTTTCGACTGACCAACTTTAAAATAATGGCACATAAAACGAATTTATCGTAAACATATAAATTCCCATCGAATACACATTCGAGAAGCGTAGACACCGTGTCTCAGTAGCATAAACACACATATCGATTTTCTGTTTTAACATCAATACATAACAAATAATCCTTATGTTTCATTGACGTCATAATATATTATCACAACACACTGGTACACAAAAATTTTCTTTTTTTTGGAGTGTTGTCAGCTAAAACTTTAAAAACACGTTTTAAATTTGTTAAAAACTGAAACAAATTATTAGTTCTAGTTAAATTTATGACCAACATTTTATTTGTATTTTTTCAAAAAAAAAAAAAAAAAACAAAAAAAAGTTATGCTCATTAAAAAAATTATGATTTTATGTTGCACGTGATTCTGTGATCTAAACTTTTTATCTAATACAACATTTGAAAATTTTTATGTGCACTTAACTTTTCCGTTGACCTAAATCAGTTTGAGAAATTCGCTCATGTTACTATTGGTGCCTAGGAGTGCGCCTAAAAAGATCGTTATTGACCTGAGCAATACTTGGTTTAACTTCTGCTTGCAAGTGATTATAAATTTGGTTTTTAACTGGCTAATATTCGAAAACTGAAAATTATAAAGACCTGGATGGAGTGACGGTATACAATTTGGTCCTAAGCTGTTCTTATGAACTCTACTATGGGACACGGGATATCCTAAAAATTCCTAAAAACTTTATTGCCACATTGTGATTTGTGACTGGTATATTTTCGTCAAGAGCAGCAATTAATGATTTCATTATTAAGAAAGACCTGGACTCAAAATTTCATCGACTTTATCCGTTCCAAGAACGGGTCGAAGAGGTTCTGGTTTGAAAATAGCTTCAATCTCGCAAAAAATTGTTTGAAATTTTTTGTATGTAAAATTGTCGCTCCCAGTGGCTCGTAATAAATGGTTTTAATGGATTTTACCGACGATTACAATATACCTCCAAAGTGAAATCCAGGTGCTGAAATTAAGGCTACTTAACATTTCTAGGAGTAGTGCTTCGGTCAAAACAATGATAAATAACCTTTAGTAGTTTTGGCACCCCTTCAATTGTGTCTCATCAACTGTCTGAACCGTGATACAATTCTCAATGATCCAATATTGTTACTTCAATAAAGATGAGACGAATGATGCACCAGGTTGAAGATATCGGAGATGAAAATATTTGATAATTAAAAATGAGCATTGAGCTCTACGGAAATCGCCACTTCTTGGACTCACTTTAAATATTGAGAAGCGATCTCTTTTAATTCTATGCTTTATGAAGGAACCCTCCTCTCTTCGGCGTCTTTGACTTGTTGCAGATGAATCTTTTAATGTGGCAAAGCATTCGAATCGTTTTTTCTGCCCTTTCCTCTTCAGACACCGTTGTGTTCGAACAGAGTTCAACCCGGGGTAACAATATTTGCCGCATTGCAAAAAGATGCAAAAACAGTGTGGTTATAATCTTTCTTGGATGCTCCTACCTACAAACCTTAGTATTTGAGTGTTCATCAGAATCGGTCACTGATCTCACCATCTTTCTCACTTGTTTGCTATTTCTGTGGGAAGTTTATCATCCATTCCAAGCTTTTCCAACCAAAGCATTTGAAAGAAAATTTTAATAGCTATACTACTGAAGCCAACCATCCGATCGGATCAGAAATTTTAGATAGTTCTGGCGGCTAAAAAGTCATCCACATAAAAGTTGCTAGTAATGTTTGCTGTTTCTGGGTAATTAGCTCTAGCGTATTGCAAAAAATTAAGCTGACGTTACACCATAAGTTACGGCGTTTAATTTTTATTTTCGAACAACCACGTCTTCTTCTATTTTCCACAAGATTTTTTGATTCTGGAGCTATTAGTACCTGATGGTACATCTTTATTTAGTTAAATTTCCTATAACGTACCTAGACTGGATGATTGGGCCGGTTAGTAAAACGTCATTTAACAAAATTCAGCGGTTTAATTCAGGATTTCTTTCAAACTTTCGCTCCATTGCTTTGAATCTAGCAATTGGTGTTTGATACGAATCGCCCAATTTCTCTTGATCTAATTTAAATGGCAGTCTAATCATGGATCAACCTTCTGGTGTTTGCACAGTGGTTTTTGTAAAACGGTTTTCACAAATTACTTCCCAGATTTTTTGTAACGTTTCCTCAATGTCAAAGTTGAAACTGTGACTGTATCATGATTTTATACAAATGACCGGATATTGTCCTCCCAAATAACGTTTTTTGTGCAAAAGGTAATCCTTTCGGTCCAGTTATTCGATCATTCTCCATGATTTTAAAGAAACAATCGACACCCAATAAAATGTCTATATCGCCTGGATGGTAAAATTATGTATCCATCAAATCCAGTGTGCATTTCCATTGCTTTTGCCCATAGCAGCATAGCTCGTGGTCTCCTGTGCGCAGTCTTCCAGAAGTGTTTCGACAGACGTTTCATAATTATTCATGATTTCATCACTTGCCTTGGATTATTGGATGTAACAATGTGTGATGGCGTTTCCGGCATTAATTGCAGCTAAATCGTGGTTGACATGATTCTGCAAAATGTTTTCCTTACAAGCAATTGCGACAGCGTCCTTGTATCTGGATAAATGTCATGCGTTCGTTAATTAATGACTAATGAATTTATCCCATTGAAATATTGGATGATTTCCCAAGCACATAAAACACCAATTTCATGCAGTCATTTATGAGATTTGAAGCTCTATTTTGGGGTTCTGAAATAACAACATAACTCTTCAATGCATTGCAATGTCCATTTAGAAATTTTGAATTGGTTTGTTTTGTGGTCGATTTGACTGAATAAACTAAGGGTCTCGTGACTCTGCTTCACCACCTAAGGCCTTCAACTCTCTCACAACATCATCCGAAACATCACATATCTTACGCAACTGTTTTGTCGTTCCTTGCGAAATTGGACTTTGTTGCATAAACGTTTTTACTAGGAATTTTGCCACGTGCTGCTTACGATCGTATCGTACTGCTACCTTCTCTCAAGTCCCAAATGTCGGGCGTTGTTATTTTTGCCGAAAACATTATGCTTTCAACACTTTTAACAACCTCCTAGTAAGGGACATTTCTCTTGGTTTTAAAAACTCATTTAGACGCAATTGGAAGTTGTACGTACACAATCTTTGTTGACCTTCGGTATCGAAATTCTACCTCACCTTCTTGGAAGCTCTGGAAAACTATCCAATTCAATTTATGGAATATACTCGTCGTTGTCATTCAATACCATATTCTGACTGTCGCTAGCGCTGTCCGCTTTGAACCAGTTATCGCTAAAGTTTTCAACACTTCCACAGGCATAACTTTTGGCCACAATCTAGGCAACTTTTAGTTCTTGTAATGAAGACATTCAATGTTCCAGTAGGTTCTAATAGAATTTCTGCGAACAGATCAAAATAACCAACATTTGTATTGTGAGTCGTTATCTGTTCGCTCTTCCATGAACACAACATCTTGAGTCTTCACAATCGATCAGCTTTAAAAGTCTAAACATTATACATTCTTCTGATTTAAAATAGCCAAGACATTTTCAGTGTCTTCACCATATTTCCTCTAGAATCTGATTATTTACTGCCCTAGACGGTGCCCGATTGCTAATAAACTTTTTGCAATTACTTGGGTAACTACGAATTTTTGGATAACAAGTGAACTTACCGGACGACAAACCAAGAACAGATGTTCAGGCTCACTAAAACGCTGTAAAAGAAATTTTTTGAAAATTCAAATTTGCAAGTCGGACTAAATTCTAAGACTTCAAAAGTGATTCCACGATTTAGGTGACAAAGTGACACTTAACGTCTTTTCATATTTAAAAAATATTTACGTAGGGTGGTCTATTTTTTAATTGTCTATCGTTTGAGGGATCACAACCCATACTTTTTTGTAACTTTAAATCCATCGTTGACCTTGAATAAAGAAAAAATCAAAATTGTTAAGAAACTTTACAACGGAACCGGTTACTCTTTGCGTTTATCTTCATCTTTGAGAACACAAAATATTTTATGATTTAGGTGTTGTCTTGAATTTTGAAATTCGAGAAAAATTTCTTGGAAAGTTTCAATAATTAAAGCAACTTAGAATCCTTAATCTCTTTCTATATTTTGTAAATATTTACATAGTTGTGTCTATTTTCCAATTACCTCTTGTTTGAGGGGTCACAACCCATATTTTATAGTAATTTTACAAAAATCGTGCATGACCTTGAAATAATGAAAATTGACATTTTTACGGAAAAATAACGATCGAATCGTTATAGTCAAATAGCTATAGTTCTGATTTAAAATTTGTTAAACGTGATCATGCTTATTTTAACTTTTAGCTATACTAAAATGAAACTAAACTTGACCTACATTTAACTGCTTTTGAAATTTTATTACTTTTTAACGACATGTCTACCCATTTTACAATAATTTTACGTTTTTCTCATTAAAGCTGTCATAAAACAAAAACTTAAAACCATCGACTTGGAATAAGTCGAGTAAAATACTTAGCCCCCGATTTTCTTTTCAATGTCAACATTACACCATGCCAATCAACCGTTACGCGTAATACAAATATCAACTTATGTCATCGGTCGGGCCAAACGTGCAATTTAGATAATAAATTGGCAATGGAAATTGTGTTTGGACGTACGAACATTGAAATGTTATTAATTTGGCGCCTATATTTATAAATAGCAATGTAGATTACCTAACCTGATTTAAAAAAAATTCTATGAATCAGATGTGGAACACAACTAACGAATTTTGCATTAGGTTTCGATATAGATGAACCATATCGTAATTTTAATGATCCGTTCATTTTAAAGTGGATGGATCAAAATTTGAATGAAACATTTAATGCGCGGGTTAGTTTGTCAAACAATTCAAAAAGTTTTGTTTTCGAAAAAAAATTTCACATTGTATTAAATGAAAATAGAAAATTTGTGCGAGTGTAGAGGTCGTCATTTTTCCGTCGTTTATTTTCACCTCGTTTTTGATTGTATCATGCCGTACACATTCGTGACGTGCGATTACTTATTTTAACTTTGTTGATGTGATGTCGATTGATTAACATCAGCTGATCTTAAAGATAATACAGCATTTTTCTATTTAGGATATTTAGTACGTGTGTACATGTGTGTGTGGGTGGTAAACACTAGATCTATACTAAAAATAATTTAATGAGATGAATGATTTTTGAAAACAGATGTTATGTTGAATGAAATCATTGTTTGTTGTTTAATAAAAAAAAAAACTCATAATCGTGTAACACATCATGACAGTGATAGTGTTAAGCGCTTTATGTGTAGGTGAATATGAAAACAGAAAAATTAACGATATATTTTTAAAAGAAAATTTAGAATTTTCTTTTGTTTATTTATAAATTAATAATTCGTGGTTGGTGGTAGGTTAACCAAGAGACGGGTTAGAGAGTGTCTAGAAATGTATTAAATGTCGTAGGTATCGGATGTTTGTAGGAAAATATTTTGTTATGGTTTGTATTTTTATGGGAAATTTTATGTGTTTTTATTTTTAATGAGTGAAAAACAGTAGATAAATAAAGATGAAATGGTTGAAAAAATTCTCATCGATGGATTTTTAATTTGTATACAACGACAAGCTCTCAGGTTTGTATTAAAAAACATTTAGTCTAATTTTGTATGTCAATCAAATTACCTTAAAATGGTAACTTCTCTTTGTAGGTGAGCGAAGAAAAGCATATTGGGCCCAAGGTCACACCTATGTTGATAAATAAAAGTTCCTCTTTATTTATCAACATCATCTTCTTTACATAATCTATTTTATACCATGTATGTAGACCAATTTATCTTTGACTTCAAAATAATCCTCGGTTACAGCGATGACTTTATCATAAGACACATATTTTTCTTCCTGCAGGATTTTCATACTAGGGGCCAGATCTAGAAAATACTGTAGATGGGGAAGCAATTAGAAGCCCAATACGTATAGTTTGGTCATCATTTTCAACGACGTCTGACATGGTGCATTGTTTCGATGAAATGTTACTTATTTCTTTTCCATTTGTGACCGTTTTTCAGCGGTTTCATTCTTTAAACGCACCAATTATGCCATTTAATATTCGCTATTGTTGGTTTTTCAATCCCAAAACACAGATATCCAAATCTGGCAGGCAGATAAAAAGTAAAAATGAAAACGATAAAAAATCTTTTTACTAAGCAAGTAGGCAAACGCGACCTCTATTTAAAAAAAAAGCTTTTTCATGGCCACATAAAGATAGAGAAAGATAAATTCCATCCAACTTTCTGGTATATAAATTAGATTTTCGGCGATTACATGACGTATTGGTCGTAAAACGGTTAATTCAATTGATTTGTAAAGTTTAACACATTTTTTCACAAATGTAATTTGTATTAATTTTAAAGTTTTGAGGCACACTGGAGTCGCTGATAAGAGATGACAGAATACAGAAACCAGAATGCAGAGCAATTCAATAAAATTATGATTGTCTTATGCTAACAGTAGTTTGAATATTGGCACCCGGGGAACTGGACTAACTCTGCCATTACTAATATATCTTTCCTTTCTCTTCACCACTAAAATAGAAGAGAATTGTGCCGTAATGATCATGAGGTGTATTAAACCGGATCGTTTCTATCATACATGAAAATATATTTATAGAAATATAAATATTTATAAATCTCTCCTACCCTACCGTTTGTTAAATGTAAAAAGGCTGTGTGAATACTTGACAAGCGCTTGGTCTCACAGTCTCACCAATCAATGAAACAATTCCATCCAGCTGTCCCTGTTTGTCTTTTGGCACAAGAATTTAAATTCTTGTTACAGTTGTTGAAATTCTCTAAATGTTGCGGGAGTTCCTATGCGCCTGAAAATTCACTATGCTTCTTTCTATTTATTTTTTATTCCCGAGAGTTATCCCACCACTTTTCCACTGTTTTTTTTTGGAAAAGATACGCGGACAATGAGGTTTCGTTTGCACAAGATTAGCGCTCGTACGTACAATTTCATTGAAATAGGAAACCTGTTGTCTCAAGTCATTATCACAAATTTGCCTACGAATAAGCATTTCCGTTACATGATCTTAAGGGATGTGGATAGTTTTAGGAATGATCGTTAAGATAGGGAGGTGATCACAATTCATGTTATCATTTAAGAAATTCCATTGTATGGTCTCAAGTGAAGGAAAAACACTCCGAGAGGGAAAAAATATGAATTTTCTGCTCATTTAAGAGTTGTGCAAGTTCATTCTTTTTGGGGGCTATGCTACGGCAATTCCATTGCAAAAGTTTTTAATTTTCGTTGTCAAGCATTAAAAGTTTGACAGTACTATTGGCACGATGGAGCTCAAATTTTCGTGGAAACTAGGCAATTTTTTCTATAATGGGCACTACTAACCTAATGACAATGGCTTTAACTTGTGGACGAAAACTAAAATTGTCTTAAATTTGTTCCTCAAATGGCCAAGTTTTACCCTGACAATCTGTCCTAATTCCTGGCGGTACTTTCCAGGATTATAAATAGTTAAAGCTCCAATTTAATCGTTTAACATTATGTAATCGGTCAGGCCTCTTATAGTAAACACAAATTTAAATATTTTGGAGCGCTAAATGCTGTAGGTTTATTTTGACGGTGGCCTGTAGATGATATTTCACCAGGACCGAGTTTGGATGGTTGACACTCTCAATCGAATGTTGCATAGGATCTAGAATTAGATTCTTATATAATATGTTAGCTGATATTAAATTGAACCTATATACATTACTTCGTGGGCTGTATAATTTGAATGTACTGCACAGTTGTGGAAACGTGGAACTTATAACATTTTAAATACTCCTTATTTCGAATCCTGCCGCAGACCACTATGCCGTGACTATAATTATGAGTGATTCACTCGTTAAGCTGACAATACAAGGATTGCCAATTGAAAATAAAAAAGCTTTCAAAGGTCTTGTAAAAGACCTTAGTAGAGGGTCAACTATGGTTTGTAACGCTGTTGTTTTTTTAACCAAGATTCCGTCGATTTGGAAGCCCGCCATTCTTTCAAATCTGTGGTCACCATTACTTAATTTCATTGCAAATTTGTTTTTAAAACCAGTAATCAAATAACTTGTTTTGGAATCATTGGTTTTGAAACCAACTGAATTTTCACTCTACTTATATCCGCAACGATATATATTTCCATTTATATACACGCTCTTCCGTTGTGGTTTTTATCGAAGCCCAAATACATCAAACAGCGCCGCTCTTTGTGAATTTTATAGTCTATCAGTAATCAGATTCCATTGAGCCAAAGAAATCTCCGAACGCTGAATCCTCTGTGGCAGGTGATTTCAATGTCCACAATGACAAATGGCTTCCAATGTCTAAGTCCGTTACAACGAGTGGTAAAATGGCTTAAATGTTTGCAGCTCTGAACCAACTAACACAGCTCGTAGGTCAGCCTATGAGAATACTCGATACAGGTCATCTATCTGATCTGCTTTTAACATTTCATTTAGTTTTAACTTTTGCTTATTGTAGCAGAAAATTAAACGCTGCAGTCATAACAAGGCATTCTTATAAACTTCGCTTACTATACTGTAAAAATCTAAACTGGGTAGGAATGCACAAGTTTTTTCAAAAGTTCGAATGACACTCTTGTTTACTTTTTGTAATACTGACAGTGCATACATTGTGGTTTCGACTGTCATTCTCAAAGGAACACTCTCTAAGCTAAAAAAATCAGGCAAGCCTTGATTATACCACGATTGCAGAACAGTAACCGCCAATAAAGGAGCATCTCACCGCAATTATGCATAAAGCCTTTTAACTGAAATTGTAGCTGAATTTTGGCGGCTAGAAACCTTGTAACTCAAACAATATCTCAAGCTAAAAAGGATCATGAAAATAAGGTTAGAAAAGAGTTGTGGCAAACTGGGTTTAAACTGGGGCTATAGCAATCGGACCTTTTCATCTTTTACTCGTAAAATCGACAAAAAATTGTCTACTGTCCAAGAAAGAAATTTTACTGATTCTATTTTAACACCCCCAAATATTTCTCTAGCTCACTCATTAATGTGCCTTATTAGTTTCAGACCTAAAGTTGTCACTAAAGACCATGCAAACATTAACAGCAGCTGGAAAACTGCTAACGTACATCTAATAGCTAATCCATCTAATTTTCGATCGTCATTACGGTTAACGTGGAAGGTAACTAAAGACTTAAGGTGACTTAAGTCAGTAGGTGGATTATTCAATGTTGTCACTGAAAAAAAAGGTGCATTTATACATCTGCGGTAAATCAAAAGTCATTGCGCCCGACATCTCGATGCCATTTAATTTCGTGTGGCAAACATCTCGGTTCTTTAATTTTATGGATTGGTGATTTACTACTTTGTTGCAAAATCCAAGAAGTGGTGGATGGTTCAACTTCCGTGCCACATTTTTTAAACGCTGGTGCCCTTCAGGAATCCATTTTTTATCCGATCCTTTTTCTAACTGTCTAATTTCTTCTTTATCGCGAAACAATGTTCTTGCAAAAATAATGGCTTTAAAGGTTTGCCTTACGGAAAATGAGTTAATGCCAACAGGTTTGAATTCAATCCCAACAAATTGGAATTCTGTGTTTTTTCTTGTCGAACTGATGGCTACTCACCATCTTTTCTGACTTGTGAATCCAGCTTGGCTACATCCAATATGGATTTTTTTTCTCACGGGCGAAATGTGGGAGCTTTATGCGTGTTCTACAAGTACTTCAATGGTCATTGTTCATCGAGACTCTATGGATTTTTGCCTGGTTTGTTAAATATCGCACGTAATTTGAGACGCCTTCTGCTCAGCTACAATCTAGAAATCAAATTCGCCATGATCGATACATTTTAAAACTTTTTTTTTGTTCGGAGAGCGCAAAGGTGGAATGAACTAAATGATGAGACGTTCTGATAGATGAGGCTGAAAATCGTTATTTCTTGTATTCCTTTCTTACTTTATTCCCTCCTAATCTTCCCTTTTAATAGTGTTGTGTGTTTAGTAGTTGTGATCAAAATTACAAGCTACCTCATCAATGTCTGTGACAAAAGCTTACAAAGAAAACGTAAATAGAGAAAAAATGCCTTGATAAACTAACGATCTACCTACCCACAAAAAGAGAACCCTTTACGTAGAGTTTAGTTTTTTTAAAAGCATGCAAAATGGCAAAGTAATTATCATTAAGATGGGACTAAACAGGCTGCTACCAGTCTTGGGTAAATTATTCGAGAAATTGATAAGATTATGCTCTCTGCAGGCAACTTATTCAGTAGGGCTTTATTGAACTGTAACCATAGTATGAATTTATTGCGCACACAAAAGGAACTATTTTTGGCATTACAGACATCAACAGATAAGAAAACCTATTTGGCAAGAGCGATGGAACAATTTGATAACCATCGAAGAAAAGGTAGAAAAAAGGTATCTTTTTTCTACCTATCTTAGTGTATCTTAAACAAGTCAGCGTGACCTTGCATATAGACTAAACCTGAGTACCATGTCAAAAAACAAGTCAAGTGCCGGTGCACGCGTATATTTACATATTTACCCGTCACGTCACTAACCCAAAATTATAACCAAACATCCCATTGCGTAACCACGCACAAACACAATATATACACAAACACATTATGTCATATAGACAAAACGATAAAATTATCCAATGCCATATCTAATATAAAAATAAATTTTAACCAAAAAAATGTTTTGAAAATTTTTTGTGAAAATCAAATAAAATTTTCTCACTGATTGATTTATAAACTATTTAGCATCGGGCACTTTTAGCTTTTCCTTCGATAATTTTGTACGAGCAGAACCAATATCGAGACGATTTATAACATCAAGCCAAATTTAACATAAATTACTCTATTGAATTACAATCGAAGAAATGAAATTTTTTTATAAATATTTACATTTTTAATATCAACACAACCGGAAAAACGATAAATGAAAATGTTTTCCCATCGAATAAAATCAGTATTTGTATATAGTATATATGACGTGTCGATGAAACGCTAGATGACTTTTTCAATGTAAACATATACGAAAGTATAATAATTTTAGTCTCGTATTTCGTGACGTCACGATTCGTAGAAATTATATATGTATGTAATTTGCTTAAGTGGTTTTTAAAATATTATGCGAGGATTACGTAAAAATATTGATTGGCTAATTTATCGAAATTGACTAATAAATAATGTATTTCATCCATGTCAGCATGATATTAGTTAATGGTATCCGTAGTTAATTATTGCCGCCACTATAGATGTACCGAAAATCATTTAAATTGCTAAATTAAGAATCTTTTAGTATAATATCATAAATTTTCAACTACTCAACAATTAATATCGGGAAATTAGCAGGCGACAAAAAAAATTGAAGATTTGAAATGAAGAAAATTCTGTTTAACTTTCGGACAGATGAAAAATGAAAAGTCAGTGCTGGATACGTCAAATGTGTTGCCTTTCTTTTGCTGAAAAATGCCAGTGCAACAAAAATGCCTTAATATTTGTACACCAAATGCAGCTGGGCCCATATTTACACGTTTAGTTAAATGCCTAAAGTGCATCAACCTCATGAAGCATTAACTTAATAAAAAGTCCCAGTTCGTCAAATATTAATGTTCACAATCATTTCACTCACGCGAATAATAATATTACTCAAGTTACAGTACAAACTGAAATTGAGCGATACATTACAGTCACGTCCAAAAGAAAACGTAATCCTAAATCTCCAGAGAAAGCTGCTTCGAAATTTAAAAAAGTAACGCGAAATCCAGGAATAATATCTGAAAATAGCTTCGTTGCTCTCGCGATGAAAAATGACAACCCCAAAGATGACGAGTATGAGACTAAAGAGAGACCTTCTACAAACTACTTAAGAGAGACACCATCGAACCAATTGAAGAAATTTCCAGTGTTTTAAAATGGATTAACACTACCACAGTGTCTACTAATATGAAAAATATTAACATCGGAATCGAAAGCCACAACACATGTTTAAAAAAGAGCTGGAAGCTCAAAATCTATAATATTACATATCTGTTATAAATAAGGGTTGCAGTGACGGAGCCACATACATGAAAATCAGTTCTCTAATTTGCAAACTGTCAGGAATTTGGTCACAACTATTGCAAACTACCGGCAGTTTGCATAATATGTGACAGTTTGGACACTATCAGCAAGTACAAACCTAGAAAAAAACACAACAAAGGTGGAGCCTCAAGTGCTAAATACAGTCATCAAAAACAGACAAATACAACATAAATACCTGCTACCATTAATACAAAAATATCTCATTCGAAATCAGTTAAAAGTAATTCATTCTCAAATTTCAACGACGATCAGGGACTTTATATCATGATAAATATCCTAAACGAATCCTCGATGAAGTTAAAGCAAATGACGGAAACCAGTATGCGGCAAAACATGAATACTCTTATGTAGCTCTTAATCAAAAATCAAAAGAATTAAATGCGCAACATAAACTAGGACTTCAACAAATTCTTACTCAAAGAAGCATATTCAATGTCCTCGTGAGAGGCATATTCAAGGAATTAGTAACTGGCTTAATGAGTGAGTCATCTCTTCAATTTACTGTCCACCGAGGAAAGCATTGAGCCAGATTTCGCATCTGAAATCGAAAACTGTATACAACAAAAAACATTTTTGAACATCGATCGAGCTTTCGATAAAGTATGGCATAAATGACACAAAGTTAGGATGCTGCCATTGTCAAGTTTCTCCACAGTCATTAAAAGCTATTTGTAAGGCCTAAAATTTATGGTAAAATATAACTATGTAACCAGAAAGCAGGGTACTGGTGTGAATACTAAATTTGAACAGTAGACCTACCAACATCAAGTAATGTAAGCGTTTTAACATTTTCTGACGACACAGCAGTACTATAACTATAAGCATCAATATCCCACGCTAGCTTTAAAAAAATTTCAATCTCATTTAGATGAAGTAAAATACGAAAATGTCAAATACCTAGGCCTAATCTTAGGTCGAAGGTTGACTTGGAAAAACCACATCGAAACAAAACATAAACAAATCAGATAATTTAAGATTTTCTGGATATAAGAGCTAGATGTTTTCATTTACGAAAATTGGGTTGAGAATTGATTAGTTTCAGCAGTCTGGTTTCGAGCCAATATAATTCACTAGACCAAAAAGTCTATGTATTTCATACTATGTATGAAAATACAAAGTTTTGGACATTAATTTTTGTAGTTTTGTCACTGCTGAAACTTAGCAATTCTCAACCTAATTTTCGTCATCTGAGTGGCCATCTTTTCATACTAGTAATTGATTTTATACCTCATCGTTGTTGATTCATTCGATACAATTATGCTTCGTTCAGACATTGTAAGTAAGTGGGTGAAAGATATCGAGGAAGCAGCTGTTTGTACCGACTGGACAGATCAACAAAAGGTGGTGTATGCAAAGCGTTTACTGAGTGGAACAGCAAAAGAGTGTTTGAGAGTGGCAGAGAACATCGACACATGGGACAAGTTAATTCAATTATTGAGAGCAGAGTTTCCGGAGAAGACGAACAGTGCATTGGTTCACAAAAAGATGGCCGATCGGAAAAAACAACCCAATGAATCGTACACCAATTATTTACTAAGTATGCGGGAGCTTGGCAGAAATGGGTATTTGGAGGAGAAATCGAAGAGTAGCCATAAAAGTGAACCAGCAATACCAAAATCAAATGATAAAATCAAACCATTCCCAAAATCCGGAAGTGGCCTACGGTGTTTCAATTGTGGTGAAGCTGGTCACGTTAGGACTACAATCCAAAATAATTAAAAAAGTTTCACTGAATAGAATAGAGTGTTATACTCTAGTAGACATAGGTAGTGACATCAATCTTATGTCATACAAAAAGATTTTAGTCACTGAAGTAGGAAGTTTTAATTGCGAACCCATTGTGTTTCGTGGTGCTGGTTCTAGGGGTCTTAGTACATTACGTCCCATATTTAAGATGGTTCCCATCTCAGAATATGCAAAGATGGGTCCCAAAGATAGGTCCAGAAGGTTATGCGTGGACTACCGCAAATTAAACAGCATTATCGTTAGAGATCGGTATCCTTTACCGTTGATCGATGATCAAATCGATAAACTTGCTAGGGCTAAAGTAATCACCACATTGGATCTCCGAAACGAGGTTTTCCATGTTCCGGTTGCTAAAGGGTCCATTAAGTATACAGCGTTCCTTAAACCATTCGGACAGTATAAATTCTTGAAAACTCCGTTTGGTCTTTGCAACAACGTTTGCATTCGTTTTATCAATAACGTATGCCAAGATTTGTGTCGTGATGGGATCATGTGTGTTTATATAGACGACGTAATTATCCCTGCTGCAAGTTACTCTGAAGGAGTAAATAGACTGAAAAAGTTCTTTGTATGGCAGAGCTGAACGGGTTGCGTATCAAGTGAAGTAAAAGCCAGTTTTTAAGCCTTAAAATTGAGTACTAGGAGTATTTGATTGAGGATGGACAAATTCAGCCATCAGCAGAAAATCTACGATTTCAAAATTTCCAGATCCATATTCGGTCAAAAAAGTGTAGCATTTCTTAGGACTTTCTGGATATTTTAGAAGGTTCGTGGAAAACTATGCTTTGATGGCCAGACCTCTTAGTGACGTCCTGAGGAAAGATGTTGAATTCAATTTCGGCGTAGAACAAAAAGCCGCATTTGAGCAATTAAAGAAATATTGGTCAGGCATCCGGTATTAAAACTATATTCGAGTAAAGCGAAAACAAAACTACATACTGATGCCTGCAAGATGGGGTTAGGCGCCATACTACGGCAGAAGGCAGACGAAGACGACAAAATGCATCCAGTCTTTTACTACTCAAAAAAGATTTCCAAGTGCCAAGAGAAGTACACCAACTATGAGCTAGAAGTTCTGATAATTATAGCTGCTCTTAAAAAATCACGAGTTTACCTTCTCGGGGTTAATTTTAAAATCATTACCGACTGCGCAGCATTCAAGGGAACCATGGAATGAAAGGTATCAAACTCGAGAATTGCAGGACGGACGCTTGCATTACAAGAGTTTAATTACCAATTAGAGCACAGACCAGGCTGTCGAATGAGGCATGTAGATGCGCTCCGCAGAGATCCTTTAGTTCTACCTATAGTTGAGGATATATTACATCGAGTGAGAGCAGCACAGAAGGACGATGTCAAGCTGCAACCGATTTTTGAACTGCTGAAAATCGGTAAGTATCTTGATTATTTTATTAATAATGAAGTTTTATTCAAGATGGAAGAGAAAACACCACTCTTAATTGTGCCGAGAAGAATGGAACGAGAAATAATCAAAATATACCATGACCAAGGGCATTTCGCTGTATTTCGATGTATTGTTACTGACCGAAAAATGGGGTAACAAGAAGGACTGTTAAAGCCAATACCAAAAAGAGATAGTACGTTGGTGACGTATCACATTGACCATTTAGAAAGCTTGGCGACGACTCGAAAGTTGTATCAATACATATTTGGTGTAGTGGATGGTTTTTCCAAATTTACGTGGATTTACCCTACGAAAACCATGAACATTAGCGAAGTTACGCAGCGACTAGACGCACAGAAAGCCGCATTTTTGGAAATCTCAATAGACTGACCACAGATAGTGGCGGCGCCTTTCGGTCTGGAGAGTTTAGCGAATACTGTACAAAGGAAGGAATTGATCTTCATTTGGTCACGGCTTGTGTGGCGACTGGAAACGGACAAGTGGAGAGAATATTTCGTATCATAATCCCAGTTCGAACTTTAATTTGGGGTCAAAAAGCGAACAGCGGAGGATATCTATCTCAAACAAACTGTTGAAGATGAATTGATGAAAACATTTGTCGATGATTGTGAACAACTTCGTGAAGAGGCGAAAGGAAATATTGATGCAATTCAACGAGAGAACCGACGGGGCAGGCCAAAAAGGGCAAATATGTACACAATTGGAGAATATGTTCGAGCGAACCCAGTTCGACAGTGAAGTGAAATTGAATCAAAAATATCTGGGACCATACGAGGTAATAAACATACGAGGTATTAAAGAAGTGCGACCGATACGACAAAAAGTATCCAAATCGGAGAGTCCACTAAACACATCGACATGTGCTGCCTACATGAAACCATATTACGTTGGAATGTCAAGCGAAGAGGAAGATAACGATATAAATGAGGACTTTAAGGAAGGTGAAGATCCATCCGGGTCGAATGGAATTCCAGGATGACCGTGTGGGATTGGTGATTATAACTACCCAAATACAATCCTGCTTATTATTATTATTATTATTATTATTATGTATTATTATATGCTAAATATTGTGTCTGTGTGTTATGTACTATAGTAAAGTGTTGTTGTGGTGACAGTATACATAATTTTTCAAGTCAAGGAATAATAAACTCGTTCATTATTGTTGGACGATTGAAATATATATATATATATATATATATATATATATATATATATATATATATATATATATATATTTATATATTTATATATATATATGTTTCAGTTTACCTAACTTTAACATGGAAGCTACCAATCACCAATGAAACTTTCATGGATAAGGCGACTGGAAGTCTATGGTGGATAAGGATATCAAACACGTCTAAAAGTAATGTAAAACCCCTAGCCAAAATGCATAACGTAGAAACCGCAACTTCAATAACAAATCTTGTCACAATATTGCGCATTTAAAACTACAAGCCAACATTTTTACTGTACTTACCTATCGTTGTATAAATAGTACCACAGTAGAACATTGCATTCCAAAATGACCATATTTTTTTCGGTGAATCACGTACCCCATTTTTAAATGAGGCGTGCAGTACATCTTCAAAATCACGTAATTTTTGTACAGCTTGACCCTCCCATTGGTCGGCGTTCTAAACGATAAAAACGACGAAAAATTATATAAATCGATTGCTGTAATAAATCGACCCGTTGAATTACCTGCATTAGTTCTTTATCGCCGGCCATTATTCTAAGTTGTTCAACTAAAAGGTAACGTTCTTTTACAATATCAGCTACTTGATTTTCTTCGTATGTTCCTAGAAAAAAACAAAAGAAAACGAATTGTTATTGATTTTGTGATAGGTGATAGGATTTAAAAGAAAACTTGGAAAATATCGTAGCATATTTAGCGATGGGATTCAACAATTTTGCAAGTGGTTCGAACCCGATTTCTCGTTATTATTTCGGTTATTGGGCGTACTCCCGGTTTGATTTTAAAAGTTATATCAGTTGAGGTGTGTCTCAATAGGGAAAGAGTTGATTGTCTATTGCCAAACACTGCTGAAAGATGTAGCGTTTTTATAATTAGGAATAACATCCGCAACTGCTCTTAATGTTAACTCGAAAATTAATTATGTTAGTGTTGTTAGTATTTACTGCCCTCCGGGCACTCATTTAAAGAAAATTTAACATCAAGACCTAAACTAGGGCCATTATCCAATACTTTTGACATTGAAGGGAAAAATTTATTCAAAAAGATGAAATCCAACGCTAATAAATATTGCGTTTTGACAGTTTTCTTTCAGCAATTGTACCAACAAAATCAAAAGGCGCCTTTATTGTGGGTGATTTTGTACACGCCTAATGTTTTTTCCATTTAATTATTCGGAGAGTGGTTTTATTTGTGCTACAATGTATTCACCGTAGTTAAAAGTATAGCAATGGTTACAGCATTCATAGTGATAACGATGAATTCTAGCTAGAGACCATTTTCCTGAAGGCATGTTATCATGCCTCCAGGAAAATGGATACTGAAAATGGAAAATGGATAGAGATCTAGTACTCTTTAATGAGTACTAGATCTCTACTCATTGCGTTATTTTTTGCAAAAGTCTCAATCGCGATAAATGATTGATGTTTTGATTTAACGGGATCAGTTGTGGTATCATTCGAAGTAGCTCGCCTATCATTGGGGGTCTGATGGTATAGTGGAAGAAAAGTTTGTGTGTTGAGACATGCTTCTATTTGACAAATTATTGTGGTAATCTCTTTAAATGTTAGATGTTGTTTGCTGTAGATGTTGCTTTACGGACTTAACTGTCGTAGTAGTGTTTATAACACTACTGGATACTATACTTTGCAAGCTGTTTCACCAGTTCTTCGTGTCATTCTTTCAATGCAGCGATCAGCTCGTTTCTTAAAACCATGGTTGCTGTAGGGATAGAAAAACTTTTGACGACCACTATGCTAAATATTCTTTATAGCTATTGTTATCTTGTGCTGGCGTAAACTTCAGATGAAAAGGCCCGTCGTAATCCACTCCTTTATGTGTCTATAGTATGGTTGGAGGTTCCCTCGCTATTACTGCTAATGGACCTTTTATTATCCAATATTTTTGGCAGTTGAAAACTAGCGTGGTGATTTTGCTTCCGTGCAAATTCAACTTAAGCGCGTAGTCTATCAGGAGTAAAATGATACTTATAGAGAATCACTATTGGATGTTGGGTGACAAAACTAACTTTGGCACTAGATAACCTTCCACCCACTCGCAAAAATCTGTCGTCGCCTATTTTCGGATTAAGTGTACGAATGTTTGATTCACTTTGTTTGCAAAGTTGTTTGACGAATGCTCTAAAGCAAAATTGTTGTGTTTCCCTTTAAGGCTAACCTGAAGAAGTCCGGAAGTTTTCTTCATGTATAATCCGCAGGGCTTTCTTCGGATTTTACGTAAGTTCATTGTAATTGAGTTAATGTAAACAGGTTTTTGTCACCATTTTTTCAATTTAAACACGTACTTATATGCTTGCTCCGCTACAGACTCGCATTTTATTTCAGGTATTTTAAAAGAAAAATCGTTGGCATAAATATCGGCCAGTTTGTCTGACGGCGAGACAGAGATCAAGTCTGAATTTAAGGTATCCGTAAGAGCACCACCGTTCAATAGAGACGATGCAGAAATTTGGTTCCATCAATTAGAAGCTCAGTTCAACATTTCGGGCATAACAACAGAGAAAACTAAATACGGTTATTTAATAGCGGCACTGGATAGTGAGACAGTGAAGTGCGTTAGGGAGAAAATATTAAAACCTCCCGAAAAATCAAAATACGATGATCATTCAAAATCGATTATCGAACGGTTCAGCGAATCGGCAAAAATAAAGCTGGACAGATTGTTGAAGGGTCTACAGCTGGGCGACAGAAAACCATCCGACTTGCTTAGGGAGATACAAGGCCTCGCGGGAATACAGATATAACACTCAGTATTGTTAAACCTGGGGCTGCAACGACTACCTTCCCAGGCACAAACTGTTCTAACAAGTTTAGAAGAAATCAACATCGATAAATTAGCAGCAACGGCGTACAGAATTTTAGAAGTTCAAAGAGTGACTGAAGTGTGCGCGGTTCGACAAATTAACAAAGCACATTGACGTTTTGACTAAAATGGTAAATAGTCTGACACATAGTAGGAGTAGAGCACCAAGCCAGACTAACTATTCTCGACAACGAGACAGGTCAGTTCGTAAACGTAGCGATAGCAAAGTTCGCCGGTTTCTTTTGTGCCGATATCATTACAGATTCAGTGACCAAGCTCGCCGATGCATGACGCCATGCAATTTTAAGTCGGAGAGCAGCATAAATGGTGCAGCGGAAAACTAAAAGGCGCGTCTGATGGCGACTAACGGTGTTGGCCACAATAATTGTCGTCTTCTAATATTAGATATAAGTAGTAGATGTCAAGTTGTTTGCTGCAAATTCCACGCAAATAAACAATTACGGCAGTAAGGTCATTAAGTTGAATTTAGACCTCCGTAGGGAATTCATATGGAAGTTCGTGATAGCAGATGTGGACAAAGCTATTATCGGAGCAGATTTCCTAAAACACTACGGGTTGCTAGTAGACGTCAAAAATAAGAAATTGATTGATCCACTCTTATCGATTTATGTGCGGTCTACGAGAATTTTTACAGGACCATCATCGGAACTCAAAACAGTTTCAGCTAAATCATTAAATTCGGACATTTTTAAATTACTAGAAAGACGTAAAGAGATAACCGCGGACAAATTGAATTGCGAGGCCAAAAACATTAAAGTATCACATGTTATCGCAACAACCGGACAGCCTTGTGCGGCGAAGGTAAGACGCCTGTCGCCCGAAAAGCTTGAGATTGCAAGAAAAGAATTCGACATTCTGTTAAGTCAGGGTATATGTCGTCTTTCGGACTCAGAGTGGTCAAGTCCATTACAGTTGGTTAAAAAAAAAGATGGCTCGTGGCGGCCGTGCGGCGATTACCGCATACTCAACGCACAAACCAAGCCGGACCGATACCATATTCCATTTTTGACGGATTTTTTGTGTCAGTTGCACAATTGCAAAGTATTCTCTACTATAGACCTGGTAAAAGCGTACCATCAGATTCCAGTGGAAGAGCGGGATATTCCCAAGAAGGCCATTTGCACACCCTTTGGGTTATTTGAATTCGTCAGAATGACGTTCGGCCTCAGAAATGCACAGACATTTCAAAGATGCATCCACGCAGGAATCCGCTATCTAAGCTTTTGTTTTCCGTATATTAACGATTTGCTGGTGGCATCGCAATCGATGGAGGAACATTTTCTGCACCTTAAAATCGTGTTAGAGCGATTAAAAGATGCAGGCCTAGTTATAAACGTGAGTAAATGCGTTTTCAAACAACCATTAGTCACATTCTTGGGTCACGAGGTCTCAAGCGATGGTATAAAGTCCTCGACTACGGCCATAGCAACTGTTTCTCTGCGAATTTCTTTGCTTTAGTCATCAAAAGTCAATAGTCATCAAAAGTCACACTCAAGGCAGACAAACGATCGTACAGAAAAGTATTGACCGTACATAGAAAAGAGGTTGGTCCTTTTTGTGAAAGAAAAGATCATTTGAAATATGAAAATCATGGCTTTTACAATTACGAAAAAACCACGATCTATAATTATCGAACAAATAATTTTACCGACTAAAGGATTTAACTCCACTGGTCCAATTGTATTCACTACTTACGGAATGGAATGGTATAAGCAAGTACATTTCTGTTCGACAAACAAACATATTTTTTATTATCCTTCATCTAGAGATGCAATCGAACTGTAAATTAAGTCTGTACTGCGTTATGCAATACTCCAAATCAGTATGCACATGAAGTCACCAATCAAATATTTTTTTCAATTCAGATTGATGTAATACAACAGGACTAACGATAGAACCACCAATAATGCAATTATGTATGTATAGCAAACAAGTTACTTTGCTCCTATCATGCAAATCATCATTCATCAAATTGATATTTTTGGTATAGTCGGAATCAAAATGATTGTTGGCACAGGATGCAATGTAAAGCGCAAAAGTGTTGGATCGAATTTTAATTTGAATCTAAATAGCTAAACAGCTGAATAACTCAACAAACCCATCTATGATAACTACGGATCGAGCTTGATAATTTGCTACCGACCAGCAATGGCCTGTAAAATCCGTTAATTATTATTATTTTTTTAACTGAACCGGTTTTTACATAAAATTGAACAAACAATTGAATTTGATGTTGACATGGATATCATTTGATATTTTGACTCAGTTTCCAATTTAACATTTTTAGGGAAAGGTGCAGTCGTGTGAATAATAAAAATTGTGTTTAAAGTTTTGTTTGGTGTAGTGTGGTGTAGTTTTAAAATTATTTAAATTTAATTTGTGTAGTGACTATGTAGTGACAATCATTGTGAAGAATTACGCCCTGTCGCATTTCCCAGAGAACAAGTATGTGTATTTTGAATATTAATAAAGCCTTGATGCCTATAAAAGTATAATTCGCATGAAATCAAGGTTAATATTTATTTTGGATTTGTGAAGAAGAAATAATCATTTTCCTAATTCATTTTATTCTCATATTGGTTTATCATGTTACATATCTGTATGTTAGTTTTTATTTTATTGAAACAACACGGTTTTCCTCGATAGGGGAAAAAGTTTTTACCATTTTACTTGTTGCCAAAATGATGTAAATCTTTTTAAATCTTTTTAAATCTTTTTAATAAATCTGCAGTGGAAATAACTACCACATCACATTCCAAGAATTCCGTAATATCAGCTAAATGTGCAATATAGCAACAATTTCGGTTAGTATTTCTGTGATGTGCACTCTGGCCAGAATTTATCTACTGTCTTATTTATTTTGAATTGTTTGCAATTCTTTATTTAATGTTTGGTTTTGGCCATCAATAATAATACCTTGGTTCCTTGGCTGAGTAATCGTGTTATATTTAGCCTGGGAAGTTTCTAAATGATAGATTAGAAGCAGTTAAATTTATGATCAACAGCAGCAGTACTGAAACATTTTTTTCGTATATACCTGCCGTGATATTTATCCTGGACGAGGCCTGCACTACATCAAATAACAAATTAAACCAACACATAATTTGTTTACTATATATTTTGGGCTCCCCAGGATAACAAAACAAAACAAAAGAGAACTGCAATTACTAAACAATCTCATTGTCGTAAGGGTAAGGCTTGCCACATTTGGAAAACGTCAGAGGAGGACAATTAAACTTTTGTTTTAAACACGGCTAGCGACAAAAATATTTTACCATGTTATAAGTCTAAAACATCGACACATCCATTTTGGCAAATTTTCACTAATGAAATATCTTGATAAAGCTGACCAAATAATTATAGTTCTATCTATAGCAGACAGTAAAGACAACATCGATATATTCCGAAGAATTTCTTTAAATTTAATTTTCGAGTATAGTTACAAAATTGATAGAGCTTTTGTATATCCCCACTCGATGCAAGCTGCTATACATTTTCATTCTTGGAAACAAAAAATTTCTCTGTTCCTAGAATAATTCAAGACCACTGAATCATTCTAGGAACGCCTCATTTATGCGTCCTGCGTCAGTCTTACGAACAAGTAAACTGCCCGGATGCATCAGTTCTTTTGCACCGTTTGTATTCTAACTCAGCACCACCAAATGTTTCATTTGTACTCCTGGGCGATATTTTATGACAAAATTGTAATCTGCTAATTTCAGCCAGCATATTGTAATTCTCCGAATTACATTTTTTTAATTGAACAAATTTGTAATGAGGCAATCGGTTATCAACGCGATGAAGTCTAAGGCTTACAATTCGTATGAAAAGTACTTTTGTTCAAATTGGGTCGTCTGTCTGTTTAAATAGGCTATATGTCAACTTTTTTTATACTGATTGACTTGCAACAAAATTCTACCTTACCCTTTCGATCAAGCATTGGTAACCATTGATAATATCTTACGATCCCCTAATTTAGAATATAAACCCGATGCCGCCTACAAAGTTTTGCAATCATATTACTGGTTGCTAATCCCGCCAATCCCATAAACTGTAATCGCATCTGAGTTCTGTTCTTCGGCTGTGGAATAATTACATCGATCTGTTGTTGATCTTCCGGGTACAACTCACGATCTTCACACTTCATGTCCTTAAAATTCTACTTTGCGTTTGCAGAAATGACTATTTGCCAGGTTAAAAAACAGACCATGGCCGTTTATTACATCTAACAACCGCTCTAATTTGCCCATATCATCTAGATATCCTTTTATTTCCCCATTAATCTCGTCAACTTTCAATTAATAATTTTCTGGAAAAAATGAGGATTGACCTACCTAAATGACATCCTTTAAAACGTATAATGACCATCAGTATATTAACAAAAGCAGTTATGAGTATTGATTCTGGAGTATTCAAGATTCATCGCTACCTGGTAGTTATAAATTCAAAACGGTCAAATAATTAGTTAATAAACGTTGAAGTGTAGATCTTCCATAATCGCTAAAGGAAATCGGTCTGTCACCATTATAGCGGTTACATTTCTTTTAACATAACCATTCGACCGTTCGTGGAAGATGGAGGCACTTTCTTACGAAAAACAGACTCCTCCATAAAGGAGGACGGATGGGAAGCCTAATAGGGGTAGTTAAAAGCGGGAGTACCTTTATATTGCTTAGGAGTTGAAAATTTCGATTTTCATTTGATTTTAAATAGGTGTAAAGAGATGTAACGGATTTTTGATGAATCAACATCTTTAAACAAAACAAAATGCTCCTTTTAACCAAAAAGGAGTTTAGTTATGGTTTACCCCAAAGAGGAAAAGGGAGAGAGAGACAAAAAACAAATTGATGAATTAACACCGAATACCCTTTAGATGAAAGGTATCCAATGATTTCCCATCTAAACCTTTTAGGAGAAAATTAACAGTTCCACTTTCTAGGTTATAATTGCTGGTACAAATTAAGCAGCTAGCTCACTGCAAAATTTATCATCTTCTTTACTTTGTACGAAGGATCTTACGAATACCGCCTGTCTTCGAAGCATGTTTCATTTGCGTGATCCATTAACAATCCGTCACTTATAATCCGAACCATGAAGACACATATGTTGTCCAAACACCAAATAATGAGGAGAGTACCGCGTGGACCCGTGTACGATATTACGCAGAGCCGGTACAATTAAATCAAATTTCGTCCTACTCATTGCGTCGATGATCACCAATATACTATGAACAAATTGAATAAAGCTACGTCAGAGAGGGTAATCTGAGGCGTTACTCTGCAGGGAGTCAACTGGAGTGACAATATGAGAAATATTTTATTTTTGGAGTAATTCACCAAATAATATTGAGGTGAATTGTTTTCCACTGTCAGAAATAAAAACTGTTGGAGCTGAGAAAAGTAGGAATATACTGGATTTTTTACATACGTGCATAACAAAGCAGCAGTGGCTTCAGAAGCAAGACAAGAAGCAAATTCCGAGAAATGACCCAATACTATAATATATACGAGTTTCCACGGTACGATCGCGGGTATATGGGCTAAGAAAGTATACATATACACCTTATACACCTTATACACCTTATACACCTTATACACCTTATACACCTTATACACCTTATACACCTTATACACCTTATACACCTTATACACCTTATACACCTTATACACCTTATACACCTTATACACCTTATACACCTTATACACCTTATACACCTTATACACCTTATACACCTTATACACCTTATACACCTTATACACCTTATACACCTTATACACCTTATACACCTTATACACCTTATACACCTTATACACCTTATACACCTTATACACCTTATACACCTTATACACCTTATACACCTTATACACCTTATACACCTTATACACCTTATACACCTTATACACCTTATACACCTTATACACCTTATACACCTTATACATATACCTTATATGCATATGCATAGTTAGATTCTACTATATTGGAAGCTACTATAATTTCATCACATAAAACGAAACCGATCATTTTCTTCCAATCCGGAAATCAAAAGGGTACAGCATTAAGCTCCATCTGGCGAGTCGTCCGGAGTGATCCTTTTGCATCATGAGCCAACATGGTTTTCTCCGCCTTTTAAGTCAGTTTGGAAGACAACTCTGCCTATGCTTACTATACTGGCATCATCAATAAAATGGCAATAAACCGGTGGTACCATCCACACACACACAGAAAACTCTAATATAGACTTACTTTTTTCTGGTTTTGTGCGGTTGAAATTTCTTCAAGCAGAGCGAGATATTCCTTTAAAGTGGCGGAGGTCATTAGAAGGTTGTCTAAATATACAAATATTTGTCCAAGTAATTGGTTGTGGAGCGTTACATAATCCAAATAGCATGAACCGCAATTGATATAAAGCAACCCAGAAATAAGTGATAAGGGATACACAGCCTTCACGGTCACTTTTTTCAATTTGCGTGCATCCAGACACAAACGAACATTACCATTTGTCTTACGCCCCAGAGTAACCGATGTGAACCAAGAATTCGGACTCTTTTTATCGGTGGTGGGCCTCCAACATCAATGACGTGAGTTACCAGAGAAGTCTTATCCAAACCTAATTGGGTACTAGAAGGTAATGGATGTATAATAACATTCAATTTGCTTTGCTCGTCGCCAGATACTTCATGTAATTTTTGATCGTCAAAATTTACATTAAGAAAGCCCAAAAAGCTTCCATTTTTACACCTTTCAACCCACAGGTGGAATTTTGCGAAATATTTCGGCTGCAAAATATCCCTTTTAGGAGAATTGAACAATCCATAAACGTATGTCCGATGTCATCATAATTATAACAGATTGGATTATATGTCTTGGCATATCACGTCTACTAGAAAATTGAAGGTTTACAATACAAGATGGGATTAATTGAGCTAGCTTGACCGGATGAAATTGAGTAGTCAGTATTGGTATCGAGAATACTGAATTCGATGTAAGAATCTATACCACCATTGTTTATCTACTGCACATTTATGGTGCGTTTAAAGTTTAAAGAACTATCAGGTTGCGCACAAAATCGTTTAAAGGTTTCTTCCCAAACGATACAGGTTTTAATCAAATCATTAATATTGAAAATCAGCTAAATGATATTGGAGGGCAGGTTTCATGTTGGTCATTAAAAGCTGAATAAATTCATCATCACTATACGGGATGGGACATTGGAAAGTTATACTTCCTATATTGTGGTAAAAGTCAAGGGAGCCTTCATTTTGATGTCGTTTTCCTTACTCTACTGCTCTTTTAATCTCAAAATTAATTCGAAGGTCATTGAAAGAGGAACAAATTAACCGTAATACCTAAAGGAGATCCATTATAAAAAATATCACTCATGCCCAAGAGAGCAAGAGGAGATAATAATATTATTTAAAATCGACGAAATATTCTTGTGCGGTTGAAACCGATACTTGCATTGCTAACAAAATCTTTTTCAAAATTCTATTCTCAATACACTTAAACAATAGCTCAGAAACGCTTACTTCACTATAAATGGTTTTATAATGGACACATTATCATTCGTGAATGACGGAGGTCAAGAAATAATAAAAATTAAACCCAGTTATTGGGTAGTGTATCAACAAGCGTACTCTAAAGGGAAATATACGGATACAGCTCTGCATGCCATGGAGCAGCACTTCCCGCTATGAACCTCTTAAGATTTGCAATAAAGGATTCACTCGTCAGGTTCCCTAGCAATTCTAAATGATTGGCTTTTTTACTAAAGGAAACCAATACACAGATGTTTGCTTTGTACGTTCGCTGTCTTCTGCCCTCAGTTGAAAGAATTAATAGTAGGCCAGCAATATCAACTCCATTTTTATGTTATTTTTATGGTTACGTATAACTAAATGCGATGGGGAGCTGTTGTGGTTTTAGAAATATATTATTCCTTCTAAGAATCTTCTGCTTTTTTCTTGCATTATTCCTAAACCGAAATATAAATGCGATGACTCGTTAAAGTTCGAAAAACAAGGAATATTTCGGTAGCATTGTCTCCAACATTGCGTTGTTAAGTAAACCAGCGAATGAGTTCATATTTTTTGGTCGTTCTTTATACAAGTTCTTGTAATTGAGATATTGAAACCCCAATGAAATGATGGCCCAATGGTGGCTTGCTATTTTGACATCTTATTGCAAGAAACGATAAACTTGAAATCCATAAGTCACCGTTAGACGATGATAATAACCAATTGGATGGTTTCAACCACTTTCTACTCCTTTCTGATCCATCGAAGACTACTCGCAAGGCAGAACGTTCGATTTGCAATACACCGTGATTTGGCAAATAATGACCTTCGTTGGGGATTTCGCGATAAAATTGCCAAGAAACGATAAAAAGACAAGTAGCGGGTATGTTATATCCTTTTTTGACTTACCAGGAAGTATCACTATTTGGAAATAATAAATATTGGGTAAGCTAAAGGATCTAACGAAGACATTAAAAAAATGCTCTACCATTATTCTGTTGTCTTAAAACATTGGATAATAAAATTTCAATATTTTAACCCATACGAATAATCCTTGATAACTTAGGTAACATAGAGATACGCAGTAGATTCCATCGATACTGTTGTTCTATTATAAGGAATGCTATATTTATGTTTAGATCTATAGCTGGTATATAATTCCAACATCACTGACATGTTAAAAGAAATGTTTCCACGATATTTTCCACGAGAACTAAATACGAAAACAAAAATAAATTTTCCCTTTTTAATAAATTTTTCCGTCCATCGTTAACAGGCCAATGGATTTCTGTTTTTATTTATTTATTTAACTACCGTAGCTTAGGAAACTGTAACGGTCTAAAAATAACAAAACATTTTACAATTTTAAAAATTTCGTTTATCTGCATTTGAAAATGGACAATGATTAAACCCAAATTTAATTAAAAACCAAAAAAAAAAAATTGAAACGAAAAACCATTCATAGAAAAAGAAAACTCATAAGACATTTTTCACGCATCATAAACGAAAATTACATTTCAAATCGATAAAGAATTTTCATTGCCATCATCAGTGAAGAAAATTAATTTGCATAATACCAAATTATAAACATTTTTTTTTAATTAAGAAATTAATTAATTAATTAATTAATTAGAAGCGCATCTATATAAATGTTTGGGTGTTGATGGATCAATTTATTATGATGGCGAGTGATTTTGACTTGTTTGTTGCTTTATTGTATTTATGGGAGGTCAACTTTACAAATCGATGGAAATGGCCTGGGCTACTGGTGCACGTGTATAAATATTAAAGAAATAATTTTAAATTACGAATTATGATTGTTGATTTATTTTTAATGTACGTATACATACTTCGAAGAATTATGATGAAATATGTAAATATATAATATGATGCTCAAAGAAATGTTTAGAGGAAAATACAGTATCTCATGATTCGTGTGATTGTTAGTATTTCCTGGAAAATTTTATTTATTTTCTATGATTGATAATAATATCTACAAATATGGTCAAACAACATTTTTGGTGTCTAAGTTTCTTGATAGCTCTTTAAATTTGGAAAGACCCAGCAAATTTTTCGAAAGAAGATCTGTTTATATTTATAACTTTATTTGTAGGAAGAAAATTCTTTATATATATATATATATATATATATATATATATATATATATATATATATATATATATATATATATATATATATATATATATATACATATTATATATATATATGTATATATATATATATATATATATATATATATATATATATATATATATATATATATATATATATATATATATATATATATATATAAATGTGTTCATGGCCATAAAAAAAAAACTAATTATCCGATATATATGATATAGGGCTCGTTTTAAAGGTTCTAAATAAGAATTATTAAGAAATAAAGGTTCTTTAATTTCTTCATATTCAAATTTCCCGCCAAAATGATCTTTTTAAATTTTGTCAAGGAACGTCCCTTTTCTCATTTTTCCTCTTTTAATTCTGTTAAACATACTAAAAACTTGCACTAGTACAATTTTTTGTTTTCTTGCAAAATTATGACGTAATTATGCGTTTGACGATTTACCCTTTTTTTGAACGTCAAATTGTAATAAAGTATTTTCAATTTTCAACTAATCCTTACGATCGACCTGATAATGTAAAGCTTCATTCTCATTAGTTAAGTTACTTGAATTTAAGTAACTTAGTTGAGTTATTGACATTTATATAAAATGAATATATATGAATATACTTGAATATACGAGAGCTGAACGCAAAATTTAATTCAAGTAACTTGACTAATGAGAACTAGGCTCCAACTGTTTAAAATAATTCTGTCAATCTTTAGTACATTCATTTTAGCAATAGGTAAAAAATAAATTTTTTCTACAAACGCTGTAAAAAGTAGGCTTTTAGTAAAAAATGTTGTTTTAAGGCACTAGTCTGAAATTTGTTTTACTTTTAACACGCGTGTTTAAGGTAAATCACAAATACACATAATTTATATATATATATATATATATATATATATATATATATATATATATATATATATATATAAATATATATATATATATATATATATATATATATATATATATATATATATATATATATATATATAAATATATATATATATATATATATATATATATATATATATATATATATATATATATATATATATAGGGTGTCCCATTGGGACGAGTCCAAACGAATAGGGCGTGTAGCTGGATCAATATCATGAAAAAAATTCCACTACGCATATGCCCGGAAATGAACCGTTACCTACTTGAATTGCATTTCAAAATGTTTAGCACGGCACAACACCTTAAATCATCTAAATGCCAATAACTCTACTAAAAATTAAAATAACTCAATTATTTTTTCTATAATTTTAAAGGCACAGAGTGCTTCTTACTTTTCTGAAAGTAAGAATAGCATGCATTGCGTTTTCCATAAAGAAAACGTTGGTGAAATCAAAAAAATTTTGCGATAAATAACAAAAGAATTCATTTAACTAATTTTTTCTCGAAAAAAAAACACTTGGTATTTTTTTTATTTCAAATTTAGATTTAATAGACGATTTACTAAAAAAAACTATTGAAATGATTTTTATCTAATCACGCATAGTTTTCGAGAACATTTAACATTTCAATTTAGTACTTGTTCAAGTAAAAAATTTTGTTTTCAACTTCACAATCAATTTTCAAAATGATTTCCATTTTGTAACAAGCATAGTTGGAGTCGTCCTTTAATGGCAGCAACCATATTGAAATTTTCTAAATTTTCTTTTAGTTTGTTGCCGGCATTATGATTCGAGTAACCAACTGCTCCCTAGTCTGAATTTTTGTAGACTTCTCCTTTCAAATATCCCCATACATAAAAGTCTAAAGCTGTTAAATCTGGAGATCTAGGCAAAGGTATATGTCCACCGCGACCAATCCATCGTCCTGAATAGTTTGTATCAAACCAATTTAGAACTTGTCTTCCATGGTGTGCAGGAGCTCCATCTTGTTGATACAAGAAAGTATTTCTCATCAAGAGTGGAATTGAATCTAGCACAGTAGAAGTTGTTTCATTCAAAAAATGATAGTTTTCTGAGTTCAACCTTTAAGGTAATAAAATTGGCTCGTTAAAATTTTTTCCAATTATACTACACCATACATTAACACTAAAACGTCTTTGGAATGATGATTCTCGTTTAACGTGTGTGTTTTCTGGTTGCCACTCATGAAGATTGAGGAAATTTATTATTCCACCTCTCGTAAATGTCGATTCATCTGTCCATAAAATAGATGACAAATATGAAGGATTATGTTCCTCGTTGTTTAACAATAAACGACAGAAATTTGCTCTTTTTGCTAAATCGACCGGTAATAATTCTTGCACTGGAGTGTACAGGGTGGCTAAGACCAAGTGTTACCAAATGAAAACGCTGTAATTTTTTTTAATTTTGATAATTTTTTATTGAAATTTCGTGCAATATGTTGAAAACATATGACATTTTATGAAAAACGTGTTACTGCTCGATATGACCTCCTTTGGCTCTGATTATTTGATTCAGTCTTCCATAGAAAGCATCGCATGCTGACCGAACGTGGGCTTGCGGGATTTTATTCCATTCTCGAACAAGAGCTGACTTCAATGCATCAACACTTTCGTAATTTTTAGTGGACACCTTATTCTCCAAAATGGACCATATTGAGAAATCCATGGGATTCAAGTCTGGTGAATATGTTGGCCACTCTTTCGACGAAATCAGCCACGGAACGCAATTTTGTATAAATTGCTGTGTCGCTCGAGCTTTGTGTGACGGTGCCGAGTCCTGTTGGAATGTCCAACGGTTAGTACCAAAGTGTTTACGTGCCCAAGGTAGCAAAGCATCGTTTAGGATCTTTTGGCGGTACACCTCTTGGTTTACCTTGACTCCATGTTCAATGAAAAATAGAGGAGTGCGTCCATCTGCAGTAACTGCAGCCCAAACCATAACATAAGCTGGTGATTGCTTACGCATGGCAGCTCTTGTGTCCAAATTATCGTTGGACTTGTGCTCTAACCAAACACGATCATTTTGTTTATTCACAAACTGTTGAATGGTGAAAATTTTCTCATCAGAAAAGACAATTTTTGGAATCTCATCACGTTCGGTCAAGACCTTCAATGCTCATGTTCTTTCAAGCCTAACTTTTTTTTGTGCCTCCGTAAGATCTTGAACTTTTTGTATCTTGTAGGGCTTTAAGTGTAGTTCATTTTTTAATAAGGTTTGAATGCTGTATCGTTTGTTCAAGTAAAAAATGTATTGTTTTGCACAACTCTTTTTAAATAACGCAGCAATCGTTTTAAACAAAAACAAACATTTAGTAATTGGATGTTGCATTTGTTAAATTTTTTTAATCGTTAGTAAACGTTTTGTAATTTGTTTGCGCGTTTCTAATCAGAAATAAAAAAATGCCACGCAACACATTCGAAGAACTCGCTGATATCCATTTTATTTATGGTCAAACCGTTACCCAGGTAGGTCGGTGCCAGACCATAGAATGTTTAAAAGAGTTCACAGAAGATTACGAGAACGAGGAACATTGTTTCCTTATGAATACGAAAATTCAATACGAAGTCAAAACCAACAAACAAATTTTGAATTTTGTACAAAGAGATCCTACTATTAGCACGAGACGACTTTCGATACAACTTAGTATTAGCAAAAATAAAGTCTGGAGGGTACTTTAAAGAAACCATTTACACCCATTCCACTACACTCCAGTGCAAGAATTATTACCGGTCGATTTAGCAAAAAGAGCAAATTTCTGTCGTTTATTGTTAAACAACGAGGAACATAATCCTTCATATTTGTCATCCATTTTATGGACAGATGAATCGACATTTACGAAAGATGGAATAATAAATTTCCTCAATCTTCATGAGTGGCAACCAGAAAACACACACGTTAAACGAGAATCATCATTCCAAAGACGTTTTAGTGTTAATGTATGTTTAGTATAATTGGAAAAAATTTTAATGGGCCAATTTTATTACCTGAAAGGTTGAACTCGGAAAACTATCAATTTTTGAATGAAACAACTTCTACTGTGCTAGATTCAATTCCACTCTTGATGAGAAATACTTTCTTGTATCAACAAGATTGAGCTCCTGCACACCATGGAAGACAAGTTCTAAATTGGTTTGATACAAATTATCCAGGACGATGGATTGGTCACTGTGGACATATACCTTTGCCTAGATCTCCAGATTTAACACCTTTAGACTTTTATGTATGGGGATATTTGGAAGGAGAAGTCTAGGAGAAGTCAAGGAGTAGTTGCTGCCATTAAAGGACGACTCCAACTATGCTTGTTACAAAATGGAAATCATTTTGAAAATTGTTTGTGAAGTTGAAAACTTAGAGATTCATACACAAAATTTTTTACTTGAACAAGTACTAAATTGAAATGTTAATATCTCGAGAACTATGCGTGATTAGATAAAAATCATTTCAACAATTTTTTTAGTAAATCGTCTATTAAATCCAAATTTGAAATAAGAAAAAAAATACTAAGTGATTTTTTCGAGAACAAATGAGTTGAATGAATTTTTTTTTATTTATCGCACAATTTTTTTGATTCCATCAACGTTTTCTTAATGGAAAACGCAATGCATGATATTCTTACTTCCAGAAAAGTAAGAAGCACTCTGTGCCTTTAAAATTATAGAAAAAATAATTGAGTTATTTTAATTTTTAGTAGAGTTATTGGCATTTAGACGATTCAAGGTATTGTTCCGTGCTAAACATTTTTAAATGCAATTCAAGTAGGTAACGGTTCATTTCCGGGCATATGCGTAGTGGAATTTGTTTCATGATATTGATCCAGCTACACACCCTGTTCGTTTGGACTCGTTCCAATGGGACTGCCCTGTATATATATATATATATATATATATATATATATATATATATATATATATATATATATATATATATATATATATATAATTGCCACTTCTTCAATTTTAGCCCGAATTGCGTTCTTTTCAGGAATATTTTCCATTTGATTGGAAATATGTCAAAAGTTTACGAATTCCAATTATTTAAATGACAACGATTAAGCAACGCTTGCTATTTATATAACTGAAAACTAAGCAATGCTTGCTGTATAGGAATAAATTCGTAAGCAATGTGCAAACTTTGTATTAATTTCTACTAATTTCGTAACTTTTCACATCTTTAATTAGGCTTTTAACGGTGTTTTGTAGAAAAAATATTATATGATATACTTGTTAAAAGTGATTTTAGTTTATTCGAAGGAGTGGGACACTCGCTACGCGTCGTGAAACTTCCCTTCTCACAAAATGAAAGTTCACTATTATATCATAAATGGCTATTGGTAAGAGTCATTTATTTTGTTAAGAAAAGGATTTCATTTAATACGTATAATAATAGTTGGATACAAAAAGTGGTGTGGGCCGTTTCCTGAGTCGAAGTGTTTAAAAAATTTAAGAAATGTTACGGACTATAGTCGTTAATATATTAATATAGTCGTTCATTATTTTAATATAGCCGCGCCCCCCTATGTATCCCTCTATATAATCCCCTATACATCCAAATAAGTTGGAATCCAGGCAATATCATAAGCAGCCTAAATTATTAAATTTAACTACTACATTTCTGCCATCACCAACATGTTTATTATCAACATCTGGAATATAACCTCTTTTGACTCAATCAGGCGAAAATCGAGTAAAGAATTTAACACAAAGCAATATATGATACGAACAGCTAAAAATATTGAAATCAAGAAAAGAGCACTAATACATTAAAATGTTAAATTAACTTGTTATGAAACCAGGATGGAAACTGCCACCAAATGTAAAATTTCGCGATACCAGGACTGCATTTCATCAATAGTATGTAAAGATCAATCCTTATTTAGATCAATCCTTACCTTTAAAACGAGCCCTATATCATAATACTGGATAATTAGTTTCCTTTTATAGCCATAAACACTGTTGTTCATTTCATGTTTATCATTTTCTCAAAATTTGGCATCCTGTATTTTAAAAAACAACAACAACAAAAACCATGCTCTACAAATTTTTTTTTTTTAATCAAGACTACAAATTCAAAACATAAAAATCATAAAATTAAAACATAATTTTCAAAAATTTATGATATATATATATATATATATATATATATATATATATATATATATATATATATATATATATATATATATATATATATATTTGATGAACTCATAAATTAAATTATATTAGTGTATAGTATCTAGGTACACAATGAAAGTGACATCTGGAAGATATGATGCGAGTAACTAAACTAAGACATATTGCCATGTATTACATTCAAATTATTGCCAGTAGGTCTACTTGTATAATATTTCTACTGGAGATAAAAACAGTGATATTTTCAAAATCCCGAGTAAATTATATTGCTAGCCTGAGCTACCAGACATCGTGTTAATTTCAGGCGATTTGAACCTTTCATCAATTAATTGAACTTATGACAGTGATTTAATTATTATGTGGCCTCTAAAAATATTTGTTTTAAAACAGAATGTGTATTTGTTGATACAGTGTATGATTCTAAGTTCTGCCTTATTTTTAAAATCGGAAATGGCGTATTTCGAAATATTGAGTCAACCGTACAATTTGTTACTAACGATATATTAATCACAAGTTCATGGAGTTAACCTTGAATGTATAAACAAAAACGAAGCCAATAACTATCAAAAACCCAGAAAATTCTATACTTCAAGAAAGAAGACGGTCCCAATTTAATACGCTATCTCAAAACTATTAATTGAAAGAATATGATCTCGATAGTACAGTATAAGCATAAAAAAGGTACATAAGAATGATAAATTTTACTAATATGGGATTCGAAACAAAAAAAATATATAGTGTATACTGGTTATTGCATGCCAGTAAAAAGCGAAACAACAACATATTTTTAATTATATATCTATCCTTTATGTACATTGAATTGCATTGACATTTTTATTTTCAGTTTTGTTTTTCCTTTCTCATTACTACTGTAAAGAAAGACGAATGCGGATCTAAGTAGCCAAATGGATTTTTTTGTTTTTGGCTTTGACGTTTTTGTTTTTATTTTAAACTCGTACGTACACATTTTTCTTCGTATTTTGAACCAAATATTTCGTGCAAATTCATATAATTTGCTAGCACTTCATGAATACAATACATACAATGATATATGGGTAAGGGGGAAGATCAACAACTAATTTCTTTACTTAACGGAGCTTACGAGAAACGTTGACAAAGCTATTTAACAACATGGTCACATTTTGATATGGTGTATACACAGATTTTGCCAAAACTTTTGACTCTAGTAGTCTTTGCAAATTCTTAAGCATGTATACTTATATGGAGTTGTATCCTATTGGTCTAATGGTTCAAGATATTTAAGCGATTGTATTTATTTTATTGAAATTGAAAACAATTAAAGATTTGAGTTAAATTGTCCTGTCGCTCGGGTTTCACAAGGTATTTATATAGGCCAGTGGATGAAAATGAATGAAAATTGAGAATATCTACGGGCCTATAAAGCATGGGATAAAGTATTTTAACATCCCGATAAACTCAATCTAGAAATATATAAAACCGTGGAAACATCAAGCTGCCAACAAATTACGCCTCTATGACCGCCTCAATGAAGAAAAAAATCGTTTCTTTCTTTTAGTATCCAACAATGGTAAGTTTTATTGCACGGTTTGTGGCTATACACTAATATCTCTCGTTCGATATTGACTCTGAGCTCCTCTAACGACGCCAGCTTGTTGGCCTAGGCCAAGGATTTACCGTAGCCCCATAATAAAAGTCTAGAGATGTTAAATTACACGATCTAGGCGGTCAACCGACAAGACCATTTCGGGATATAACACGTATTTATATTTCAATAAGTCGATGGTTAGACCCTCTGAAGGGCAGGTCGCACCGTCTTATTGAAACCACATATCATTAATGTATAGCTCATGTAATTGACCAAAGAAATAACATTGCAACATATCTTCAGCGATCTCCATTGACTATAACGTGACGGTCTTTTTCATCAACGAAAAAAAATGGTCCAATGACACCAGCACTATGAAAACCACACCATACAGTTATTTTTTGTGGATGAAGTGAGAAACACCACTTGCAACACATAAGAGTTTTCATCTGACTAATAAGGCATATTCTGTTTGTTAATAAGGCCGTTTATCTTCTTCCAATATTTCCAAAGCCCAATCCGAGAACGTACGTTGCTTCATATGATCGAGTGGCTTTAGTTCTTAAGTTAACTTGATCTTATAAGGGTGCAAGCCAAGAACCTTTCGCAAAATTCACCAAAGTGTGGTCTAAGCGATGCTCAATTCTTGAAAATGCCGTGGAATCGAAAGTTTTGGTTCGATTGCGACGGACGAGATTCAGAAGGATGACCAACGGAAACCAATGCTGAACCTCGTTGGAGTATGCACTGTACAAACATGTGCGTGAGAAATAAACGAATAACGGGCAGCAACACTGGAAGATGCTCGAGTACTAATGCTAATTTAAATTACAGCCTTCATTTAAGGTGGTTATTGGAAAAATGGATAAACTGACCTTAAATTTAATAATAAAATTTCAAAAATGTGCCGCCGAAATAAAAAAAAGGAATTTGCGAGAATTACAGTCGCCACCTGAACCATTATCAACGTTGATACCATTCGAAACTCTTCTTGGGATATATACATCGGTACAATTCATGCTTCCGAATTACATCGTTCGGTCAAAAATATCGTGTTTGAGAATTATAGGCTAACAACATTCAAAGCACATTGGCAAATTTATCGTCGTGCACCGAATCCATTTAATTCAGGCAATATACAAAAAAAATGTCGCTGTATTTCAAAATTTATTCGAAATATTTGTCGACTAACCCGAAAACAGTACAATGCACCAACAATTAATGAAGTGGGTCGCAAAAATTCAATAAATCTGTAAATGATCTTGAAAATAAAAAACTTGCATGTTAGGCCTAGATAATTTTTCTATAATAATAATAATAAACAGTTTTTGCAAACCATTGCTGGCCTGTACCGAATCAACAATCAGAATAGCTTGCTCATCGTATTATTCTAGACAACCAAATGAAAACCAGTTGTTCTCTACCACGAGGTGCATTCGTCGCAGACAGTAAATGACCTCTGCGCTTGCCAACTGGTGGCTCTTATCTCAGAGATCAATCGCAGAAAATCAGCGCACTTGCTGTTCTTTACCTTCAAGAAAAACATTAGAAATTTTCATATAATTCTTGATATCGTTGTTCAAGGGAACTCGGTAAGTATCGTCACTATCGCGTCTGCGCCATATACAGGATGGCTGAGACCAAGTGTTACCAAATGAAAACGCTGTAATTTTTTTAATTTTGATTATTTTTTATTGAAATTTCGTGGAATATGTTGAAAACATATTACATTTTATGAAAAACATGTTACTGCTCGATATGACCTCCTTTGGCTCTGATAATTTGATTCAGTTTTCCATAGAAAGCATTGCATGCTGACCGAACATGGGCTTGCGGAATTTTATTCCATTACTGAACAAGAGCTGATTTCAATGCATCAACACTTTCGTATTTTTTAGTGGACACCTTACTCTCCAAAATGGACCATATGGAGAAATCCATGGAATTCAAGTATGATGAATATGGTGGCCATTTTTTCGACGAAATCAGCCGCGGAACGCAATTTTGTAAAAATTGCTGTGTCGCTCGAGCTTTGTGTGACGATGCCGAGTACTGTTAGAATGTCCAACGGTTCGTACCAAAATGTTTACGTGCCCAAGGTAGCAAAGCATCGTTTAGGATCTTTTGGCGGTACACCTCTTGGTTTACTTTGACTGCATGTTCGATGAAAACCAGAGGAGTGCGTCCATCTGCAGTAACTGCAGCCCAAACCATAACATAAGCTGGTGATTACTTGCGCATGGCAACTCTTGTATCCAAATTATCGTTGGGCTTGTGCTTAGAGCACCAAACACGACCATTTTGTTTATTTACAAACTGTTGAATGGTGAAAATTTTCTCATCAGAAAAGACAATTTTTGGAATCTCATCACGTTCGGCCAAGGCCTTCAATGCTCGTGTTCTTTCAAGCCTAACTTTTTTTTGTACCTCCGTAAGATCTTGAACTTTTTGTATCTTGTAGGGCTTCAAGGGTAGTTCATTTTTCAATATGGCTTGAATGCTGTATCGTGAAACATGTAGACTAATTAGTGCGGCTAATTGATTGTCACTTTGACGAGGATTTCGTTGGATTCGTTTCTTCACCTTTCGTATCATTTCTTTTGATGTTGCAGTCTTTTTAGGACCGCCTCTGTTGCGTTTAGCGATGCTACCAGTTTCGTTGTATCGAGTTATGGTTCGATACACAAACATTTTATTCACATTCAAATGCTGGAGCTGACGAACTATTGCTGTTTGTGAATTTCCACCCAAATACAGTGCAATTACACTATTACGTTTGAATTCCATTACGATTTTTTTATTAAGATATTAATTTAGAACAATTATTTGTTGACCACATATAAACAACTAACCAAACGTCAATCTGTCAAAAAATTGATGCGCGAAAATGACAACTACACAAATGACAGCAGAGTGAAGTCAGTAACATTTGGTCTCAGCCACCCTGTATTAACCACATGAAAGTTCTCTGAAGTTTTATCGTGTTTTATACTCATCCATCAGGATCCAAATTTTACACCTATATAAATGACAATGGGTCCGGTCAACACCTTGTACTTTAGTTGGGGTCGTAGGACATACAAAGCATGGTTACAATAATCAAGACGTGCTTTAATGTTCGTGTTCCAGTTGAAATCTAAACTTCCACGCTAGTTGTGAATTCAGTGTATCAGGTCCTAAAATTAGTGGAATTCTGGTTATTTTCTGCTTCTCTAATCAAAATAAGAATCATGATAGTAGTCAGGTTATTGCTCGCTACCTCATGTAATTTGTATATCAGTCATTCGGATCATTAAACAACAGTAGTCCAAGTCGTTAAATAAACTCGTATCTACAAGAAGGTGGATGATTAAGTCAGTGGATCTTGTTTGCCGTAGTTTAATAAAGAAGGATCGTCCAACTGATCAGATTTTTACTTATATATTAACTTTAAAATCGTAATTCTAGTTAAACTCTTAGGTATAATTCATTTGATTCCTCAGTTTGACTACATAAAGTTTTTCCAAAGTTGACACATCCTTTTGTCATTTCTTATGTAATCGTTCAACCTTCACCAAAAGATTTCTAGAGGTAAAACACTGTCTATGTATCATTATAAGCCTACCAGAAATCGATCTAAATCGCACGAATTTTACTTTGTTTTAATTATAGGCGTTATTTTAATTTTAAAATGTGAAACTAGGGTCATCTAAATTAATTGTCTTACATCATTTAGTGGAATCGATGTATAGTATATTCCACGAACACCTAAGGTCGCATGAACTGCGGTTCAATGTAATGGTTCAAAATTATTTGATAAATTAACAGTTGTGTAAATTTTTCAAAATTTTCAAAATTTCATCAGCGAAGGTCAATAATTTTTTAAAATTTAAACAAGCCATCCAAAAATATTTCTTCAACTATACATATATATAGTGTTTGTGTAATTAGAGTTTATTCATTTTGACAGCTCGTTGAAATTTAACATAATGAAAATAAATATCGCACACGGTTCGACTAGTTAATAAACGATATTTAACAGCTGTTTTGTACCGTCAATTCAATAATGTTGGCCATCTCACTTGATGACCATGAATGGACTGCCATGCTATTATACGCAAAACTAATCAATTTATTCGACTGTAATTGATATTTATTATATTTTGGTAAGGTAATTCGATAAGTGCATACAATTAGTGCCCACGTACAGATTTCACTTATTTTGAAATTGAATTAAAATATTTTTGTTTAACATTTTCATAAATATTCTCTATTTCACTTAAATAAACAAAAATAAATTTACTAAGTGTTTATATTTTAGACTATATTATAGTTTATACACAACATGATATATTTACAGGTCGCCATCGTATATCGTGGTAGATATAGGTTCAGTGTTACATAACAAAATATACAGATTAAATTTAGCGACTAATTGCAAATAATTCAAAATGCAACATTTTTTCAGCATTATGTTAATGTGAGACTTAAACAGGTTCCACATTAAAAAACTAAATAGAACTTATTTAAAATAAGTTACAGGTCGAGGAAAACTAGTAAAATAGTTAAACTAGTAAAACTAGTTCAAAGCCAAAATCAAATACATTCCAATCATAATTCGTCATACTAAACTTATGTTCCACATTTCAATTTAAGTTTTTAAGTTTTAGGAGACAAATAAGTGATTGGGAAGAAAAATAACACCCTTATTTATACTGTAAATAAGTAACAGGCTTATTTACTACTTCTACATTTCCAATTGTTTGTTATTTTTTAAACGATAGTTTTAAAAAGTTTATTAAAAGCTCGATACTGAATCGAAAATTATAAACACATTCCACAATTTGTTTAAATTGTAAAATAACATTATTGATGGCTTTCTACTAATCTTTTTAATATGTGATGCTGTTTTGGATTATAAGCTGCATAAAATTAACATACTGAACATAGGTTCCACAGTTTAATTTGATTTTTTTTAAACCGAAACTCAGTTCCAGCATTTTGTATTTATATAAAATGTGGTATACATATTCAAAGAAAAAAGGTTAAATCTTCTATTCAAAATAAGTTAGAGCTTGCGCTCTTTAAGGTCCACCCGTTTTAGAATTTACGAATTATTTTAAGAGTAAAAATTTACTGAGTATTATGTACTGAGGTGAAACAGTTATTTTTAATTATTTATTTATTAGTTTTACAATATATATAAATATAATATTTTGTTCTATTTCTATAATAAAATGTGTATATTTATGTAGAGCCGATATCTGTAATTAGAAATTAGATTAAGTGTTTATGTATATATTATAGATTTTATACTGATTATTCTCGTAAAAGTTCAATTACGTGTAATAATTGTGTAATTGCCATTGTATGTTGATGGGAATAATGTGGAGTATATTTTACTAACGGTGGTACTACCTAGTTCTCAATAAAGATTTTGCATTTATTTTGGTTTGGTTAATCCTCAGATTTAACATATAATTTATCTTGTTGCTAAGATTTATTTGGAATAAAATGTTACATTAAAACTGATCAGTTCTTAGTAAACTCTTTTCCAAAAAAGTTAATTTCGTTCAGATTTATTTTTAATAATTATTTAAACCGAAACATAATATCATTTTTAATACGTTATCACTTAGGAAAAAGCTTAGGAAAAAAGCGAGATGTTTACTTATCAAGGCCAAACGCTCCAGTGAATGAGGCGATTATAAAAGGGCCTTGACAGCGTACAATATCGAGTTAAGGAAGTCAAAGAGAGTAACTTGAAGAGGTTTTTGCGAGGGAATAAACGAATTGCCCTCTGCAACTTGGCTCCAGAAGGTCCTTGCAAAGGACCACTTAAATGGCATAGGCTTTCTTCAAAAGGCCGAAATCTATAAGCTTACTTTTAGAAACCAACTTTCCGGACTCAATCGTGGCAGAACTGCTTGAAGGCCTACGATGGTTCTGGTGAGTTGGTCTATACCCCTCATAACAAGACATGGAGTCTCTCAAGTAAGATATTCACGCCCAGCAAGGTTGGATGGACTATTAGCTCATTTAAACCCTTCAAACCCGCTGGCGGTGATTGTATTTTTCCAGCTCTTCTGCAGAGAGGTATTGAAGAGATTCTTCCTAGCTTAGTCCAGATCATTCGGACCAGCTATGCTTGCTTTTAAATACATTCCAAAATTGTGGAGGAAAGTAAATGTAGTCTTTATAGCAAAAGGAGGGGTTGTCCAGATACCCAGCCCAAGGCGTATCATACAATTAGCCTTACGTCGTTTCTATTAAAAACTATGGAGAAAGTTTTAGATTACCATATAAGAAGTAAGGCTCTAAAACAAAACCCACTTACTCAAAATCAGTTGGCATATCAGGGTGGCTAATCTACGGTGACGGCTCTTATAGTATTTTGATCACTAAAATTGCAAGAACTTTTGATGTTAAAGAAATTGTCCTTTGCGCCTTTGTTGGCATTGAAGGTACATTTGACAATACCTCCTATAGTCAATAGAGAGGGCAGCATGCGAAAAGGGAATTAAGCTTTTCACAATTAAGTGAATTGGTTCGATGCTGAAAAATAGAATTATTACAGCTCAATTAGGTTGTGAATCAGTAACTATCAAGGCTGCAAAAAGGATGTCCCCAGAGAGGGGTATTGTCTCCATAACTATGGTCAATGGTCGTTGATGGACCGCTGACTCTTCTGAGTAGCCATGGACTTGAGGTCCAGTGCTGTGCCAATCTGAATAAAATGGTTATTGTGTCCTTTATCAAGAGGAGAAAACTTGAGCTTATACAGCTCTCTCGTTTATAAATGGTACTACTGTTAATTTTTCCAGTGAGGTTAAATATCTAGGAGTCGTTCTGGATCAAAAACTAAACTGGAAACAACACATACTCAAGGATCAGAGTAGAGTCACTAAGGCACTCCGGGCCTGCCAGCGGCTCTATGAACGAACCTAGGGTTTAGATCAAAAAATGATCTATTGGTCATTTCAAACAATCGTTAGATCCAAGGTCAAACATTACTAAGTAAGGTTCAACGTTTGGCTTGTCTCAGTATTAGGGGAGCAATGAGAATATGCCCGACTGCTGCAATGGAGATACTCTTAGTACTGGCTCCATTGCACCTGCATGTGAAAAGGGAAGTTGCATTTGTGGCCTTGAAGATGCAAGAAAGAGAGCAGGAGTAGGAATATCCAGGAATGAAAATGCCCTTTCCAAGTCATTGGGATCTAATGCTACTGTTTTCCAAGCAGAAATTCATTTCAATTTAGGCACTCTTGAGCTTCAGCCAAATGCAATGTGACAATAACTCAATGCAGCTCAACCGAGCAATTGGTGCAGTTGTTAAAGCTGCAGAGTTTGGGACGGTAGATACCGGGTTCGAATTCCAACGGAGGTGGGTTGCAAAAGGGAGTTGTTATCATGTGATTACGATCGGTGATAATAATGAATACAACTATGACCCCCTGTTGTAGTACAAAATCCAAAGGGCCGAACAAACCATCATACATCTCAGTACAGGCTGGCATGAAGCAATGTTCCATGCGCAGATGGATATTCAAAAACGCGAACCTGTATTTGTGCATCCTCGATTTAGCTCTGGTGGAAGTAAAGTAGGATGATAAAATAACCTCGAAAGAGTTGGGTGAGCTTCGGCCCTAGAAAAGATTGTAGGGTTTAAATTAAAAAAATGCAGCTCAATTTACGCGAAAACATCAAACATATCAGTCATGTATTGTAGTTCAGGCCAACGAGTAGTTCTATCGACACAAGATAAGAAATATTGATATATGATATGCTCAAAACGTCCAGGGTAAATATTAAATTGCTCGATAGGTGATTTAATGTGTTAAATCACCTTAGCTTTCTGACAAGGGAGAAATATTGTGCAAATTAACCTCAAATCCTAATATTAAAAAGTTGTACATAGTCCCCATATCGACCTCAAAACAACCTCAACTGCTGCTAAATCCCCATCAGTGACTATATATAGATTGTTTTGCTCTTATCATAGGCTTACAGGATACAATTATTATAGAACGACCTTCATTTTAATGATATCAACCGTAACAGATCCTTACACATCAAATAAGTTTTTCGACACTTCAGTATTTTGACTAAATCAGCCACCGGTTGCCAGAAACGAGTTTCAAAGACCCTTATTATTAGGGTTTTTTTTTTGTTTTTGAACCCTGCAATCTTTTTTTTTGGGGCCGAAGCTCTCCCAACTTTTCGCGGTTAATTTTTTAATGTCCTACTTTACGCCGTCACCAGCCAAATCGAGGACGCTCGAATACAGGTTTATATTTAAATCCATATGAACATTGCATTGCTCCAGTCAGCCTGTACTGACATGGACGATGGTTCGGTCCATGGATTCTGCAGTCCAACAGAGGGTCATAGTTGTGTTCTTCGCCATCACCGATCGAATCAGGTGATGAAAAATCTCTTTTGCAACCCTCCCCCGTTAGGATTCGAATCCGCTACCTCCCGTCCCAAACACCACAGCTTTAACTACAGCGCGGTTATTATTAAGTTAATGTGGTAGATTTAGTTTTGCAAAGTTTTATGCAGTAAAACTACCTAAGGTTTTCAGAGTAATACAGCATATAATAATAATACAGGTTTATATTGGCTATCGCTAGATCACACATGCGGCTTTTAAATCATCTAGAGGGATATTTGTAAATGAAAATGAATCGGATGCTGCTTCAGTAAGCCAAGCTACAGTACTATTATAGGAGTTAAAATTAGAGACAAATAAAACAAATAATGTACGTGTGTTTGAAAGCCCTGTTAATACTACCTTTGCGTGTACATAGGCCCAAGTACTTCCGACCCAAAAACCGCAGCTTTTACCACTGAGTCAATTTGATGCTGATCTTGAGACCAAATTTAATAGCTATAGATCTGAAAGCTAGAGTTCCTGTGTATGAGCATACATCATCTGCTTGATTCAGATAATTGAATTTTTCTGTTAAACCTCCCTCATTGAATGCCATTAGGATTGTATTATCTCGAATTTCATACTTTCCGATACATTTCTTGTATGACAAATTTTACAAAGCGTCTGCCAGGAACGTATTCCTATATTTATCGTCACAAATCTGCTTTCAAAATCAACGAAAACAGATATAATGGACAATTTCGATTAAATTAATGTGATCAGGGCAACTTCTTCTTGGTCTTAAACCAGCTTGTTTGTTGCTTAATTTTACATTGATATGGTTGGTGATATTCTGTCAAAAATGACCATTAAGAGTATTTTTGTTGCAGTTTTTAGAGGAAGGAGATACTTTTGTTTGCATTAGATCACCTTTCTTGGAGATCGTTAGGTCACCTTTCCAACAATTGCATATTCCTTGGAGCAATGGTTTTAGTGCGGTTACAGTTCTAAATGTATTGCTTTTTAATGTTTTGGTCGCTATGCAGCTGTGTCAGCAGCTTTACTGTACTTTAGCTTCTTAATGATACCTTTAACTTACCATTGGTGGTTGGGTGTTGCTAGTGCCGTTATTTGTGCCGATTGATGATCAAAGATTTATGCTGCTATTGTAAAGTCAATTAGAAAGAGTAAATGGAATGACTTTCATGAGTATGTATCGGGTCTCAAACCTACAAAATGGCGCTGAAGTCTCCACAGCCTTATGACTCGCTAAACTTACTTTAAAAATATTTGACAAACTTATCCTTGCTAGACTGTATAAACTCACATTTAGATAGTAATAATATGTAGCAAATTGCTATTTACCTACTGTTGTCAATGTTTGTTAGCGACAGCGCTTATTTTAAGAACTAACACTAGGTAATGCAATGGTGGGTAGAGATTATTTTAAAAAAATTAAGGAACATAAAGGATCCAAGTTCGATCCTGCTCAACAACTGCGTATTCATTTTTGCGTTTGGAACTATCTTTCTTTAAATGCATATGCGAGCATTCAGGACACATTCCATTTCGACAAAACTCAAGTGAATGGACATAAAGTTGCGTTGTTGCGGTTAATGTCATTTGTCAGTTCTCTGTACATAAACAAATTTTGCTGCCGAGTGTCGTTCGGATGGAAAGTTAACCAATTGCTGCCGAAACGGCAAAGTAAAATTAGAAAAACCGTAGTTGATTCGGGCAAAATTATCCTCTACTATTCTTAATTCCTCAAAGAAATTTTACCAAAAATGGGACAAACCATCTGTAATTGGTAAACTGCCAGTCTCTGCAATACGATCAACTTAACTTAGTCGACAGCAGAAATGCTATTTAAATTCGGTTATAAAACCTTTCCAACAAGCACTATTTAAGACTCCAAATCTTAATGGAAGCCAGCTACTGTATCGATGAAGAAAAGGGGTAGCCGCTGCGATGCTCGCAGAACAATAATTTTCAACAAGTGGTGTCATATAATCCTCATTATAGATTCTAAAGATTGTGCTTGATTGAGATTAATGCATTAGTTAATCTATTAGTTTTGACTTTACAAAGTGGAGTAAAGACAGTTCCGTGAATGTATTAAAACAACAACCTTTAAAATTAAGGTACAATTTTAATCCACCAGTGCAGCAAAACCACTTAAGGTTGCTGAACTTTTTTTTCTAAATTATGCTAAATCCTATTTATAATTTCATATGCATTAGTGTTAGTTGTCGAAACTGCAATGTCGTCAAAGTCTTTTACAAACTTGGTCAAAGCTGAACCAACGCGCAAACTGTGAAAGAGTAGTTATTTGGTTTGCTAATATTGAAGCTCGTCAAGAACGACGGTAATTTGACAAATTACCGCTGATTGGCGACAGTCATTGTCAAAGATGAGGAACACAAAAAACAAAAAATATCGTTCTAATAATCTTTAATGTTCTAATAATCTTTTGTTTAAGAGAACATAAGAACCATCTTATGGGTGAATAACATCCATGGTTAGCAGTTAGCTAAAAATATAGGTTAGTGCTTTATAAAACACATTTGCTAATTTTATCAGCACCGGAAGGTTTTTTTCGTCAGTCTTTAAGCAACAAATATATGAACCAGTGAAGGCAAGCAAATATTAATTTCTGACACAACTCCGGATAAATCATTTACATTTTTTTCATACAGTTCAGGATGCTACCAAAAACTATCTAATACTAAGACGTCTCATATCATATAAAGGAAATAAAACAAACGAGGGGTACGCTAATTTAGGTTTTGGGTATTAATTATCCGAAAAGTTGAACATAGCAAACCAATGCATAGAATTATAACTTTATACAATTTTTTTGTTTCATCATTTTTCAGAAGTTTCACTGTATAAACAAATGATTTTTTTAATTCATTTTTGTTTCCCGTATGCTACGTTTATATAATTATTTAGTTTATGATGCTATCATTTTATTTCAAAACTAGAAAATATTCGCTTTTTTTTATAATTGTGAATACTCCAGAACCGTTTTGTATGTTTTAGATCTGACACATACTCGTTACTCGGTATAGTCAGTTCATTTATCATTTATCAGTTCATTTATAATGCCCTGCCAAGCACGACTAACAGAATCGTGTGGTGATGTGTTTGTGAGATTTTGAAGAAAATGTTTTTTCCTAAAATGATTTCAACTTCATTCGATTCATAAAATCTAGGATCAGCTAACTGAAGAGTGGCTATTTATTCCAGTTCATTTTGACTAAGAACGAATGATTTTGATGGATTTTGATAGTCGTGGAAGAATTAGAGCGTTGAGGTTAAAACAGGTTTTTGATCCACAATCCAGATTGGTGAATTATAAGGGCTTTTTGACGGCCTTATAATTCAACTGTTGAGAAGTTTAAATCTATATAGAAATCCAATGTAATGTTGTTAACGAAATCTTTAAATATTTTTGCTGATATAATTTATTTTTAGTATAAACTGGAAAGATTTGGCTTCCTCCGACAACCATTAAACTTAAAACAATACTGCAGTCTATTTGGATGATAATGGTTAATTGGAATGAAACATTGCCACTAGAAAACAAAAACCAAATACAATATCACGGGTTTGTGTAGTTTCTCGGAAAAGGCTTATACCACTTTCTGGTCTCCAATAATAAGATGCAGCCCCGACTCATCTTTGCTAAATCCAAAGTCTCACCATTGAAACAGCTATCGCTCGCTGTCCAGATTAGACCTATGTGGGACTGTTCCGTCAGTCAAAATGGTAAGAGAAATATGTATAGCCTGGCTTTACAGTTGTTTTAGAGATGTTATCAGTTGAACCACATAAAAGGAATTGTTTTGTTGGTAATAGAGTCAGCTATATATTAGACAGATTTTTACATCCGTTGTTGGGATCACGTGGCAACTGCAAGCAATCCAGCTGATTGTATTTTACGCAGACTATCTCCACAACTACTTGTTGGGTATACTTTTTAGTGGATTAGTCCCCAATGGTTGTTATTGTGACATGATGCATAGCCAAAATAGCAACGAGAAGAGACATTCTTGACTGAGATGGAAAACTAAAAACATTGAGACATTGAGACATGCACTTAAATACAGATAGAGCAAATCGTTATTGAACAAATAGTCAAAAGGTTCTCTAGCTATTCCAACTTTTTTCGAATATTAGGACATTGTTTCTGGTTCACAGACTTGAGCCCGAAAAGGAAGAGTGCATTTATCAAAGCCCTTCTATCTAAAGGTAGTCGAATCATAACATTGACAACCTTTCTGGATTGCAACGGGTTACTTCTCGTTGGAGGGATACCATATACCTACATCCAAATCATTCCATCTTTTTAATTTCTAGAAAAAGTTACTAGATAATTGGTGCTCAGTAAAAATTCAAGCGAATTTCAACCAATATCAGAAGTGTATAAGTACGAAAATAACCTACCTGAATCAATTAATAGGATACTTACCCAATCCTGGTTACACTTAAACAACCCTACCATAATAATGGTGTTGGTAATGCAGGTTCAGTAGCTATAAGCTCCAAGAAAAGAAGAGGAGCAAAACGCACGAAGTCATAAATTTGTATATTTATTTGTATGGTCACAAAAGCCATTCGCTTGGAACTGGTTAACAACTGATGCCATTCGCTTGGAACTGGAGCTTACAACTGATGCATTTTTGTCAACGTTGAGTCATTACCTGGAAAGGACTACCCACAAATATTTATAGCGATATTAATTCTAATTGTATAATCTCCAAATAGTATAACACCAAAATAGGAGAGTTCTTTGATGAAAAATATATTAAAGGGCATCCAATGCCAATCTCAGCACCACACTTTGGGGGATTATGGGAGGCAGAAGTTAAATCGATCAAAACACATGTAAGAAAAGTGATAAGAGATTAAGCCCCTACATTTGAGGAATACACCACTCTATTGTGTCAAATTGAGGCAATACTGAATTCCTAAAGTACTTGCTCTCATTTTTTAATTGGCACATCTTTTAAAAAAATGTTCCTATAACAGATCATGGACTTAACATCAATTTGCCCAATCGACAGCAAATACTTCAAAACATGAAACAAAGATTTTGGATCAGATGCCATAACAAGTACCTCAACCTTTTGCAACTCCAATCGAAATGGCAACACCAACAACGAAATTTCAATTCCTTAGATCAATAAAAGAAACTTTTTCATTTTCTACATATTAAATCAATATCATTTACCAAAACTCAAAAATTCAGAATATTCCCATTGGCTTTTGAAAATACAATAAAATCATTTTGCGATAAGATTAAACCATGAAATAATTCCAATGAAACTAATCAAAATCAAGTTAATAACGACAATTTTATAAAAGAAAAATAACAAAATCGAAAACCTGATGAAAATTCTGAGAAAATCTAATTGAAAAAGAAAAGAAACGCACCATACCCGTAAATGTAGATAAGTAGAGATAATCGAAATACGAAAGCTTATTTTCGTGGAATTCACTATACTATGTATAATGGCTGTGTTATAACGTTAAAATCGCAATTGAACTGTTATGAGGTTAGCTTAGAGTATTGCTGTATTTGCCTTAAAATAATCGACATCATTTCGTCTAAAATAAATGTGTCGGGTTAATTTAATTACAGAGAATATACAACTGGAAAATAATATGGGTATTAACTGTTTTCCATCAGAGGAAATTTAAATATCTTTTGCCACTAAACAAGTCAGTAATTTTTGTAATTTCAGTGAATATTCCCTTAGTCGAAGAGAAGCCAATGAAATTGTGACTGATTAGTATTAACTGAACGTGATGCGGTCCACAATTTTTTAACATCATGTAATTAGTGCTTTTTTGAAGTAGCTTGGCCTGCCCAGAGCTTTTATTCAATTTTGAATGACCTTTGATGTAAAGTATCGTTAAAGGTTAAAGGTAAATTGACAATTCACAAAAAACACAAGCATATATAGTAAGGGGCAATGACTTGATTAGTTACTCTCAGTAACTCCTCTTATTCTGAACATTACGAGGCCTGCGATCATCCCAGTTTTGTCACCTATAATTGAACAAACAGCAGAAAATGTTTAACTAGTAAATATTGAATTACTTGTAAAAAACAACCGACCTTGTAAAAAACAGAAACAATTGGACTCTACGCAACTTAAGTTGACTGATCTTCTGTGATCGCTAACCAATACGAACATTGGTTTTCGTGAACGAATGCAAAACCAACGGTAATGCGATAACACTCAATAGTCACTCAAAACGCAGCTGCCAACGAATTCCACAATTAAAAAAAACTATTAAATCCTTCACTCTCTACGGCAAAAAGTGGGATTGGTTTATCGCGCCGTTTTTTCATTATTGATCGAGAAACCCATTTAGAATTTACGATCTACTTGGGCGCTGAAGTATCTGTGATACGCGTAAAAAAAATTCACCTTCATACGGATGACTCTGTTTGCATTTTTACTGCAGCAAACGATACCGCAATTCCCATGCGTACGGTATAACTAAACTATTGTAATCTCGGTCTCAGGCGTTTGTTCTCGCATTCCATCATAATTGTGGCAGTTGACAAGTTTATTTTAGGTGCTGACATTCTATTCAAATATACGCTTATGGCAGATTTTAAAAACAGAAGGCTTTCGGATTCACTTACGACTAATCATCGCCCATATCATTACGCCTACAGCTTAATTTTTCAGCGTCGAAAATCATTCAAAGCTATATTAAAGGAACTTTTAGGGTTCAGTGATGCATTGTCACACCAAATCAGTTACCTTATGTTAAACCGCGATAACTAAACACAACTAAACTGTAAAGCTATAATAAACCAATTTAAGTTTATGACAGATATCGGAATCTGCAGGAATCTTACCATTATATATGATATAAAAGAAGAGTAACAACCGGTGCCATTGTGAAGACCGATAAATTGACAGTTAAATGCTGTAACTGTTTCGTCGCCAGTGCCACTTTTTTCTCAGAAATAAACCTGGTTGGGACATATCATCAGATTTTTATGGCTAGAAAGGATAGCCACAAAACAGCGATAACGACTTATTTTAAACTTTTCGAGTTCACGTGAAAGTCATAGCAGTTTGGATAGGTAAGGAGATAATTATCACTGCTTTAAACTATGTTTAGCTGAGCTGTTGTAGCCTACTTACCAGTATTTGGCTATATTATTAAAAAAAAAGCAAAAAAGGAAGAAACTTCTTTGGCTTGATTGCAAAGCATTATCGACCTTTAACATTACTGCAGAAAATGCGTCGAGGTTAAAGCGTATAGCGCTTGACAATTACCGCAGCTCGCATTTATTGTATAATAAAACCAAAATGGTTTCAGCGTCTAATGGTCACGACCTGGGGGACAGGCTTATTAGATTCCATCAAGAGCAGACCTTTTTTAAGATGAAAAATTTACTAGGACAGCAAACAACATGACGATAAATTGCAGAAATTGATTCCATAGTACCAAATCATTCAAACGTAAACATGCAACACACCAAGCTACCGGACAAGCAGCCATTTTGGTGTAAGACAGCAACAGGTAAAAAAAAAGATGCAGAAAAAATTTAACAAAGTAAAAAAACTTGCGGAAATGTGTAAAGACTGCATGACAAAATACCTAGATCTAAATGATATGAAACTGCTCAGTAAAGATGATGACTAATAACCTCATCACCGCATCATTAAAAGTTCCAGTAGTAACACTAATCTCCGAGTTTTATTTTATGCTTCTATAAAAACCAAATATTTGACCTGTTGGTCCAACAGTGCAATCGACATTATACGAAATATTATTACGGGTTAGAAAATATAAAGTAGCCGAGCAATTGGTGCAGTGGTTAAAGCTGTGGTGTTTGGGTCGGAAGGTACCGGGTTCAAATCCCAACGGGGGAGGGTTAAAAAATGGATTTTACATCACTTGAGTTCGATCAGGGATGACGATGAACACAACTGTGATCCACTGTTGGGCCAGTGCGGAATCCATGGGCCGAACCATCGTCTATGGCAGGCTGGTTGGAACAATGCAAGGTGCAGATGGATATAAGCGAACCTGTATTCATTTTACTCTGAAAACAGCAAAAATCAGAGAATACTATGGTGTGACTCTCTATCAGAAATACTATGGTGTGAATTATGACCTGCTGAATTCAAATTATTATCTATGGTCCAACCTGCGTTATTTAGCTAGGAAATAATGTTCTTTCTAAATAATGTTTTTTCTGCGTTATTTAGCTAGGAAATAATGTTCTAATGTTCTTCGTTATTGGAACCCAGATAAGGTTTGCTTTTAGTTGAAAGTTAATCTGTGTAAAATACAAATATAACCAAGTGAGGAATTTTATCTGGGACAAGTCGATAATTTGATCCTTTTGGATGGCTAACCCCGTAGTAACCATTAGAATAAAAATATTCTTAAAAAAACCATGGATCGTAAGTTTAATTTGGGATGGTGGGCTAAAATCCTTACTTATACGCAAAAAAGTCAAATAAACGCAGAAAATCAAGTTAGATCGTTATATTCATCAGTTATGTATGCTGAAGTAAAACCGAACAAAGAGAATTCCAAAAATTTGGGTTATATCAGCAAACACGTAGATTCCCCGTACACTCCTGCAGACTGCACATCTAAAAGAATAGGACCTAGTAAGATTTAATTAATGGTGGAAGGGACCACGTGCCGTTTAGACAAAAGCAATTAACCAAATTCCATGCAGATAAAAAAAAATGTAATCCAAATAAAAATTTATCATCTACCAAACCCATATTCTTTATCATCCTTGATACTCTCGATTAAAGCAAATTTATTGAACCAACAAAGTTTGTACCAGTTTATATATAGTTTGTGTACTCAAAATCTGGTTGCACAACTTTTGGTCATAAATCCAAAGTTAGACGCCACACAAAATCAAAACTTGGCAAATTCATAGTATACCAAGCGGCAGGTTTGAACACATCCAGCTTAACCTAGTTGGTCCTTTGCCCTAATCGTAATAGTAACCATTGCATTCTAACGATAGTCGACCGTGCAGGCATGAAGGTTATCCCAACCCAGAAATTACTGCTAATACCGTAAATAAAATCTTATACAGTGAGTTTATATGTAGATTTGGCGTTCCGCTCCTTGTAACGTTTCAACCCTTAATCAAAGTCGAAAACTCCAACAGAGCTTGTTTGCGTATGGTCAAAAAATTAAAATAGCCAGTGAATTATTTATCCATCATTAATGATGTCTTATCGTTAATTCTCTCAAAAAATAAAATGAAAGCATTAAAAGTATTTTCAAAGAATTTTTATTGCATTCGAAAAGCCCTAAAGCTTAAACGTCTCAATTTATTTCTATTTTTATCTTAAAAGTTGATTGTTGGTATAATTTGTATTCAAGTGCTGTGGTGAAATCCCATTTGATTGTAACAATTTGTTTTTATTGTAGAGTTAAAAGAGGATTTTCTCTTTTTTAACCACGACATACCATTGGGATGGTCGATACTATAAGTATTTTGTTTAAAACTATGTAGTTGTAACTTGTATACAACAATCGATATCCTCGTATTATAAATTTGCGTGTCACAATATCGTCCAAATAAAAAATTCCAACCGTATTTTTTATATAATCAAATCGACTTTTTAATGTCGCCTATATCAGTTTTCCGTATATAGGTGGGTTTGGTCGGGGTATAAATAAAATTAGGATAGTTCATTTTTGGAAAAAAAATCACATAGTTCAATCACGCATAATCCATATAGAATTTCCACCCACAATTCGTTTTCAAGATCGATAACCTTCGAGCATAAATAGTTTAGCGGATTATAAGCGAGGTGTACACCACAAAAAGAAGGTTTGCAAAAGAAAAATTTATTTTCTATAATTAAAATTATAAGGAATTAATTACGAAGTCTATAGTTAGATTTTCTTATTGGAATTGATGTAAACGCCTTAATACGAACACAACCACTCAAATTCAAACATTTTTAATCAATTGCCAGAAATTACAAAGTTAAACAAGTCGTCTCATTGTCGGTACTTAATTAAATGTCGTTTATATACGAATTCATAAACAAAAGCATTGAACTTTGTTGTGCTTTAAGCGCACATATGAAATGTATAACAGTTGGCAAAGCTCCAAATATGGTTTCATTGATTTACCCATTAGTTAAACGAAATAACTAAATCGAACGTTTGTCCTAAAGACTAAACCAGACCGAGGAAACAAAACGATTTGTTTTTGTCAAGGTCAATAAAATTGCCAGATTGTAAGCTAATTTTACATAAAATATACAGAAACTTTATGTAAAATGTCTAGTACAAGGAACAAGAGTTGGATCGCTGGGCTGATAGTTATCATCCTTAAAATAGTAGTTGGTTTAAAATATTAACAAAAGTAAAAATAGCTACCTTCAAAACTTACTGAGGACCTCCTATCACGCTTACGGATAAGAGGTTAGGAAGTGGCACGTGGTACGTGCAGTTACTAATAAAACCAGACGCGTTTGATGGTACTATATATATCAGGGGAACCGCTCAGAACTGGACATTTTAAAACTGGTTATTTCAAAATAGGATTTGACAAAACGAGATATGGTACAAAACTGGATATTTCAAAATAGGATATTTCGACATGTGATTTAAACTTAAAATAATTTTTTAGGAAAGTTCTGGAATATGGCCAGTTAGGAACTCGGCGAGTTTCTTATGAATTTCTTATGCTGAAATTCGATACGTAGAATGAAAATGGGATTTAAAAATGATTTGTTGGGAAAGTTCTGGAATAAGGCCAGTAAGGTTCCATACTTGAATATTTCTAAGGAGAGAAATAGAATTTTCCTTCACTTAATGTTTATTTTCTTTAATTGTTTAATTAAATTTGATTTTAAAACCTTTTGTGGGAAAACCTCTGGAATATGGCCAGTAATGTTTCATTCTCGAATAATTTTAAGCAGAGAGGTAGAATTTTCCTTTACTTAACGGGTTTTTTTAATTGCTGCTTTTCTCATCTTATTAAAATCAATTTTCACATTTTTATCCTACATATCGAATTTCATCATAATCGGTTAAGAACTCGCCGAGTTCCTTCCTAACTGGCTATATTCCAGAACTTTTCTAAAAAATCAAGTTTAAATCACATGTCGAAAGATATTCGAACCCACTGTAGGCATCAAAATTAGGCGGAAAAATACACGTGGCAGAATAGGGACGGAACTACTATTAATCAAACCAGCAGAAGGTCAATTGTACGCCTATGTCGTAAAAGAAATCCATAGCAAAGTAAACTGAAATGAATCGAACACAGGAGTCAAAGCAATCCGCCAGACAAAAGCAGCGATGTACACCTGGAGCTGGGAACCCTCATAACAAACAACAATGAGATTCGAATGAAGAAGTCAGAAGTCAGAAGTTGGTTCAGCGGAATATTCCGGATATCGCAGTCACAAATATCTGCCTTTTTCCTAGTTTTAGGGAATAAAAGTTAGCAGTTGTAGTTGCCGCGTGTTTTTTCAATAATCATGATATTGCAAGGGACCAGACAGAAATAAACTATGCTATAAGTGTCTTGTTGATGACCATAAGGTAAAGGACCACATTAATAGATCCGAAAACTGTAAGGTCCACCGAGAAGCACATCAAGTGGCCAATAATTGCCTATAATAATTGCCGATTATCTCTTACAATAACTGGCAGTTGAGAAACAAATTTATCTACTATTATTGAGCGAGCAGTATCAAAACATGGAGTCCCCGTTATGGGAAAAATGTAAGGAAGCAACCTTTTTCAGCTGCTAATTTACGCCAAATGAGACGATTATAGTTTTTCGATTAAAACTCGAGGTTCTGGAGGTTAAATTTAAAATACGATGGTATATATAATGAAAGCCGAAAATTTAAATTTTTGGCTAGAGTTATCGAGTGGGAATGCCTCATCTAGATTTTAGAAGCAGACTAATCTTAGACGTAACCACTAGAACGGGACTATTGGTTTTAAATATTGGTCAGACTAACCCCGAATCAGCCCCGCATTTGAAGTATTGGAACCGTACATTCAGGAATGGACAGTAATGGAAAACTGTTGTGGTAGCGATCACCAGTATATTATCTTTAATGTTGGCAAACAGAAGGCAGACTGCTATGTATGGTATAAACTGGACAGATAGTAAATGATAAATCTATAGCGTCAAAGAGGACTGAACCAGCTCTCGCTCGATACATAGAAGCTCCACTATTACCAGAACAGAAACTCGAAAGAGCAATCCTGCTAACAAAAAACTAAAAAGGTTGGTGGCTCTGATGGAATATCTAGTAAGGTACTTTTAAAATCTTTCGACAAAACCCACAGCTGCTACTAGAGATGTACAACTCGTGCCTGTCAGAGGAAATGTTTAGGTCCCGATTCAAAGACTTTTGTGATTCCAATTTGGTAAAAAATTTATGCGATATTCTCGTCTTCAAAATGGATTGCATAGTGTCAAATGTCCAATCTTGCGGTGACTTTATCAACGGTCTATTTATTATCAGTCTATTTACGATATGGTTAGTTATTTCAAATTCGCTAAGTGCCTATTTATCGCCGACCATATAAATAAATGTTCACAGGTGTCTTGCGCATCGGACATTCATTACAGTGCGATCTAACCAGTTTTTGTGATTGATCTACTATAGCAACAAACTGCTCATCTTCATACTATATTCGGATTTTTCAACAGTATTTTATTCAAGAAGTGCAGAAAACGAATTGACTATTGGACTGATCTTGGTGTTGTCTTCTCAACCGATCTTATGTTTAACAGACATATTGATTATATCGTCAAAAAAGGTTATATGAGTCTTTGTCCGGTCTATCTTAGAGTAAGATTCTTCTGTCTGGTCACGCTTTTATACGTATCACTCAGACAAAATAAAAAGAATACAGAAACAATTCATCCTTTATGCACTCCTCCACTTATTGCATACAGTTCCTTTCGTATGCGACGACGGAAGGGGTTTCTGTGAGTGATAGTTGATAGTTAATTTAGCAATTTATCAAGTATATTGTTTTTATTAGTACCAATTGTTGCCGTTAATAAATTAATCTAGAAATGTTTTACTCTCTCTAATAAAGTAAAAACTTATTAGGCTTACCGATTGAAAAGCTAAAAAAGACTTATCATAGCTGATGTCGCCGAAAAAAGATTTCAAGCAAAGTCTATCACAATAATCTTAAATCTTGATAAAATACCTCAACCAATGTTGCGGTTAGAACTTCAGCCAGAATAGGAAAAAGTAAACGGAAAATCAAGTACCATATAACTTAAAATATTTACTGTATCGCAAAACCACCATAAAGGAACCCATGAAGAAACCCAAATCAGTTTAGTGCATAAAAATAAGGGCACGCTAAACCCGAACGAAATTTGTGTGATTTTCGGTGTTGAGGTTCACCGTAAAAATTGCTATATAAGGAACGAGTGCTTAAGTCACACTACAGCCAAGGCAATATATCCTCAAGAACCTCGTTTGTTTCACCAGCCGACTTACATATTTACAACCACACTTAACAATAATATTCAGATAACTGAAGACAGTTTTCGAAACTAGCAAATATTATTCTATTAAGGATGAAAAATTGAGCATCCATGCAACCGTTAATAAATTGGCTGAAACGATCCAAAGTTTCGTGATGATGATGAAAAAATGCGCTGTTAGTATGCAATACTAATCAAATGCGATGTTAGTATGCAAATGGCCTTTCGCCACACAAAGCTGAGATACGCAAGCTTTCTTCAACGATCAAAATATTAAAATCATGCGCTCATATTACAAATAAACTTCTGGATGGTAAAGCGCATGGTGGCACTGCAGTTTTAATCAAACAAAGAATAAAACAGGTTCGAGGTTAACTACACCTAAACAGACATCACACTTAACAGACAACCACACTTAACAGACATCAGTTAATTCAAAAATGACTATGGCAGTACCCAAAAAATCGCCACTACTCAAATGGAACTTTAATTAAGGTTCTAAAAAGTGACCTTGAAAACGGTAATGATTTTTCTAACTACCTAAAACAAGTGTTATACAAAGGATGATGCTATCTTAAATTGTTGAATTACCAGATAAACGCATAAAACTCACAGCCTATATGTCTTCAATGCAATAATGAGATGTGGAAATCTAATAAATGGGAAACATCCTTAATTATAATGATTCCAAAGCCTTTAGCAAAAACGAAATTCAGGTCATGTCATTTGAATTTCGAAAGAACCATTCTGCAATCGAGTGTGTGGCAAAGTTTGTATGGGAAGTAAGAAAGGTGAAGGTAGATGCGATATTTTTGGCCATTTAGAGGGCTTACGATTATGTGGTTCCGTGGAAATTACAACAAATTCTTTTGAACTTTGGATTTTGGAAAGAAGAATTATTTTAAATGGAAATGGATATAGGTTGGAGGGAGTAACGAATATTGGGCTTCCGCCAGGAAGTAAAATATCGCCAATTCTGTTCAACCTATATACGAGCGAGATACACTGCATCAATATTAGAAATCTTACAGTTCTGCAGTTTGCAGACTATTTTGTGGTAGAGAGAAGGATTGATAAGACGTCCCAAAATGCGCAAAAGGTAGAAAATGAAGTTAAGGAGAGATTTAAACGGTTAAATTTAAGAGTGAATCCTAATAAATGTGCACATATGACTTTTAGAACGAACGACACAAATTTTAACATTAAAGTGGATGATAATAGAATTGAACATGTCGAAACGTACAACTATTGATAAGCGCATGGAAAACAAATAAAAATGTTGGCAGATAACTGCAAGAAACGTTTAAATGTTATTAAAAGGCTGAGCAAACCTAAGTGGGGCAAACCTAGTGTGTATGAGAATGAAAGTGGAGAATGCGTGTGCCAGAGTAGTTTTGGAGGCGATTAATTCAACCAATACATACTCGGTGGTCTAAAATGGGTGATTCACCTCTTGAGTATAAAAGAAAATGAATCACAGTGAGAGAGATAGTGCGAATGATCACATGGAAAAATGAATTGTGTAATGAAATAGTTGTAAGGCTTCAAAGTAGGACTGTGTATAAACCAACATATAGAGCGAGCATTGCACTACAAATATGAAAATATTTTTGAGTATAACTAATGCTGATCCGCAACCCGTCCCTAACAACCTTACGGTATGCTAGCATATGGAGGATTTAATAAATGAATGAATGAAATTATTGCTAAAATTATGCTTGGGAAAATGAGTCAGCGATATTTACATCATGACATCCTTTATACAGATACTAGTATCTGTGACAATGGAGTCGGTGTTGATATTTTTATGCCTAGTACGAATGTAGAAAATTATTTGAGAGTAGATGAAAGCATCGGTATAATGAAGTTATTGGGCTATTTGAAGGTATTAAACAGGCTGTGAATGGGAATAGGAAGATAGTAGTATTTTCCGATTCCATGAGTGGGTTATGTTTCCTTAAATGTGGAGGTGAAAGACAAGGCATGTATGTGCATATGATTTTCTAATATATTCGTATCTGTCAATGTGAGGTGACCATACAATTGGTCCCTTGACATAGGCAGATCGAGGGGAATGAAAGAGCTGATATGTTACCGAAAAAGAGTACATTGAATGAGGTGGTATGAAAGAAAGGATGCAAGAGATGTACTTCGGCTGTTTTAAGTGAATCTGTGGAAAAAGTGAATGAGTGAATATAATGAGAAAAGTATAATAAAAGGATTGAAATACAGAGAGCTATGCCGTGCCTCTTTGAGAAACCCTTTTTGTAATACACAAATGTTAAGAACAATTGAGCGGATCAGACTGAACCATGGGAAAGAATACTTTTGGAAACGTCGATTGATTGACAAGAATTGTGAGTTGTGAGAAAATGTAGAGGATGTTGAATATCTCATATTGGTCTGCCCAAAATATAGCTATTATAGAGCTAATGAATAAGGTGCATATGAATAAGGCCATATAAGCCTTAATAGGTTTGAATGAACTACGCCCTGATCTGTCCCGAATAAAAATTGGTCCTGCATAGTCCACCTCCGTATGCATAAATGGTCGGCCGGTAGTAACTGTGTATTCTGGTAACTGGCCCGTAATTTAAAGCATTTTATACATTTCAATATGTGCTGTCGTACCATTTTTGTGCAACCTACAATCCGCATAATTCCAGTCAGTCGAGATAATGTTTCTATTGATGCTACCCGTTTTTTTGCATAGATTAATCTCACGACAACATCACCATCTGCATATTCAGGCCTTAAGTATGCTGCTGCTGCATAAGTTTTCTCTGGTGCATCGCAAAATATGTGGAGTTCTATAAAGGTAGGCTGCGCTATTTTTACACAACGTTTGACTTCAATATTTTCTAGCAGATGTAACGATGATTTGATTTGTTGCCATTGTTCCGCAATATCTTTAGGAAGTTTTTGATCCCACTCAATTTTACGCTTCGGAAAGTAAGTTTTTTTTTTTAGATAATGCAAGGTGTTCTTGTATATTTACCTTATAACTGAACAATCTCGAAAAGAGTTCCAATGCAATCCTAAAAATTCAATCAATGTGCGAATGGCTAAAAAGGGGCCGCTTGTAATTCCGTAGGTTACCGTTTTTAATTTATAAAGCTGAAAAGGTTTACTTGAATCATCTCGCCATAATATTCGCTGAAAATTTGTTGTCCTGGTTGTGTATCCTCACCTGACGATACATCTTTTCAATATCTGGCGATTTAGCAATTAATTGTATTCTAAAACGCAGAAGTATAGTGGTAAGATCATCCTGTAGTACAGGACCAGTCAACAGATGACGACTTACAAGAGCCGTCAAAAACCCGCAATTTCGTATAGTGGTAAATATAAATGTGATTTATGAAATTATAACTGATTTTCTCGTGCTTTCGATATGATCTAAAGCTCGATACTCCTCTATAAAGCTACGAGACTGGTTGGAATCCCGTACTATTCTTGACAAATTGTCTTTCTTGATATAGTAATCGTTTTTCAGCATTTATGAATGAGGAACTCAATACATTAAATGTTTCGTAGAATGGCAGTCGGACAAAAAATCATCCACCTTCATGCCTATAAGTTGTTGATTTAAAATATTCTTCGAATTTTTTATCTTCTGTTTCTCTGGCTGACGCGGTTCGTTTGGCAGCTAATCCACTGATAACACACGATGCTGGAAGCAGTCTCAAGTTTAGCCGTATTGCTAGTCATTCGGTATTCAATGTTGATTGTGACCCACTATCCAGTAAAACCCTTACATGTCGTACTTCATTGCTTTCATCAATAATACGAAGTTGCACCGTAGACAATAGTGCTTGAGATTACCAATCTTCACAAATGTATGATGACGAAATATAAGTTTGTCAATTATTTGGATTGTTGATTGTCTGTAGATGTGGCAATATCTTTGGTTCGACACTTTTGGGATTTTGTTTGATGGAGATTGTTTACTTCAGTGTTATTGAATTGTTCGACAATGAACCCGTTGAATGAACAGAAACGGCAGCATGATTGTTAATATACTTCTCAAACAAATAAAGAAGCGTACTGTGTTTTTCTGAGCAGATTTAACATTCCCGAACAGACGCGCACTCGGCTAATAAATTGCCGGAATTTAAGCAATTTCCACAGAGTTTGTTGCTTAAAACAAGTGGTTTTCTTGCCGGCGGCTTTAACCCTTTGAACTTGTAAGATCTTTATAATAGATACCTTTACACATATAGAACGATTTGAATGGTATTTTCGTATTTATAGTCAGAACAATAGTACTGTAGAGTAGGTGATAGCTCCAAAAAAAGGTGACGCAACCTTTGAAAATTACTTGTTCGAAAGAAAATTCCACAGGTTACACAAAATGAAGCCATTATCTAACTATATATGATAAAATCAGAGTTTCCTATATATAAAGCGCGTTAGAACTACTCCTGCCATTCACTGGTAATCACATCAACTTTTTTCGATAACGATTTCACAATTTCACCATTCCTCACACTCAAACAAAGCACACAGAATCAAACAAGTAAAAATAAAATTCTCTAAAATGCAGTGGCTTGATTGGAAGAAGAGCAAAACTGTTACTAGACCGCAAAGTTCTGCTTGATATATTTGAAGTGACAACATCCACATGGACATACGTTAGAAGACTTAGTATAATTTATTTTAGATTTTAAGTTTTGCACACTTCTTGGTAGTTTTAGGTAAAGAAAGATTTCAGAATAACGCTATTGGTAGTTTAGAATAAAAATAAAAAGAGTCCAAAAAATGAAAAAATGTTACTCTTCAGTGTGTGTCACACTAGATGGTTCTCCAGCACATCCCAGAGTATATTTTAATAGATTCAGCTAAGAAATTCTCTGTCCGAAAGATGTTCTTCTTTTTTACATTCCCAATGTCTAAGTATTGCTAAATAGCCAACACCACTCAAAGTACTGACACAATTTTTATAACTTGTTAGGTCCAACTTCCAATTCATAACCAGTAAGAGACAAAGTAATACGCGACACAGACTACCTTAGTTTTACTATATTTTATATTAGGAGCTATTTGATTTTAGGTTAACTCACAATATTCTCAGTTCGGCAAACCCCCCTACTCTATGTGGATGTCGTTTCATTTTATAAAAATTTGATTCACTTTTCGCTCGGTTAACATTTTAATAGATCAAATTAAGTTTTATACATAGTGGCACGCAACATTTTTTTAATTATCTACGGTGTAGTAAGAAATAAAGATGATGCGTATATAAATTCATATGTTAGGTTCAACTGTAAATATTTATATCAATTAACCAAATTTTTCTTAATTTGTAGAGTAGTCGGAGTTATGCTTTGTTTTTAAATATAAAGTTTTGGCCATTCACAAATATGCTCACGTGTGTGAACGTAACGACATTAGAGAGAATATAAATAATTGTGAGTATTTTTAAGACACAAGCCATTAGTATAGTTTTGAACTCAAACAAACAACAAGTGTGGTGCGAACAAAAACATAACGAATAAGTTAAAATTATTTTCATATTAGAATGTTTGACATTACCTTTGGAAATGTGACCTCTACCCTTCTTACAACGTTTGCGTTATTGATCGCTGCACTATACTCATATTTTCGGTATGTGAATTTATATTGGGAGCGACGCGGAGTCGAGTACGTGAAACCGAAATTATTTTTTGGTAATGTTTACGATTTTATACGGAAACGTAAATGTCTTGTCGAAACATTGGCGGATGTGTATGATAAAATCGATGGGCCGTTCGGTGGAATGTTTTCATTTTTAATGCCGGTGCTAATTGTTAAAGATCCAGAGCTACTCAAACGAATATTTGTAAAAGATTTTGACCATTTTGCCGATCGGAAATTTTACGATAATTATGAACGTGAACCACTTTCGGGTCACTTGTTTGCGTTGCGTGGTGAGAAATGGCAATTTATGCGCAATAAAATTTCACCAACGTTCACCAGTGGCAAATTGAAAATAATGACTGGTCTTATTACGGAAAAAACCGAAAGTTTGACCAAACATATTGCAAACAAAGTGGATAGTGGTGATAATATATTTGAAGTGCGTGATTTAATGGCATGTTACACAACCGATGTTATAACGAGTGTGGCATTTGGTGTACAAACCGACAGCATTAATAATCCCAATGATATGTTCCGGGAAATCGGAAAGTTAATGAGTTCGCCAAGTAATGGAACATCATTGAAAATATTGATGGGTATATCGGCACCAAAACTGCTAGAATTTTTAAATTTGTATACAGTCGATCTTAAGGTTGATGAATTTCTACGACGGGTTACTGCCGAAACAGTGAAACTACGTGAAACGAAAAAAGAAACGAGACAAGATTTTATGCAACTTATAGTGCAATTGCGTAATGGGAATAAATTGTCAGATGATGGTACTTGGGAAGTTACCGATGGTATATTTTATATAATTTCGTTGATTACCTGACGTATCCTAACAATTTTCTATTTTCAGAAAAATCAAAAGTGTTAACCATAGATGAAATTGCCGCACTAGTATTTCTGTTTCTCCTTGGCGGATTCGATACTTCATCTACGGCCACATCATTCACGTTCTACGAATTAGCAAAAAATCTAGACGTTCAAAAACGTCTACAAAAAGAAGTCGATGAAGTGCTAGCAAAATATAATGGCCAACTGAACTATGATTGTTTAACTGATTTCAAGTATTTAGACCAAGTTTTCGATGAGGCTTTGCGTAAATATCCACCGCTTCCGTTTTTGGTGCGTATGGTCACCAAAGACTATAAGATACCAAATACTGACATTGTGTTGAAAAAAGGCGAAGATGTATGGACATCTTCATATTCATTGCAACGTGACCCAAAATATTTTAAAGATCCGTTAAAATTTGATCCCGATCGATTTTCGCCCGAACGCAAATCAGAAATTATTCCATATTCATATTTACCGTTTGGCGAGGGACCCCGCAATTGTATCGGTATGCGATTGGGGCTGATGCAAAGCAAATTAGGAATTGCAGCTGTGATGGCCGATTTCGATGTAGGATTTTCACCAAAGGGCGAACCATCAACGAAATTGAACCCCAAAGCAATTTTTGAATTCGAAGGTGGACTTCATTTAAAATTTACCAAGCGAACGTCTAAGTGAGACGAGTATATGTTTTGTTGTTAAATAAAGATAAGATATAATTATAATTCGGGCATTTTGATTAAACAAATAAAGTCGATAAACGTGCATTGTTTTTTCCCAATCTGAGAATTTATGCGATAACCGTATTATTTCACAGTAGCTGATATCAATTAGAGGTTCACACCTTATATTTGTCAAGTCACATAAACATTAAGACGATATATTGTGAAATTAGGCGGGAGGTTTAGGTTCTCGACGAACGGCAAATTTAAACAAGTGAGTCGAAGATGTTGAAAATATCAACATTGTCAATAAGCCCACAGTTGTGGCCGGAAAGTCTTGGTGATTCTAATTGTATTAAACAATTTAAGATAGTGCTTTTTGAGAGCTGCGTGGCTAAAGGGCAGCTTAGTATGTGAACTCCGGATACCAGGCGAACTTCGGTTTTAATATTGCCTTCCCACAGTTTACCGATCTCTGCTGTGGGTGACCTTCATTTCTTAGTTACTCGTGGGATTTTTATATGAATTCTAAAAATACAGTTTTAGAATTTTAATGCCTCTTTAAAAACATCAACTATGCCAGCTGCTGAGCTGGATCTTGTAAGAGATGATATGATAGTAGATGCCTCTGGAGCCACTTCCATGGTTCATCTGAATGCCCAAAAGGAAGAAGAGGAACAGTCCACTACTCCAACCACGAGCACTATTTGCGATGACCACAATAGTGTTAGCTCACAAACATCGAGCACCTCAACCATTGGGGTTGGTATTGGGAACATGTCCCTCAACACCAGTGAATTAGTGAAGATCAACTCCTTCGAAAAAAGGCGTTTTAAGAAAGGGCTCAAGGTAGACAAAATTAGGATGAGGCTCTTGCCGCTGCTAAGCCCGCAACTACCCTAGACAGTCGGTCTTGTGGTAATCGCGAGTGGGCTTTCGAGGTTGCTTTAGAATCCACTAAACCACCTGCCAAAAAAACTAAAAGTGGGCCTTCTCCGATTAAGGTCCCTTTCAGCCAAGTAGCAGGCAGGGTTAGGCTAGGTATCTTACCTCATAATTGCAATAGCAACCCTCTCAGTATGGAGCAAATGACAAACATACAAGAGTGTGTCATTAACCTTATTATTTAAATGCAAGATCCAACCCATAAGCCTCAATTTCTTGGTTTCTTCCGGAGAACAGGATGGCTTGGATGAGGAACAATTCGACAGGCTAAGTTCAAAATGTGGTCTAAGCACAACTTTCGTGGAAGAGGTAGATTTTCTTCGGCCAAACATAGTTAGGGGTTTTTTTCCACAAAGCGTTAGCTTGTCTAGCGGGAGAATTTTCTCTACCATGGCTGCGTAGAATAAAGGTCTCATGACGAATTCTTGGAAGATACTGCAAAGGACGCAACAGGTGCACTCGTTCATTTGATCATAGCCATAGGCAATTCTTGCATGGAAACATTGCGCCAATCCAAGGGGAACGTGGCGTACCGCTTCGGACACATCAGACTCGTTCTAAAGGGCGATTGCCCCTCCACCACCCAAACCAATAGAGTCAGCTCCAGCAAGGGAGGTTACAAGCCTCAGAAGGAGTTACAAACGGCGGGGCGAAGTTGAAAGCAGCAGCGCTGTAGAGCATCCTGTTCCTACTGCCTTTTCATCGGGAGAATGATCATTGCTTCTCTCCGTGACTCCTTCTTTGGCACTAGTGAAAACAAATAAGTCAACAGCACCAACCTCGAGAATCAAGCTCGAGGGGTTATTGGCAATCGTGGCTATAACCGGTAGTATCCCGCGAAGCAGTCTGCTGGTAAGCAGTCGACAGGAAAGCAGCCAGGAGCAAAAAAGTCCCTACCCTAATAAGTAAGTACCGCTGGTACTATTAGGGTACTACAAGCAAACGGATACTCGGATACCTTAAGCAACAGGTTTCTCAACAACATTTAACCCTTCGTCTCATCCAGGAACCTTGGGTTAGTGGAGGAAAAATCAGGAGCCTCCGCCTTAAGTCATGTAAGTTGATTTACGATAGTAGGGAAAAAGTTCCCCGAACAGCAATATTTGTGTTACCTAATATTAACATGCTTCCAATTCCAGAGTTTAGCACGAAGGATTTGGTTGCAGTAATCCTGGAAATACCGACTGGCAGGGGGTGCAGGAATGTGTGCCTGCATACTTACTGGTGACCGGGAAGTGTTCCACCTATAGCTGTACATGATTTGGTGGATTACTTCACCCTAAAAAACAAACAATTTATCATACGCTGCGATGCAAACGCGCATCATATCATTTAGGGTAGCAGCTCTACAAATAGTAAAGGTGAGTTCCTTTTAAATTATTTTATCAGAAGTCATACAGACATTTTAAATAAAGGGTCTAATATCACTTTCATTATCACGATTCGGAAAGAGGTGTTGGACCTCACTTTGTCGAGTCAGTTTATTTCCAACTCTGTCGCAAACTAGCATGTATCAAAAGAAGCTCCTTGGTCGAACCACATGCACATCAAGTTTGATGTGCACAACTTTGATGGTGGCAGAGCGCCGTATCTCTTGCACTACGAACTGGAAGACTTACAGGGACATTTTATTTGTCAAAGCGGATATACTGCCAACTTTTTGAGTTCACTTAGTAACCTAGAATCTGCTGCTTAATTTGCGCTTAATGGTGTGCTACTATCTTCTTACAGAAGCTGCAGTGTGGCGTATAACGTTGTGATAAATTGCAAAGTTCCAAAGTGAAACAAACAGCTGGCTTAACTGCGTAAGAAGGTTAAGAAATTAGCTCCACTTAAACAATTTTGCACTCCATAAGACCAGTAACCAAATACCCCTATGGATATTACCAATATACAATTATTTGTAAGGACATATTCAACCGTTATCTATGCGTCAGATTTGCTGGTGATAGAAATATTTTATCAGTGACAGAGGAAGTAAGCCGGACAAACTGATCATTAATATTTTGTAGTATAGAGGCCCTCCATTTCTAAAATAAAAATTCCTGGCCAAGCTTACGACAAGGCGGTATCAAGAACCGGTCAAATTAAAAATTAGAGACTCGCAGCTCATACAGTTCATCCTTACAGCAAAAACTTATGCAACATGCCTTTAACAAAATTAACCAGCTATATTCGAAAAATTATCAATCGAGAGTTGGAGAAGATACTAGCCGAACTATCAAGGGATCCGCATGTTACAGCATAATAGTAAATTGAAATCTCTTTCGCCATTTATTGATGATCGTGATATGCTACGCATTGAGGAATGAATCGGGCTAAGTATATGTGCTCATATGATACAAGATATCCACTCATTTTGAACAAACAACATCCATTTGCAGAAAGGGTAGTCAAACATCTACACAATGCTCACAAAAATAGCGTCACCTCGCTTGCTACTTTTGTGTGTCTCGTCATTAAGGCTATTCATGTTGAAGTGGTATACGATTGTCAAGCGAAACATTTCTAGCCTGCTTACAGAATTTCATAGCACGTATAGGCTTACCGAATCGAATTTATTCAGGTAAGAAGGCACTAAAAATCACTGAGGAAGATTTACGAGTATTTTTATCAGCCAACCACTTTGACTAATATTTTGTCCCTCCGACATCACCTAACTTTGCGGGTATGCGGATGACAGCTGGTGTCAAGTCTGTTAAAATACATCTTTTCCGCAGTATTAGAGAATCAGCAATTACGTTTGAAGAGTGCGAGACACTGGTATTCCAGATAGAATGTCTGTTATATTCTCGACCTATTGCTCTATGGGCCACAGATGATGCTAATTATAACACTTTAATATTAGGTTACTTTTTAGTTGGCTGTTGGCCGCTTATGTTGCCTTAAGTACCCAGTGCATCAATTTTATTGATGAATGTGCCTGATTGATTTAGGAGCTGCGGAAACTCCAGTGAAACACATGTAATTCGTCCGATATTTAGGCCACAAGTATGTCGTATGTACAGAAAGTTATGATCTTAACGATTTTGTTTCCGAGACCTTATGGCATTCATGCGAATTCAAATAAGCCAAATGAAGTAATGACTGTTATTTTATGAATGTCATTAGATGTAACTGTGATTAAATCCGGACTTTTAAATCCTATATAATCACTATTTAGTGTAACTCGGTGGAGCCGTTTAAGAAGAAAATTTCTGTATTGATTTACCATACCCACTTTCTATCAAGGAGTTCTTAGGCGAAGGTGTTTTCGCATGTATATGTGATGCATTAAACGAAATCTGAGAGGGTGGACCTATCAATTTCTTGTTCTTAAGATTGACTTCAGTATAAGCCGATTTACATTAGCAAATGAAAATATATGTAACCGAGCAATTGGCGCAGTGGTTAAAGCTGCGGTGTTTGGGACGGGAGGTACCAGGTTCGAATACCAACGGGGGACGTTTGCAAAAGGAATTTTTCATCACCTGATTACGATCGGTGATGCCGAATAACGCAACTTTAACCCCCTGTTGGAGTGCAGAATCCATATGCTGAACCATTGTACATGTCAGTACAGGCTGACTAGAGCAATGCAATGTGCAGATGGATTTAAAATTGAACCTGTATTCGTGGATCCTCAATTTGACTGGTGACGGCGTTAAAAATTAACCGCGAAAGAGTTTGGAGAGCTTCGGCCCCAAAAAAGATTGCAGGGCTAAAAAAAAAATTTAAAAAAATATATGTAAAAAATTTCGTCTGGGTCCAATATCTTCTTGCCAATTCGCTTCCGTATATGCCCGTATTGATGACTGTACCATTGGCGATTGGCAAAACTAAGTCCATCTCTAGTCTACAATTTAGTCTTTCAAACGTGCAAGCTAATAGATAATTGGTGCTCGTAATACTTGACGTAATATGTCCAGGACGCCTAATTAACACCTGGTAAGACTCTTAATGTTGGGGTTACCAATAAAATGACCAAGTTTGATGTCGTTGTGTTTTCATGTTGAACTATTCCGTTTTGGAGATAACATGGAAATAATAAGATACGGAGTCTTATGTTTATCTTAAGAAACTGCCAACGGTTTACGAGGTACACGTAATCGGGATGATTTGGCAACTCAGTGCCTCTAGCTTACTGATAAAAATATAAAAATCTAATGATCGATTTAAGCGTCTTAGAGAAGTTCGTGTAAACCATGTCAAGTTGCTGACATGCTCTATTCTACTTCGAAGAAAATTTCAAATAAGAAATTAAATTTATCCTTTCAGGAAAAAGTCCACGTAGAATAGGTGCGATCTGCACCATAACCTCGAAAAGCTTTGGTTCTGTCCACTACGATAGTGTACCTTTTTCTATAGTATTAAAAATTGGTCATATAAAGTAAACCGTCCAAGAACCTGGAAAAAATCTAGTACGAAAAATTCCTTGCAAATAAAGACCAGCCATACCATCGGCCCAATTCTTAATAAGAATTAGAGAAATCTCAACATATTCTGCATATACTTACTACTGTGAAGCTGTAATAAATCATTGAACATTTCATCCTCCGTGAAAATGAGTAATTGGCAACACCGCAACATACATACATATAAACATCAACAATCGTCGTATGCACACGTATAAACAGAAATAAGTCCACTTAGAGTTATTGGGAGTGCCAATATTAGGGCGCCCCCTTCGAGCCGGATAGTGAAATTGTACTCGCGATCTTGTTGATTTGTTCATTTTAGGCACGACGTTGTTCCCTAATTTTTAATCGTATTGATGTGTTCGTTTACAGAGATCATCGTTGTTTAGGTGTGTAAAGATACAAGTATTGTTAAGTGAGATAATCAAGAGAAAAGGCTTAGCCAAAGGGAACATAACAAATTTGGTAGCGTGTGCTGATAGCATAAGCGAGAGCATCTCTCGGCTGGAACTACTGGAGAAAGCACTCAATGACTGCGTGTAAAGTAATTGCAGCTGAAGAAGTCAATCGAGCTATAGATGACCTATCCGATTAGGAAACCCAACAAGCCTGGGCTCATAAGACAGTCAATAAAAAGTTTCCATCGTTTGAAGAACTTTTAAAGTTTATTAGTCAACCAAGTCACACCAGACATCTGAAGATAAAGCACAGTTGCCATTAGGTAAATCATATAAAGTTGCTTTTCAGCGATACTTATCGATGGTGATGACATTTAATCGAAACCCAGAATTTAAGGAGTTATATGGCAAATTAAAGGATAAATGGTTCCTGAAAACATACTAAACAAAATCGATGGTGCAATTAATTTTCTTGTCCATCATGTCATTGTAAAAGAAAGCAGCTTTACTATCAAATTAAGAGTAATGTTTATGAAAACTAATGGTCGGGCCAACAATATACAAGATACGCTATGGATTATTTTATTGCGCTTTTATCATTTCTAGGTAACTCTAACAGCCAGCATTGTAAAGATGTATAACAGCCAATTCTAGCCGATCGAATTCAGACATCTCTTCAAACGATTTTGTGGTGCTGGTCAGTTACTGAGGGAGTGAAGCAATATGATCTTTTAACCGTGACTTATGGAACATTTGCCTCATCTAAGCGCAACATATTGTCAATTTCTGCAAGAATTTTTAATCCTTTAGAATGGTTAAACCCATTTATTACCAATATGAAATTGTTTATGCAGAAATTATGGAATCGAAAGGTGACTTGGGACGAACCATTACAGCAGAAGCTGCATGATTCCTGGAGAAAAATTCACGAACAATTCGAAGTATTAAATTCTATGACTTAAATCAAGAGATATGTTGGTCAGATTTCAGATGACATTCAATTGAACCGATTTAGCGATGCTAGCGAATCTGCATTCACTGCTTTAATACATGTAAGAACCAGAATCTGTGACGAATATGTGACTAAGTTAAAAACGGCAAAATTTAATCTCTGCCACATGGACGGGGTTACACCATGTAGCTCGTTTTCATCAGTTGAAATCGACTAGCAAAGAAGGATAGCAGAGCCAAAATGATAAAATGATTTATTCATATGCTTTTCCACTAAAACTAAGGCATTTTTCGCCGCTTTAGATCAATTTACTGCAAGAAAGAAAGCTCCAACTGGCATATATTCGGACCATGGCACTAACTTTATAGGCGCAAAACAAAAAGTGGTGAATTAACGGAACTAGGTGAATTAAAGCCGCAAACAGCAAGTATTATTTCAAATAGTCACGTTACTGGAAATAGCCTGCAATTTCATCAGGCCATACTGCCTACAGATATAGTTAAGCTACTTGACAAAAAATGGCAGACTTGTTAAAAACAAGTTTTTACATTACTCCGGCTCGGTGAACTAATTATAGACAAATTCAAATCAAAGCTGCCCAAAATAAGTCAAGAAGTAATTGATCAATGGCACGAGTTACAGAGTAAAGCCATTGCAGATCGACCGTCAGATGAAATTTGAGAATAAAACGAAACTTCAGAATTGATGCCGAAACACAACTTCATGGGTTTTCAGTTGATAGCAAGGTAGCATACTTAGTTTGGTTTTGATTTGCGTAATTCTTACAGTTCCACGATTGAAGTGCAATAAGTTGGTGCAAAACCAAAGGCAGCACTGATCAAAACTTTATCCATTCCATGGCTTGAATTGTGTGGTGCAGAACTTTCCAAGGTCGTAAGAAGAATATCACAAATTTTGGATTTAAATAACAACCAAATGTTTATCTGGATAGAATCAGACATAGTGCTGCATTGATTGTCCCAGCATCCATCTAAAACTTTCCTGCTTAATCGTTGTACTAACGTTTGGTCCCGAATTCTTATTGGCAAAACGTAAGAGGCATACCACCAAATTAGCTATTAGTACATAAATTATGGTGGAGTGGTCCGAAATGGCCAAGATACTGATTTAAAGTTAAACCACGACAACAACGAATGAGAGCATTACCTGAGTCAAGTGTTATATACGTGCTGGTGCATTTCATTATATGGCAGTAGACTATGCCTCTTTCTAGGAGTTAATGATAAGTGACTAATTCCTAGAAATAGAGAGGTGCTAAACCTCTGTGGTCTGTGGGAATCAGCTGTCAAGATGATGAAATGGTAATTATACAAATCTATCGGCTATATGAAACTCTGTTACAAAGATTTAAACACGTTGCTGCACCAAATTGAAGCAGTGCTCAATGAACGGTCTTTCACTCCGATTATTGAACCTCCAGATGAAGCACTTCTAACACGAGGAGAAATTTTAAATAAACCAAGCCTAATTAACGTTATTTCAGAAAACATCTCACCACAACTTTGGCATATTGTCAAGGTCATTGAGCTCCACCCAGAGTCACCATTACATTGTTTTTGGTATCCACTCATACTTAATATGAAACAAGTTCCACACATTTATTCTCGTATCAAGTTAAATTCTTCTCTAGATCATTGTTAGCCATGCAAGGTTACGTCATCGTTTAATTATATGCTGTAATAGTTCCATTCACTACACAATTTGCTCGGCTAGAAGATAAATTAATTGATCCGTGACACATTTGACACAGTGGAAGGTAAAATATTACATTTTTCTATGAAAACTTTAAAATTATTTACGGTGTGATAAATATTCATATGTAAGGTTCAACTGTAAATATTTACGTCAATTAAAAAAATTGAAGAGTATAGAACACAAGTCACGGTACGCATTCAAACACAAATATAATCTGAACAAATTGTTGATCATATGCAATATCGAAAAATGTGTGAACAGAAAATAATCTCCAAATTATAGACAACGACCAACACAACTGACCAAATCAATCGTAAGAAACGAAATTGATAACGAAAACCGACTTTGAAAAGCATATAAATAAATGCCAGTGTTTCAAGACACAAACCAATAGTCTAGTTTTAAACTTAACTGAACAAGAAGTGTCGTGCTTACAAAAAAACAAGTGAAAAGTGTTTTTAAATTAAAATGTTTGACATTATCTTTGGAAATGTGACCTCTACCCTTCTTACAACGGTTGCGTTATTGGTCGCTGCACTATATTCATATTTTCGGTATGTGAATTTATATTGGGAGCGACGTGGAGTCGAGTACGTGAAGCCGAAATTATTTTTTGGTAACGTTTACGATTTCATACGTAAACGTAAAAGTTTTATCGAAACGTTGGCGGATGTGTATGACAAAATCGATGGACCGTTTGGTGGAATGTTTTCATTTTTAATGCCGGTGCTAATTGTTAAAGATCCAGAGCTGCTGAAAGGAATATTTGTAAAAGATTTTGATCATTTTGTCGATCGGAAATTTTACGATAATTTTGAACGTGAACCACTGTCCGGTCATTTACTAGCGTTGCGCGGTGAGAAATGGCGATTTATGCGCAATAAACTTTCACCAACGTTCACCAGTGGTAAATTAAAAGTAATGACCGGTCTTATTACGGAAAAAACTGAAAGTTTGACCAAACACATTGCAAACAAAGTGGATAGTGGTGAAAATATATTTGAAGTGCGTGATTTAATGGCATGTTACACAACCGATATTATAACGAGTGTGGCATTTGGTGTACAAACCGACAGCATTAATAATCCCAATGATATGTTCCGGGAAATCGGACGATTAATGATTTCGACAGACAGTGGAGCAACAATGAAAATATTGATGGGTATATCGGCACCAAAACTGTTAGAATTTTTAAATTTGTATACAGTCGATCTTAAGGTTGATGAATTTCTACGACGGGTTACTGCCGAAACAGTGAAACTACGTGAAACGAAAAAAGAAACGAGACAAGATTTTATGCAACTTATAGTGCAATTGCGTAATGGGAATAAATTGTCAGATGATGGTACTTGGGAGGTTACCGATGGTATATTTTATATAATTTCGTTGATTACCTGACGTTTCCTAACAATTTTCTATTTACAGAAAAATCAAAAGTGTTAACCATAGATGAAATTGCCGCACAAGTATTTGTGTTTTTCCTCGGTGGATTCGAAACTTCATCTACGGCCACATCATTCACATTCTATGAACTAGCGAAAAATCCGGAGGTTCAAAAACGTCTTCAAAAAGAAGTCGATGAAGTGTTGGCAAAACATGGTGGACAATTAAACTATGACTGTTTAACTGATTTCAAGTATTTAGACCAAGTTTTCGATGAGGCTTTGCGTAAATATCCACCTGTACCACTTTTACAGCGTTTGGTCACCAAAGACTATAAAATACCAAATTCTAATATTGTGTTAAAAAAAGGTGAAGATTTATGGACACCTACATTTGCTTTGCATCGTGATCCAAAATACTTTAAGGACCCTTTGAAATTTGATCCTGATCGATTTTCGCCCGAACGCAAATCAGAAATTGTTCCATATTCATATTTACCGTTTGGCGAGGGACCCCGCAATTGTATCGGTATGCGATTGGGGCTGATGCAAGGTAAATTAGGAATTGCAGCTGTGATGGCGCAGTTCGATATTGGGTTTTCACCAAAAGGCGAGCCATCGACGAAATTAGACCCTAGGGCACTCTTTGAAATCGAAGGTGGACTTCATTTAAAGTTTACCAAGCGATCGTCAAAGTGATATGGTTTTTTTTTGGTGTTGTTGTAAATAAAGATAAGATAAAATGAACATGATGGAATTTTAGTGTAGATAGTGGGAAGGCCGCACGCGATTCCTAATAATTTTTAATAATCATTCTAAATAAAACATAACCCGAAAATGATACCCAGTCAATAAATACACATGGAATCTATACAAATATATAGAATTTATGATAAGCTTATTATTTCACAGTGACTGATAACAGTTACAAATTCACACAGAAATTTTGTCAAGTCATTTAAACAAATCGCTAAAATAATTTGATAGTAAGGCATTGATATTTTTAGCGATTAACTGAAGAGGTACGAGTATAGTCGCTAGCTCAATAATCAAGGTCAACAAATTAGTTTTCAGTTAGGAATAGCATGATTTACTTTGGAAGAACAAGGTTACGTCACGATAGTGACAATTTTACATCATCCAGTTAAATGACATCAACTATTACATATATATTACTGCTGGCCTCTGCGGCGCTCTAAAAAAATTTAAACTTTTCATTTGACAATTTGAAATGACAGCTTCCAAAATAACATATAAAATAGAAGAATCCAAACCGTAAATTGTATGGTGCTAAAGGCTGAAACTATCGAATTCTGTTCACCTCTCTTCGTTACAAGGCCTTGTTCCAAAAAGTTTAGCGTTATCAAACTTCTCGATACGCAGTTTATCCAACGATCTCACTCAACTTAATGCAACATAAGCTTACCCACAGCACAGCATTGCATTTTATGCACTGGGCATAAAATTATTCGCAACGCAGTTTTCGTTCAATTGTTCCGTAGCACTGGAAACTCAAAAGATTTGACGAGATTTTGTTTGACGGTAATGTTCTACCGGAATGTTCCGATAAATATTTTCAACTCCTTTTGCAAACCTCGAGTTTTATTTATATCTGCTGTCCATGTTAATATATGTAGCCTTGCGTGTTACATTTACAAGTACATCTTGAGCCCGGATTTTGAAAATGCGCTATCGTTGAGTTCGATAATAGTCAAGCACCGTTGTATTGTACATATCAAATGGGCACGAGCTTGATATATGCAAATTTCTACATTAAGAGGAAATCCAGCAGAAGCTCAAAATGTGATGCTCTCGTTTCATCAGCTTTTAAGGCCATAAAATAGGTCAGAAAATGTGGTGTCTCACTGCTGCCACATGTTTTCAGTTATCTCAACAAGACTGAACAGTTTCCATAATTGGTTGCTGGATAGAAATGTGACGAATGCTTGTAACTGAGAAATCTGGTGGAACTGGTCGCATATGCTTTAAATCTCCAAATACGAAAATGTTGATGCCACAAAATGTTTAATTTTCTTTCGTCTTCAACCGCCACCATCGAGCGCCCGTCATATGCACCTTAAGATCTGTAAACTTGAATTAAGAGTGCAGTGTTGAGCTATAAGACTTGAATCGCATAGAACAAGCAAGTTACATTTTTGGTATGTTGTAGCCTTGTTCTTATTAACGAAGGCACTTCACTTATCGTCCAAAAATATTCGAGCATATTTTGTCTGATTTTCTTCAAATCTAAGGATTGAACACAGCTTCCAGTTTTTCAAGTGTCAGTAATACGCAGTTTTTCGTTCTTGATCGAAGCAGAAAATTGCAAAGTCGAAAGACGAACTCAGATGCTGAAACTTGTCGTTCTTTTAAAATTCCCCTGTGTGATTTAAATAGGTTGCTTTCGATGCTTGTTTCATGGTGTCTAATTTTTTGAATGGCCATGCGACGAGAAATAGCTGAGTCGGTGGAATCCATTCTTTTTGGCGTTTCGAATGATGGATCAATTTCTATCCGACCAACAAGCAGCTTATGCGGGCTACCTCTGTTCTGGAACTCAATTTAAGAATAGTAATGAATAATTATAATTTCATAAAGGCATCAACTCGTCAAGAAAAGTGGCGATTAAGCACATCAAGATAAAGCTCAATTAGGTGTTGTGCTTCACCAACAATAATTTGGCTAAGATCTTGATCAGGTCTTTCATCTGCAATTAGCAATACTTTTTGCATTTCAAGTTAATTAATGTCATTGTTGTAGCTTAAGGTTCGCCAGTATGCTTCAGATTCTTTCAATTTTCCCAAGTGCAGATGAAAATCATTGACAACAACTTCGTGTCCTCGTATTTTTTCCATGTGCATTGATTGTAAACTGTACCCGATAGTACTCGAACATTGCTAGCGAATAAAACAGGTAATCTGTTTTGGTAACGAGCATCTTTATCAAAGATTCGCTGCTGAAATTAGTCTAATGACGTAATCTTTACTTCTCGATCTTCATTCAAACCGTTGACACTCTATGTAAAGAGTTGGGCCATGCAAATTACTTTACATTTTCCACGTGATTAATACTAACAATGTTATCCTTGATTTTCGGAACAATCAAATCGCAAAAGTGTTGACATCAAGCTCTGGCTCTAGCTTATATGAATTAGTAACTTCATCTAATTCCACTGTCGGATTTGACCTTAAATAATTGTACTGTCACAGTAGATAGTGGACTATAGCCCAAAAATGAATAGGTGCTTAAATTTATTCACACCACGTGCTTATAGCGAAGCGTACAGTTGAGCCTCTTTACTCGATTTTCTGGCAGTTTATCCTTAAGTTGACCCACAATTGTTGTACGCTGTCTTATGTATTTGACGCATCTTTGTAACGTATGATTTAGAAATTCTGTCATCCAAAACCTTAACATATTAGTTCATGGATGCTGTTTATTTTGATGCAGGTCGTGATATTGTAACACTGATTTTTGGAGCCCATCAACACCCTTAATTCTTTCCGCCTATCTGCCAGGATCTTTTTCATTTAGAAGCATCTCGAGGGGTAAGGTTTACTCATCTTATCTATATAGAATATGACGTTCGCTTGCGTCTTCAAATTTGAGCCTGCAACCTTGAGTCGCGACTGCCAGACCGCGGGATCCATATTCTGTTTAAACGGAACATGCCTTTATTGATCTCGCTTATTAGTAGTGATTTATATTCATTTGTTTTGGTGGGCTGGATAGTCGATCCAAAACCACTCTGGAGTTGGTCCACATAATAATAGAGAACATTGTGAGTGTTAAAATCGTCTTTACTTCATTGGCCAGCCTATTAAGAAGCACTGCAGTCATTAATTTAAGTCTCGGTATGGATGCAACTCGGGACTTTTTCTGTGGAGTTTGACTGTTGAGTAAGGTAGTTTCGCTCATCCCAAACGATTTTATTCAACCACAAGAACTGGAACAGTATTTTAATTTTGATTGTGATGGACGATAAGAGTCCCGAGGGATTGAAAATTTTACTGGCTTCCGACAGAAAGCTTGTTTCTAAAGAAACCCTGATGAAGTTATTCTCAGAATGATCGGACAGAACCTTCACCCTGGTATAATGTCATTATTATTCAGTGTCCTTTTCATTTTTGAGCTATTTGACGACATCTTTGTCAGTTTGAAACCTTCACACTTCAGAGTGCCATATGTTACCGTATTTAATGCATTTGCCATTATTTGTCCCTACAAGATTAGTTGATGTCTCACATATCACTACAAACGGTCTACTCAAACCTGACGATACTTCTTCTCAATGTTGACTTCGAATCGCCTCTCTATAGTTAATAACCACGATACAGATTGTTGGTCAATAAATGCTAGAGCGCCACCTCTGCTTTTGTGGTAGAACAGGCTTTCTCTCTTTTGGATATTTTGGTAAAATGAGGTAGTTCAATTTCCCAAAGTGGCATTAATATCCATATTGGCTACTAATGACTGAGTAATACCACCTTAATCCGTTTGATATTTTCCTCCGATAATCGAACCTAGTTTTGCTTCTAATAGATCGAAGACAAGGTCCGCCCCAAATAACATGACGATATTTTTGGGTTAGCAGAAATTGAGAGATCAGCCATATCAATATTCTCTATATATTTCGAATGGAATTAGTTTCCATAGATTTTTAATAAACTCCTCTAAGCTTGTTGAAACGATTCTAGTTTGTTGGCATGGTTTGCGAGGAAACTACATGTCTCAGAATTATTTTAGGCAAGAATGCGTCTGGCGATGCATTTAATTTTGCTTCACAAGCTTTCCAATTCTTCTGGCATCCAACCAACAAAAGCATATGCTACCTCGAGTTTTGGAACTAAATTCAAGATCTGTAATCAATATCTTTAACAGCAAGAAGTCTGTCATTATTTTGGATCACCGTTCATAAAGTCATCGAGAAAAGTAGCAGCTAAGCACAACAGGATAAAGCTCGCGGCTAAGATGCTAATCTGGTCTTCTAAGAGTTGAGAAGATCTATAAGCATACTGGCAGAAACCCCATTACTTGTGCTACAATGACATAATTTGGCTTGACATGCAAAAAGTATTGCTCATTACAAAATGAGCAATATTTTTTGCATGTCAAGCCAAATTATGTCATTGCAGCACAGGTAATGGGGTTTTTGCTAGTATGCTTATAGATCTTCTGCAGATGAAGATCGTCGACAATATTTTCATGTCCTCGTATTTTTTGACGTGCATTGATGGTAGGCTGTATTCGATAGTACTCGAACATTGATAGCACATAAAACAGGTAGTCTGTAGCGTTTCTAAAATAAGAAGACAGTGGATGTTACTTTCCCATTGAATAAGGCTAAGGATGACAGCTATGATCCGATTTGCAATAACTATTTCAAAGCATTGATGTCCAGAGAACTCAAACTGGCAGGTATTTTCATTTTCCAATACATGACAGGTGACATATTCTCATGTAGGCACTGTGTAATGGATCAGCATTGTTTTGCTATTCAGCTGCATTTGCTTGTTGATGTAATTGATCTGCTGGGATAACTCGGATAACATCCTGCGTATTTAGTCGTACATCCACAACTTAACTGAATGGACTATCATCTATGAGCCAATTAAGTGCTATATATAAACACAAGAGATGAAATGGTGTAATCTCTTGAGATATTGACATTCTCGAGAGTCTCATTAACTAGAACAATCCCAACATCATTGCTCGATCGAAGAAGAATTTGAGGTAGCTTTTTGCTGACCACCTCGAAAATGAAGAAATAAAGTGTCATGGCATAAACCGTATTGGTCAAATTAGCATTAGAGATCCAACGCTGCAGAAGTCAGCGCTTTGATTCATGCAGATCTTTGATTTAATCAGGACGTTCACCTTGGTTCAACTTATTCCAGTACGCTTTTGATGAAGCTAGAGTTTTTTTACTCTTTATGTGCATATGACGGTACGCAAAAGATTTTTATTCGCCAGCTCAACAGGCAATATAGCTTATTAGGATATCTTTAGGATATCATTGTTTTTGGCAGATTTCACAAGACTTATTGCAGAAACTGTTGATAGTCTTATGAAAATCTGCCGCCTCTGAAAACACTAGGCATGGCATACGCTTGCCGAAGACATTGAAGTCTTGCTTCGTGTTCTGGCTGAGTTTCGTTTGCTATTGTATGATGTTTGTACTGTTTGTCTTTTGCGCGATGATCCTGCGCAGTTGGTGCTTTCTGGTGCATCATTTTGTCGCTTTTGACGTTTAAAAAGTCTTTGGGGTACCTACTAATTTTACAATGGGCATTTAATAAGGGAAATCGATGGAATAACAACAAGGCCTCAAAAACCCTTAATTAGCACACCTTCTGGATTGTTTGAGTTTCCTTAAATGGCACATGGACTGTGGCACGCGGCAAATTCGCACAGTATGTAAAATCTTTCCTTGGATTCCATATAAATGCCAACGGAATGCCACCTTACAAGCCATAGAGTGGAGGCAATCATCAATTTTCCTACGACAGATAGCCTGCTTTGATTTTTGGAGTTAATTACTACCATATATTTATACCAAAGCCTGCACACGATCAAGCAATATTAAAATCCCAGTTTTTGGAACCGACAAAGAAATTGTATGGGATATTTCAATTGGAACACACGTCTCTTTATTCTTAAGCCGTTTGTCGACAGATTTACACGCTGCCAGAAGTGTAAGATAACGAAGCAAAACTAGAACATTCAAACGGATCAACAAACGATTTCAGGTTGTCAGTCGGATCTTTACCTCCATCTGAGGGTAATTTGTACTGTTTGGCAATGATTGATCTCTATACTCCTTGGCCAGAGAGCACTCCAATTCAGAATATTAAATCATAGCTGATGAGTTGAACAAAACATGAATCAGCCGATTTAGTGAACCATCTAACATCGTGACCGATAGAGGTGGAAAATTCGAGGAAACACTTTATGACGAGCTTTTAAAATCTCTTGGATTTCATCGCAAAGGGATCACAGCTTGCAACCCAGCTTGCATCGGTAGAATAAGGCGTTGGCACCGCAGTCTCAAAGGCCGGTAAACAAAGAACAAAGCCTTTGCCACTAATACTACTTGGTCTGAGAACTTCATTTAGGGGTAACTTTCAAAGCTTATTGGCTGAGTTCGTTTCAGCCCAAAATTCACTGCAACCTCCTTACGAGGAACCATTTCTGGTAATCCGCAATGACAAATATTTAACTTTACTAATCAAAGGTATCGCATCAACTGTCTCAATTAATCGACTTAAACTCTGCGTTCATGAAGCAACTCAGGCCGACCAAACCGAATGTTTTGATGGAGGTAACTAATTTATTTCCTACTAACGCAATTAAAACAGACAATTAAAACAGTAACGATTTGCCCCATCATAACCGAACAACTCAATTCAAGAAGCGATCAGACAATCAACAAACCATTTCGTTTTCGTTTTGTAGAGGATGCAATTTGGACAGTGCCTGTGGTCGTGGGTGGGCTACGCGGATGTAATTACGAATTAAGTGATTTAAACGTCCTCATAAGGTACCATCCAGTTATCGTAACTTCTTCAAAGGAGTCACCTTACTTCCAGCTTTATTACCTATGTGGTAACATCGATGCAGTACTTGACAGGTACAATAAGCATTTCACTGATTTATTCACTACTCGATATATGACGTATAAGAAAGTTGTAAAATACAGACTGTGCGGAGATGTGCATAGGGGACTCATCCTACACGGAACTTACTATAGCCATGCCGAAACTCAATAGAAATCTTTCTCCTAGCGACAATTGCATTTTAGTTTGAAGCTCTGGATATTCAGAGGGGGGTACTTTGTGGAAATATCTTTTCGATTGATTAGTACGGCAATGCAAAGTTGTGCACGTTAGTACGGAGTGACCACAATGTGCTTAAATAGCATCCTCGGAATCGAAACCGATGGAGTTAGATTTTTATTTCGGTATAGGACAGAAGTGGCCTGTAAAATCCGTTTTATCAGTATTGTTATGATCTAAAACTTCTTGCCATAATTTTAGCAACATACATTTCATAGTAACGGAGTTGGAACGATACTTAAGTCATCCGCGTTAAAATGGAAGTTTACAAAAATTGACAGTAAATAATAAATCTTTAATCCAGAGGTTGTCTCCATCGACAGGGTTAGCATTTTTACAGCTAAAAACACGTAGTGCTTGAATATTCTCGTAACGTAGAGTTTAAATTACGTCACCAAACATCAAAATCCAAAGGATCAATTAGGACATCAAAAAAGGACCTTTTCTGGGTATTTATTTGTGTCCTGTCCATAAGCTAAACGTGTAACTTTTTAGTAACTGTCAATTTCAGTCCATCAATTTTTTACTTAATTTTTCCAATTTTTTACTTTATTTTATCACAATAACTGATAAGAACTACAACGTCGATAGTACGCTAGATTAAAATCACAACAACAAAAATTAAATCTAAAAAATATCGTTATTAAATCATTTATTGCGTTTGGTAAATTTTAAATGAAGACCCCCTTCGATTTCAAAAAGTGCACTTGACAACAATTTCGTCGATGGTTCGCCTTTTGGTGAAAATCCAATATCGAAATCGGCCACCACAGCCGCAATTACTAATTTACCTTGTAAACGTCCTAAACGCATACCGATACAATTTCTCGGTCCCTCACCAAACGGTAAATAAGAGTAGGGCGTACTTTCCGATTTTCGTTCGGGCGAAAATCGATCGGGATCAAATTTCATCGGGTCTTTAAAATATTTTGGATCACGTTGCATTGCAAATGTTGATATCCATAGTTCTTCTCCTTTTTGCAGCACAACATTGGTTTCGGGAAGCTTATAATCTTTGGTGACGGTTCGCTGTAAAATTGGTACAGGTGGATATTTACGTAACGCCTCATTGAAAACTTGGTCTAAATATTCGAAATCACCTATACATTCGAAATTTAACTGGCCATCATTTTTCACTAGCATTTTATCAACTTCGCTTTGTAAACGTTTTTGAATGTGTGGATTTTTCGCCAACTCGTATAAGGTGAATGATGTGACCACCGATGTTGTATCAAATCCACCGAGGAAAAACACAAATACTTGTGCGGCGATTTCGTTTATTGACAATAATTTTGATTTTTCTGGAAATATAATTTTATTTTATGAAGCTACAGTGGTCGTGAAAAAAAATTCAAAAGTACAAACCATCCGTAACCCTCCAATTATCGTCATCTGACAATTTATTTCCATTACGTAACTGTACCATAAGTTGCATAAAATCTTGTCGCGTTTCTTTTTTCGATTCACGTAATTCTACTGTTTCGGTCGTTACACGTCGTAGAAATTCGTCAACTTTTAGGTCAATAATCCGAAGATCTAAGAATTCAATCAATTTCGGTGCCGATATTCCCAGCATCACTTTAAGAGTACTTCCATTACTTGGGGAACTTATAAGGCGGCCAATTTCACGAAACATTTCATTTGGATTATTAATGCTATCGGTTTCGACACCAAATGCCACACTCGTTATAACATCAGTTGTGTATCGTGCCATCAAGTCACGCACTTCGAATATATTATCACTACTATCCACTTTGTTTGCAATATGCTTTACTAACATTTGCGTTTTTGCCAAAACAAGGCCACTCATAATTTTTAATTTACCACTGGTGAACGCTGGTGAAATTTTATTTCTCATAAATCGCCATTTATTACCACGCATTGCGAGTAAATTTCCCGTTAACGGTTCACGTTTACAATTATCGTAAAATTTCCGATCGGTAAAATGATCAAAATCTTTTACGAATATTAATTTTAGCAAGGCTGGATCTTTTACCATCAGCACTGGCATCGTTAACGAAAACATTCCACCAAACGGGCCATTTATTTTGTGGTACACATCCGCCAATGTTTCATTTAAACTCGCCCGTTGCCGAATAAATTCGTAGAGGTTGCCAAAAAATAGTTTTGGCTGAACAAAATCGATACCTCGTCGTGCCCAATATAAATTGACATGTCGCAGATAGGAGTAGATACCGGCTAAAATTATAGTGACCGATGTTATCAAAGTGGAGGTTAAACTTCCAAATAATGCATCAAACATTTTGATTTATGCGCATGAACGTCTTGTGTGTGTTGTTGACTTAATTAATTTCAAAGCGAGACTAAAATGTAAGACAATAACAAGTATTTTAACCGTTATCATCTTTTGTCTAAGTGTTGGTGTCTTAATTGGTCGTCATACATTTTCAAAACATTTTTATTCATCGATAACTTACAGTTGAGCCAATGAAATATGTAGATTTTTATTTCAACTCCCTGTCATGGAATAGCTAATTTGTGGCACTGGGAGACATTTAGGAGAGCCAAAGCCTTTGATGCTCTCAAATAAGTGGACAAATCAAATTACGTTTGGTTGCTAGGAAGTTGAATGAGGTTACTTAAAAGGATGTGTATTCCGAGCTTAGAAGCTTTCTTTCAGATCCCATAAGACCGCGACAGCAGACCAAAACCACCTTCACAGTGCCAGGGCGTTTCTTATACCACTTCACTCTGCAATGCACCCCAAACCTTGTGCAGGTTGATGTACAGGGTAATTCCTCACCACATGACCATGTTTTCGTCAACCTTGATAATTTGCCCATAACGACATCTACATTTGATGACCACCTTTCTTTGCTAACCGAGGTTACAAATCAAATAAATGATGCAGGTCTAACCATAAATTTGGAAAATCCATTTCTTACTGAAAAAAATTGATTATCTCGGATATATAGTAGGTGAGGATTCTTTGCGTCCTAATACTGTTCCCACAACAGTGAAGAAATTCGGTGATTCTAATAAGAGTTGGACTGCCTCGTCGCAAGTTTTAGCAATAAAAAATTCAGAAATTTGCAGAAAGGCTTCTTTTCCTTGATTCCGTTGATTTCTCTAGCCCCAAGTACAAAAACCTCGTCTCAGATATAACCACTTTAGGGATATAAGGCTATAAACTACACCAACCGCCAATCACTTGCATAGCTGTCCTTGACATCGTCCATTTCAACAAATCTATACATATATTTCTTGGAACCATATTTCCGTTCTCATGCTGGTAATACTTGCATAATAATTGTAGTAGACCACTTCTCTAAATTTGTTATTACTTGTGCCATTCGTCAGGCTACAGTTCAGGAAGTCGTTAAACTTCTGGATCAAAATGTATTTTTGATTTTCAAAGTACCAGAAAATATAGTAACAGATAATAGTAAACTGCGTCATTTTAACAAAAGGCAAAAGCTCACCTTGAACCGACAGAAGTAATTTGAAAAAAGGAACTATTTGATTTCGGCTGCATAGTGTAATTTCGGCTCCATATTAGGGGTGGATTGATCTTAGATCTTGCTATATAAATGTGTACAAAGACTTGACTGGTCCTAATGAGACCTCAATTTCAGTTCGTGATCCACATGTGTAAAAGCAGGTTAAGTGGCAGGGCAACTTATTAACTATCCAACCACACACAAAGGCCTCGGTTTTCTCCATCGAGTTCATGACAGTAATGACCTCGGAGACTACAGATGGATCATGCTATAAAAATGGAAACAAGGAAATTATCAAGTCAAGCGGGTAGTTACTCACGTAACGTCTTGATGCTGCAAGTGCTCAGATGGTCATGGAGATGGTCACAATGTAGGATAATTTAGCGTCTATCTCCTTATACATCGACGCAAAATTTGCACCAAATACAAATCAGATGATGTCAAAGATTTTTTTCTTTGTTGAGGTAGAGGACATTATCAACAATATCCCGCACCACGACATCAAAATCACCGTAGGCGATTTCATTACTCAATTTTGGTAGGAGTGCAGAAACTGTCATCAACCTTCAATAGACAAGCAAAAAAGACCGTATGCCTAAAAGTCGATTCAATAAAACCTCCTGGTAACTATAGCAGAAGGATGTTATGGAATACCTAGAAAGGCAAGCTCACCGTGAAGACAATTTAATATACAGGAGCTCTGTAGTAGATATTATAGTCAACCCTTACAACCATAATAATATACCATAAACGATCTTTGGAAGATAACCACCAAAAATTCGACAAGAAAAATGGCTAAACCGAAATAACCGTAACATCCGCATGGAATACCTAAACGCAAGAAAAGGAACGGAAACTAAAGTAATTGTTTTGAGCAGCCGGAATCTTCCTAAATATTTAAAGATTTAAATGGTGAAATGAAAAACACATGAAACTGATATTCTCTCGGTGTGGCAGTCATACTTTCAAAACCTCTGAATAATATAGGAAATGAGATAATTTCGATCAGGATCAATCAGGTTCTGAAAAATGTTGTTCCACATGCCAAAGTAGAAGAGATAGAAGCAGCTATCGATATGTTAAAGAATAGTAAAGCCCCGTTCTAATTCGTTACGGATCAAAAAATACTGCCTTAAAAAGCATATAATAGCATCAAAATGATATCGTTCTAATCTCATATTGCTGAAATGAAATGCCAGATGTCTTGGTTTTAAAAGTGACACACACAAAACCCATTTTTTTACGACATCCAGTGCAAATTTCGTAATTAATGACGATGACTGCAGCTGCTTGGAAGACTTTAAATACCTCGGGTCAGTTATAAAATCAAAACAAAGGCAGATATTAAAGCTCGAATTGCTGCCGATTAGGAAGTTGTCTGCGACAGAACTTATACAATCAAAACATCTATTGCTGTCATTCAAATTGGCGCTTTATAAAGCACTAATACGATTGGTGCTGAACTAAGGCAGGTAAAGCTTGGTCCTGACCTCAACAACTACAAAATTCTTTTTATAGTCCGGAGAAAGGTTATACGATCAATATATGGTTCCATAAATGTTGCTGAGAACATTTAGCAACAGTATCGGATTAGGTTGGATTTTGAAATTAGGCAACATCATGGATATTTTGGCATTATCAGATTCATCAAATCTAACCAAATTAGATGGCTTAGTCACGTTAAAACAGCCTCATTACATCGAACAACTAAAAATGTGCAAATACACGGGAAGACCCTGTACCCCGACTGCGCTGGCGTGACGGTGGCAAACAAGATATTCTAGGATGTCGAAACTGGTGGCAACGTACGATGAAACTATAGAAAAATGTCTCTCCTTCCGATGTCAGGCCAGAGAGAGAGAAAAAGAGAGAGAGAGAGAGAGAGAGAGAGAGAGAGAGAGAGAGAGAGAGAGAGAGAGAAAAGGAGAACCTTAAAATTGAATAAAGGTGGACCTTTAAATGACCTTGAAAACTATTTCGGTAATAATGCAATGTTACGGCAGTTACCAAATTAGTGAAATTTACTGTGAACGAATTAGCTGGCACAAATATTCCTCACTGTTACTATATCTTCTAATATAATATTGTGATTTACAAACTGGAAATTTATGAGATTCACGGAACGACCAATCTAAATAAATAAAATTCAAATACACATAACTTCCTCATATATAAATACCGCATTAATGTATGCATGAATCACACTCATTAACATTTCGCATATGGCTTCAAATTTTCCAACTGAACAAAAATAAAAATAAATTAAAATTTCAAATTTCGTTCGAATTTATTTATTTATTTTTTAATTTAATGTATTTTAGTACAAAAAATTTTAATTTTAATTTAATATTTTATTATTTTTATTTTAAATCTAAGAATAAAATAAAATGCTTACTAAGAAAATAAATAAATAAATTAAAGATGCAAGATGGATGGATGGATTTACTCTTGTATAAAGATATTTACATAACATAATAAGTCAGCCAACATCTATTATCGTTTGTAATGTATTATTCTTGAGATGGGATGCTGACATAATAATATGATAAATGTTATATAGTTGGGATTTGGATTACTTAAGTGGGATTTAGAAAGAAATTATGTATCGATTACTACTACCACATGGACTTTTAAAGACTTTTTGAGGAATATCTAGTTGTTTAATCTTTAAACAGATCAGCTGGGCACATGCATGAATAACCCGGCTAAGCTAATATGAGCTAATAATTAAACATCATTAACGTGAGTCAAAGAAGACATCAATATATTAGCATGGAAACGCAATGTGTTGGTATACTGCATTATCAGAAACTATAAGAACGACAAATGGAGGTTTCGGGACCACCTAAGGAATTGATAGACACACATTCTTAACTGGATGTCATTTACACCGACTTTATGAAAAACGTTTGGCTCAAACAATAACTGCTTTGTAATGAAGAACCTTTAAACATTTGGCATTGTGATAATTTAATTAAATGACTTTATTCAAACCGTAGGAAGTGCCGTCAAATTGTTAAAATTAATAATTGTATATATCTTCTAATTAATGAAATAGCACAACCAAGAGTAAAAGGCCATTCCAGAGAGCTAAGTAACAAGCTAAACACAGCAAGACAAAGCTATTGGATTACTAGCTCAAAAGCTTGGAAAACAGTGGCATTAGATGAAAAAATATAGGCAATGGTGGTGGATCATGAAAATCCAAAAGAATTTTGACTCGAGTTTGAATAACTCTTCCAAACAACTTATCTTATGTGATAATCAAATAATTTAAGTTTGCAACCCAACATACAAATACTTGTTTGCAACCCAACAAGCTTCCTATTGTATTTCAATACTATACACTTATCTACTGAAACCTTTCAAAATCTTAAAAATCTCCAAATATTAGAAATCATCAATATATTCAAAATATTTCAAATCATCCCAACCTTTCCTAACTTTCATGATGCAAAATCTTAGAACCCTGCAAAATTTCTTCAAATTCTTTAAATCTTCGAAATCTTTAAAATCTATAAAATCCTCAAATTTTGATTATCTTAGATATCTTCAAAATTAGCCAAATCTTTAAAATTGTTCAGATCATCCTAATCTTCTATATCTGCAAAAACTTAGAAATTTTCAAAATCTTCAAAATCTTTAAAATTTTCCAAAATCTTTCAAATTATCCCAAACTCCTAAATCTTCCCTATCTTAAAACTCTTAAAAATCTTCAAATGAATCTTAGAAATTTACAATGTATTCAAAATCTTTCAAATGATTCCAATCTTTCCAAGCTTTCATTATGCAAAATTTTAGAACTCTGCAAAATTTCTTCAAATTATTTAAAATCTTAGAACTCTTAAAATCTTTGATTATCTTAGATATCTTCAAAATAAGCTAATTCTGCCAAATCGTTCAGATCATATTCCATTTTTCTTATTCCAGCGTATTTGCAAAATTTTAAAAACTTTAAAAATATTCAAAATTTCATAAAATGTTGAGAATGATCTGGAATGATTTAAATCTTGGGATGATTTAAAATCATCTCAAGTTTTTAAATCATTCATATATGCAAAATCTTAGGAATCTGCAAAATTTTGACAATATCCAAATCATCTCAATTTTTCATATCTTCCAAACCTGCAAAATCTTGAATATCTTAGAAATCTGCATAAACTTCAAAATTTTCTTAGATTTTCAAAATTTTCAAAATGATCCCAATCTTCCAAATCTACAAAATTTGAATATTTGGAATATCTTAGAATTCTTCGAAACCTTCAAAATCAGTCAAATCTGCAAAAAATATAGGTCACCCCAATCTTTCAGTTTTCTCATATCTGCGAAATCTGCGACAAATCAACAAAAAAATTTAGAATTTTCAATATTTTGAAGATTGAGATGATTTGGAAAATTTTAATTTCCTAATCATCTTAATCTTCAAAATCTGCTAAATCTTCAAAACTCTAAAATCATTCCGATCTTCTAAAACTTCCAAACAGAAATCTGCAAAATCTTTAGAAATTTTCAAAATCTTCCCAAATTTCTTCTTGAATCACAAGCCTTGAATCTAGAATTCTAAATCTTGAATCTTAAAATAAGTAAACAAATAAGCTGCACTATATTCATAACATTCAAAAGGTTCAAGATACTAAATTGAAGACTGAAGATTGAAGATTGAAGATTGAAGATTGAAGATTGAAGATTGAAGATTGAAGATTGAAGATTGAAGATTGAAGATTGAAGATTGAAGATTGAAGATTGAAGATTGAAGATTGAAGATTGAAGATTGAAGATTGAAGATTGAAGATTGAAGATTGAAGATTGAAGATTGAAGATTGAAGATTGAAGATTGAAGATTGAAGATTGAAGATTGAAGATTGAAGATTGAAGATTTAAGATTCAAGATTCAAGATTCAAGATTCAAGATTCAAGATTGAAGATTGAAGATTGAAGATTGAAGAATGAAGATTGAAGATTGAAGATTGAAGATTGAAGATTGAAGATTGAAGATTGAAGATTGAAGATTGAAGATTGAAGATTGAAGATTGAAAATTGAAGATTGAAGATTGAAGATTGAAGATTGAAGATTGAAGATTGAAGATTGAAGATTGAAGATTGAAGATTGAAGATTGAAGATTGAAGATTGAAGATTGAAGATTGAAGATTGAAGATTGAAGATTGAAGATTGAAGATTGAAGATTGAAGATTGAAGATTGAAGATTGAAGATTGAGATTGAAGATTGAAGATTGAAGATTGAAGATTGAAGATTGAAGATTCAAGATTGAAGATTGAAGATTGAAGATTGAAGATTGAAGATTGAAGATTGAAGATTGAAGATTGAAGATTGAAGATTGAAGATTGAAGATTGAAGATTGAAGATTGAAGATTGAAGATTGAAGATTGAAGATTGAAGATTGAAGATTGAAGATTGAAGATTGAAGATTGAAGATTGAAGATTGAAGATTGAAGATTGAAGATTGAAGATTGAAGATTGAAGATTGAAGATTGAAGATTGAAGATTGAAGATTGAAGATTGAAGATTGAAGATTGAAGATTGAAGATTAAAGATTGAAGATTGAAGATTGAAGATTGAAGATTGAAGATTGAAGATTGAAGATTGAAGATTGAAGATTGAGATTGAAGATTGAAGATTGAAGATTGAAGATTGAAGATTGAAGATTGAAGATTGAAGATTGAAGATTGAAGATTGAAGATTGAAGATTGAAGATTGAAGATTGAAGATTGAAGATTGAAGATTGACGATTGACGATTGACGATTGAAGATTGAAGATTGAAGATTGAAGATTGAAGATTGAAGATTGAAGATTGAAGATTGAAGATTGAAGATTGAAGATTGAAGATTGAAGATTGAAGATTGAAGATTGAAGATTGAAGATTGAAGATTGAAGATTGAAGATTGAAAATTGAAGATTGAAGATTGAAGATTGAAGATTGAAGATTGAAGATTGAAGATTGAAGATTGAAGATTGAAGATTGAAGATTGAAGATTGAAGATTGAAGATTGAAGATTGAAGATTGAAGATTGAAGATTGAAGATTGAAGATTGAAGATTGAAGATTGAAGATTGAAGATTGAAGATTGAAGATTGAAGATTGAAGATTGAAGATTGTAGATTGAAGATTGAAGATTGAAGATTGAAGATTGAAGATTGAAGATTGAAGATTGAAGATTGAAGATTGAAGATTGAAGATTGAAGATTGAAGATTAAAGATTGAAGATTGAAGATTGAAAGATTGAAGATTGAAGATTGAAGATTGAAGATTGAAGATTGAAGATTGAAGATTGAAGATTGAAGATTGAAGATTGAAGATTGAAGATTGAAGATTGAAGATTAAAGATTGAAGATTGAAGATTGAAGATTGAAGATTGAAGATTGAAGATTGAAGATTGAAGATTGAAGATTGAAGATTGAAGATTGAAGATTGAAGATTGAAGATTGAAGATTGAAGATTGAAGATTGGAAGATTGAAGATTGAAGATTGAAGATTAAAGATTGAAGATTGAAGATTGAAGATTGAAGATTGAAGATTGAAGATTGAAGATTAAAGATTAAAGATTGAAGATTGAAGATTGAAGATTGAAGATTGAAGTTTGAAGATTGAAGATTGAAGATTGAAGATTGAAGATTGAAGATGAAGATTGAAGATTGAAGATTGAAGATTGAAGATTGAAGATTGAAGATTGAAGATTGATAATTGAAGATTGATAATTGAAGATTGATAATTGAAGATTGAAGATTGAAGATTGAAGATTGAAGATTGAAGATTGAAGATTGAAGATTGAAGATTGAAAGATTGAAGATTGAAGATTGAAGATTGAAGATTGAAGATTGAAGATTGAAGATTGAAGATTGAAGATTGAAGATTGAAGATTGAAGATTGAAGATTGAAGATTGAAGATTGAAGATTGAAGATTGAAGATTGAAGATTGAAGATTGAAGATTGAAGATTGAAGATTGAAGATTGAAGATTGAAGATTGAAGATTGAAGATTGAAGATTGAAGATTGAAGATTGAAGATTGAAGATTGAAGATTGAAGATTGAAGATTGAAGATTGAAGATTGAAGATTGAAGATTGAAGATTGAAGATTGAAGATTGAAGATTGAAGATTGAAGATTGAAGATTGAAGATTGAAGATTGAAGATTGAAGATTGAAGATTGAAGATTGAAGATTGAAGATTGAAGATTGAAGATTGAAGATTGAAGATTGAAGATTGAAGATTGAAGATTGAAGATTGAAGATTAAAGATTGAAGATTGAAGATTGAAGATTGAAGATTGAAGATTGAAGATTGAAGATTGAAGATTGAAGATTGAAGATTGAAGATTGAAGATTGAAGATTGAAGATTGAAGATTGAAGATTGAAGATTGAAGATTGAAGATTGAAGATTGAAGATTGAAGATTGAAGATTGAAGATTGAAGATTGAAAATTGAAGATTGAAGATTGAAGATTGAAGATTGAAGATTGAAGATTGAAGATTGAAGATTGAAGATTGAAGATTGAAGATTGAAGATTGAAGATTGAAGATTGAAGATTGAAGATTGAAGATTGAAGATTGAAGATTGAAGATTGAAGATTGAAGATTGAAGATTGAAGATTGAAGATTGAAGATTGAAGATTGAAGATTGAAGATTGAAGATTGAAGATTGAAGATTGTAGATTGAAGATTGAAGATTGAAGATTGAAGATTGAAGATTGAAGATGAAGATTGAAGATTGAAGATTGAAGATTGAAGATTGAAGATTGAAGATTAAAGATTGAAGATTGAAGATTGAAGATTGAAGATTGAAGATTGAAGATTGAAGATTGAAGATTGAAGATTGAAGATTGAAGATTGAAGATTGAAGATTGAAGATTGAAGATTGAAGATTGAAGATTGAAGATTGAAGATTGAAGATTGAAGATTGAAGATTGAAGATTGAAGATTGAAGATTGAAGATTGAAGATTGAAGATTGAAGATTGAAGATTGAAGATTGAAGATTGAAGATTGAAGATTGAAGATTGAGATGAAGATTGAAGATTGAAGATTGAAGATTGAAGATTGAAGATTGAAGATTGAAGATTGAAGATTGAAGATTGAAGATTGAAGATTGAAGATTGAAGATTGAAGATTGAAGATTGAAGATTGAAGATTGAAGATTGAAGATTGAAGATTGAAGATTGAAGATTGAAGATTGAAGATTGAAGATTGAAGATTGAAGATTGAAGATTGAAGATTGAAGATTGAAGATTGAAGATTGAAGATTGAAGATTGAAGATTGAAGATTGAAGATTGAAGATTGAAGATTGAAGATTGAAGATTGAAGGATTGAAGATTGAAGATTGAAGATTGAAGATTGAAGATTGAAGATTGAAGATTGAAGATTGAAGATTGAAGATTGAAGATTGCAGATTGAAGATTGAAGATTGAAGATTGAAGATTGAAGATTGAAGATTGAAGATTGAAGATTGAAGATTGAAGATTGAAGATTGAAGATTGAAGATTGAAGATTGAAGATTGAAGATTGAAGATTGAAGATTGAAGATTGAAGATTGAAGATTGAAGATTGAAGATTGAAGATTGAAGATTGAAGATTGAAGATTGAAGATTGAAGATTGAAGATTGAAGATTGAAGATTGAAGATTGAAGATTGAAGATTGAAGATTGAAGATTGAAGATTGAAGATTGAAGATTGAAGATTGAAGATTGAAGATTGAAGATTGAAGATGAAGATTGAAGATTGAAGATTGAAGATTGAAGATTGAAGATTGAAGATTGAAGATTGAAGATTGAAGATTGAAGATTGAAGATTGAAGATTGAAGATTGAAGATTGAAGATTGAAGATTGAAGATTGAAGATTGAAGATTGAAGATTGAAGATTGAAGATTGAAGATTGAAGATTGAAGATTGAAGATTGAAGATTGAAGATTGAAGATTGAAGATTGAAGATTGAAGATTGAAGATTGAAGATTGAAGATTGAAGATTGAAGATTGAATATTGAAGATTGAAGATTGATGAAGATTGAAGATTGAAGATTGAAGATTGAAGATTGAAGATTGAAGATTGAAGATTGAAGATTGAAGATTGAAGATTGAAGATTGAAGATTGAAGATTGAAGATTGAAGATTGAAGATTGAAGATTGAAGATTGAAGATTGAAGAATGAAGATTGAAGATTGAAGATTGAAGATTGAAGATTGAAGATTGAAGATTGAAGATTGAAGATTGAAGATTGAAGATTGAAGATTGAAAATTAAAAATTAAAAATTGAAGATTGAAGATTGAAGATTGAAGATTGTAGATTTAAGATTGAAGATTGAAAATTTAAGATATTGAAGTAATGATCAACAAAAAGTTTCTTATGTCACTACAAGATGTCAGATCAATGATAGGTGCAGTCATCCATAGTGACCACCAACTGGTAATATCGCAGTTCAAAATCAAGTTTGTTCCTGTAAAACGCGCAAAGTCAAGTAGTAAGAAATTTAATACAGACAGTAATACAACAGACAGTCTATGTAAGATCGGCTTAGTAATCGTTTCCAGACAGAGAGCAGGAAAATATAACTTCCTTAGCCTTTTATTGAATAGGGCACCATCTGGAACCGCTAGAACGTAACTGGTAAATTGTTTTAAAAATTATCGATTTTTATAAATCTTGTGAGTCTTGCAAATCTTGTGATTCTTTGATCTTGAATCATTAATGTTTACTCTTTAATCATGAAATAACGCTGTGAAGTCAACATTTGAAACTGTAGAAATTCAGGACAAATTTAACTGGCAACACCCCATTTAAGGTAATAACTAATCAGTTTTAATACGATATTTTAATACCAAACACATCTTTCTGTATTAAATTACTGTATTAAATGTAAAGACTAATGGATGCTATATAGTAACCAAAATCCAAACCAGTTAATGTATTCTTTATCAAAGAATACATTATCAAAAATATTATAAAATGATGTTTTTTCCCAGAATATATTAAAATAATGGTGGTTTCTGGAAATTCAGGAAATTTTTCTAAATTTTTGAAACCCTATATTACGTTTACATATTCGATTCTAACACCCACTGTTAGATTAGATCAAATTTCCGGCAAGTAATAAGACATGACATATAACACCTTTAATGATTCAAACATTTACTTGCCTTATTGTCGATCAAGTCAATATTTAAACAGCATCAACATCTACTTAGTTTATAGAAATATTCGGAAAAGAAAATATTTGGAAATGGCAAAAAAAAAATCCGATTTTCTCGACGAAAAATTGTTATGCGTGTAGGCGAACCTATTGAATAATAAAATATCGAAATTTGGCAAATATCATCCGGTCGTATGTGTACATACACATATATACATTTATATCAGACACTTTATATCAAAATATTTATACAAGAATCTTGTGTACATACGTCGAACTGAAATTAACTTAATGAATTTACTTATACGTCGACGAGTTAATTAAAGTTTGCAACATCTTGTGTGTGCTCTTAATATCTTGATAGTATCGATTACACTATAACTATACAGCGTGTGTAACGACTTAATTACAGTTGAATATACAAGATAATGATATGAGTTGAAATGGATTGGAAGAGTACAGTCGAGATCACTTTACACTATTTAATGTAGTCATTGCCCAACACAATATTATGTATTGGTAGCATATAAACAAACTATAATGTGCAACTTACTTGAAATGAGGGCCAGCTTATCCGCGAAATTTCATATCTGCGAGGAATCCTATGTTGAGGAAATTTTAATTTTATATATATATATATATATATATATATATATATATATATATATATATATATATATATATATATATATATATATATATATATATATATATATATAGAACAAAGTCGAGTTAATTACACCATTTATACCTCAAGAACGGCTGGGCCAAATTTAATGATCTTTGATTTGTTGGATTTTTCCCGGTGCCGAATAGCAGAATAACTATTAAAATATCGAAATAATTCACGAAAAAAAATGTATGAAGGAAATTTATTTTCTCATACAAACTAACAAAAAACAAAAGAAAGAAAATCACAAAAAATTGAAATTCGTAAACAAAGCCATCTCTGATACGTGATTTTTTAAAGAAATATTTTACTTTGCGTTAAGAAGTTACGCACAACCACGAGAAAAGATGCATTTAATGTTGATGGATTGATTATTCTACCGACATATATACATTGGAACATACATTGGCGACGAACATTGGAAGCCCGCGTCATAATATGCATGAATATGCGCAATATGCAATGACATACGTTCGTCCAGATCTATTCATCACCTTCATGTGCAATCCGAACTTGATAGAAATTGTTCAACTGTTGCTCCCTGGACAAACATCAAGTGATTGGCACGATATTACCGCACATACCTTCAAACAAAAAATCCGGTCTCATTTGAACTACATTTAAGCATTGCGTCTTTGCGGATACTCGGTACTTCAGATGTATTAAATTGAATGGCAGAAAGAGGCTTCCCGCATGCACACTTTGGTTAGTCGAAAGAGTTCGACCAGACCAAACAGATAACATCATATATGCCGATATTCCTAGTCCCAAAAGTGATCCTGACCTGCATGATATTGTAATTACAAACACGATTCACGGTTCGTGTAGCGCCATCAACCCTCTATCACCTGGCATGATTGACAGAAAGTTTTCCAAGCATTACCCACACAAATTGATGACGGAGACAATGATAGTTATTCACTGTACCGCCGTAGATCATCTAATGATAGCGGTAGAACTATTACAACGAAAAAGAAAGGAGACGATTTGGTAGTCGACAACACTTGGATTAATTCCGTATTCGCCACTTTCTTCCAAACATTCAAGGCGCATTTCAACGAGGAGTATTGCAATTCAGTGAAGTCTATCAAATACTTATGCAAATATGCACGAAAGACAGCGATATGGTGGTTTTTGGTGATCTTACTCCAACGATAAAATCATTCACTATCAAGTTGGTCGATATGGACGCTGCATTGACGCGATATGGCGTATATTCTCATTCTCTATATTCATGAACGTCATCCCACCATTGTACATTTGGAGGTGCATCTGGAGGATAGTTAACGAGTATATTTCAACGTATCAAATATTGCTCAACGTGCTGAAACACCTCCAGCGACAACATTAACCAGCTTCTTGTCGATTTGCCAAAGTGATCCGTTTGCACGAACATTGCTCTACCATGAGATGCTTGAAACGCTTCATCGAAGAAATATTAACGTCGGAAGCATAGCGATAATTAATGGCGGCAGGGAATGCATAACCGGCAACGTGGTTTATAAAACCATAAATCCATCACCTTCAAGTTCAATTGCCAACGATCAATACACCACTTTTCTCAGGAGATTATACGGAGTGACAATTCTTATGTGATCTTTTCTCCAGCACTTACACGAGTCACTGAACCCGCCGAAAAGATAGTTTCACAATCTATACCACAAACTAGGGGGGTATCCACTTCGAATAACAAGATCTCAGAATTAATACAATCAACCCCAGGGTAACGGTTTCTTTTTAGTCTCTGCATGACCAGTGTGAATTTGTCGAATTATGGGTCCTCTATGCAGATTTCCGCAGTCTAGATCTGACAACTTTCAAACCCGACATTTGACACTTGTTATAAACATTGAGTATAACAGAGCAATGCTTCTTCCAAGTTTCGAGCACTATATCGATGTTAAAACGGAGGTTTCTATCCTGGTCCCGAATGGCGATATACCTAGGTCTGAAGGTATGGTGAAAATTTTGTGCTTCCTCATCTTCGTTTATCAGACAGAAACAGAATCTCACCTCAGTGGTGAGTTACGTTTTCCTGCAATCGTTGTCTTGTAGAAATATCGCCATCTTTGCGTTGCAGTGATCAATTAATGATCCCTGCCTACAAAGTTGGCAGTCGAGTGATAGAATCTAACATCTTTGATGACGCGAGACCTTCTCTTAGGCATTAACACATGATCAATTTGTCTTCGAGACGTCCTACAAGGTTGGAATATTTTCCTTGATGATTTTTTTGTAAGAATATTTTTTAAGGATGCGGGTAGTCAACTAAGCTATCCTACCTTCCTTTAGTTGTCTGCTATGGAACACAGTACAATGTAATAACTGTAGTGTTTTATTCTTCACAAAACATTCGATTGCTAACCTTACTTCATTTTTAGGACATCGAAAAAATAGGAAAATAGAAAAAAATTGGAAAATTTGACGCCATTATTTATTGATTCACTTTGACACAAAAACAAAACAAATCGGCAACAATGCATTCATGTCTATATAATTTGACCTAATTGTATCATCGATTATTGCCCCCTGCCGATGTTGCAATTCGACCAGTCACTTTGTTAGTATAGTCATTAGAGTATAGTAATACCACATCAAATAAAAATCCACTGTGCCAAATAATTAATGAGCAGTGATGCAGTCAAAACATATAAAATCAAAATGCGTTGGTTGCCATTTCAACGTTGTGGCTTTGTTTACTTGCTATAGTAGGTTTGATGTCTTATGAACTGCAAAACGATAAAGAACACATAAAAAAGAAAAAATTTAAGCGCCACATAATGCACTCAACTGCCGCTTTGGGATTATATTATTTTTGCGTGCGACAAGTTGTTAACGACTTTGATCATATTTTCATTGTTTGATGGCGCATATAACTGAAATAATATTTTAGCATATTACTTGTAGTTCTTTTAAGTGTGAGAGGTTTTAACTGTGCTAACGAAGAAGTTTCAAGTTATGCGATATATGCAAAATAATTTTAAAAATAAACTGGCACGAGCAATATATCAACAGATTGAGTTTTTATGTGCCAAAATTGGGCACATTGACTATTGACTTGACTATTGACTTGACTATTGACTTGACTATTGACTTGACTATTGACTTGACTATTGACTTGACTATTGACTTGACTATTGACTTGACTATTGACTTGACTATTGACTTGACTATTGACTTGACTATTGACTTGACTATTGACTTGACTATTGACTTGACTATTGACTTGACTATTGACTTGACTATTGACTTGACTATTGACTTGACTATTGACTTGACTATAGACTTGACTATTGACTTGGCTATTGACTTGACTATTGACTTGACTATTGACTTGACTATTGACTTGACTATTGACTTTACTATTGACTTGACTATTGACTTGACTATTGACTTGACTATTGACTTGACTATTGACTTGACTATTGACTTGACTATTGACTTGACTATTGACTTGACTATTGACTTGACTATTGACTTGACTATTGACTTGACTATTGACTTGACTATTGACTTGACTATTGACTTGACTATTGACTTGACTATTGACTTGACTATTGACTTGACTATTGACTTGACTATTGACTTGACTATTGACTTGACTATTGACTTGACTATTGACTTGACTATTGACTTGACTATTGACTTGACTATTGACTTGACTATTGACTTGACTATTGACTTGACTATTGACTTGACTATTGACTTGACTATTGACTTGACTATTGACTTGACTATTGACTTGACTATTGACTTGACTATTGACTTGACTATTGACTTGACTATTGACTTGACTATTGACTTGACTATTGACTTGACTGTTGACTTAATTGTTTAATTGTTGACTCAATTATCATGATAATTTTAAAAAGTTTAGGCTAAAAGTTGGATCCAACTAACGTGATTTTAGTAATTTTGGAAATAAAATTTGACTTAAGCGGTTAAACCTCTTTCAATTAATCATGTCGCCAATGTTTTTAGAGATTATAAAACTAAACACGCTCGTTAAATTAAATTATTCATTTTTAAATTTAATTACATGTTTTGGGATATAAATTAGAAAAACATGTGTATAGCAATAAAACGGACATGAACGCAAAAATATTTCTTTCTGACACAACATAGTAGTTAATTGCGTGGAATGAGTGTTAGTGGTCAGCAGACTTACAAGTAATAATAAAATAATCTGATTTTAACTATTTTGTTCTTTGATTTATACTAAATAAATGGGAATCTACCGAAGTCTTTGAGCAACAATTAGTTTGCTTTGCAAAGACGTATTCGATGTTAATCAACAGTGAACAGTTAAATGGTAATATCTATGCTATCGAAGGTTAAAATCTGGGCTAAAAAAAATATTCTAGAGATGTCCATGACCAATTAATTTATCGCAAAACGATTCTATAAAAATTCGACAAAACAATTTAACTGTCGTAAAAATAAACTTGATTCATTGCTCCCGGTGAATTCATATATTTTTCCACCAAATAACTTGTATCTTTAAGTAACCTACCCACGCACTGTCAACAGCTAACCATATATCGAACACAAAAAATTTTGTTAGAAAAATCGAAAACAAAAGAAAATATCATTCGGACATACCGCGATTTGCGTATCAAGATATAAACGTGCGAGACACTACAAATACTTTAGGCTCATAATATTTATCGACCATCGCAAAAAAATAGTTGGAAATTTTCCAAAATTTAATCTTAAACAACAATATTATTAATTTGACTCACCTTCAACTGCCACAAATATTGCTGCTCCAGCCAAACTATAGCAAAACACGACTAAGAATAAAAATATATGAGTAAACCACTTTCGGGACCAATTGCTAACTTTATTGTACAGCCAAAATGCTGATTTTTCACCAACACTTAATCCCGATTTGGCCGTGTTCATAGTAAAATCACGGAATCCGGAAAATTGTTTAAACATAAATTCGCCCGCTTTTTGCGGATACATACTGGCGGCCCCGTATCCACCCGCCCCCGGTTGTACATATATCGGTTGTATACCGGCTGTTGGAATACCACCGGTTGGTAACGGTGCCATATACCCGCCATATTGATTATATTGCGGTATGGTAAGTGTTATTTTAGGCCTACTTGATCGATCCATTTGTTCCATATTTTCACTGTGCGCACTTAACGATTTTAATTTTTAATTTTTTTTTTTTTGCACTTTTCTTAAAATAATTTATTTACTTAATTTTCACCACCTTTCTTCATGCATGTCTTCTTACGTTTTATTTAAATTTAATTTTCATTCCGCCACAAAAACTATAAAAATTAAAAATAAAAAAAAAAATTAAAATCTACACTTCACTCGAATTTTGACTAAGAGACACAAAAAAAATCGCGTTTCTCGATGAGTGAACGGCCTGAAAATAGGACTTTTCCATATATATATGACAAATTTGCTGTCGCATATGATTCATGCATTTTGCCAAGTTACACCTAGTGTGGAGGAAAATATAATTTTTACGACGAGTGTGTGTGTGTGTGTATGTGTGTATTTATAGAAAATTGGCAATTGAAAATTATTTTTGATGTTTTGACTCAATTTTACCATTTTCACAATAAGTTGAGTAAAATTTGGTTTATACGGAAATAAGTGACGTTTTACAAAATGAGGTGTGTGCTACCCTATATGAGTTGAGGTCATTAACACTTAGTCCCATATAAAATTTTCATTTGAGTCCGGAAACTCCCAGTGCACCCATTTGCATATAATTTAATATTTAATTTATTAAATCGGACACAAAAAATGCTAAAAATTTAAAATTTATAAGTGAGGTATTCTCTCAGGGGACTGATACCGTAAATTGTAAAAATAAGACAGTGAATTTTATGTTCGATGAGAGACGAAATTAATTAATTATTTCCGAGAAAAGAAATTTAACAACTTGCTCTTGAATAATTAATTAATTTTAAAATTGGGTTTGTCATTGTTTTAAGGAAATCGGTTAGTCGCAATTAACACTCAAACGAAATCCATTTATTAGATAACTGACACATTGGAGTTAATACTAATGACATTTTCATATAACCATTTAAAATTAGTAAACTTGAAAATCACGCAGTAAGAAGGTGTAGCTGCATTAATTTAAAATAGTATTTATAGGCCTACGCTATACACATATATATATATATATATATATATATATATATATATATATATATATATATATATATATATATATATATATATATATATATATATATACATATATATATATATATATATATATATATATATATATATATATATATATATATATAAATATATATATATATATATATATATATATATATATATATATATATATATATATATATATATATATATATATTTATATATATATATATATATATATATATATATATATATATATATATATATATACATATAACTCTATTTCAATTTTTACTTCTCATCTGGCCAGATCGGCATATAATTTATAGAAATGCCTAATTCGGATAATGAAATTAAAACGCAAATTTCTATAACTCAGGCACCAGTGGCATACCTACCTTATTGGACTCACATGTCTGACTTATGGTTCATCCAAGAGGCTCTTTTTAAAGGTAAGAAAATTACTAGTGACACTTCACGATACCTGAATACAATCGCGTGTTTACCAATAGACAACATTTCTTTAATTTCGGATATAATTGGCTGATCTACCAGAAACTGGTTCGTATTTACCTCTCCGCGAAAGGATATAATAAACCGCATATTTGAGGGTGAAATCTCCATCTGAATATTACCACAGTTTAGAACAATTTGCAGGTTTATCAGGTGCAGTTAATTTTAAGTTACAAAAAGCTCTATGCTTCTTGGTCACCCGATTCATTTAAAGCTGTTATTATGGTTCGTGAATCTGACTCATTCAATGAACTATGTGAATCATTGGATAAAATTTGGTAATAATTTCAAAATCTACTTCTAATATAAGTCCTGCATCTATTACTAATACAAATATTCCGGAAACCGATAATTTTTCAGTTCAAAGTTTGATGCAGTCAATAATGGAGCTGCCCTCTAGATTTGGTCAGCGGAAAAATAATAATTCTAAATTCCGATCAAAAAACAAAGCTCTGCTTATATAAGAATGAAAGTTTGTAAGTCCGTCTGTCTGTAAAAAATCTCCTGACAAATGTATCGCACGCAGGTGACTGAAATTTCCACAATAGAAGGATATTCCAGTCCTGAAAGCGCGCAAAGCTTGAATTTTAAAATTTTACGACAAGACGAAGAAAATGCAGAGATATGAATCGAAGAAGAAGACATGACGAAACCACACCCAAACGAGACTCCAGGCTGATGTGAGACAGATAGAGGCATTGAGCATAATGTAAATACTCATAGTACTACCATGGTATGGTAGCCCATTGACGTGCTAGATGTCGCTACTGGTGTCGTTTTAAAATAATCAAAATATTTTTATAAGAATTTTCGCCTAAATGTCATAAATTTATTCTAAATGTTGACGATATTCTATCGACCCGACATCTGGAACATCAATGGGTAAAGTATTTTTTTCTTATGGTGCTAGTACTATATGTATTTATATTATGCATTGAGTAACCAGAGAAACGAAGGCCACTCCTAAAAAAGAATCTAGATTGATGCAAGACAGAGAAAGTCTTCGAGTGACCAGAGACGCGGAGGGCACCTTCGCAAATGAAAACATACAGCATCAAATAAGAGAAATCAATCAAGAAGAGGAAAAGCTGAAACAACCTCCAAAAGAGAATCAAGGCTGCAACGAGTTAAAACTGGTATAAATGCTACTCGAATGCATATCTGGAGAAATTTACAAAATACAGCTTTTAATTACAACCAAACGCAGTAGATTATGCATAGGATCAATATCTGTGAAATGTGAACACTGTCAGGCAAAGAAGTGGGCAGATGAAACTGCAGGAATGTGCTGCAGTGGAGGAAAGGTTCATCTTCCACAGTTATTGGATCCTCCCGAGCCCCTACGTACTTTTCTGCTTAAACAGTCGACATAAGGTAAACATTTTCTGGAAAACAACAGAAGGTACAACAACTGCTCCTAGATGACATTTTTCGGCACAACCAAAGAAATAAGAGAGCCAAAATATATTCCGAAATTCAAGGTGCAAGTTCAAGTTTATTACCGCATCGGGAGTCAACAGCCATTGCCAAACAAAGAGCCTACATTTTTGTAAGTATATTTTATTGAATATAGTGCACAACGAGCAGACCAGCGTTACAGCATGTAGCACAAACAAGGCAAGAAATGGTCCTTCAGCTGCAAAACATGCTGCATCATCATAACTCTTACGTTCACAGCTTCAAATCAGCCATGCAGAAGATGGGGCCTGCATTTAAATCGTCATCTTAACGGACAACATCGCAAGTGGATGTCATCATGTTGGGTGACGAACATAGAGCAAGAGACATAATTTTAGAAAAAGTAGTGACACCATCCACAGAATTGCCATGGATTTCTACCCATACAGGATGATGATGAGCTCTTCTAGCTTCAACATTTTACTGAGAAGCAAGGACCCGTTTCGTCAATTTAACGTGGAAATGTAGGCCAAGAAAGAATCTGAAAAGCTGTGGTATATATCCGACTAAATCAGAAGACACTGATAGTGGAACAGTACGCGTATTTGAGGAATGCTGTCATCAATGATGGTAATGTTACCGACATTGACTAGTTAATCATGCCTTCACTGAGCATCACTGGGGGTCCCAGGTACATGCATGAGCATACTCTTTATGCCATGATCTACGTCATAAACTATAATAGACCGGACCTCTTCATCACCTTCACATGTCATCCGAATCGGTCAGAAATACAGCAGGAACTGTATGATGGACGAAAATCAAAGGATCGTCTCGATTTGTCTGCAAGAGTGTCCGATTTTTGAGGAATACGCCAACGGGACAAGACGGATATCCACTTTACCGTCGTAGAAGCCCAGAAGACGTTGGATTCCCTCACAAATTCCTTTCCGACGATCATAAATCTCTGTGGACAACTTTTGGATTGTTCCGTATTCACCACTTTTGATGAAAATTTTTAATTCGCAGATCAACATTGGATTTTACAAATCGGTAAAGTTCATAAAACACGTCTATAAGTATGCCAACAAAGGATCAGACATGAATGTGTTCAATGTGACCAGCAAACGGTATTAGATGGATGAAATTCATCAGTATTTAAAATGAGAAGATACATCAGCAGCGCCGAAGCGGTATTAAGAATACTAAGCTTGCCAAGTTATTCTTTACACGGTGGTTCATCTAAGCGTTCACGTTGAGAATGGACAGGAATCTACTTTACGACAGAAAATTCTGCGCAACGTACATAATCACCTCAGAAAACTACACTGATATCGTTCTTCAAGCTTCGCACACTACTTAGCAACCAACTTTGAAAATACTACACTTGGAACCACCGGAAACAAGGACACGTTGTACTAAAATAAGCAGAGATAAGGTCCAGCGATGCACTCGGTCTGAAGTACACCGTCCATCCAACGCTTTCACTTCGACTGCTTCTGCATGAACTAAGAAGTCCAAAGTCATTTATAGATTTGAGAATAGTTAAAGAAAGTCTCTAGGAAACTTACAAAAAGGGATGCCAACTTAGAGGACTTTGGAGAACGGTGACCATTGGAACAGAGCATTGGAAGAAGCTGCTGCCTCCCGATCTCCAAAGGTATGGGGTAACCTGTTTGGTGTCATGCTGCAAACATGCTCACTGTCTCCACCGCAATAGCTATGGATGAACCACAAGGAAAACCTGTCAGAAGACATACTTAACCAAGGCCATCCACGGCAGCAGAACGCTTTGAACTTCCAGAACCAAATCGCAACCGTGAATCTGCCTTCGGTAGAAGAAATGATGAAAAGAAAAAAGAAAGAAAGCCGCAACACTTTTCCTAGGAGGGAAGACAGCTCATTCAGCCTTCAAATTACTATTGAATTTGACAAGCACTGAGACTCCAACATGTAATATTTCAAGAAATTCAGCAAAGGCCAAGGTACTACAGGATTGCAAGCTCATTGCCTGGACGAATATACTATGGCCCATAAAGCCGCATTCGAAGCACTTGATGTCACGTTGAAAGATCTCAGACATATTTATGACAGAATGGGGGCATCACTATGGTGTTGGTCGGTAACTTTTGACAGATGCTGCCGGTTATTCTCCGTGGAACGAGGGCAGATGAAATGAAGGCCAGCGTTAAATCATCTTATATTTGGAATGGCATTCAAAGGCTTGCACTATCGACAAACATGTGAGTTCATATCACCGGTGATCCTTCCGCCCAGCAATTTGCAGATAATCTACTTCAACTAGAAAATGGTGCTGTTATTTTGAATCCTCCAGATGGATGCATAGCGATGCAAATCATTGGAAGAATTGTGGGAAATCAAGAAGAACTGAAACAGGGAGTTTCGAAATGTGGTACAATACTTCACTGATCACGCTTGGCTGTACCAAAGAGCAATTTTTGCTCCTAGAAACGAAGTAACCGAGCAATTGGCGCAGTGGTTAAAGCTGCGGTGTTTGGGAATGGGAGGTACCGGGTTCAAATCCCAACGGGGGAGGGTTGCAAAAGGGATTTTTGATCACCTGATTTCTTTCGGTGATGACGATGAACATAACTATGACCCCCTGTTGGAGTGCAGAATCCATGAGCCGAACCATCGTCCATGTCAGTGCAGGCTGGCTGGAGCAATGCAATGTGCAGATGGATTTAAAATCAAACCTGTATTCGTGCGTCCTCAATTTGGCTGGTGACGGCGTAAGGTAGGACGTTAAAAATTAACTACGAAAGATTTGGGAGAGCTTCGGCCCCAGAACAGATTGCAGAGTTCAGAAACAAAAAAAACGAAGCTGTCACTATCATAAACAAGCAACATTTGCCTTAATTGCCCGATAGCCCCGCTAGTTACAAATCCATCGACACACCATGCAACGTATATGAGGCGGTAGACTACACGACAGAATTTGTGAACACGTTAGAATCACCCGAAGTACCCTCGCATAAGCAGGAACCGAAGATTGGGGCACCTATCATGCTTCTCAAGAATTGTGCATCCTCCTGCACTCTTCAACGGAACAAGACTTTCTGTCAAGAAACTCATGCCTAACGTTATCGAAGCCACCATCATGACTAGCCATTCAGCAGGTGAAAACGTATTCATACCAAGGATCCCAATCATCTCTTCAGATCTGCCATTCAACTTCAAACGCCTTTAGTTTCCCGTTCGTTTAAATTTCGTCATGAGCATAAACAAGGCACAAGGACAATCGCTGAAAGTTGTTGGGCTTGATCTTCTTAATCCATGTTTTTCCCATGTTTAACTCTACATAGGTTGTTATTCATATGCATCAAGCGTTGCTTTAGGATGTGTGTTGGAACAACACAGAAACGGTCCTCGTAAACCTATAGGATTTTTTCCAAACTGCTTTCTAATGCTGAACAGAAATATTCAGCTTTTCATCGAGAGTTACTAACTACTTTAGTGCTAGCCATAAATTAGTACCCAGTAAATACTTCTGGCCAAACATGAATATTAACACCGGTTTTTTGGGCTAAAACATGTAGTGACTGCCAGAGAGCAAAGGTTCATCGACATACTCGGTCTGAAATCGGGAGGTTTAAATTATCTTTGGAAAGATTCGAAAATATTAATTTAGATATAGTTGGGCCATTGCCGTCACCAAATGATTACCTTTATAGTTTAACTATAATTGATAGGTTCCGACCAGCGTTGGAAGCAATACCATAATAATACCATTAGGTGGAGTTCTGATCTCTCCTTTACAGATTTCTCACGAAGCCCTTCACAGGACAATATGTTTATTCCTAAGGATTTAACGGACCTGGACTAAGTATTCGTCCGTATGGATACAGTTGAGATTGGATTGATTGCTCCATATGAAGGGTCATATAAGGTGTTAAGAAAGCTTCGTTAAAATATATATATATATATATATATATATATATATATATATATATATATATATATATATATATATATATATATATATATATATATATATATATATATATATATATATATTAATTAAAACTATTAAAGAGATTTGCAATTTAATATTATATTCTGGACCATTCAATATCCATAAAAGAAAACACTGCTCGTAAGAGTCTCTAAATTATACAATTTCGATGAATTAAAATCCGTCTGCGTGGTATAACCTCGTCACTTCGAGGAATTTAACTTTTCAAACAAAAAAACTTTTTATGAAAAAACTTTTCAACAATTCTTACTTATAGATGCGTACATTTTAAATTTATTCTAAGATTCAAATCTCCGTTTAAATCAATTTTTGGCATTTAACATTGGTTATGGGCACTAAGCAAAATTCATTAGCCAACGTTTTCCAGAATTAAAAATGTTAATTTCAACGCCTAATATTAAATTATTTTCAATGTAGGGATAATTCGATGTATTGAAAACTCCTTCAAATGTTTTGTCGCTACTACTAAAATCAAACGACACCATAAAGACCAAACGAAACCATAAATCGTACAAGTGGTTCTTTTACACCATTGCCAGGCAGGCTAACCACATAGATACAGTTTCAATTTTCGAAATATAAATTCTTTCATAAGCGTACAGTAGAAGTTATTGCAAAAATCACTGATAGCTTGTTTTCAACATAGCCATTTTACATAAACGCACATATTATGGTCAACAATTGAAACACTGGTGATGAAGATATTCGAATCCGCAAACTATTTTGTATACGGTGTTAGTGCGTTGGATCTGTTGGAAATAGACCAAAATCCGAGCAAGCGACGCATAAAGAGCTGGCGAAATATAATTCATCGAAAGTGCATATATTGACAAAAGGTCTACACAAAAAGCTATGTAAACAACATCACTTGCTTTTCGATAATGTTTTGGGTGCAGCAAAAACGCTAATTTTATATTGAAATCAGGACCTATTTCATTATTTCAAAAACCAAAGTGTTTTACTTTTATGAAGCCGGTAAAGGTTAAGCTTCAGCGACTTATAGAAAACAAAATCATTGAGCCGATCCAAACAAGGGAAAGTTTATTTTACCAAAGCGTTAAATTCTCAATTGGAAATCGATCGTCATCCTATTTCTGGAATTGACGAAATATATTCATAAAGCGACAGGGGACCAATTTTTCAGTGAATTCGATTTAAGTGAAATATACATTTAGACAGCCTGAAGTGGGAATATCCCAGAGTAAAAAATTTTCCTGGTATCCCCAGAGGACAGTCTAGTGGAGTCACCAATTTTGTAATAGTTCAACCAAGGGAGATAGTAAGGGTTGCAATTCAGCCCAAGAGTAATGGTTGCTTTTTATAATCTTTGCATGACCATTATGAACTCTTTATGGTCCCAAATGACAATAGCCTAAGGTCTGAAAGTATGATGCAGCCTCAGTCAAAGAAGTTATACGTAAACTACTGAGTTGTTGTAATCTTAAGACTGCAATCTTCCATACCATTCGTGCTTAGTAGTCGCGTGGTTTACACTTTTTGATCATTGAGGTTTTGGATTGCCTCAACTGCCAAACGATACTATTTCATGGCTGATATAGTATTTTGAAAACGCGACTGGTTTTGTCAAACATGTCAGCTTCACATTAATATAAATCTACGTATCACGATTTGGCGTCCCATTAACGAGACCACAAAAGATCAAGAAATGCAAATGAGTTCATAATATTTACCAAGTCAACTCCTTGGCTGACATCCGATACGAACAATCATTTATAATACACAAACCAGTGCATTAAGCAAAAAGTAATTTTACTACTGCTGCTTGAGACACTTTTGCTCTTAGGACTAGACAGTTGATAAAATTAGATCATCTAGAGTATAAGAGGTTTTATAACAGTGAAACTACCAACGATCAATACCCAACTAAAAATGATCTTAAACAAATTTAAATTCCCAAGTAGAAGGGAAACTATCAAAATTGGGTCGATTTTCACAATTTGCTGGCAATAAAATCCAACATTTGCATTCCATTTCAGGGGATAATTAAGAAAACAAATTCGTTAAATTTATAGAGCAACGATATCAAACTCTTAAGGCCCTACGATTGCCAAAAATACGACAGGAGTTAATATCCAACGTCATAGCAATTAAAAACCGGACTCATTCAGTGCGATAGCACTAAACAATCAATCCTGCATCTAGCATTTAAACCATAACTTAGAATACTGCCAAACATTCAACCTACCGAGTCTAATAGAACGAATGTAACTTACCACCTTTTGTGCTATAATTTATACTAAAAATGTCTAGCCTATAGACAAAGTTTTCAACAGTGTTGCAGTAAAACAAACTTTTTAAGAAGCATTTAAATGTACAGTATAATGCAAACTCATGAAACCACTCGTAGTTGACCCCCGAGTGGAGTTGGAAGTCACCCATCGTGCACGTCCTCAGGTGACGAATAATAGAAACACCTATTCGCAGACCGAAACTGTTATGAATCATCTGTTCATTAGGAGATGCTGCGTCTGTTTCTAATATTCGAGTTGCAAAACTTAAGCCTAGTAGAAGGTATAAAATGCTAGAAGGCAACCCAATAAAAAACAAAAAATGAAGAAGAGCAACGATAAAATTACGGTGCAGTGATTCAAAATCCGAGTACCTATGCGGCTTTAAGGGGTAAGCGAGTGGGCACCCTGGCATCAAAATTCAACGAATACAATGTTCCAGCAGTGGGAAACTTGGCTACCGAAGCAAAAGTTGTTACAAGTTCACATAGTTCGTTTAGTTTAGCTAATCAAGGACCGGGGTTCTAAGAACTGGTCCCCAACTAGTTGGGCGAATTTATTTAAGAAAAGTTGAGTGCTCATAAAATAATCAAGCCTAATCAAGATAAAGGGATAAGGAAAAACCTTGATGCTTCTAATGTATAGGCTCTGCGAAAAGGAAAAAAGATTTACTACCCCTGACAGGTCATCAGTATAGGCAAAAAACGCATTACAACAAATGTGCGTACTCTGAGAAATCAGGAGCCGGCCTTAGAACCAGAAAAATAACTGGAGAAAGAAGCGGTATGAGGTGAAAATCAAATCAAAAACGACCAGCTCGATCGGATGAGCTTTTGATGACCAATAAAATCTAAAGGGGACTCAGAACTTACTATATGGGGGGGGGGGAATTATTCATATTCATAACATTCAAATTACGAAGGGAGATATTTTGATATAGTTTGTAAGCACTGTGGGAAACAACAACAAACAGCTGTCTTCCAAACTCAATTGAACACCGAGGAAGTACTTTACGGGTCTTGAAATGCTGGTGGGAGAAAAAAAAGGCCTTGCCTCTATAAAATGCGAAAAACTTCTTATTGGGGGACATACATGGCAATGTACCTACTAAACCAATTACTTGAAAATTTCATATCGAAATGGAAAATAAGGATTGACTTGCCAAATTTGAGAAATCTCCAAGGTCAACATTGTAGGAGATTGGAGGATAGGTCTAGCCTGTGCACGAAGTGCCAAAAAGAGTGTCACAATGCAAAGGGCTGTGATAAAGACATTTAGTGATTTAGACCGATAAATCAGAACATGTTTCAAATAAATCGGGGAAGATGAGGTTGATCCTATTTAATCTTAACCACTTTGAATCTCAGCCAGACCTGCTATAGCAAACAGGACGTGATTTAGACGCAATGGTTATTATTGTATGCAAAGAATACAAGATGTTTGATAGTAAAACTTGAGCAGTAGATTTCTCAAATCGGTTAAAAGTTTCTTTTTCGAGTAAATGCGGATTTCAAAGTCTTTCTAGATCGTCTGATTAGTGACCTACACAATCATAGTCTTTTGTTGATTTTGGGCGATTTTAAATGTCTGGGACGTTAAGGAAGAAGCCGAGTTAAAGGCATGTCCATCGTACCCAGAACAAGAATCATTAAACCAAGGAGCGAAGAAGGCGTAATTCCACCAGTGTCAATGGAGGAAGTTCTAAGAGCATGTGGAAAGAGGGAAAAACAAGGCTTCCGAATTTGATAAAATGCTCAATGAAGCATCGATAACTGAAGCCCGTACTTATCCAAAATTGTTAACTTGTCTAATACTTACCTAGAGAAAGGATTATTCCCTATGCAGTGGAAGGTCTAATCTGTATAGAGGATCATAAACGAACGATTATAGGAGGCCATTCCTGCGGTTCCAAAAAATATTGCGCGGTAGTCAAATTGGATGTTAAAAATGGCTTTAACTGGGCTAGGTAGTAGTGCATATTAGACGCACTACTAAGTATATAGAGGTTCTCAAGTATTTAAAAAGGCTAGTAGCTAATTACTGTAAAAAAAGAGTTTTAAAGAACGAAAGTAATTCAGGCACAAAAGGCTATCATATAACCGGATAACTATCACAAGTGTCGGTGCAAGCTTCTACGTTTTGGAACACCATGCCTGACGGCATTTTTAATGAGGCTGATGGAGGTGGAAGAAGTATGTAGCTGGAGTGAAAGATTTTATGAGTTCTCATATCCAGTAGGAAAAGGATGGAAAACATAAAGATTAAAGTGGATGGACAACAAATTTTCAAGTACCTTGGCGTAATAATCAATGAATTCAAAGCCAATTGATTTTGGGCATTGTATATGGAAAAACTAGGAGAGCAAATGAATATCAACAGAATTATAGATTATAACTTAGTAATGTCGCTACAGCTATTCTGATGTATGGTACCCGATTTGGGTGCGAGCAAAAGAGATATACACGGTCATCGAACAAGCTTTTTGTAAAGATAAGCGTTTATTACTAGAACGTGTTTATGGGTACTTTTCGTTCATGATAAATATGTTGCAAGTAATAAAAGCAAGTAAACGTGCTTTGTATTACCAACGTCAACTGTTAAAGATGTCATGTATAAGTGAGAGTTTATTTATTATACTAACATCACGTCTACTCTATCCAACATCTTAAATTATTTTGAAGGTTCGATACTGGTACTAATATTCAACAAATGCTAATCTTTGTACAGTATTTTTTTCTTAATTTTGGCATAATTTGCATTAAAATTGCCCCATGCCAATTTATCGTTACCGGAAATCTCAAATAACAACTTATGGAGCTACACATGTGTAGTTTTATTGTCACAATGTATTTACCCAAAAAACTATAAACGATAACAGTAAGAGTGACGAAATTGTTAAAGTCAAGTTTATTGTTAATGACCTTGATGAACCAAAATATTGAAAGACGCGATATTTCATCTTTAATATTCAACATTTGTTTTTTTTGTTGTTTTAAACTTTTTCAATAAGCTTGAGTACGATTATGTGTCCCGAGAGTCTAATATCCATTTTCATAAGACCAATAAAAATTCGTTAGTACTCAACAAGTGCTTTAGCATTTGTTTGCAACGAATTCGATCGATACACAAATTTTCTTATATCGTTCTCCTCATTCTTAAATACATAACCATGTTGTTATTATGTCTTATCGATTACTCCACTGCTGTATTTTTACATATTTTTTGTTACTATTTTAAGGGTAATCAACCTTGAACCACATTATATACACACACACACAACTCGTTATCTAACTATATGTTTTTTTTTACCAATGTTAAAAACTAAAAATAACATATTTGAATCACAATTTCCTCGATATTCGATTGGCTTAACTTTTTTAAATCGAAAGTTTGCGAATTCCGTGAATCATACACCTCACTAACAAATGGTCACAAATATTGAAAATTCCTAAAAAAATTATATAAAATTTTTCACATACACTTTTTAAATTATTTTAAACTTTTTGAATTAATTAAGTTGGTTCACATTAAAACGCACACACTCCACACTAACACATAAATTTAACTTTTCGCATTTAAAATTTTCCAACTTTTTTTTCTTTTATTTTTCACATAACTACAAGACAATCACAAAACGTTTGAAGAAAATTACAAAAAAAAAAAAAATTGGTGATTCACAAAATATTAAAAATTTTAAAAAATTAAAAAAATTAGAAAAAAAAAATTAACAAAATTAACAGAAACTATCTAGAATTGGTGGTGGTTAGTAGTAGGAAATTTATTCGAACATTCTGAACCGTACAGCTCCGAGTCAGAATGAAAACTGATTTTTCGTTTTATTTATTTGGTTGAAAATAAGAAAATCTACTCAATGAAAATCTACCGAAAGAAAAACTGTGTAAAATTGTTGTTGTTGTTGATGTTTGTTTTTATGCTATTTTGACAACAACTACGACGACGATTGCTGACAATGTCTCCTCAACATGTGTGTATTTTTTGAAATGTGAGTGTGTGAGTGTTGTTATGTTTTTGAGAGTTCCGAATTGAATTTTTATTATAAGAATCGTTGGATTTGTATATACAGTCGAAGGTTAATGGTGTAGCAAGACGCGCCACAAAAATTAAATTTATAATTTACTACGCTACTGTGAAGCTGTAAAAACTACGTAAGATTAATGATAACTTTATAACCTTTATGGTGTCGGGTTCGTGATTGAAATATTACCTTTATGGTGTCGGGTTCGTTTTTTAAATGAAATGATAATGAAGTTTGCTTGTCATTATTTGTTTGGCTTTATAACTGCGTTGTGGAAGTTAATCATCGGCTTGACGATGTCATTGCTTTGGTTGGATGCAAAACAAAAATTTTTGTTTATTTTTTGTTGTAACAATTTCTTTTGATGAAGCCTAGCATAATAGTCATATAAAAAATGGAGAACAGGTGCGGCAAAATGAAATAACTTTGCACTTACTCACGTTCAAAACCAACTTGTTTTTGGTCTCCCAACTACAAAAGATCACCTGATCTCTTTGCAATTTCTCTTAGCGCACTAAAAAACACTTCGTTACATCATTCAACAATTTAATGAAAAGTGTGGACCGCTATGACTACCTTGTGCTACACCAGAAATTCAACGAAAGCAACTAGAAATGGAATCAAGAACTATGACAAATTACAGTTGACCAGGAAGGTACGACACCAATCACTTGATTCAGTGTTCAATTTTTATAACGTAACAGAATAGCATGATCGATTTAATCGAAGGCTTTAGCCCAATTCGTAACCGTCAATCTACTGAAAAAGAATCGGTGTTGCTCGAATAAAATATAAGGTCTGAGATAAAACCGATAAAACCGGGCACCGTGGAGTTTATACATTAAATGGAGCTTGTTACGTCGCATCTCGAGTTTGTGTTGAGTAGCACATTCAAAAATAAAACAGCATCGTTTAGATTGCAGTCCTAATAAAAATTGTTCAAATCTGAGTGATGAAAAAATTCGTTTGAAGATGAGAAGTCGGTTTTGCTGTAATTGAAATTGAAAATAAGCTGAGACTTCGGAGAACAACAGCTCATTCGTAAATATCAGATCTTTGTCATGTCTGTTACTTATTTGGTTTAATTGCATAGTATAGATATCCGTGCACAGTAATCAAGCATTAATCGCCTTTTAATCAGTCGTGGCTGCCGTAAAGAGTCCGTCTGACAAAATAAATGTTAATGAAGTACCTCTGCTACAAGATGCACTGTGGTAATTAGCAGATAGAAGACTGGTGGTATTAGAACTTTGACTTCCTGAAGCATAGAAGCCGGGGCAGCCCGCTATGTTTGTTAACAATGATGATAATGACAAAATTTGAAGATGAATTCTTGAATGGTCTAACGCATAAATGATTAGACCAGGTTTCCGTGAACCACAATGGTAAGGGCACGGTACGCAAACTCACCGGACATCAGTCAATGCTGTTGCTCTAGTATCCAAACTAGTCAATAATCAAGTCAATAGTAGTTAAGTTCATTGAGAGTTCGACACCAACTGATATTGATGAGACTACATAGAGATGTTAAAAGTTGTTTTGTAGAAAGCAGCAAAAAAAATGTAATTCCGCCATCAATGTGCCTGAGAAAGCAAAAAATGTCTTGTGACATCCAGGAACTTGTTAATAAAAGACAAAATAAACAAATGACAACCATCCAAATGTCCTTTATGGAAGTGGAACAATTAGCTACAGATATATTAAAGCAGCCGAGGTACCGACGACTTAGAAGAATAGATCCACATTGACTTACAAACCTTGAATTTAAATAATTTAATTTAAAGATTTTTTAAGAATGAAAAGACCACAGCCTAGGAAAACTGAAAAGTAAAGGAGAGAACATTTTTGTAGCAAATCACACTTTCATTTAAATCTTCAAAGTGACTGATTGCAACAAGGCAAAAGCAGATACCGCCAAAATTTAACAGAACCCTCATCCAGGTTTATCGATACACGGTTAAATATTGACGCATAAAACATGCAGCTCTCGCATTTTGATGGACCCTATATAGATATATTTTGGTTGGAGAACAGGATAAAACGCTTCGTGCCGCCTTCGATAAAATCAAGTTTTAAGGACAAGCATCAAGTTGTAAGGAACATTTCAGTTTTTTAACTCCAGACAGCTAGATGTGATTAAAGGATTTTTTAGGACTGATTTTATGAATTCGAAACTCTTGATATTTGGAGGGAAAACTTCTTTTTCAATTTGTATCAGCTATGTTTGTCCAATAAATTTTTTTTTTTTTTTTTTTTTTTTTATTATTTATTGAAACTAGTCTTTTCAGACTAACCATCAATTTACATCTGAATTCTTAAAAACTAAACTATAATGAGGCACTGTTGATCCAGCGATGCTACAATGCCTGTGCGTTAATAGGTAGCTGCTCACATACTGACGAGCTCGAAGGGTTTGGTTCGCTTTAGTCTTCTAACCAAGTTTTCATTATCCAGTAACCGAGAGGGTTCCGCATTAACATGTTGCAATAGCCTCGATTCATGCTTTGTTGCAAATCTTTTTATTTCATGTTTTACCTCCGGTATCCCCAAATCTCGATGCAAATCCTTATTACGAATGTACCAGGGTGCATTGACTATACTCCGAAGTACCTTAATCTGGAAGTTTTGTATAGGTTTGATGTTAGCATTTTTAGTACAGCCCCAAAGCTGAATACCATATAGCCAGACCGGTTTTAGGATTTGATTGTAAATCAATATTTTGTTGTCTGTGCTTAATTTTGACCGTCGTCCAATTAGCCAGTACAATTGCCTATATTTAAGATCAAGCTCCTTTCTTTTCTTCTTCACATGTTCTTTCCATTTGAGCTTAACATCCAGTGTCATACCCAAGTATTTGGCGGAGTTCTCGTATGGCACCATGACATCGTTTATGCCGATTGGCGGCGGATTAACCAATAGTTTGTTCGTAAAGTTGACATGCGCAGATTTTAATTCATTAAGTTTGATTTTCCATCGCTTGGTCCACTGGTGAATTTCTTCACTTGCATATTAAAGTTTATTCGCCGCCTCTTCGACAGTTTTCGCTGTTGATAGTATAGCGGTGTCGTCAGCAAACGTTGCTATGCTTACATGATCGGACTGTGGTATATCACTTGTATAAAGTAGATATAGGAGTGGACCCAGAACACTGCCTTGTGGGACTCCTGCCCTTACCTCTCTCAGTTCAGAATACTCATCTTCTTGTCTTACTCTGAAAAGTCTTTCAGATAAGTACGACTCCGATCAACATATGGTTGATTTGAATTTTGTTGAATTTTGACTCGTACGTCGACTATGGCCAAATCTAGGAAGTTTCCCGATCGAATCATGGTAGGTTTATCTGAAAGAATTATTTTTTCCCTATATTCCAAAGCATATTCTTCCATCCATTTGTTTAAGCGGTTGCCACGAGAATTGTTCCCCGCATCTCCCCAATTCGTGTGCCTAGCGTTGAGATCCCCAGCGATAATATAGTAATTTTTTGGATTACTTAAATTTAATTTATCGAAAATTTTGCCCCACTCGTTCATAAAATGTTCGTCCGAAATATGCGACTGGTTGCCCGTACAATAGATGGAAATTAAATAAATTTTGTTGGCCGAAAATTTGAAATTTAATCTGATGATGGCAATCTCAATCCCCTCCCGATTGCTCACCATTTGCGGATCGAAAGCTTTGAATTTAATACCATTTTTAATGAGAATGGCTGTTCCTCCTCCCTGTTTCGCATAGATGCGGTCGCGTCGAATAATATTATAATTTTTAAAGTCAATTCTGTGTTTGTCATTTAATTTCGTTTCGTTCACGAGAAGACAATCCGGTTTATGTTTATTAATGAAATCGAGAAGGTTGAGTCTGCGTTGAATGCTCATTATAGAGTTTACGTTCAACGAGATAATTTTGAATTTGGAAGAACGCGAATTTTGATGTCGATAAGTGTTTGTTGAATTTTGAAAATTTATATTTGCGAAATGATTTTGAGTCCATTTTATTGCAATTTGTACAATAAATGTTTTCTTTTGTAATTTCAGCATTAACTTGGCAATCACCCGGTTCGTGCAAGTTTGCGCATTTTACACATCGAAATGTAAGACTGCAGTTTGATGCGGTTTGTCCAAAACGTTGACAATTGCGACATTGCATTATGTCATTGGTTTTATTTAGTGTTTGCCACTCAATTTTCTGGTGATTAAGGTGTTTGATATTGTACACCAGATTGAGTGGGGTACTTGGAGCGAATTGTACGATGTATAGGGGCAATAACTTTTTCTGTTGGTCCGTCCGTTTCGATCGCATCTGTATAATTTTGAAAATTTCAATAAGTTCGTCAACAGTCTCAATATCTTGTTTTAATTCGGTAAGGTCTTCCGACTCCGTCAGTCCACGTAGTACAAGAGTTTTTGGCTTAAGCTCTTTTAGTGTATACGTATAATATTGAGTGTTGACTTCGCTGAAAATGTTTTTCAGTGCTTTGTAATTGTCGAGCGTATCGGTTGTCACTGTATGTTTAGAGGAATTTATTCTCTTTATCTCGAAATTTTGAATTTTGATGCCATTTGCCAGAGCAACTGTATTCTTGATCTCCTGTCCAAAAATATGGATTGCGGTGGAGGTTTACGTTAACCTTTTGGTTTAGACACGTTTGATGTTGAAGTTAATGTAGTTGTCTTAGCATCAGCCGCCGAATTCGTTGGAACATCAGTCGTTGTCGATGTTGATGGTTTATTGTTATTGATTTTGTTACCGGAATTATTATTGTTATTAATGTCGAAATTCTTTTTATTATTGTTATTGTTTTTAAGTTGGTGTTATTTAGTTAATTGTTAAATAGCGATGGTCGCTACAGTACTCCTCTGCTCTTTCTTACTCTGATTGAAGAAATTCCGTACGACTAAGGGCTTATGTAAAGCTAAACTACTCTTGGTGAAAGCTATCCAGGTCTCGTAAATACCCAGTGTTAGGGGAGAACTCTAGATTGGCGTATTGCGGTAAGTGACGAGTTAAGAGTAGAATAATGAATAATCAATCAGAAGCAGTTTTGCGTGTTACATATGTTGTAGGGGTCACCATTATAACGACGGCGGATGTTGGTCGTTATTTTAATTATTCAGATGTACATGTAGTGGTGTGCAAAGCAATTATATGAATTATACGACACATCTGGATAATTTGATTGTGTAGCGATGGTTGCTACAATTACTTGCTATCGATGCTATTAGCTGCTATAGTGTCTTTAATGAAAATATTTAAACCATGATGCTCACAAAAGTTATATGAAAGACAATGAAAGACTTTATGCAGAATACTACAGGAGGACTACATAAATAGAGATGATGCTAGACTAAAATTATGATCTGCTTGGTTATGGTAAAGTAATTGGTAAAGTAATGAACTAAAAAATGCAATTAATGAAATGGGATGTAACATACATTCCACTGGCAAGCCGACATATTGGCCTACGGACGCAGTTAAAACTCCTGTACTACTGGATTTATTTATATCAAAACAAGTTTCATCAAATTTTATTGAAGTAGGGGATAATTCAGATATGGTCTCTGATCATTCTGTAGTGATACTTACCATAAGCGACAAGATAATTAGGAAGGAAACAAGATCAACTCTTGTCAATAAAACAACTGACTGGGTTAGCTTCAGATCTGAATTAGAAAGCAACATTAACCTACAAACACGATTAAAAACGGTAACGGAGCTAGAGGAAGAGGTTGAAAACTTCACAAATATCATTCAATTAGCCGCGTGGAATAACACTAAAGAAACAGCATCCAAAGCTACTGGTAAAAGCTACCCAAGAGAAATTAGGAACCTGGTCTTAGAAAAAAGGAAAGTTAGGAAAAAATGGCAACAAACGAGGAGTCCATCTGACAAGACGATCCTAAATAACAAATTACAGCAGCTTAAGCGAGAAATTCCGAAGTTAAATGAAAAATCGTTTTCTTCGTTTCTTGGAAAGTTGACGGCTGATGAAAATACAGACTACTCATTATGGAAGGCAACCAAAAGAATGAAAACCCAATCATGCAGATCTCTCCTATTAAGCGAAGTGATGGCTCGTGGGCCAGGGATAACAAATCAAAAGCTGAAGTGTTTGCTGATCACCTGGCTGGTATTTTCTAACCGAATGAGACCGAATCGGATATTATAATCGAAAATGGAAGCAACGAATATGGGGGCAGAATCCCTCTAATAACCCAGAAAGATGTTAATAGGGAAATAAAATTCAATCTGAAGAGCGGATATGATGGATATGATCTTTTAACAGCAGAAGTTCTAAAGCAACTACAACGGCGGCGCGTCTACAACAACAACTTTGGATCGATGACGACGACAACACATCGCAAAATATAATCCCATCAGACCGAAATCTCACGGATGATGAATGCAATAATTACATCTATCAATTAACTCAGCTCATTTTAGACAGCTTAAAACAAAATTCACCGAAAAAACGTCTAGACAACAATATGATTTGCTATTCGAATCATATCATCAAAAAATTATACAGGCATAAATCTTTTTTGATTACAAAAATTAAAACTTTAAAAAGAAACTTGATCAATATCAATCAAAATTCACATTCAGGAAATTATCATAATCAGCTTCGCATCAACACTTTAAACAGAAAAATTTTGGAATGGAAGGTCGAAATCAAAAGGACTTGTCAACTTATTGAACAAAATGTAAAGATTCAGATTGAGAAATATTGGCAGGATGTTATGAAAGAGATTCGGCCGAGTGCCAAAATGTGGTCGGAAATAAGGAAATTTAACAAAGCTAAACGTCAAAATTCAACAAAAATTAACTCTTTGGAAATTAACGTTACAGACATTAACCGATATAATAACCTAGAGATTAATTGGTTCAAAACGCACAAAAATATTACCGGAGATAAATTCCAAATTTTTGACAAAATTACCAAACTAAATATTCTCGGCCAACATATCCAAGAACACACTTTTCAAAATTTGATTCATTCCATCTACACCACCTCGATTCTGCAGCATCAGGAGCAAGAACGTGAAGTTCAAAAATTAATATCGCCTATCATCAATCAACACAAACATGATAAAGCGACTCACATCACTAAAACTACATTTTCAGCCTCAAATCGTGCGTTTGGACCTCAACAGCCAAGTGACGATCAAAATTACTTTATTACCATGGATCAACTTTCGAGCATTTTAAATTTGGCTAATAATAAAAAATCTTTTGGGCCTGATCTTCTCCCAAATTGCATTTTCAAACACTTACCAATCTCAATAAAAACCGAAATCTGTACATTATTTAATAATTTATTGAATAATAAAACATTTCCTGAATCGTGGAAAATTGCTAGGGTGTTTCCAATCCTGAAAAAAATTAAGCTGCCTACGGATCCGGATAGCTATCGACCCATTAGTCTTTTGTCAAATTTCGGAAAACTTTTCGAAAATATAATTTATGAAAAAATTAATGACCATGTAGCCGAACATAAATTAATGCCAGACAATCAGTTTGGTTTTCGCCAAGGCCATAACACTGCTCATGCCATCACAAAAGTGGTCAGCGATATAACAAACAATCCAAAATTTAATCAACCGATAGGAGCAGTTTTAATAGACATCAAAAAAGCATTCGGATCGATCTGGCTCGATGGACTACTATCAAAATTAATTAAAATGAATTTCTCCACCGACCTTATTGAATTACTTTACGAACTTCTTTATAATCGAAAATTTACAATCACCACTGACGGAGACATCAAAATATCTTCAAAAATCTTCAAAATTTCAAACGGTGTACAACAAGGCTCTATCACTGCTCCAATCCTATTTAATTTGTATACTACTTAATTTACACGACAAATTAAATTCAAAATTTACACAATCATGTGCGTACGCAGATGACATGATTGTCTATTGTTCGGCATATCGCATTGGCGGCATTCAAAAAAATCTTCAAACATCTTTAAACTTTATTCAAAATTATTTTGATCTCTGGCATATAGAAATAAATTCATCAAAATGTGAGGCTATCCTCTTTCGTCGACCACTAAAAAATGGGACGCGCGATTTAAAGAGAAATTGGCGTAAACTTTCGGTCAAAATTTCAAATCAACCAATAAAATTATACGAACAAATTAAATACCTGGGAGTTAATATAGACAACATGTGTTACATGACACAGCATACGACGATTCAATTAGAAAAAGCAAGGAGTGCGTTTATGGGGGCGCGGCAACTTTTTTACAATAAACGTTTGGACAAACGTCTAAAAATTATAGCGTACAAAGCACTAATTCGACCTATGGTTTAACCAAGATGTATGGTTTAACATGGGTTCCTCGTTATATTGAACGGTACAGAGTTTTCGAACGGAAATGCTTATGCCACTGCAACGGACTTTACAGTAAAGCCGAGACGGACTATACTCATTATATTTCAAATAAAATACAATACGAAAAATTTGACTCGGACCGTATTTGACTCGGACCGTAACCATATACGACGGGCTTGTCTAAATACTGAAAATTCATTGATTTACGGACCGTACCACGTGGACGAACAACTGGCTTAAATTTACACGACAAACGAAACGGTACCAGGACCGAATTTATTCCTTTATCTCGACAGATTGGGCTACATCCAAGATCGGAAGGCGATTCCCCTCATTTACCACGTGGCAAGGCGGCCTAACGAGAAGTGGTTCGAAATGGCGTAATTTAGAAATCCGTCGGAACATCTTCAGTTCGACACCTCCTTCGAAATCAACGACGACAAATTTTCAAAACGATGTAAGGCATATTGGTGGCTGAATGATATGGCCCACGACGATGATGACAACGATGGAGACAACGACTCCATTCAAGAACAGCAGCAGCAGCAGCAGATATAACATTTATTTTTTTATTTACATATTTGATTTATATGGGTACCGGTCGAAACTGGATATTTTACAACTGGATTTGACGAAACAGGATATTTCATAACTGGATATTTCAAAACGAGATAAGGTACAAAACGAGATATGGTACAAAACTGGATATTTCAAAACAGAATATTTCGACATATGATTTAAATTTAAAATGATTTTTTAGGAAAGTTCTGGAATATGGCCAATTAGGAAGGAACTCGGTGAGTTCTTAACCGTTAAGTTTTAAAAAAAAAAAAAAATTAACTAAATAACTGAATTAACAATTGACTGACTTAGCTTTTTGAAATTGGATGTAGATAGCGTTTGATGTTGGGGTTAATGAATCCGTTAATACTTAATTGAAACTCACTAGTTGCTCAAACAGAGTCAAACCTACTGAAAAAAATATAGCTCTAGTTTAACGCTGGACGTTAGTGCACAAAGTTATTTCACTTTTTTGAAAGTGCAGATCAACGAACTACTTAACCTTCAAAGTCGAGGAAAATGGCCAAGACGTTCAAATAGCCAGGTGACATAGACGACGTCATCTATGAATTGTATAGGTCCATCCTGGATATGATAACTTAACGATATAGTAGTGACAATTAAAATCCGCAATGGCGGAAAATTTGCGTTCCATTACCAAAGTAAATCATCTTCCTATTAACGATCTAGGAACTAAAGAACTTAAGCTACAGAAGAAAATTTGAAAAACTTAATGGGAAATCTTATCGAAGGAACCGCAACAATTGAGGTTCCATACAATTGAACTACCTTTAATTTTATTTATTATTTTAATCGAACAATGTACTATAAGGACTGAGTATTTATAAGAGCTATGAGAGGAAATTGGAGCATCTCTGTATAAATAACACTTGACAAAATGTGTATTCGGCAATCCACATTTGTACAAAATGACATACTTCCTTATGACAAGAAAATCAACAGACAAAAGAAAGGTGCACCATCAACGTAACAGGAACCATATCAGATGATTTATTTGAAGTGCCTGACAGCCGTGATACCAAACATTACGACCAGGAGGTAGAAAATGCTAAAAAATCGGATCTGCCACTGACCATTATTTCTTTACGTGATACAATTACTGGCGAAAAAATTTTGTCTAACGTCCAGTGGGCCGCTCTAATATTTTTAAACCACATCTAAGCAAGCAAATTTGTTGGCATGCGCTTGTACAACTGTCTAAGCAGTACATCATTTTGGCCCTGCAATTTATTAAATGACATATTTTATTAGAGCCTCATTTTTTCGTTATAAAGCAAAACCCTCTGGGACGTAGTAATTTATTTTTAATGGTTTTGTGCTGTCTGAGGCTCTATGTTATTGCTTTATAATAAATCATCTACGTAGAAATTTCCTCTTCGGTTGCCAGTTGCTGTAATGTCCTGATGGCCAGATATGGTGCCTATGTCATTCCTAACTTAACGGTTGTTAGCTGGTATAATTTTATTATTTTATTAGGGGGCGATTTCTTTAATATTTTCTGGTATTGCTGATCATTCGGATGTATTTTTATCTGTCAAACCATTTGTTCAGCAGACAGAGAAGGCAACTGTATAAGAAGTCACTCATGGTTTCTTCTTCTGTTATCGGCTTCTGGGGCTGCATTTTTTCTATTTTCCAAAACTTTTTTAATTGGTTATAGATGTCAGTCAAGGTAACCACCGACTAAAATTATACTTCTAACATGCGAGCCAAACTTAATTATGGCACACCAGTTACACCAAAATTTAGTAGTCACCCAATTTAGTAGTAACTGGGACTACTGTATCATCAAATACAACAAAATGTTCAACTACAACAGCAAGCGATGAAAAAGGAAGCGTTTCAGAGACCCAAATTCACTTCAACAATACAAATATGCGATCGGAACCAAAAAACCTGGAACCACATCAACTAATAAACCGCCAAACAATTTGGGTGAGAAGCCTCTATATAAAAATTATCGAGTCTATAGACCCCTTGTCGAGACTGAGAAAAAACCGGTAATGAAATTATCATTAGGAGTGATGCAGAAACTCATGGATAAAATATCTGAACTTCATGAGGAAATTTGCATGACAGTATATAAAACTATCATCCTTCAAATAACAACGAACATAGAAGGAACCGATAAAATTAATCGAACAAACCAAACCGTGGGCATTCGGCTACCAGGAATTTAAATTTTAATATTTGGAGATTTCTGTTTGGAGGGTGCTATTGCCAAATTAATCAACCACCTTTGGATGTTTTGAACTTTAGATATGACAACAGGAGACTGCTGATTTCAACTTATTTAAATATTGAATCTATCGCAGCGTTGAGGAATCTTCACGACACAACAAACGAGTATGTTGATGGAATCCAAAATGCAGGGATAAATATTTAATCATGGAAACTGTCCAACGAGTCAAGACGACTCTATGAGATCTGCTTAGCAAATCCAAGAGAATTCCATACAACAATATAATTTTTTGAATTCTTTGGAAGGAAAATGTAAATCATTAGAAGCCAGTGGTAACCAAAAGTCAACAACGACACCAACAACCTCCACAATAACAAGATACCAACAAATGATGAGATCATAGACTCATCACAAGATCCAAATGCAAAGATCCCTAATTAACTAGGTTGGATCATAATGGAAAAATCAGTCGCTGAAAATATATTTACGGAATTAACAACGCGACTAGTAGATGACAAGTACACTTTCCACGGTACACTTACCATACAAGGTAGAACCATCTATACTGAAAGAATTTAGAAAAAAAGACAGTGTAAAAAGACAATTTTCTCTCATCTGCAGAATACTGCAGATTGAGAAAAAATTTGGTGATTCAAAAGAAGAGCCAGGTGACAGTTCAACTAACTACTCACCACTTCGTGGAGTAATTAGCAACGAAAGTACAAAATCGTGCTAACAGCAAGTGCGGAATAAAGTTCTGGAATATGGCTAGTTAGAAAGAAACTCGGCGAGTTCTTAACCGATTATGTAGGATGAAAATGGGATTTTAAAATGATTTATTGGGGAAGTTCTGGAATATGGCCAGTAAGGTTTCATACTTGAATAATTTTAAGCAGAGAGATAGAATTTTCTTTCACTGAATGTTTTTTTTTAATTGCTGCTTTTCTCATCTTATTAAAATAATCATTGACTTGCTCGAGTTGAATGTCAGTAAAATTTATCTTCATCTATTTTTTATTCTTCTACTTAATATAACTTTAGAGAATCTATGTGAGAAAAATTAATTCATTTTCATCAACATTTTCATCCTACATATCGGACTTCATCATAATCGGTTAAGAACTCACCAAGTTCCTCCCTAATAGGCCATATTCCAGAACTTTCCTAAAAAATCATTTGAAAATTAAATCACATGTTGAAATATCCAGTTTTGAATTATCCAGTTTTGTACCATATCTCGTTTTGTACCTTATCTCGTTTTAAAATATCCAGTATTGAATTATCCTGTTTCATCAAATCCAGTTGTAAAATATCCAATTTCGACCGGTACCCGTTGCCTGCCACAAGCTTATGCAGCAATGGTTTATGAACCACTTGGTTGTTGGTTGCTAATTCCAAAAATATCTTAAATACAGCTAATTACTATGGTTCAACTGTACAATGTTTGGTCCGTACCAAATTTATTCTATAATTTGATAAATGGTTTTAAATTGTGTACAGACCATTTGAAAAAAAAACACATCATAGCGCTTCTCTCACGCAAAAAAAAACTGAGTTCAACAGGTGCCGCTGTTTACTAATAGATATAAGTAACAAATGATGTAGCCATAAGTCACATCAGCTACGTATTTATGTCATACGAATATAAATTTAGCTAAGCCTAAAGTGTCAACAATCTTTGATTTAGCGGCTCTGATGAAATCCTTTTGAAATTTAGAAGCATCAAGCAAGTCAGTTTTTTAATTTTTATTTTATATTACAGCTGATTTACAGTCGTTGAGTAATTTAATTTGTACGAAATTTTAATTTTATTTGAACGGAGGTGTAACCCATTGGTTATGGGTGACGAGAGCATCACAATTTATAGTTTACTTTATTTTTAAGCCGTTCGGATTAGATTGTATCATTTGCATCATTTCTTTGCTGCAAGTATGCCCCAAAACATTACTTTGTGGTATTACTACGGATTTATGTTTAACCCGGGGTACCTAATGTGAGCTACAATTTTCTGTTTTAAAGCACTTATAAACCTCATAAATTTCCTTTGTTGCATGAAAATCGGTGAGGTCTATACTAATTCACTTGTACCTAAAGGCCAATATATTAATTAAGCTGTAAAATAAAATTTGCAATTGTTGGGGACTACTAACTATGACCATTTTTCTTGATCGGCGCATTATAATTCATCATTAACGAACTTTCGCAAAATTTAGTACTTGAAAGGACTACTACGCGCTGATGTTGCAAACTTACTAAGGCATATTACATTCACATCGACTAATCACTTGGAGGCATTGGAGGAAGTCTGTGACCGGCGCGACAACCAAATTAATCAAACGAGTCAACAGACAGTTACCGCAGAATGTGCCAAGTAAATGCGTAGAATATGCGATACGTCTGGTGAGGTGATGAGAGGGTTGAAAGCATTGTATAAAGAAGCAGAAAAACGAGACCAATAACTAAGCAATAGCTAAATTCCTAAATGCAGCAACCTAAATCTAGAATAAAAGTGAGGCAATTTGATGCCGTCAATTTCGATGAAAGAATATGAGCAGCTTGGCCTTATGCGGCAGTAATCTAATCCGAGTAAAATGACTTCTTAGCTGAACACTGCTACTTACCTCACCATCCAGTATTCAAGCCAACCAATGCAAGCTCGAAGGTTAAAGTGGTATTCGATGGTTCAGCTACCACATCATCATATGATCTGCTTGGCTGGTTAGCTCCAGCCATCATTCCAATAAAATCATTATTTCAGCAGTTATGGTTAATTTATATTTAATGGAATAAACCGCTGCCACAAGCAATTATAAACACCTGGGTGACTATACAAAAGAATCTGAAACAGTTAGAGAAATTCAACATTCCTTGTTTAAAAATCACACTGCTAAAAAGTGAACTTCACGGGTTTGCAGATGAAAGTAGCACTGCTTACGTTGCGGCACTTTATTGTGGACCATTTGACAAAATTGCAAAGTGTAGCCAAAATAACAGTTCCGAGAGCTTAGACGATTTCTGTTCCTCGACTTAATCTAAGCGGTTCCTTACTATTAACCACATTCCTTACTATTAACCACATTAAGATAAGGATTTTTTGCCTCCATTTTTTGCCGCCATTTTTGCCGCCATTTTTTGCCTCCATTTTTTTTGTCGCCATTTTTTTTCGCCATTTTTTATTCCCGCCACTTTTTTGCCGCCATTGTTTTTGTCGCCATTTTTTTGCCACCATTTTTATTTTGCCGTCATTTTTTTCCACTATTTTAACAAATTTTAAGCAAATTCGGTTAAGCAAATTCGTCCGATGTCCCATTGATGATTGGCTACTTAAAAAAAAATAATTTTTAAATTTAATTATTTTGCGTAACCTCAGATAAGCGATAAAAGCATTTTTTTTTAAAAGAAATTATTTTTCAGAACCGCAGATGAGCGCAAATAAGAGAAATTATTTTAACTAACCTCATCAGATTATTTTTAATGAAATATTAAAATGCAACAAACTAAATATTTCATGATAAGATAATCCGATAAGGAAAATAATTTCTCCACAAAAAAAAGCAGTTAACGCTTATCTGCGGTTTTTTTATTGATAATGTTTATTAAGTGGCCAATCCTCAATGCAAGGGCATCGGATGAATTTGCTTAACCCCTAAAAATTTTTTAAAATAGCAGAAAAAATGGCGGCAAAAAATGGCGGCCAAAAAAATCCTTATCTTATCACCTGTCCTTATGTCTTATCAGCATTCCTTATCTTATCAGAATTCCTCATCTTATCACCTGTCAATCACGCTTATCTTATCAGCGTGGGAGTTCCTTATCTTATCAGCGTGGGGAAAAATTTGGTTCTCACGCTATACCGTCCCATTAACTACTATTGTCATATTGCGATTGAGAGAGCATTTCAAACACGCAGAATGCTCTTACGTGCAAAAACATCCAGTTTTTCAGTACGAAAGCTGGCAATACAAGTTACTAATGATTGCATTATCTGTCTAAGACTAAACTCTCATTCTTCAAACCAGCTTATGGGCAATTTACTATAGCAAAAATGATGACGCTCAATTAAACCATTCACTAACACGGGACTGGATCGATAGAAATTGCCACGAAAACCAGTACAGAGGAGCGAGATTCGTCAAAGTGTATATTCGTCAGCATGTTAGTCAATGCAATCCTGCTCGAACTGGCTGGCAATTTAACAACGGATGTATTCTTGGTGGCACTCAAAAGATTTTAAAGCAAAAGAGGACTCCCCAGCACAATATCCTTTGACAATGGCACCAATTTCATAAATAGTGTCAAGTATTTTTCATTCTAAGATATTTATCGCAACTTCTATTTGCAGTCCTTGTCCGTTTAGACCCTTTACTAAACCCTCCAATTTCTGAGAAGTTACATGAACTCTTCTAGTCTTTCTGTAAGGTAGAATTACTTACCTTACTTACCTTACTTACCTTACTTACCTTACTTACCTTACTTACCTTACTTACCTTACTTACCTTACTTACCTTACTTACCTTACTTACCTTACTTACCTTACTTACCTTACTTACCTTACTTACCTTACTTACCTTACTTACCTTACTTACCTTACTTACATTACTTTCGGTATAATCTTTGGTTGTTGCTTTTTGCTTTCAGAAAACACAATTTCCAGGCATCTGGCAAATCAAAATATTAGAAGACTAAAAAAGTGCCAACTGTTTCAACTGTACTTATCGAAAAACATTTTTTACATATAGGTTTGACCAAGCTTCAGTTACCCTACTGATAAAATTCATTCCAGATATTGTTTAGTTCCAAACTAAATCTAGTCCTTGAAGTTGAAGTCAAAGGTACCATGACTGGAAATGTGTTCTTTGTTATAATTCTAATTAATATTGTTATTTGTTGTTTGTTGTAGTCGCTGATCGAACGTTGATCTTCAGTAGTAGAGCATTTAGCTTTCCTTAGTAGCCGTGACGTCCTTCATAACAAAGGCCCTTTTCTCTGCAGATGCAGGTTTTCGAAATCGCTGATACTGAGTATTATATTACCGGCACAGTAGCATAATTCTTCTCTTTGATTTTGTATTTATGGTTTAGTATCCGGCGTTTTTTCACCTAGTTAGTTTTGGTCCACGGATAATATTTTATTTCTTACCTATCCGCCGGCTAGCCGGTTTGGTCATTTTTCTATCCACCATCTGGGGACACGTCCAATGAGAGTTTGGCATTTCCACACGGAGTCCGAAAACTCGTTTGTTAGATATTTAGACAATAAGCGTTTTCAGTTTCGTCGCATAACTTCTTGTTGTGGTACAAAGGAAGTCCCAAACTGATTGGTTTGAAAAAAAAATGCATCTATTGTACTATCAAGTAACAGAAAGGGCCACTGGAGATTGGTAAAGTTGGTTTACAGCCACACGAAACAATCAAAAGAACCTTGCGTGTATGTTGAAACATTTAACGTCAAAAACTAAACCATGAATGCAAAATCATTTGGATGCCCAGTATTAGCGACTTCATAAGTGAGTAGACAGGCTTTCAGTTGTCGATATAACATTTTTAAGATATTTAAATTCAAACCACCGGCTATCTCCTGTCCTACAGAGGTACCATGAAATCTAACTTTTTGGCATGTTCCATAAGAAATCCAGTTCAGTGGTTTTAGTGCTAGTTTTCAGTAGTTGTCGTCCAGATGTCCTAAATATATCATTTCTGAATTTCTGGGATATATTTTTGTCATCACTTTTAGTTGGTCACTTCTAAATTTCACAACTATTTATTGAGTAAGTTTTTTAGTTTTAGCAAATTCGCAAATCAGTACGATATCAATTAGTGGACTACCATAGTGATCGTCTTTTATAACTGGTAACTGGATCGCCTTCTAATGATAAAGTAAAATATTAGAGTGAGTTAGTGAACTAAATAAGAAATTGTGTTTCAATTGAGAAATCCAGAGCGACTCCGAGCTTGGAGCACCATTTCGTAACAATCAGTGTCAGAAGTGGGATTTAGCGAAGAATTAGTAACACTACGCAGCCATCGCAATAGATAAAAAAGCAAGCTGGCCTAGCGAAATCTTGTGCAGACTGATAATAAATCAGATCTGCTTATGAGATTACAACAGGCTATATGTGGCAAGAGTTGGATGAAGCCTTTTCGATGAAATCATTAACCCAGGGTTATCGCAGACCTGAATAATGAAGATGGCGAAATAAATGTAGTATATCCACCAAGAACCACCAATGGCGGTAGTGGAGGAAACGAAACTTTTGAGGTCCACTGGGTAGGCAGCAGACAACAATATGATGACATCGATGCCCAGAGGGGAAGTGAAAGACCTCGATGACGTCGTGAAGAGCTGCATGCAGGACGTTCGACAGGAGTTGGAGACAAAATTTAAAGAAATGGAAATACGCGTTGAAAGTAATACCCTAATGGGTGCACTAGAGAAAGGCAACTCAACGCACCAAACCCAGCCCTACGAGGAAAAGCAGCAAGTATATTGCACGCCACATCTGGCATAGGAATGAGGTGTGAAGGGATCATGAAGGAAATGGAGCTGAGATTCTGACAGTCCCATGTCATGGAATTTTGCCATTGGAAAGTTCAGCATTCAGATTTCGGATTGCAGGTGGATACTTTCATTAATGTAGTAAAAGATAACCATTTTATACTTTACCTAAGAACGACTGTCAAGGGAAAAGCAATGAATGAAATATTGGTATCAGCATTGAAATATGAAGCAGCCAGAGTAAGTTCGTTCACAGATTCCACGAAAATGAGAAACCCAGCTCTGCGAAAAAATGATAGATCTTGCTACCTGTTGAGATGTTTACGATGCCAAAAACCTGGGCACTACGTTAGGGGTTGTAAGGAACCAGCAATCCAGAAACCGATGACGCTACTGAGCAACCATTAACAAAGAAGCGAAAGTATGGCAGATGGTAACACAGGTAGCGATGAGAAGCAATTGGACAGTTTCTTCAAAAACAACCAGGAATACTAAATTTCACCAGCTTTGCGGGACGCAAGTTGGTAAAAACGAGGAAAAGCCCAAGAGTCATCTTGCTAATTGAGTGCAAAAATTGAGAAGAACTGCAATAGTTTAGTTAAAGGAAAAACAATGCACATTCTCGCTAGATACTGGAGGAAGTAAGATAAAAATAGTAATAGAACCGACTAATGCTAAAAAAGAAAGATTGTTGAATAGGCAAACATTAGTAGAACACAAAAATCTCAGTGAGATTAATGAACGTCAACTCATCCATAATCATCATGAAAATGGGACAGTGATTGGTAAGATCGAGGAAGTCAACTGTATCGCAAAGTGTCAGTCAAATAAGCCGGATAAAAACCTAGTGCGTCCGGAGAAGCACAGAATTATTTGCCTGCTACGTAAACATCTTCACTCCAATCTGGCAGGCATCAACACGTCTATACCCTAGCAAAACAAAAAGATATGGAAGGGCATATTAATAAAATGCAGCATGATGGAGTGATTGAGCAATCTAACAGCCTATGGAGTTCGCCAGTTGTTCTTGTCCAAAAGAAAGATGACTCGATTAGAGTTTTCCTTGACTTGAAAAAAGATAAATGATTCCGTTTGAAGTTATCTCATCAATATAGGTTTTCACGGAGCAATTGGCGCAATGGTTAATACTGCGGTGTTTGGGTCGGGAGGTATCCGATCGAATGACAATAAGGAAGGGTTGAAAAAGGGATTTTTGATCACCTAATTTCAATCGGCGATAACGATGAACACTGAAGGCTGGAGCAATGCAATGTAATGTGCAGATGATTCAAAGTGAACCTGAATACGTGCGACCTTGATTTGGCTGGCGACGGCGTAAGGTAGGACGTTAAAAAAGTGTACGCGAAAGAGTTGGGTGTGCTTCGGCCTTCTGAATTTGTAAATAAATTCAGCTTAGAAAGACTTAAAACTGCAGATTTTTTAAGCACCTTGACAAATAGAGATTGCCTAACAAGTACATTTTGGAAGCATACCACAAACTATTTGTTGAGTGCACATCTTCCTGATGACAAATGACACAGAAGCGCATAAAGAACCACAGACCCAATAATGTCAATAAAAGCTGGTGAAGTGCATGGCTTCGATAATATTAAGGTTGAAATGATATTAAGACCATATAATAGGACCTGGTATCACGCGCTTTCTGGACGAGTGTCTAAATATTTATTAAAGCTTGGAAAAACGGCAAAGTAATTATCATTAAAAAGGGAGATAAACGATGTCTCACCAACTCAAAATCGTATGGGCCAATTATGCTAGTACCGGTATTAGGTAAATTGCTTGAAAAGCTAAATTGGCAATTTCATATGTGTCTGCCAGGGAAGTAAGAAATTTAATGACAAGCAGTTTGGGCTCAGAGAAAATCGGTCCATAAAGTCAAAGCGTCGAAACAAAACTGTGTTCCTGAAGTATTCATTGGCGTATCTGGTACTTTAGATAATCTGTGGTGGCCTATAGGATTATGAATGAGTTCATGAAGATTAGCAGTCCGGAAAAACTCTCAATTATAGTCACTAATTATGACACACTTTAGAAGAGTGTGACCAAAAAGTCCGTACTAGGCCAACACTTCTGGAGCACTATCTTCAATAAAAGTATAAATGCCAATCTGCAAGGAATAACATTACCAGACGATAAAGTAATGCTATTTGCTGGCATCTCTAGCAAAGCGTTCAGAACGTGCTGTAAATAAAATGACTGGTTTGTATTACAGATGTAAGAAGGAACTTTTGTCAGAAGATATCAGAGTATGAATGAATTGTCACTACCAAAGAATATTAAAAAGCGCAGCTGAATCTTTATTGGCATTACAAAAGCTAACAGAACTGTTTCAGCAGATGCAGCTTCTATGCAGCTTCTATTATAGCTGATATAATACCAATTGATATATTGCTGCAATAGTGTGCAATCTAAGAAAAAGACAATGAATAAACTATGGGAACGTTGTATTGCAAACAGGTCGCTCAAGACGCAAATGTTGAAAGATGACAAAATAGCATCCTACCTAAAAAAGTTCCACTTACACAAAACGAGCTGCTGTGATTGTGGCCATGATAATGGAACCATAGACCACTTACTTTACAGCTGCAACCTTTTAGAAGATGAAAGAACCAACTAATTATGCGAGCTGAGTATAAAGTTGCCAGTCAGCAAACTAAGTTTAATGGTGCCCAGAAACATCAAGGATTTTAAAAGCATGAGCACTCTTTTAGTGTCAAGTTCGTGACATATCTCCGTATAATATCTCCTTATGCGATAATTTTTTACCATCTCCTTTACTTCGTCAACTATATTCTAGACCTAAAAAAGGTCAAAAATACTTGGTCGGACATCAGGTTTTTTATCCCGATTTTTTTAAGACCGATTAAATTTTGTCTGTTTTAGCATTAAAGTTACCAATCCCTAGGTGTATTCGCAATTGTTATAAAATTGATTTTGGTCTTTGAGCTGGCCAACTTAAATGGTGGCAAAACCACAAACTATTGATCTTGAAGCGAGGATAAAAATATATAACTATCTTACTAAAGGATACTTTCCTCATTTTGACGTACAATGGTAACAAAAATTAACCTAAAAAACCACGCATGAATTTTCAACAATGCGGTATATAGTTAGGTACACCATAAATTGTAAATTGCACGTTATATTATGAATATTTAATGTACGATGAGGCTAAAAGTAAAATTAATGCTATACTAAATCGTTCGTGTTTTATGTTAACGTTTCGATTATAAATATAAAGGGCGATGGCCTATGGCTTCAAGATTACAATATCCGTGAAGCAACAGGTGCATACTAAATAAATCAATTGCCCTAAAACGACAAACATGCGAAAATCACCGCATTATCCGGATATACCGCACTTTCCGTGATCAGCTCTATATATATGAACGGTGTGCGCATATACAAACAAAAAGAAAATTGCCTGGAGAAATTTTCATTCGATTTTTCTTTTGTCATTTTACTGCCGCTTTACAATGTGTTTACATATAGATAAACGACAAATATTTGCATGCGAGTAAAAATTTTGATTTTTTGTATACAATCCAGCCAAACAATGCTGCAGTAAAATCAACAAGCGCGGCAAACATTTTCTCATGCCTTTGAGGCAAAAAAATTTCTTTGTCTCCAATAATTTTTTTTTTTTTGTCGATTAAATCGTGCAGAGGCGTTGTCACATATCATAACCACGATAAATTAAATGAGACCAACAGATGTTTAGATTTATGCAGATATTTATAGAGCATTCATTGAATTAAACGGACAATTTTATAGTAATTACCGTTACAGTGAATACCGTGTTTATGACTAATATTATGACATTTGATGACGTACGATGTTGTATGACAGAATATTGGATACTTCTTTGTTACTCGTACGACATAAAGATCATAAAGGAATATGATGTGGTGGCAAGCGTAAAGAATTTCCTTTTGTCCGATTCTTAGTCGTGTTTAGTCACAACAACATAAAGTTATCATTCGAATAAACTCAATGAAAATTTTAAAAAAAATTTCATGCTTGAGATGATACTAGGCCCTGACGTATACAATTTTTAATCTATTTTAAAATATTTTGAATCATAATTCTAGAATTTTTGAAAATATTATAATTTTTTTGTGCGATGTTGTGTACGAGAGATTGATGGGAGTGCGAAGGTATATAACTTTTGAGCAATGTAGTGGTGACTCACAATACAACACCACATTAATATTGTAAATGAGTATAAAGAGGGATTTGAACTATGGCTGTATTGGTCCGCTTTCAAAGACAAAGACATCGATTTTTATAGGTCATTGCTGCTGTATTGTACCAACAATTCAGTTTGACCATGATTGATTGAGCCAGTTGCAACGCTGGCCTTTTACTTTGTTAACAAGATCAGGAACCTCTTAAAATTTTTATTTTTATAAAATTCAATTATTATAATCGGGCTAAGATTTTTAAGAACTTAGGAAACAATTCGAGGAGCAAAATAAAATTTTGACTTTGATGAAACAGGTTTTTTATTTAAATCGGATTTTACTGTGGAAAATGTGTGTCGGTGTGAAATTATTTTAGTTATTGAATCCGGGTAAGACATCAAATCGCTATGTAAGAGCGGAAGGTACCGTGTTTGAATCCCAGTAGGGTAAGGATGCAAATGAGATTTTTTCACACGATTACGATCGGTGATTATTATGAACACAACTTTGACTCAGCCCTGACACTCATCCTACTTAGGTCTGACTAATCACACAGGAGGCGAGCTCCCAAAAACTTTAGCCTGCATCGAGCCAGGCTAGGAAAGGTGCAAAGCAGATGCAGTATAGTTTCCACCTCCTCCTCATCCCTACAAATTATACAGTAATCATGCAGGAGAACATCCAGTCTACTCGCATGCTTACCAATGAGACAGTGTCCAGTAATGACACCCTTACGAGTGTAATAATATTGCACCGTTGCATGGATATTAGTTGGTTAGACCTGATTAAGTCTAGTGCAGGCCAAATTTGCCGAGTAATTTCACATGAGGCACAATTTGTCCATCTACTGTTTGTGATTTTGTAAGCTTCTTCCTTTAGAAGCAGTTTACACATAGCAAGCGGTGCTGCTGTATCAGTATGGCAAGGTAAGATGCGACAGAAGGTACCTTGTCAAGAGAGTTCATCAGCTTTTAAATTTTCCGGTATATTGAAATGCAATGGCACCCATGTAAGCTGAATGTTGAACTGTTCTGCCATATAAATTAGAGTCGAGAGACAGTTTCGGGCTACTTTCGTCGTGATAAAGCCTGACTGTAGAGCTTTAATGGCCGCCTGACTGTCAAGAAGAGGCGATAATACACTACCCTGGGGTGTACCTCTACTCACGAATTTCCGGACGGATGCCTCACCAAGATTAGCCAAAATGACCCTGCCTCTGAGCATTTGATCAATCCAGTATCCGAGTGACACATCCAGCCCCAAATCTGAAAGTGCCTGCGTGATCGCCTCTGGTTTAACATTGTTAAAGGCTGCTTCTACATCACAGAAGGTCATCAAAGAGAATTCGTTATATTCGAGCGATTTTTCAATAGGGCCTAAAAGGGAATGCAGTGTAGTTCCCACTAATTTCCCCTGTTGACAATTTTCCCAGCGAGACTCGTAGCCCCATTTGTTTTAGGCAGAACAGTTTGGGATTCGGAACATCCTGAGACATGTGTTTCCAGTAGAAACTTCAGAGATTTCGCCTTCGTTGTAGTCCAGATACCATTCGGTCGTTGTAGATAACTTGGATTGGAAGAATAAGTATAGATAGAATCTTATGTAGCCTAGCTGCCTCAGAGGACTCCTTTATGTTATCACAGAATAGTCTCCAAGTTTTGCTCTTGGCACTTCTTAATTCGTATTTATATGATTTGTGGACTTTCTTATAGGAATCCCAATCCACGCCATCCTTTGTTTTCTTCGCGATTTTAAAGAGCTTTTTGCATTTCAGCCGTGTTGCTTCCCTCAACCACCATGACGAACGAGATTTGCTTTTAGGCCTCCTAATAGGACACAAGCCTAAGATAGCTTCATTGAAAGCATTGGACACCCTAATCCACCAAGGCATCCAATTCCTGTGTTGATTTAAGTGATTTAGGGAACGAGTTACCTAGGATTAATATGTTAAAGCAATGATTGTAGATTGGAATGATCAGAAAATGAGTGTTCTTCGGACACTTTCCAATTAACTAATTTATTTGACATGAAGTTTGAAACAAGGGCAATGTCCAAAACTTCCTGTCTATTACTAGTTACAAAAGTAGGCTTATACCCTATATTACAGATAGGAAGGGTAGTACTTAGATTGTAACCAAGGATTGACTCACCTCTCTCATTCTTAACGGTGCTTCCCCAGATCGTGTGTTGTGAATTTGCGTCACATCCGACGACGATTCCGATCTTACCCGATCCTTATTGAACCATGGTTCTTGAACCAAGGCGACATCACTGTCATCCTTTATTACTTTGTACTATGGCTTTAGCTTCTTGCTGCTTAAAGATCAATCGACACTACAGTAATATCGGATCCGTCTGAATCCGAGATCGTGGAAAATTGCAGAGTTCATTCATTGATCTGGATAGCTCGTTAATCAGGTTTGACTCCTTTGCTTGTTTCATTTCTACAGTTGGAGGCTACTTGTCTAAAGGACATACATCCTCAGTCAAGGGTCCGTGCAAAGCGGAAGTTCCTCGAACTGATTTTGATGCCCCTGAACCTGATTTTATACAACCTGACTTAGCAGCGTCATCCTTCTTATGAACTTTCAGCGTGACAGTGCTTAAACCATAGCTATTTCAGCCACCTGTCTTAGCCAGCACTGCCTGATGATTATAGCCGACCTATAATAATTTTTAGCCTCCTCCACCCTGGCTATCTTCCAGTTGTTGGTCGGCAATTTAGGATTAACCATCCTAATCGGCTCAATGATCGTTTTTGGATCACTTAGCTCAGCTGGAATCCATGCTCGAGGTTTTGGTCTACAAGGGATATTCTCAGGCGCGAGGCCTTCTAGTTTAGCTCCTGGCCAAACTTCCCCTAGGCTGCTGATCACTTTTTTATATAGGTACAGAGGAGACCTTTGAATGGCACAAGCTGTCAACTTGACATGGTTCCTGTACCAACCACCATCCGGACATATAGGAGTAGCTCCAAGGTTTTCCCGCATTATTTTCAAGAAAGAGAAGGCAAGAGCCTTTTTCACATTCCTACAATAAGCGTAAGTGATGCTACTATCCTCCTGTGCTCTATCAACGACCGCTACAACCGCTGGATCCTTGAGAATCTCGCTAAAAGACCTAGTTGCAGTTGCCTGCAACTTTGACTTTTTAGAAGCCTTTGAAGATTCATCCGAAGATCTCTGTTTTTGGACATGGAGCTCCTGGATGAACTTCCTGGCTTCGGTTCTACCGTTTTAGTAGCCCATTTTAGTGTGACTCTGTCCTTATCTGCCCTATCCACCAATGGAATTGTTTCTAGCCTTTTTAGGGCTTTCCATTATAGGTTGGTTTGAAGGGACGTGCATTAACGTTGCATCTGTCCCCTTTCCTAACCTTGGTGAAAGCAAGCCTACAGACCTGGTTTCCTAGTTTTGAAGTTTCCAGCATTTTAAGAGTGTCGGCTTCTATATTATTATTTTTAACTTCCATTTAGTTCCCACGAGTAGTTGAGAAAATACATTTGAAGGTCGCAACAGTGGATCCATGCTTTGACTACGACTAAATCATCAATTCACAAAAACTTTAGTTAGAACTTCAGACTTTACTGTCTGTTGGTGCAATAAGGAAAACCCTCCGGTGCATTTCAGAACCGTTTATCAGAACGAAATGAAAAATAAGTTAGTTAAAACTTTAAAATGGCTTTGAGTGGGTTTTGACGAAAAACTAGGTGTCACGTCACATGTCAAGGTTGCAGAAATTAGTAAAATAACAACCAATGAAACCACGCTTCCTCAAATTAATACAGAAAGGTACAGAAAAGTATAGATATATCCCTATATTTGGCAAAAGAAAGTGTAAAGTACAGGTTTGGGAAAAGGCATCATGTGAGTTACAAGACCGTGGTGATGCAAGACGATAAGATCGAGCCAAAGCTTATAAGATCATTTAAGAGACAAATGAGAAAATAATTTGGTACCTCTTTTGCAAGAAAGATGGATGCACGAACAATTTTTAATTTTCTTCCAATCATTATGGAAATGATATAGAGAAAGACCTGAGCTTAGTTCCTCGTTCACATAAAAATTGTCAGATTACACATATAGTTGCTTATTTATGTCACATTGAAACAATTCTGTCTCGTTCGAATTGCGCCGTCTCGAACGGTGAACTACACGCATTCAGCTGCACAAGGTAAGCTCCTCCGCATGAAAGAGAATCGTTTGGAAAACTTCTACCCATAATTATTAACGGTCATGATATTTGTAAAAATCTAGAAAACAATTGTTTGGAAATTAATTTGCAACTAAACGCCACGGAATTAGCTCTCTTATCATCATCAATAACAATCAATACCAGTAATTTAATCAACTGATAAGGGTTAATTGGTGGATAAAGTAGTAAAAGTTATTATATGTTACTGGATTACATATCTTATCAGATTTGATATCTCGATACACTTAGTAGTTATTTGTGGTTCGAATTTAAATTTTGCCAACTCTCTCCTCTTCTAAGTTGGAAATTACTGTCCTAAAATACTAAATAATATCAAGTCAGAACCAAATTGCTCATTAGTCCAGGAAACTAAAAAAACGGTTTTTATAATTTCTGGTCTTTACCGTCTCTGGCTTCATCGGTTTCAATTCCGAGCTAGCTCTATTAATTGGTCTAGACAATCAGAAGGAGCCAACTCGTTTTCTAATCCAATGAACCAACATTGCCAACAACAACATCTGCTCGTTCGATCAACTCTATGTACAATTTTAGCTTGTCGTATTTAATAAATAAAATAAATATCCCCTCCCACACAATAATCATGATTCACTGCGTCTTGGTCTCTAAAATTGCTGATATCAGATCTCTGTTATCATTCAATCGTTGCAATTCAGTCCAAGCATAAAAATATCATCTACATATGCCATGAGATTTAAAAGTATCGGAGTCAGAACAAGAGCCGCTTGCTAAAGTGCGTATTCTCAGACATCACAAAGCTAATAGTTTTTGCATTTGAAACGAACGTAAGGATAGCGCATAACATGACCACTTTTCATTCATCGGGCATAACTTTGCTTATGCACGCTTAGCCGGATGATTTACATTCTGGTCTCGAACGATATACATTTCCACGATATCCCATAGAACCGCCATGTCATTTAAATTGCAGTATTAAAAACCTAGATATATATAAAACGAAAACAACTTCACCACCAACGTCAAGCAACCATTGCTTGGGTTAGTACAAATTTGGATGACCGCTTGGAAACATCATATAAGAAAATGTAAAAATGAGGTGGAACAAACCTTCCCCACTGGCATGCCAGTTTATGCCTAATCCAGCAGCCGCTGGAGCTGGCTAGTGAGCCAACCATTGACTAATCCAAATTCAAAAATGATTACAGAAATGAATACTAGAAGAAATAAAACACACCGCCCAACACAAATATCGATTCTTGACCTGAATCGAAAACTGGAACGTCAGAACCCTCACAGAAGCCTCAAGGCTAGCACAATTAAAGAAAGAAATGAAACATTACAAAATAGAAATCTTCGGAATCAGACATATTTGAAGGAAATGACCTATGATATTTTCTGGACGAGAAGATACACATGAACAAGGGCATGGGCTATAATCAAGAAAATGGCAAGGAATTATCAAAAACAATACACTGGAAACATTTTTAAGGTAGCAGAAGAGGCTGCAGCAATATTTCTGGAATATTTTAGGAATATTTCTGGACCACCAACAAAACACAAATCTTCGAATTAACAACTGGTGCCATTAACGAAACTAGCAACACCTATCCGCTAAAGGAGTACGAAATTAGCGGTGTCATTGCTAAGGCAAGTCCTCTGGAACAGGCAACATACCAGCTGAAATATTCAAAAGGGACAGTATCCATAAATGCAAGTGCTTTAACATCAATAATAACAGAAGTATGATATTCCGGTAAAATACCGCGAAAATGAAAAAAAAATGCTTGACCATAACCATCCCCAAGAAAGGTGACCTGAGAAAATGCAAAAATTGGCAGGGTATATCACTCTTCAACACAAGTATAAAGATATTGGCAATGACCAATTTGGTTAAAATTTCACCGATAATTAACTCGAAAATTAGGAACGAGAAAACTGGCTTCAGACCAAGAAGAAGTTGCACTGATTATATCAATACAAGCATTATCATAGAGCAATCGAATGAATGGAAGGCACTTTGTGAAATGGGCATCCCAAAAGAATTAATTGAACTCATACAAGATATGTAAGGGCTGCAGATAATCGAATTTAGCACAACGGCAAACATAGTGAATCCTACAAAAAAAACCAAGGAGTAAGACAATAATGCATACTCTCGCCACTTCTGTTCCTATTAGTATTAGATAGTGTTACGAGAAAATTAGACAACGCGTCCCTCAACGGCATTCAATGGAGATTCAACAACGTAAAACACGCTACATAAAGTTCAATTCATCTGTGAAATCGATGTTGCTCTATGGCTGTGAAAACTGGATGCATATACGCAAAAGATCAATAACAAGTTTCAAGTGTTGTAAACAAACGACTAAGAAGAATATTGAGGTGCTTTAACAAAATTACGAATGATGAACTGCTATGGCAATCAAATCAAACAGTCATTGTGATCGAAATTAGGAAACGCAAATGGAAATGGATTGGCCACATGCTAAAGAAGCCATCGAATGATGTCACAAGAAGGACTCTGGAGTAGGATCCGCAAGGAAAGGAGAAAATTAGAAGACCACCTGTAACATGGAACAGATGGTAGCACAAGTGAAACAACACGAGGAATCATGGGTGCAAATTAAACAAATAGCGCACAACAGGGTTAGATGGTTCAGTAAAGTGAACGCCCTGAGCTCCTAAATTGGAGATAAAGGAAAAAAACGCTCGATGGTGGGATCGTTAAAATTAGAATACAGCGCCATTACTTACTTTTACTGTTACTTATCTAGTTATAGGTTATCTTGACCAGGGTGCGCATTAGGTGATATTTTAATGATGTAACGGCTGCTTCTAATCACTATATTATATTTCTTTGTGCACTGCTTTTGTAGCAAAGCATACAAATAGCGCTTTATATCTCTTGTATGACTTATTTCCACGTCCTTTCAAAATGTTCACTGATATAGGCCCAGCGTAATGTACTCTATGTTAATAAATGGACGTGATGGGGTGACTCGTTCTTTGGGTAAGCTTGCCAATAGTTATGGTGTTTTGTTGAAGCGTTAAATCGATAACACGAGATACATTTAGTTATCTCTGAGGGTATGATACGTCTACCGTTTAAGATCTACTATTTGGTTCTAAGATGTGACAGAATTGTTTCTAAAACTTGATGCATTAGTTATTTAAACTAATCATTTTGAGAAGACAGTCCCCAGAAAAATGTATTATGGAGCTAACCAATGTCACGTATGGTATAGCAGCAGCTATTTATTTACCAGCAAAGTCATTACAACAGCTTGCCATCGATGAACACTGTTTATGCTAAAAATAAAAAGGGAAATTTAAATTAGAATCATTTCAAATAATCAATTTATTAACTTATCTTATTCAGCTGCACTTGATAGCTTCACCATAAATAATTTACACTCTAAAATAGAAACTAAAAATAGTCAATTTATGCTATAATTAATTATTCAAAGTTTGTAATATTACCTTATATTGTTATTGTCATTAAAATATATTTGACAGCTTAACATCAAATGCATACGTCACAAAATATTGATTGACGTTTGCATGCATAGTTACATGTAACTTAAGTGGTGTATGATACCAATTTTCAAATATAGATGTCGTATCAGGAATTTTAATGTTTGATGTAATATGTTTTGTAAAAGTAACAAAAATAAATAAAACCCCTCTCTTGCGCTACAATCGTTCATCGAGAAACAACAAAATAAAATAAAAATAAGCTTATAATTACAGCTTTAAAGAAAATACAACTTTAAAAGAAAATACTTGGACTTTAATTATTTAAGTAACCCTACGTCCGACATTGCATCCAGCATTTCAACATCAACTTGGGAAGAAGCGTAAAGGTCAGATCTTTAAAACACGGCTTTTAAATAAGATCTCATCGACCTTACCCCGATACATTGGTCCTTCGATAAGTAGTCATTCTTATTCTTATTATTACTATTATTTTTTATTTAAACAAAAACGATTAGTGTAAAGAAAGTGTTTTAAGACTCAGTGTATAAAGTGATTTTTGTGATCTAGACTAGGTGCAATCAATTCAAGAGCATTATGACTGACAATCTTACAGCTCTCAAAAAGCAGCGTAGCACCAACAAGTGTAAATTAACTAACTTAGTGAAGTATGCTATGTTGAATCATGCAACCACCGAGTTAGGCGAATTGACCACGCGTTTGCGTCGCGTGAAAAAGTTAATGGAGGAGTTCACGGATCTCGAAACGCGCATCTTCTCTATTGATATCAGTGAGGAAAGTGATTTCGCTTATGAAGACAATTATTATACAGCGATTTCATCGTTAAATTGTTGGATTCGATCCAAGAGCCTCAATCAAGGTGTGATAAACCTAGATCGATCGCACAACGAAACTCACAATGGAGAGCAGTCTCAAATCAAGCTGCCAAAGATCCATATCCCATCATTTGGAGGAGACTACTTGGAGTGGCAGTCCTTCTTTGATTTGTATACCAGCACCATACACGAAGCACCCAATTTAAACCCGGTACAGAAGTTCCAGTACTTACAAGGACTCTTACGGGGGAAGCAGCCGTATTGCTGAGACACATAGCAGTCACAGAAGGCAATTATATTGGAGCCCTCATAAAATTAAAAGAGAGATACAACCGAAAGAAACAGATTATTAATACGTTCATTAGAACATTCATCGAGCAACCGGTCATTCATAATTCAAATGCCAATAATATCAAACACCTGATGGACACTTCAGACGAAGTTATCCGAGGTCTACAGGCACTCGGTGAGGTGGCCCAAGCCAGGGATCCATGGCTAATCTATGTGCTGCTACAAAAATTAGATGATAAATCTAAGGCCCTCTGGGCAGAATATTCAGCGGAGATGAACAATCCAGTACTCTCAGAATTCTTAAAATTTCTAGGTCGACGCATAGATACGCTCGAATCACTTCAAAGCACATCCAGTCGTGTCAACGCCGAAGTGAGAAGCCATATCGCTTCCACTGTCCGCAATGAACAAGTTATGGGTCACACTTCTTTAAAATCAGTCGTGAAGATCCAATGCATCATGTGCCAGGACCCAGGTCATTCATTGTTTCATTGCAATCAGTTCCAATCGCTAGATGCCGAAGGGCGCATGGCATTCGTTAAGAAGGCCACCGATGTATCAACTGTCTTGGTTTCAATCATCCGGTATTTCGTTGCCAATCCCGACGTAGGTGTCAAAAATGTGGCAAAAAGCATAACAATCTTCTGCATCACTCTGAAAAATCCGACGAACCACAAAGAGAGCTGGTACCGACATTATTAGATCAAGTAACAAGTATGCACGCACAAAATATAGTTACCTGCTCAATCCTTCCCACAGCAATCATTCAAGCCGTAGATAGCTCCGGAAAAACCATAGCCTGCAGACCCTCCTGGATTCCGGTTCACAGTCTAGCTTTGTCACCAAAGCATCTGTTCAACGGCTACAATTGAAAAAGCAAAATGCAAGAATTTCAATATATGGGTTAGGTTAAGCAGGTTGTGGGGTCTCTAAGGGCCAGGTTATAATAACCATCAAACCAGAAACGTTACCTGAATTCACTATACAGGCTCTCGTAATGTCACAACTTACTAACGTGCTACCATCGAAAAAATTGCCAGTTGATTTAGCTCCATACACCGGACTCAAATTGGCCGATCCCCAATTTGACAAACCAAGCTCCATCGATGTACTCATTGGCGCTGATCAATTTTTTCCCATCATTAGAAACGGTCAAATCAAAATCAGCCCTAGCAAACCTGTTCTTCAAAACACCGTGTTTGGCTGGGTAGTGTCTGGTCAAATCAATTATACTAACGATCATCAGCTAGATTCCTTTCAAACCTTAACGACAGCAAAACCCGAGATGGTAGACATTGATCGAAGCTTACGCAAGTTCTGGGAGTTAGAATCACTATACCCCAAAGGAAAAAGTCTATCTGCAGAAGAAGCTTTCTGTGAGGCTCACTTCGTTAGAAATTTGAAACGGAACTCTCAAGGTCGGTTTACGGTCAAACTTCCCTTTAAGGAATCACCAACAAGATTAGGCGAATCACTAACGCCAGCAATCCAACGACTGAGAGCGATGGAGCGCCGTTTTATTCGAGATCCAAATTTTGCCAGGCAATACCACGACTTTATGGGTGAATACGAAAGGTTAAATCATATGGTGGAACTCCCAGCGCACAATAAACCAAGCCACGGATTTTATTTACCTCATCATGGTGTATCCAAAACCTCGGGTATCACCAGCAAGATACGGGTAGTTTTTGACGGCTCAGCCAAATCCAACTCTGGCCTATCACTGAATGATTGCTTAGCAATTGGGCCTACGGTTCAGTCAAGTTTATATGCTGTCATTCTGCGTTTCCGAGAGCACAAGATCGCCTTTTCCGCCGATGTGGAAAAGATGTATCGCCAGGTCGACGTTTCACCAGAGGATACCAACTTTCAACGAATTGTTTGGCGATCCAATCCCTCAGAACCCATTCGTCATTTCCGTTTGACAACCGTAACATACGGTTTAGCCTCCGCATCGTTCCTCGCCACGAGAGCTATTCACCAAATAGCAAAGGAAAATGTTCTCACCTGCAGCCGCTCATGTCATAGCCAAGGACATATATGTAGATGACATTATGACCGGGGCTGATAATGAAAGTGCAGCAATGCAATTGAAAGAACAGGTAGCGGCGATTCTAAATGGATATGACTTCTGTCTAAAAAAATGGGAATCCAATAGTAAGCAGATACTATCCAGCATTCCACGCGAGCATCGAGAAGTGAATCTCAAAGAAATTTGTGACCACACCCAACCGCATGAGTCTGTGAAAGTGTTGGGCATCCAATGGAATCCAGATTATGATCGGTTTATGTTTACGTCCCAGATTCCAGACACCACCAACGTCACAAAGCGTACAGTGTTATCAGATGCCAGTAAGTTATTTGATCCATTGGGATGAAATAGCTCCTGTGCTAGATCCTGTGGTCTTAACCTTTAAGATCTTCATGCAAATGCTCTGAGCAGACAATCTGAGCTGGGACGATCCTCTCCCACACGACAAAGGCGCCATTTGGTCAAAAATAAAATGTAATTTCAAAACACTAAACTCTATATCTATTCCCAGAATCATACAAGCTGAACAAGGTTCCATCATAGACGTTCATGGCTTCTGCGATGCCAGTCAATCAGCTTATGCTGCCGTTGTATACTTTCGAACGATCAACTCGGATGGCACAATACATATACACCTAATTTCCTCCAAAACAAGAGTGGCGCCTATCAAGCAACAGTCACTTCCCCGTTTAGAGCTATGTGCCGCCCTGCTTTTAGTTAATCTTATGAAAACTATCAGAGAAGAATCAAGCTTAAAAATAAATCAAATGTATCTATGGACCGACTCCCAAATAGTTCTAGACTGGCTCAGCAGTCATCCACGACGTTGGAGCACCTACGTGGCCAATCGTACAGCGGTAATACTTAATTCTTCGACCCGAGAAAATTAGAAGCATGTTCCTTCAGCTGAAAATCCGGCGGACTACGCATCCAGAGGTCTTTCACCAAACGAACTCAAATCGCATTCCCTTTGGTGGACCGGGCCAAAGTGGCTATTTAAATCGACAGAATGTTGGCCATTGCAATTAAAAAACTATGGGCACAATGAAGAGATGTCAAATAAACCAATAATACTAACTTTTCAATGTGTACCAAGAAATGAATGGCTCATCGAACTCATTCTCAAATATTCTTCCTTGCGGAAAGTCGAAAGAGATCTGAGTTACGTCATACGATTCGTTGAAAATGCCAGAAAGTCCAAAGAATCCAAAATCAGTGTCATTTATCTTCGGCGTGAGGAGTTAATTCACGTCGTACACCTAATTTGTCAGCACGAACAACGACTATACTGATTCATTTAACGAAAGGGCCCATACTGATTCATTTAACGAAAAGGCGCGGGCAAAAAACCTATAAATCATACATCTGCCTGTTTATATGTTTAAGCACTAATGCAGTGCACTTAGAATTAGTGGGTGATCTGTCCAGCGACGCGTTCTTGGGCGCCCTCAAGAGATTCACCGCCCGTCGTGGTGTTTGCCACGAGCTTCACAGCGATAATGGTAGCAACTTTGTTGGTGCAGATAGAAAACTAATGGAAGAGTTTGCAAACATCATCCAAGGTTCAAAATTCCCGAGATGGACATCACGCATCTTAATCCATCCTATCTCATTCGTTGACAACTGGTGCAGCAATTGAGTCAACATTTTTGGAAGAGGTGGTACGTAGAATACCTTACTTCTCTACAACCACGTTCAAAGTGGAGAGACCGAAAACCTATCAACGACAAATCAAAGACATCGTCTTAGTACGAAATAAAAATCTATCTCCTAATCAATGGTTTCTTGGTCGAGTCACTCAATTACATCCTGGTTCTGACGGTTTAGTACGAGGCGTCACACTTAAAACCCAATCAAACGAAATCAAACGACCGATACACAAATTATGTATACTACCAACAGTCCAGAACCAATCAGATGAAGTGCTAACTAACAATACATTTTTTATTCAAATTATTTAAATTAAAGATCCGTAAGTGCAAATGGATGTACCGTAAGTGCAAATGAACCTTTTAAGTAGTCGGTACCTTGGTTGTTTTACCTCTGGCCAATTCGTTGGCATGCACTTGTAGTTTTAAGTAATATTTCTTACTCTCCGATAGTTTCTTTAATGGTTTTAATACCAAGATCATCGTGTATGTTGCTGTTTCGAATATACTATGGAGCGTTTGTAATACTTCGATGTATTTCAGCTTGTGTTTGTAGCAGGAGTTCTCTATTTGATGCGCTGGTAGATCTCCACAACTGAATTCCATATGCCCATATGGGCATAATTATCATTTTGTATAGGAACACTTTATTGCATAAAAATAATATTGATTTTCTTCCTATTAGCCAGTACATTTTCGAAAAAGTTATTTTTACTTGGTTACGCTTTGCTTCTATATGATTTTTCCAGGTTAGCCTTCAGTTAAGGTGTAAACCTAAGTATTTAACCTTTTGTTTATTGTGGGATATTTACACCATTTAATTTTACTGGTGGGCAAGTGCATTTGTTCAGAGTGAACGTGATGTGAGTCGATTTATTTTCGTTCACTTTTAATCGCCAGTTTTTTAACCATTGCTCAATTTTGCACAGATGATTTTGCAGTTCTCTTGAGGTAGTGTGAGAGTTTTTGTGTAACATTAAGATGGCCGTATCATCAGCAAATGTTGATATTATTACCTTTTTACTGATAGGCTCTACCTATTACTAAAAAGGTAATAATATCAGCATTTGCTGATGATACGGCCATCTTGTAGCTGTGTATAATAAGTACAACATTGGTTCAAGGATGCTGCGTTGAGGGACACCAGCTCTAATATCATTTAGGCCCGTGATTTTTTTTTTATAACTTTTTATTTTTTATTTTAAAAAGATTTTTTACAAAGTAACTAGTCATTTTTGACTAACAGCGTTTGATTCTAAAGCCAAGTGTCCACTATAGAGTGTTTTCGGTAGAGCGTAGAGCGTAGAGTGTAGAGTGTAGAGTCTCTACAAGCAGTGTGTACACTATAGAGCGTTTCTACGACTCTCCCGCTTTTCCGTAGATTAGCCGTAGAGAAATTAAAGTAGAGCTCTACCATGCGCTCTACAGACTGTATACACTGTATAGCTATTTTTTCTACGGTAGAGCGCTCGGCTACTACTATATTTTATTTTCGATTAATAATATTTTATTTTCAGTTTTTCGTTCGTTAAAATCAAAAAAAATAAAAAATCAAATTAAAATGAGTTTTCGCCAAAATAAGCTGCTAGTGCCGTTATTTTTTTACTTGAAAAAGAAAACAAGAAAAACAGAAAGTGTTGAGAGCTCGATTGGTTCACGAAAAGGAAGCAAAAAGCCGGATTTTATTGTGGACCAAGGAATGAAATTAAGAAAAACGTTACAAACGCCTATGATAATTATCTACGTATGTCATATAGTAATTTCAATATGTTACTGCAACTGATTATTCCGATCTTTCAAAAGAAAGAACGCAGTTACGAAAATCTTCAGACAACATATTGCTTTACCAAACTAATCGAATGAGGTCGAAAAGAAAATTGTACTAAGTATTCCCTTCGAATGTCAATTGCTCAAGTGAAATTAGTGATGCAAGAATAATCAGGAATTTTGAATTGAATTACTAACAGTACCTTGACCTGCAAGTATACAAGATCCATCCGCAAAAAAGAAACTTCGATTCGTAGGCGATTCCTTACCTCAATAAGAGATGACCAGCTAAAACATAATTTAAGAGAACTGCTAAAAACCATCGTTTGACAACATATAAAAACAAAAGCCTGTGCCTTTTATCAGTAGTTGTAAGGAGCCCTAAGACAGAAATTCGCTCTCGAAAGTAATATTTTTGAGTAGAACGCAGCTTTTAAAGCGTGAAATCCAACTAGGATATGGTGTATCCTAATCAGACTAGGATTTCGTGATCGGAGTCTTTTTTGATAAAAAAAATTATAGCCTAAATTTAACCCGTAATTTACCATAATTTCAAGATTTAAACTTTTAGTGAATCCCTTTTTAAAATCTTCCTCCTTTAAAATATATTCCAGCCGGAGAATAATAGGTATATAGGTATAAGGTGTGTATAGGTGTGTTTTGGAAAAATTTAATTGGCGCCCAGTCACAATATTTTAAACATTTTAACAGTATTGAAAGGGAATGACCATCGAAATGCAAATAGAAATGTCGTTAAATATTTAATTATCAATGCACACATGCGTTCGAAAAAAATTACCAATTCAATTTTAAATTATGTGGCCTATATATTTACTTATTCTACTGTAGAGCAAACAACTTTATCAAACATGCTATATAGAGTATAGAGCTCTACAAACCCTAAAACAATAGTGTATACACTGTAGAGTTTTTTACGCAATAGAATTTTCACGTAGAGTGCGTGCAGAGCTCTACTGTAGAGCTCTACAGGGTGTATACACTACTCTACTTGAGAGTTTTCTCTACCTCTACGTAAAAAACTCTATAGTGGATACGCGGCTTAACAATATAATAAATAATAAAGCCACTTCTATGTATTCTTTCCATAAAATGTTGTTTTGGTTGATTTTGCATTATGCACACTACTCAGATAACTCAAAAGGTTTTAGTCTTTTGAGTCTTCTTTTAATACCCTCTTGATGAAGTGGTCTTACAGCTTCAATATAAGGGTGATGATGGAGCCTCTCCTGATGTTTTTGAGCACATTTCTTTTGCGACGACTGTGTCTATTCCGAGATCTCTATAAAGGTCACTATTACGAGTGTACCAAGGGGCGTTTACAATCCCTCTAAGAACTTTATTTTGGAATCGTTGAACTATCTGTTGATTGCTGGTTTTGGTGCATCCCCATAGTTGGATACCATAAGTCCAGACCGGCTTGAGCACTTGTTTATAAAGCATAAGTTTATTATGAATGGATAACTGAGAGTTTCTTCCAATTAACCAGTATTTTAACTGAAGCTCTTCTGCTTTCTTTTTCACATGTACCTTCCACTTTAACTTTGCATCAAGGTTCATAGGTATTTTGCTTCATTTGCATGTGGTACAGGGATATTATTGAGCGTCACAGGTAGTGGTTCTATCGACATATTAGTGAAGTTAATGTGAGTAGACTTTGATTCATTCACTTTAATTCTCCACTTAGTTAGCCAATCTTGTATATTATTTATGGCTATTTGTAGATTGAATGTGACTTCACCGATTGTGTCACCAACAGTTAGAATTACAGTGTCATCGGCAAACGTGGCGGTAGTTGTATTGCTCGTCTGTGGTAAGTTGCTTGTAAACAATACGAAAAGAAGACACTAAGACACTCCTCTGCGGGACTCCCGCTTTAGCTTCTTTTATACTGGAGTAAACTCACTTCTTTTCAACTTTAGCAGTTCACAATACTGAAATGGCAGAGTTTTCTCCAGTTTAAATATTAAACCATCTAGCCAGACTTTGTCAAATGCCTGTACTATATCCAGAAATATGGCTGAACAAATCTTTTTTTCCTCTACGGATTTTTCTATTTAATCTGTTATTCTATGGATTTGATTGATTGTGGAGTCTTTCTCTCTAAATCCAAACTGATAGGACGGAAAAACTCCTGATTTTATAATTTCTGGTTTAATTCGTTTTAATAATAGACTCTCAAACAGTTTTGACATGATGGAAAACTTACCTGGTTTAGGTATCATTATCACTTCCGCAAATTTCCAAGGTAGAGGGACATAACGGAGTCAGAACGAAGCATTAATCATGTCTGCTATTTTTTTAATGGCTTTATTAGGTAGTTATTTAAGAATCTCTTCAGTTATCAAGTCATATCCTGGTGATTTTTTAGGTACTACATGTACTCTTGCTTCACTTCTTTAGCCATAGTAAATGAGATTTCCTATTTCAGGATGGTTGTATGGTTTTCAATCAGTATATCCTGTTGATTAAGTGTTGTTAAATTGGGGTGAAAGGTACTCTCGAAATGATCTGCAAACCTTTCTGCTTTTTTTCTTTGGTTTTAGCCAGGCGACCATTATTTGTTCTTATTGGTGGTATGTGCATAACTGGCCTTTTCAGATATTTGGTTGCTTTCCACAATGAATAATCGCTATCTTTATCATAGGTGAGAGATTGTAAGTATAAATTTCTCTGCGAATTCATTGTGTATGTTGCCATTCCCTTCAGGCACTTCTTTTCTTTATAACTAGTGATTTAATTTCCATTGGGTAGCATTTGCTAGCTATTTTTTTGTTTGTTGTATTAGTGCTTTTCTACGCTGCTTGCTGTATATCTTTGACGAGCTTCTCCACCTCTTGTTCTAATGTTTCTTCTGATGAAGGTTGTGTGTTTAAAATGATGCTATTGTTTAGTTCATTCCTAAAATATTTCCAGTTAGTATATTTATTTGTTAACATTGGCTGCTTGTCATTTGTAATTGTTGTATCACTTATTATCATTAAAATAGAGGAATGGTCAGATGTGGAGTCAAATCCTACCTGCACTCGTATTTAATCAACCGGGATTTTTCTTGTTATAAAAAAGTCAATTAGATCAGGTGTTTTATTTTGATCGCTTGGCCAATAAGTTGGCTTTCCAGTAGAATGCCAGTTGCAGTTGTATTTAATTATTGCTTGATGAAGCTCTTTCCCTTTAGGTGTTGTTAGTCTTGATCCCCAGTCTGTATGTTTAGCATTGAAGTGACAGTGATTGATCAGGCAGTCATCAGGCCAGTGATTGACTAATTTGTTTTACGATATATTGTCTTTGAAGAAGATAGTATCTTAGAACTTTGTGAAATTTGTTTGGCAATAGCTTTTTAATTTTATACATTAATCTTTTATGCCACACTTTGTCAAATGCTTGTGCAACATCCAGAAAGACAGCAGAACAGTACTTCTTTTCCTCAAAGGAGTGTTTGATTTTATTTACAACCCTGTGTACATGCTTTATGGTTCCATATTGACTTCGAAATCTAAATTGATGGTTTGGTATAACCTGACGTTCTTCTAATACTGGTTTAAGTTTATTTAGTATCAATTTTTTGAAAAGCTTCGATATTGTTGGAAGCATGCAAATTGGTCGATATGACAATAGTTGTGTTACATTTTTTCCGAGCTTCTGAATCAGTGAGATAACGAAAATTTTCCATTTATGTGGTATATAGCTAGTTCGCATGATTGCGTTGAAGATGAATGTTATTAGTTTTAAACGTCTATCAGGTAATTCTCTTATCATTTTTCCCGAAATAAGATCATATCTCGGTGCTTTTTTCGGGATTATATGATCTTTGATTGTATTCTTTACACTTTTCCACATAAACTTAATTGGCTTGAGGGACGAATCATTATCAATTTGCTCAGGTAGAACAAATCTATTGGCATCTTGATGAGGTGTAAACACTTCCTTTAGATTATCAGCAAAAGCTAATGCTTTATCTTCTTGCCGGATTTCCACTTGTCAGTCTAATCAGTGAGTTAGAATTAACTGGTCTTTCTAAATTTCGTTGCCTTCCATAAAGAGTAATCTGTTCTTTCAGTTGCTGAGAATTCACTTAAATAAGTCTGCAAAGTCTGGTTTTGTTCTTCCTTCAGTGCAGTTTCAAAGTAGAGGAAAACTTCTTGAACAGTAGGAAATCATCAATACCACCTCTGAAAGATGGGGATTATATCCTTTCTACAGCTCAAGAAAAATCCAATATCGTCGCCCGAAAATTTGCAGCAAACTCTAATTTACCTGATTCTAACTTAATACCCCGATTATCTCTCTAGCCAGTTCATCGATGCGCCGCATTATATTTAGATCTAGAGTTGTCGCTAAAGTCCTTGCAAGCATTAACACCAACAAGTCAGCCGGTCCGGATTGTATTCCCCCAATTGTCCTCAAATATTGCTGTAAATCCTTGTCTAAGCCACTATCATATCTGTTTCATCTATCTATGTCTTCTGGCATTTTCCCTTCCATCTGGAAGACTGCTAACATACATCCTGTGCCAAAAAAGGGCAGTAAATCGGACCCTTCAAATTATCGCCCAATCGCTATCGTCTCGGTGCTTTCTAAAGTACTTGAGACCATAATCAACTTCCAGCTGATGAAATATTTGGAAGCTTATCATCTAATTTCCGATCGTCAGTATGGATTTCGCGGAGGGCGTTCAGCAGGTGATTTAATTAATGTTGTTACTGAACAATGGAACAGAAGCATTCATCAATCTGGTGAATCTCAAGTCATTGCTCTTGATATCTCAAAAGCATTTGATCGCGTGTGGTACAAGGGTTTGCTGTGTAAATTGAGGGCAGTTGGCCTTCACGGTTCGTTAATTTTATGGATTGAGAATTTTCTTTTTTGTCGCAAAATCCAAGTGGTGGTGGATGGTGTGACTTCCGATCAACATCTTATAAACGCTGGTGTTCCTCAGGGATCCGTCCTTTCTCCAACCCTTTTTCTAATTTTCATCAATGATCTTCTATCAGCAACTCTCAATCCAATATACTCCTATGCTGATGACAGCTCACTTTCCACCTCTTACAGTTTACCTTCTTCTTCATCGCGAAACGATGTTCTCGAAGAAAGAATGGCTATGAATGACCGCCTTACGCGAGATCTCAATGTCATTCTTAAATGGGGTGAAGCCAACAGAGTTGAATTTAATCCCAACAAATTTCAAACCTGTGTTTTTTCTGGCCGAACTGATGGTTATTCACCGTCTTTTCTAACTGGTGAATCCAGCTTGGCTACGTCTGACACATTTGAGATTCTCGGTTTAACTATTTCAAAGAGAATATCTTGGGCTGAACAAATAAACAAAGCAGCGATTGGTGCAGCCAAATGTCTTGGATTTCTACGACGATGTAAGTTTTACTTTAATCCATCCGAAATACTTACAATATATAAGACCTACATAAGACCCAGGTTGGAGTATAATTCTCATATTTGGGCTGGAGCACCGAAAACTCATTTAACTGCACTCGATCAGGTCCAAAACCGAGCATCTCGAATGATTGAAGACGTAAAATTATTATCTGATCTTGATTCTCTTTCCCATAGGCGTAATGTGGGAGCCTTATGCGTGTTTTACAAGTACTTCCATGGTCATTGTTCATCGGAACTTTATGAATTTATGCCTGGTTTGTCAAAGCCCGCGCGTAATTTAAGACGCCTGGTACACCGATAGAATCTGGAAATTAAATTCGCGAAGACCAATAAATTTAAAAATTCATTTTTTGTTAGGAGTACGCGAATGTGGAATAAACTGAACGACGAGACGTTTCCCTTGGAATACAATTTACAGAGATTCAAACTTAATATCAAAAGTAAACAACTAGAAGACTGAAAACCTTTATTCCTTTTATTCCTCTCTTACCTTTTTCCCTCCTAATCCTTCCTTTTACCTTTTGCAGTAGTGCTGTGTGTTTGTTGCTAAAACTTTCATATAAAGGATATACATACCTATATCCTAAGTGCTCTGAACATTTATAAAAAAAAAAAAAAAAGTTTTTAAAGTTTTAATAGCGCGATTAAGCTTCCACTTTAATTAAGGGCGATTTGGATTGTTGAGAGACAATGGCTCTTTATTCTTCGTTTTCCTTGAACAAAGTTCTGAATGTCTCGGGGCAGTTTATTAACTTTCTGTTTTACATTGACGGCGGGTGTAGCATTTTTGCTACCTTCTCTAAAACTTCGTTTAGCATTTCTGCAGCCTCATCAATATCGGTTGGTGTTTTAAGTGGAACATCTAAGGAAGTACCTTGTTCAAACATGCCTTCTATATTGGTCCCATTTAGTTTGCTTGTTTGAAGGACGTTTCAGCTTTTCTGCTTTTAGAAAATCGGTGCTCAACTTTACTATTACAGGTGAATGATCAGAGGACAGATCGAAGCACTTGGTTGCTTTAACATTTGTGCGTGTAATACCTTTCGTTACGCAACATTTAATTAGATCAGGAATCTTAGGCCAGTAGATGGGTTAACCAGCTGATAAGTAATTCAAATTCTGTTCTTCTATCGCTTTAAAAAAATTGTCTGCCTTTCGGCGATGTTAGTCTGACCCCCAGTGGATATGTTTAGCATTATAATCTCTCCCTGCAATGAATTTATTACCCAAGTGGTTAAAATAATCCAAGAACTATGGTTTTTTATAGCGTGTTTTGGAGGGCAGCATACTGCTGACATTAGACAGTTTCGATACCATTCCTGCAGGCAAATGCTCGTTGCTTGATTATGTTTTTTTCCATCATTGCCATGAAACTTTCCATCATATCGGTGAGCTTGTTTAATGCTAAAGAGATGTTTTCCTCATTAATATTTTGCACTTTTGGTGCAGTTCCTTTAAGGATATTAGCATATGAGACTCCATGATGTATGGTTGCGTTCTGATTACCACCTTTAATGTTGTTGGGCGAAACTTCTGGATACATTTCTTTTCTCTCGATCGAGTACATTTTAAGCATACGCTGCTCTTCTCGCTGCCGTGGACTAATTCTTTGTTTTAGCTCTAAATATATTGGGCACCCTCTATAATTTGCCGGATGATCTTCACCGCAGTTGCTACATCTTTTCACAGAAGTATCGGCTTTGTTTGTGATGCATTCCTTGGAATTATATAGTTCCCCGAAGATAACACAGACATCGCTTAACGAACAATAAGCTTTACTATGTCCGTATTTTTGGCATTTAATACACTGTATTGGCCCAGTTTTTTCTGGGTTCCTCTACTGTGACTCTCCTATGCAGAATCAAATTTCAAGCTATATATTCCATGCTTTTCTTTTTTTTTTTTTTTACTTTCTACTTCCAACTCTACGCGGAACAATGGTTGAAGCACTTTTTCTCTATTAAAAATGTTCGTTATTTTTTTTTTTGGCGTGGAAGCCTTTATCAATAAGAGCGTTGTTTAATTCGCTTGGATCTACGAAACTCCTAATACCTTTTATTACCACAACCAAACCTTTCTGGCTCTTTAATTGGTAAGTATAGTACCGTTTACCAATTTTAACGAATTGGGTAATTAATGCTCTGTAAACCTTAATGTTGAGAGATTGGATTTTCATTTCTTTTTTCACCCCGGAAATGTAAAAGTTTCCATCCGTTATTTTGTTTATTAAGTCAGTTTTTGAGTATTTTTCTCTCAAATAAATTGGTGGTGGTTTCTCCTTCTTCAGGAAGATTCTCGGTTTCTAATAAACTAGAAAATCGATTGCCATGCGCTAATTCTACTTTAGTTTTTTTCCTTTATCTCCAATTTAGGAGCATAGGGCGTCCACTATTCTGAACCATCTTACTCTATTTGGGGCTATTGCTTTTATTTCCGCCCATGATTTTCCTAGGTGTTTTGCCTCTGCTAGCATCGTTCTCTTCCATGTCATTGCTGGCCTTCCAACCTTACTTTTTCCTTGTGGATTTCAGTCTAATGATATCCTCATTATATCACTTGATGCCTTCCTCAGTATGTGGCCAATCCATCTCCATTTGCGTCGCTTTATTTCGGTCTCAATGTCTTACTGACATGTTGTTATGTGCAGATTGATGTTACTGATCGTGTTAGGCCAGAAGCACTTAAGAATTCGTCGAAGGCAGTTGTTTACGAATACCTGTAGCTTCTGTATAATTTTTCCTGTATGCTTCCATGTCTCACACCCATACAATAGTACCGATTTCACACATGAGTTGAACATTCGTATCTTGGTCTTGCGCGACAGGACAGAAGTATTCCAGACTTTGAATTCTACGTTAGTTAGTCTAGGGAATTTGTTCACGCTTACACTTGCCGCTGATTTAGAGCTTCCTTTTCGTTTATATATATATATATATATATATATATATATATATATATATATATATATATATATATATATATATATATATATAATAAAAACAAACCTATTTCGCTGGAGGTCAAAGGTCAAAGTCCACCCAGGTGGCCCTACAACTACTGATGCTTAAGAAAAGGCATATGCTGCACTTCAAATCTACAAATTTAAAAGGTATTAATAATTTAAGGCTTCTTAAGTCAAAAACGAAAGGTACTCCGATTTAAAACTACCTTTCGCTATCTCGGCTAGAGCTTTGCGAAGCTTTGCTACTCACTAAACCTTTGAATAGTGACAATCGATTGATGTATGACCTAAAAATGTCCTGTCTTATTTGGTTGTCTACTGGCTGCTCTAAAATATATGCCGCGTTATGTTTTTGAATACTAATATGCGTTTATGGTTAAGTTATATTTGGAGGAAAATCTAGGCTTAATTATAAATTCAACTGTTGAGCTTGGCACTCCAGTTTCGGGTTTTCCCATGCCAGTAATTAATGCGGCTGTGTGACTGACGCACCTGTCGATAATCCGTCACTAACCGAGATGAAGGTGGTCATTCTCATTGCCATAGTAAATACTCAAAATAGAGTTGGAAATAGAAGAGGATAATTGTGTTGGATCTAGGGATGTATCAAAACTGGAATTTCGTATGATGGTTCTGCAAGCGCGATTCTAGTAGGTTTTTATTTTGTTTCGGCTTGAAATTTATCCAAATCTTATGATTTATCAGACGATCTCATTTTAACAGAAATGTGTTTTGTGTTGATGAATAACGCCCAGCGGTGTTATTGGGCTTTTTTTTAAATCCCCAGCTCAAAGGGTTAGCACTGCGACCTAAAAGATCTTTTGTGCTATTGGGTTTATTAGTCCAAAAACTTCTCGACCTTCCTATTAAAGGTGAGAATGCTGCTTGCAAGGGCCAATTTACATTTCTTCGGGGTCAAATACCTCTTTTTAAAATGAAGTCACCTCAGTGTACAGAGTAAGAGGTTTCTGCATCTTCCAAACAGAGTCGGCACTCCGTAGCTGTGGGCAGGTTCATTTTATTCAAATGATATCTCGGGTTTTCAGTTTCATGATATTTCCTTTACTGAAATTGACCGCAGTCCTTATGGTGGTCTGATCATTTGGTGATATGGCTGGTCTAAGGCCAAAAATACAGTTCCAATAGGTCAAGCACTATATTTTTAGGCCCTCGGGATACCGTAGAAAAGCTCAGGGCCAATGAGTGTAGTTGATGAGCTTGCCCATGCAAGTTTGTCGGCGAACTCATTTCCAGTGAGGCACTTGTGCCTACCACAATCAAACTTTGATATGGCAAGAGAGAGATTGTAGCAGTTTGTAAACTCTTTTAACCGACTTAAAATCCAGGCAGTTAGAAGCCAATGCTTGCAACGCTGCTTGGCTGATGAACAAAATGTGAATGGAAGAATTTTGGCTAGAAAAACAGTGGGGTAAGTTGCCAATGATTTCGATATTTTGTGGTTGGGTCCAATCGGCATTGGTGTATGCCAACTCCAGTATCCATTTATGTGATTCCGGGACATCATTTTTGAGTTGAGGCCACTGAAGGCTTTTGAAGTCCTGCTGAACATACGCCGACAGGCCTACATGGCTCTGTCCACGCGTTCGCTAGTTGAGTTAGTATGACAGTTCCAATTCAGTCTCTTAACTAGGACAACACCCAGATATTTAGCTTCATTGGAGTATCCGATAGTGATATCATTTAGACTAACTGAAGATTCACTTTACGTTTTTTGATAAAAGGCACCAGGTGTGTTTTTAGGGTTAATCGAAATGCCCTCTTTAGTGCATCAATTCGAAATAACAAGCAAGGCCTGTTGCATGCTTGATCACTAGTGACCACAGCAAAGATGTCACGACACCACCTTGCCGGTACCCCTTTACTGCTTACCTAGTTTGGATGTAATATTCCTACTAATCAAAATGGGACTAATCTAGTGGTTAGTCAGATCATCAATACCTCTACGCCTGATTGCCCTAGCAGTTGAGTCATATCCAACTTTGTCAAAAGGTCCATCAATATCCAAAAAAGCGCACAGAAGAATTTCTTGTGGGCAGCAGGCTGCACCAACTTTGGTGACAAATAGAAGCTGCGCCCCCTCTGTAGATTTGCCTTTTCTGTAGGCAAATTTATCAGGATTCAGAGGTCTGGTTAGAATTCACCAGTCTCTGATATGAAGATCTACCATTTGTTCCATAGTTTTGTAAATAAATGATGTAAAACTGATAGGTCAAAAGGATTTCGGAAGTTTACTTGACCAAGCTTTGAGATAAAAGCCACATTGACTTGACGTCAAGCCTGTGACTGTTTTGTAACCCAAATTTAAGCTAGTTCTAAATAAAGCTACCAGAGCAGGGAAAATCAAGTCCAAGCCCCTCTGGAGGAGGGCTGGGAAGATTCCATCCCCACCTGGATGGAGTTTTTAGGTCACTAATTGAACTAAACGATATTGGCAGCATGTCCGCTTTGATGAATAAAATATTCCTGTAGGTCTTCCAGTTTTTAAAACAAGAGATGCGACGCTATGATGCCTCCCATGTGCTTGTAGTCCGACAAAGAAGCTTCATTTGATATATGCCAGTTTGCGACCAAGTTGGAAATAAACTGACTCGACATAGTGAGATAATGCTCATAAGATAATTTAAAAGGGGACTTACCCCTGCCATTTGTGTTGTGGCTACCCCAAATGATATGATGTGCATTTGTATCGCAGCCTATGATGAAATGTTTGTTTTTTTCGGTTGCAGTAATCCACCAGATCCTGTACAACTACAGGTGAAACACTTACAGAGTCACCAGGGAAGTACGCCGAGGCACATACGCTGTCTCCGGCACTCCCTTGCTAGTCGGTACTTCCAGGATTACGGTAACCAAATCCTTAGTGATGAATTCTGGAATTGGAAGAATGTTAAGATTAGATGAAACAAATATTGCCGCACGGGGAACTTTTACCCTGCAATCGTAAATCAAATTACATGGCGAGGCCTCTGATTTTTCCTCAAACATTTTGAGAATGTTCAGGAATTAATTAAAAGTTTCCCAACGGCTTGGGAAACCACATGGTCTCGTTTAGGCATTAATCTAGATTAGTCAGTACGTGGGCGTAGACAATTTCATGAACTGACGACATTAGAGGGAAGTTCTAATCAAACTAATGCATAAGGTGATCCCACATCTATTACAAGACCGAGTATTTACGTGTATACTTAGACGATTTGTTGATCACTTCTGTGAAAGTGAAGCATGTAAGTTGTGTAAGCCCTTCAATGAAATCTTGCAACCACCAATGGGAAAAACTAATTGCCACATATCGGGCTTAGCAACAATTATTTGTTGATTTCTTAGATCCGTATCCTAGGACAAAAACTGGAAATGCCTGCGTATTCATTTTTCTAGACTTATATTCCCAATTCTTACTTTTATTTACGTTCCTGCAGTTGAGTAAGATAATCCCTTTGCCAGCACTTCCAGAACTGTCGATACATTTGCCATAGATGCTGCCACCATGACGTGGGGTTACAGGGACGGTTAATTGCCATTTTAGCGGAATCCGCTATGTATTGCGGTGCACTAGAATTGTTCCAATTGCGAAGGTCACGTTGCATTAGTCAGTCTTCCCCAACTAGATACGGTTCGTTGTCGCTGTGAAGAGTTGAATAGAGTAGCCGCGTCGACCGGTGAATCTATCGAACACATCCAGGAATGATCTAGTCGAAAGATCAAAATGTCGCTCAGAGTCGCTCCACAAGGTATACATGCACAATTCCAGCCGAGGAATCGTGATTTCTTTCACTGTTGCAACCTTCGTCTTTGTAGTTACCATAGCGAAACGTTTTTGTCGCCATGTTCGCTTATGTCACCATGTTCCAATGAAGACCGAGAACGGTAGGGTCAGAATCACTGGCTTCAAGATCTGGAGCAGATGGTTTCGAAGCAATAATCGCCGTAACGATTTGTGCATTAAAAAAATTTACCCGGTTGTAAAATGAAGTCAACATACTACGGCGAAGTTACGGCATCACTTGGACTATCTACGACGCCCAACTAATCGTCCATATAAAAATTAATCAGAATACTGGGTTATGCACCCACCGGCTGTCTGGCTTGCATCACTGATAATCCTGTGGTGATCTATTGCACATTGCCTTAGAGCTCGTATAGCGAGATATGGCAAACAAGACAAACCGTAATTAATTGTCTTCAGCCATCATCAATGATGTAAACAATTTCCACCTGGCTTGAATACCACTCTAAAACTGTCGCCGTGCTAGTTAATAAAAAAGTCAATGTTCTTGGACGTCAGGGCGAAATAGAATTTGGAATCGCCTTTGATTACGGCATCTTCAAGTTTTCAGTACTTAAGACACTGTTCATCGAGTCGCTGCTCACCCACACATTTATTGGTTGTAAATTTATGCATGGGTTGTTGCGCGAGTCCCAGTTCGATCCCAGCACTGAGTTATACTCATATTCCAGAAAATTTAGCATCTATAAATGCGATGTGGACCCGAACAACGTGAACAAATGGCAGCTGTGACCTTTGTGCAAATCCCACGTTAAAATGGGCGTCGTCCGACGGTTTGGTGTAATTCTATTAACGAAGTCGCACATACAACTGCCCATTAACATGAGTGATGGTTTGTTTAAGTTTCGGTGGAATCCATTTTTATTTTTGTTTATATTTTTAATAGCTAGATTTTTAAGGATGCCCACTTATCCAATCGTTGTGTCACCTCCTACGACAAGCCAAGAATGGTCCCCAAGCACAGAGGTAATCCAAATTCACAAATTGTTGAAGATTTGAAGCTAAGCTAAATGTGTACGGACTAATATGCTATAAAATTAGCCAAGATACTTTATATAAAAACTTTGGTTTAGTTAGTTACCTCTTTTAAATGCAGATGCCAGTATGCATAGCTAAAAAGACTTAATTCGGTACAACTGACATCTTCAATTCATACTATTAACTATGTTAAGCTTTTTAGTACCATTTTTGCTAGATGTCACTGTTTATCAAAACAAACGTTGCGTTCGCACAATTTTTGAATTTTAAATGATTTAAAAAATGTCTAATCGTTAAATATTTTACACAACTAGTTTTAATTTCATAAAATATCATCATAAACCACCCTAAAACATGTAAAAATCAAAATATATAAATCTCGAAAAATCTCGAAATCAAACCGGTCCAATCACACCCAACTTCATACACCATCTGCGGGTAGTAATTTTTTTTTTCAAACGACATTTGCAAATGGCTGCCATCATCGCGAAAATTCAACTTCAACTCAATATTTTTCGTTTCGTTTTTAAACTATACAATAAATAATAATCCAAATATAATAATAATTAATTTTAATTGTAATTAAAAGTGCCGGATAACTAATAATCTAACGTTTTATAATAATTATAAAGTGAATTAGTAAATAGTTTTAATTAAAACAAAAAAAAAAATAAAATTTGAACCGAAAATCACAAATAAAAAATAAAAGAGCGAGATAAACATAAAACTACTGCTACTGTCAATGCGTAGGCCTGTCGTCGACGTCTTTTTCTTTTATCTTATTATTTTTGATTATTCTTGTTGTGTGACTGTGAAGTAGATTTTAGTTTTTTTTTTTTATTTAATTTAATTAAAAAGAATATAAGTTGTTAACGCTTTATACGCTTATATCGCTAGCGAAATTAAATTACAAAGTTTTATTATAAATACATTTTGGTGTGCGTGTTTTTCTGTGGTGTTGTTTTTTTTTTTTTGTATTTGGTTACGAAAATGATCAAATATCGTGATGTTAAATAGAAAAGAGAGCAAAATAGTTTTAAGTTTTTTGTTGTTGTTATTATTGAATGTGGGGTGTAATTACACAATTTTTTAATAAAAGTGATAAACCACCAGATTTGGATAATAATCGTCGCCAATATATTTATAATCATCAGAATTATAATATAAATCAACAACAGAAACATCAAATAAATAATAAATTTGAAAACATCATAATGGATATTGATACACAAGAAACAAGACAGGTAAGTGCGAAAGAGATGATTGTATAAAAAAAAATTAGCAGTGGTGTAGCTTAAAATAAAACATGACATGATGTTCTGTTCATTCATCCATATTTTTTTCGTCTTATTTATTTTTTTTTTTTAATAATACAAAACTTATCTACAATAAAAAGTCAATATTTTAAAATTAAATTCAATTCACCTACTCTTAATAGCGCAATAATAGGAATAAATTTATTATTTAAACAAAAAGAAATCCACCTACTCCTCATAATGTTTATACAATAATTTTGTGCCTCTGTATGGGTTTTTCTTATTGTTGTGTACGAAACGATTGCTACGGCCGCGATGACGTAAGCTTTTATTTTGGTGGTTGACATCTTGACTTAAAACGACTGAAAAAAATTTCTAGAGACAACAAAAATTTTATCTCGTTATCTATCGCCTGGACCCCGGTAATCTTGATTAATTTCGTTAATTTATCATGTAATTTACATAAGTTGAATCAGACTTTTTTTTATCGTGGTCTCGCGAAATTATTGTCGCAAGATTTGTGTAAATTGGTGTTAAAACTATGTGTGGAAAGATTTTTGGTCAAGGTCATTATATGTGTTAAGATTTTGTGTTGCGTTTTAGCGTTTAAACCGGTATATTAAATGTGGGGCTAGTTTACTGTATAGAAACGTATTTTTTGCATAACTATTTGCGACTTATGTGTAAATATAACTTTTATTTGACCTCTTATTTGTCTGGGTCAGCTGTTTGTATGCAAATTTGTTTGCATAGCTAGTTCTATTGAACTTTTATGTTGATTGCACCTGCAATCGTGATACACTCCACATTCCAATGATGATTACGTAATTATTGTGTTTTTGTTGTTGACTGTTGCGTGCTTGTAGAAATCTATCTAATTTTTTTTTTTTTACATTTAATCAAAAAAGTTTTTCCATTTCGGTTTTGTGCCAACAGAGAATTATAAAATGGCAATTAATTCCTTACGGTGGTCCTTAAAATAGTAAAATATAATTATAATAATAGCCGTTATTTGGTGGCCAGTACCGCCTCATCAACAAACCGGCTCAATCAGAATTGATTCTAAGATAGGCCGAAAAATTTAAGTAGTCGGCAAAGGATATATTATTTCTCGATCTAGCAAACAAACGATGGTCTCAGCCAAGTATCAACAAATATAAGTACTACCGCGCTCCCTGTTGAATATTTATTTTCAAAACGCAAGTAGCCTACGTTCTAAATTAAAATGCTGTGTTTATATATCTTAGACGACAATTTCTGCATAATTAAGACTTGGGTGACCACTTACTTTAAAACAGAAGAATATTTTCCATCTTTTGTTACGGTTCATCGCAGGGACAGACATCGTTGAGTCAATGAATCTCGTATTTTTATCTTGAGGTTACCATAGCTGCTTGTGACTAGGTTTGACTTCTTCATCACCAGTGGACATTAACTAAAGTGCCGATCAGATTTCATTTCTCCTATTGTCGTAAGTAGACTGCAGGTGCATTTGCGCATCCTATTACAGTATTACTAGCCTTTTCAATAAGAGCCTCGTTTAGAGCTACTTTCCAAAACTTTGAAATTATTCAGTCATTGAACCTATTTCAAATCAGAATTTCGATGTGACGTTGACAATTATAGAGGAATTTGCATATTCTCGGTTTTACCTTAAACTTAAAAAAAAGGGTAATGACTAATTTGACCTTCCACACTAAGCAGTGGATTTTGTTCTGGTGGATCAACCATCACTAATAAAAATAACACTAATAAAGCCTTCAATAAGATTGACCATGATTTATAATGTGCCGCAAACTAAATTCCCTGGATTTTAATTTTCTGCTGATCTAGTCGATCAAATCCCATTTAGAATCCAGAATTTAGCATTCAGATCGCGATGATAGGCTTTTGTATTTCCAGGACTGTTAGTGTGACTTCAGATGTTCCTCAGGGCCACTTAAGTAGGCCCTTTTTATATTTTATTGATAAACGATATAGTTAACTGTTTGAGGCATTTGGATATAAGAATCTTTATTCGGGCGACATAAAAAGCATAAATGGTGAAAGGCTGAAGTCTTAAGAGTACAACAACTCACTAATGAGCACAGTTCAGATAACTTCTTTAAAGGAGTCACAATACTGAACTATATCTTTAGACCGAGCCCTTCGGGACCATACCGACAGGATGGAAACCTCCGTGTTAACATCGATGCAGTACTCCACTGGAGATAGAGACATAATCCTAAGAGAAATTCACACTGGCCATGTAGAAATTAAAAGACACCATACCACTGGGTTTGGTTGCAATTAATTCCGAGTACTTGATATTCGAAGGAAATACTTTGTGGAACTATCTTTTCAACCTTAATCGATTAGTATGGCGAAGCGAAGTTATGCCGGATGAATGGAAAATGGCCGCGTTGTGTTTAAAAAAGGAAGTCGCTCTTACATAATATTGGAGAGAATCACTCCCCTGGTGGAGAAAATTGTAAGTGACTCTTATTTCAAAGGGTGATTCTTTCGAAATATTACGGAACAGCTCGTGACGTACATGAAGTGCAAGCCTATGAATCAATTCATTGGGGTAGCTTATGGTTACGTTGCGAAGATTGAGAATAAGTACCTGACAATTATCTACATTTATGTAAAATGACAGTATTGCAGTATCAATGCTATGTCAAAGCTGAGAACAAACTATCAGGCATTTTTGCAATTAGCTCTGTTATACGGCAAGGAGATGCACATTTGATGTGAAACATTTTAGATAACATCTTGTACCGACAGTCCAATCAGGTTCTGATAAAACAATGAGTTCAACACAAAATCGGTAAAAAACTTGTATTATTATGCAAAGATCTAGTTGGAGTTTTACCAAACGAAAGATGAATTCAAACATAAGATTATAGAGTATCGGGGACAGCACATTCTTGTCCCCAGTAGTAAATATTACACAACATTTTGACTGGATTACTAAAACTTTACATAAACGCACAAATTTTTAAATATTGTCAGATATTTAAAGCAAACCATCGCCTCTCCCGAATAAAATCGTCTAGAAACATCCTCAGCAAACAAAAAACTTGTTCAGTGACTTTCCGGTTAAGGCAAAATCTTCCTTAATATAATCTCATACAGTTTCCTTAGCTAAAGGTGTAATTGTTTCCAATATCATGTAAGGCTTCCGCCATAATGTGAAAAAACTGCACACATAAGTATATATTTAAAAAAATACAGTTAAAGCGAGGCGAGGAACGACTGAATGCGAATTCTAAAGTAAGAGTGATACAACTGCAGTTACGCAAGACACGATGAAGACACCTGAATATAAGCAAAAGATTTGACGACGTGCTTCAGATTCTGTGGCTTTTTGACTTGTTTTTGATTGCTGCTCTGTTTATAAGATTGAAAAATACTTGCTGCAGCCTGCTCTTAATTTCTTAGCTTCTTCAATCGATCTTGATAGGCAAATTTGATCAGCAGTTTGTGCTCTCTTTTTAAATACGTTCATTGTATAAATACTGGTTTTTATACCGGCCCAAATGAACCAAGTTTAATAGTATAGTGCAGTCTTGTGTTAACTTAAAAGACTTTACGTGGACTGTACTCACGTCCTATTGCTAACGAATTTGGTAGCCTACCGATACGATTTGACATCTTGGAAGACTATCACTTATAAATTAACACATAATCAATTTGAATTAGGGACGACTTGAGCAGATGTGTCCATATTTGCAAGTGGATATTTGTATGATGTTACGGTGTGCTAGCAAGAATGAGATTGTGGACGCGTGAGCACAGATTATTTGCAATTTGACTAATCGCACGTTTAAGCGTTTACCTTTTATTTTTCAGCAACAAGAAGCCACAATTGATGAATCTTTACCTGTATTCATTTACTGTAATGGAAATTTACAGCTAAGTGAAATTTTATAAAAACTAAACTTCGATTTTAGAAATAAAAGTGCTTAATGTATACAAGCATTGTATTAGGGTCAATCTTTTTTTTTATTTTGTTAACTGTCACTAGCAAAGTATTGCCAATTCGATAAGCACACCCCTTTTTAAATCACCCTTAATACATTCATACTCAGTTATTTTTATAAATAAACAACTCGTGTATACAACCCTATTGACTTACCTTTAATTTTCAGCTGCATTAATACCCATTAAAGAACAGCCTCTCTCGCTCTCTGAGCAGCCCTCTCTGTTTAATTTGTTTTTTACCACTTTGAGAGGAAAATATACCATAACTAATACCATCGTTCCTTCATTTGTTGGAAATTTGTTTTACTCTATAGCCAGTGTCGCAGCATTATCGTTAAACACAGTTATACTTATATTACCCAAGAATTGGTAATAATTTAATCTGTAGACCATCTCCATGCAAGAGTAATCAATGTCAAACCGAAATGTGATTTTTTTTTTAATTGTTACCTTTAAATTTCATCCATTTTGAGCTATACAATTTTACATGGCATTTGATCCGCGAAGAAGTCAATTAAAGATCCATCGTAGGAGAAAATCATAGAAACCCGTACTCGTTTAATAAGTTCCATTGGCTTAAAGCTCTTTTTATTTGTAGACCTTCTTATTCGATTAGAATTGGAAAGCCGTTAGCTCCTGTCCACAACAAAGGACATTGTTCGAAATGCGAGCACTTCAGTTTGGCCTGTGTTTTACGTTAAAATATCTTGGCATACCTGTGCGTTTAAATAAGTTAAAGACCGTAATGAGACAATTTTGTGTTAAAACAAGCTAATAAAAATTCTTACAACAACCCTGGTATATGACAAGAAGATGCTCTGTCCGCGATACTTTTAACCTTTCATGGATTAATAACTACACATCTGAAAGACGATATCAAAACACGTCTTGGTGTTTGTCACCGTGTTTTCTTTTCCGTGAGTTCACTAACGCAAATGCCAACAAGATATGGCTGATGACATTTTAGAGAAGATTGATAGCCAAGTCAAGTTTAAAAATTGTAATTTTTAATTGAACGCAGCGTAAACGTCCCTTAACACTTCTATAAAGGGTCCTTTTGAACCGCTTTTAACAATTAAGCTGTGAACAAACTTTTTAAGTATTTCCCTTTTGATGAATTCAGATAGTAGTATGGCATATTTTTCATACTTCACCGGAAAACCGATAGGTTTGATATAATTGTCACTAAGTGTGTATACTTTTTTTTATAACCATGAAATCGACTTGCTTCTCAAGGTATTTCGAATAAAGTTTTGCTTCCACGATCACAATCCATTGCGGCGCGCACCGAATCAAAATTCTGGCTCCATCGGAGATCGAACCCGAGCTTGTTCTTCGTAATGTTCTAGACAACCCGAAAAAGACAAGTCGTTCTCTACCATCGTCACCGACAGCGACCGCTGCGCTTGCTAAATGGCGGCTATCCTCTCAGAGATCGCCGTTTATGATCGGCTGGCAAAATGTGACCGACCTAGCGCACTCGCTTCCCTTTTACTTCATGAACGATATTAGGAATTTTCTTTAAACTCCTGATATCTTGGTTGAGTAAAAGTCGGTAAGTGTCGTCATCGTCGCGTTTCGGCCCATATATCAAGCGCATGATTCTTTTCTCGAATGTCATTAACTATCTCTCATACTCAGCCGTCAGGATCCAACTTCACAGTCATACATGACATCGGGCCTGATCAACATCTTGTACAAATTCAGCTTGTCGGCATTTCCAATGTATTTTGACTTTATTAGTGGGCGTAAGGCATACAAATCATAGATGGCACACTCTCTAAAATGTGTGGTCACCTCTTCTAAAGTTTTATGCCTTTTAGTCTATACTTTGATACGATATTGTGACTGCATTACTGTCATTTTACACAAACCCACATATTTGTCAGATATTCCCAGATATCGCAAAGAAAACCATAGGCTATCCTGATGGTTTGAGTCATAGGCTTGTTGGAAAACTAAGAACACCTGATGTCCGTCGTGAAATGTTTCGTAATATCAATTTCATCTGCCAGTGCAATGATAGTTTTCGAATTTTGGGCGATCCCTTTTTTAAGGATAGGGCACAACGCGGCCACTTTCCATTCATCAGGCATAACTTCACTTTGCTATACTAATCGGATAACGTCGAAAAGATAAATCCATAAAGTATCCCTCCGAATATCAAGAGCACGAAATTAATGTGATCAACCCCAGCGAATTGGTTACTTTTTAGTCTTTGCATGGCCAGTGAAAATTTCTTGTAGGATGGGTCCTCTATATGCACATCTCCTAAGTCTGTATTTGACATTTTTCAAATACAGCATTTGATGCTAGTTGAACATTGAGTAAATCAGAGACATGCTCTTTCCGCAAGTATTAGGCACTGAATCTATGTTAATACGGGGGTTCCATAAACTTCGCTTATTGTTAAGTTGTTGCACTCTAAGACTTCTTCCTTCAACTTTTCACGCTTTTGCCGTCTATAAATTCGCTTGGCGGTTCTTCTAGCAATGTAAAACGTATTCAAGCTTCTTTATAGGCTATATTTTGTTGTTCGACAGCAAGACCACACTCCTCAAAACCAATCATTTTTGGGTTTAATTTTTACCATACCTAGAGTCGCTAGAGCAATACCGACAACCGAAGTTTTCAATATCTCCCATAGAGCGTTCACATCATCAAAACGCTGGTGTTTGCATAATGCTACTGCTAACAAGATTTTGATCTTGTGCTTTCTCTTCTTCGTTTATTACGTATAAGTTTCATTTTCCTGTGATCCCTAACTTGTACGAAAACTGGCGTCCTAGCTTTTCAGTGACCAATTGATGATCACTGCCTACAAATTTGGCAGTCGACCGATAGAATCTCATATATTGCTTCCTCGTCTTATTAGTAATTAACATATTGTCAACTTAACTTCGGGATGTCTTACGAGTGATTGTCCATGTTTCCAAGTAGATATTTTTATGAGGAAAGATTATGTTAGCCACAATGGGGTCGTGCGTGATCGCAAGGTACATCATTCTTTCATCATTATCGGTTGGTATTACCTATAACGAATATAGGTCCATACTCCCGAAACGAACAGAGACCAGTGAAAGGGAAGGATGATCTTATTGTGACTCGTACATCGTTTCTCATATAAATATCGATTTAGGAACATGAATACAATCACGTAAGACGCGCGAAACCCAAATCAACTATGTGTTATTTTCTAAAGGGTAGGTTCCAGGTCATCTAAATTAGTAGATGCGCTATGCTCTTTTTAAAGAAAATTGCTCCAAATAGGAAAACTTACGGAGCCCAATTCTCTGTTCCACGAACTTTTAATTACTGACCTGTGAAGTAAACTACAGGGAAGATTTTGTTTAAATCGGTTGGTCACTGATCAAGTTATTTTGCTGAGAATGGTTATTTCTAAATATTATGAAACATCTCGTAACGTACATCACGTATCCCTAGATTTTCAGCAAACTAATAACTCGAACAGAGTTGGTGAATGCATGTGATATCTGTATGTTTGAACTGAATGTGAACTGGATATGATCATAAACTCTTGCAAATGCTGAAAAGCTGAAGGCATATAATGAGTGGATCAAATCGTTTTGATCTATGGTTGAGCGGGATGTAAATTGACGGAGGAGTATGAGAGATGGCTGATAACATTTGAGACTATGACTATGTCTTAATACAATTCTTGTGTGTTTTCATTGCGTAGGTGCAGAGTTGGATTGTTGATTCGCTCAAGACCAGCAATGGCCCATAAAAACGGTTTCATAATATAAGTAATATTATTGAAGAAGTAAACTAGTATTGATAGTTTTGCTAATTGAAACCAATATGGATCGAATCAATATGATCAATGAAAACTCGTCAAATTTATAATTACATCTATCATGTGCAAAAATATATAGTGTACAAATATGATTGACCTTACAGGCACATACAATGACCATCATTCGAATTAATTCATTTCATCTCTTTATAATTATAGTAATTATTATATCTATAAGTTCTATAGTTTTTTTTTTTTCAAACAAACGGCATAGAACATAAGACAAGAATGAAAGAAACAATAAAATAATAATTATATTAGAAACACATATATATTATTCTTTACGTAATTACATAAATAGTTCTTAAAACATTAAAAACAATAAGTACGAAAGAAAACTACTTATAATTAAATTAAATTATCGTCGCCATATATTTTCAAAAAGCAACAAAATATTTATATAAAGAAACTACAGAAAACTATTGTCGTGCACTTATGCTCGTTGAAACAGGAAAAGCAATGCTAACGAATTTTACAACAAAAAATTCATTCATTCATTCATTGAAGGAATGATTACAGAGGAACGGTGTTACAATTACTACTTACCGCCACAGCGGAAGTCATTTTATAACAATTCTTTCATGAAAAATCATCATCAGAGCACAGCGTACATCCTTTACGTCATCATATTGAGTCATACATAGATTCGCATAATTTTGGTTTATTTTAACTCAATTATATCATCTAGTTTCACAAAACTAACAGAGTAAATGACCTTCCTCTCCATCGATCAGATTGATTCGCGCGATTTTTTTATTTTTGTTTAAAATACATTAACTGAATATATTAGTAATCAATTCGGAAATAACACGAAATTGTAGAAGAGTATTATGTATCGTGGTTTGAAAAAAAAAAACGCCGTACACATAATTTTGTGAATAAGATTTGTAAACCAATTATAAATTTACAATTATTTAACAATAAACATATGGTGCGCGAAGATGTTATAAGTAAGTTGTCTGTAACAAATCGAAAATTTCTAAAAATATCTTTTTCTTTTTTTTATATACTTACTTACGAGTGTAATGTATAAAGTGAATTTTGATGAGTGAAATTATAATTGCGGTTGAATTTAAATTAAGAACTATAGTCGAGTGACCATGAGAAACTATTATTGTTGTTTGTTATATCGAAATAGATATAGTCTGGTACATAACCACATTCTTTAAATCATAGGTAATATGATGTTCTTGGAAATTAATTGCTGTACCGCTTAATTGAAAACAAATATAATATTTGAATTTATATTTACTAAATATACCGATCTGACTCAATTTGTATGCCGTCATTTATCTAAAGGCTAACACTAATTTTCGTATTTTGATTTAATCAATGCCAGACTTTTGTTTTGTCAGTATAATAATGTAAAAGAGGCCTAACACAACAAACATAGAATTATGCAAGTTTAATTAAGAGCGGCGGATTTCTTTTTATAAATTACTCTCATTTGTAATCTTCATCAGTTTTGTAAATGATGTAAATTAGCTGCATAGTTTGATTTATTTACAGATTAAAATGTCTATCTGGGTACATCGACCGAGATCTTAAATATTGAATAAATCAACTTTGCAAGTTGTTAATTTTTTAAGAGAATTAAGTAATTTTTATTTAATTTTTTCGATACTAGTTCGAAGAAACAAATTAATTTATCGATTTTTATGTTGAATTAGTAAGGAAATTTGAAAAGATTACAAACGTGTTCGAGATAAACCTGTAAAATGACCAACAATAAGCTTCAATAACTGGTTCGATTAACAACTACATATTTAAAACAACTACATATTTAAAATATAGGATAGAGTTTGGAGACTTGCTGTCATCGGTTTACTAGCGATGGTTAACCTACTTGCTTACAACGCTGCAATCCCCAGTTTTATATTCACCGTTGACAAAAATTACATCTCGCATCAGTGACTTCGTTGTGTGGCGACAAACGTTTGTTCACAAATATTTCGGTACAAGTGGTCCAAAACTGGTGTGAGAGATGGTTAATGGCATTCGAAATAAGAATCATGTGCATGAAATATGGCTCCAAACGCAACGATGAGGAGCCTTACCGAATTTTATTCAACCCCGAAATCAGGAATTTAACGAATATTCCTGACTCATTCTTGAAATAAAAGGAGCAAGTGCTCTGACTCGACCATGTTCTGCGAGATTGTGCAAAACGGGAGGTGCAGTAATCTCTGAGTGAAGATCCACCATATGTGCATCGCAGAGGTCACTGTCAGCGCCGATGGCTCCTCGGGGTAGAGAACGATTTGTCTCGGGTTTTTGGAGTTAGTTTAAATATTTCTGAAAAAAACTGTATTCACGCTTCCATTGTCGTAACTTAGGTCAGGCCGGTGATATTTAAAAAATATTGACATATAATTCCACCACCCCTTCCACATTTTGAGGATGTAACGGCGTCTCAATAATGGATTGGTAATTTTCCTTGTTGACATAGCCATTTAATCAAAATGATCCTCATTGCTAAATACAATTTTGTAAAAACTGAACAAATCAGCTATCAGCGGTCAAACTAGTTGTCGCTGGACAACCAATTGTAGTGTTGTCAATTTGATAAAAATCTGAATTGTATTAAGATATCGTCATGTTTGGTATCATATATCATGTGCATTACGTGCGTCTGATCAACACACTGCAAAATCTTTAACTTTAGGCATTTGCAAGACTTTAACACTAGACGTAGGATACACAAAGCAAGGTGGGTTACGGCAGCAAGCCCTTACATACAATTATTATGAGTGATAAAAACCACACTATAACATTACTTTCTGTAAATGGATTGGCTTTTTCGTTATTCCTCGAGGTTGTCGTTCACCCTTTAATACGCACACATTTCACATTTTAATACGCGGAATGTTTCGAATCTGTTAAAAAACACTGTCAATAACAGTACAAAACATGTAAATCGCGGCAAATTTAAAAATTAGTCTCAAATTGAAACACCCTTCCTTCATCTCATAATCGTAGTTTAATGACTAGTTCCGAATTAATTTTTCGAATATGTAAGTACAAAAAAAGATTAACAATCCGTTAAACATAACGATTGAATATGTAATTTGAATAACTGTAAAAGTTATAAAACCTATTAATTTAGCCTTTGTGTACGACTGGCTCAACTCTAAAACAGACATTCGATTATCCATATAAAATTGTCACATGGCAGATATACTTTTAAGCCTAGTCCTAAAGTTGAGAAAATGAAATGTTAATCTTATATATTCTTCAGTTGTTGTTATTGAATTCATCTAAGTAGTGATTCAAATCACTTTATGAGAAGTATGTTTACAGGGTTTGTGTCTCCCAATTGTTATGCAATTTCTATTACTTATTGGTAAATTAAGACTTTAATAATTTCTAACATCATTATTGAGTAGAATATAGAGTAAATGTCCTCATTTGGCTGATTCATTTTTTTTAGCTAATGGAATATTTTTCATTGGTAAAAGAAAATATTTTCTCCATAAAATACGGACGGTTTTCTTTTAAAATGTCGTTAAAAAGGGACAATCCTTTGGAATAATATTCAGTGGTACTCGGATTACCTTTTTTAAAGTAATGAAATTAAATTAGCCGAGTGGAGTCCAAAAACTCGGCATTGACCTTTTTTCTCGCATTGACCTTTTTCGGTGCTGATTCTCTATTAAAAGTTCTCTGGGTCGACTATTTTTAAGTGTTCGCTGGAATGTGATGGATCCCGTAGTTATAAATGTTTCTAATAATCTAAGTGACCTTTAACATTTAATGCTCCTGGTTTTGCAATGATTCATTTGGTTTAAGTTCAAACACCAGAACTTTGTTACTTAATTTTTAAAATTCATGTACAAACACAAAATTAGTCCTATTTTATTGTCTGTCGACTACAAACTAGATATTGTAGCACATTAAAAATGTCAACTGTGTCATACCAGAATTTGTTATGCCTGAAATCGGCAATTTTTTTTGGAAGTCTTTTTATTATGAATTGGAAATTAGTTTACTAATGTTTTGCAAAAATTGGTTCTATCATTAATCCCATAAACACATTTCGTTTCAACAGTATATGCATTCCCACCTTCAATGCCATTAAAGCCTCAATATAGCTATATACATTTAGCCGATTGTTAATTAAAGCAAAACTTTACCTAAATTTCTACTATTGAGAGTTGAGGAATGTTACATTGTAAAAAACGAATAGTGCGGTTTTATTTTATGTTTTTCAGATTTAACAATAGTTTTGTATCACAATATGCTGTAAATACATTCACTTTTCTGGCAATTTCGCCACTAGGTAATCGGCAGATTACAACACATAAACATTTAGTCGCAGTTAATAATGATTCGCACAAATGTAGATGTACTAAAAGTGTACATTTAATTTATGACTGTTAACGTCTATTCACTCTAAAATGCTGTCAAAATGTCACCCAACGCTTATTTGTAGCAAACAATTTATTAGATAAACAAAATTTGTTATCTTTGTTATCAAAAGTAAATTTTAATCTTGATGTATAAAAAAAACTGATAAGTATTGAAGTGCACTAAAAAATTTTGATATTTAAAAAAATTAACAAGCCATTGACATCATCCGATATTTGGATTATGAACGCATTCTGCAGGATTTCTTTAGAATCTCAATTTTTTATATAAACCGTTAACACAATTTTGAAGTAATTAACTTATAATCTCTACTTATTAATTTTGCAGTCAAACGATAAAATATTTTGTTCTAACTCGATCCCTTATGCGATCGACTTTAATATTTTTATAATAAATCAGTTTATGTTGCCCTTTCTAGGTTTATTGTCCAAATGAGTTCTAAATTAGTTAATCCATACATACAGTTCAACTGTCAAGCTTCCAATTTTGAGATAGTTTTATCTGTGACTATGATAGATCGTTTCAGCAGCATGAAACATTTTTATTTAAAACAAGATGTAGTAAAATTACATTATTTTCATTTTTAATTATAAAAATAAGATTTAGGTCGATCGAAATTAACGATTTGTGGATATAAAAAAAATGTAGTATAAGAATGTATAAATAATGAACCGTACGTATTCTTATTATTTATTAGAAACAAACTGTTATATATTTTCTGGATTTACAATCGTTACTTAGTTTAGTCTCAATGAGAGTTTCGTGTATACACTTCACATGTAAATTATTAATTAGTTTATGAAATTAACATAACTCTTCCGCATACCAAGCTTCTAACAATTTTTAAATATTTTGATTAAGTTAGACATAACAACATCTTAATACCTAAGTTTTCAATGTAATGTATATATACATAGTTTCATATACTATAAAACTATGTTTAACGAATTTTTGGTCGATTGATTAAATAGGCAATATCAGCTATACGGTTCACAAAACTTTTCCATATTGAAAATTGGAAAATAAATTATAAAATATAAAAAAATATGATTGAATTTTTTCTTTTATATCGTCGTCGATTTTTTGCAAATCTGTAACAAATTTAATAATTTATGTTTAATGTAAATATTTAAGTATGTTGGAAAAAAGTAAAATCGATTTATGTATATAGCTTTCATATACATATGAGTTGGTCCATGCGATCGGGAGGGATTTACAAAATTTGTAAAATGTGCATGATATCAGTGGATCTCTATCACAGTAATTTGTTTTTGTAATATTGTCTTATGCTCAAATATAAAGATGGTTAGTTTGCCGACCAAATGTAATCCCGGTAATTCCTGTGCTCAGGAAGTTTTAAATATAATTTTTTTTGGTGTCTTCCACAGTCAGTGGAACCAGGTCTTGGCATATGCAGATGATAAGTGTGTAATTGGACCAATTGGCAAAGGTATATAATAACTACTAAGTAGTACAGGTCACAGGTCGTATAGGAAAGTTACTAGCGATTAATACTTGCTTACTCCGCGGTAATTGTTCTTCGAAAGTCATAATATTCCAGTTTTTTTTCTTTAGAAGTTAAAAATAAACTTTCAGGTCGTTCAACTGCAAAATACATTAGCATTAAAATGGAATGGACGAGGAATTTGGAATAATTGTCCTAAGACCTTATATTGGGATGAAATCTTTCCAATATTTATAGTGCTATTTTACCGCTTCTTGCAGTCTATAAGAAACATAGTTCTGGATGTTCAATTTGAAATTCATTAGGAACATTGGAGAAGAACCGATTGGACTTTCAACGTGTCGAGATATTTTTATCGGTTGTTAATTCATGTATCCTAGAGAATGCTTCTGCGTCTGCGTTGTCCTTGCCAAATATGTGCTGGCTGTCGGATTTATATTGTAGTATTTAGTCTAAGTGTCGAAGTTACCGATGCCAATAGTTCCCCACCATAACGTTTTTGAGTGTCACAAGTTTGACTGAAAAGAAACTTAATGGATGCCATGCGTTATCGACTTAACACTTAATGTTTCTAGATTGACCGTTTAAAATGTTTTGCTCTTCCGCTGCGTGGGGTATGAATTTACGATAAAAAAATAATCATGCCCATATAACGACGTAGTTCTGACACTGTTTGCGATTTGAAAAAATCAATAATTGCTTTAACTTGACTTCTCGATGCCTTTAGACGAAATTTCATAAAACAAGACGTTATTTGTTTAACGTTGAGAATCGATTTACTAGGGTTAATTACTAACCCATTACCTTAAATCATAAGCTCTTCCTCTGTTTTGGACGCAACGAGCATATCATCGATGTAAACAAAACAAAACTCTAGTTCTCTAAATATTAAATCCATTAGCGTTTCAAATGATTGTGCGGCGTTGCGGAGGTCAAAAGTCATCCTCGTGAACTCGGATAACCCGAACGGTGTTCGTATCGCAGTCTTTGGTATGTCACACTCTTCTATACAGGTAATTGATAATATGCGCGAACTAAATCGATATAGCAGTGAAATTTTTGCATTCATCTAGCTGATAACTAAAATCTGACAAGTATAGAATATTGTACATGTCGTTTTTTTAACGGAATCCCTTCTTCGCGTTATTGTACTTAACACTATCTTGTCGTTATGCTCTGGCGAAACAATGAGGACCTGTAGTTTCGATTCAATGAGTTACTACATGTGTACCGTCGTTAATTCCATATTTACTGAGCGAGTGGCTCAGTGGTTAGCGCCGTGCCGCTTGTAGCGGGAGGTACCGTGTTCGAATCCCAACAGGGGCAGGATGCAAAAAGGGAATTTTTCTCACAAAGATTACGATCGGTGATATATTGATAAACACAACTATGACCCCTATTGTTGTGCAGAACTCATGGGCCGATCCATCTTCCATGTCGTGGTACAGGGTGACATGGAGCTATGCAATGCGCAGATGGTAAATGTACGTCAAAAAAATTGGTGATATAAGCAGTAATGCTCCGGCCAAATAAAATTTAAATAAAAAAAAAATTCTTTATTTCTTATTATGATATCTACTAGACGAATTCTTCGACACACGTGATTTTTTTTTAAATAATTGTCATTTTCCATAATAGGTGTTTCCGTTGGCATTTGTTTTTCCTATAGTGGTACTTGGTATTCGTAGATGGTAGAAATTACACTGTTGCGCACGCGGGCGACTATGATGAGTGGACAATCTTGTTTCCAAACTTTCAATTCCCTTTAATAAGTAAGCATATTCTGATGGGATTTGATTGTTTTGTGCAATACAAGTACTTGGTACAGTTTGGATTATGTTAATATCACTACTGTTCGCCATTTCTACTTCCCGTATTCGGTCTGCTATTTCATTTGTTGATATACTTTCCGGTAGGTTATGAGCCCATATTGATTTCAATAATTCTTCATTAACGGCTTCTAGCGTCGTTGATTTAAGCCTGTGAAAACGGATGGTTTTTTATCTCAGATTGTAAGTGCACCCGACAAAAGCTGTTTTAATCGTGACTCGGCGGATGACGAATTTCTCGAAATTAATGCACTCTTTAGAGTTATATATTTCTTTCGTCTTGTGGATTCGCAATTATGACCGCTACATTCTTCAAGACGTCTTCCTCAATTTTTGATAATATAATCTCATATTTATATTTGTCCGAGGTGATGCTATTTAATCGGGATTGTCCATCGGCTATTTTGAATCACATTTCCACATTTTGATTCCAAAATGCTTCCAAATTTAATTTATTTGGTGTCGGGGTCGTCATGCTTATTGTCGGAATTACTTCAATTTCGGGTTTAATTATTAAATGTTTACTTGATCTCCGGAGGTTTAAATCGGTAAGTAAAAATAAATAATCGTAAAATTCGGAACAATCAACGTTAGTTGTTTGTTCCGTACCAATCGACAACAAATTGATTATGTGTAGTGCCATCTATGGTACAGTATTGATCTTACTGTTTTATGTAATTGGTGTCCCTGCAGCCTTTTCAAACTTCAAAGGCTTCAACCCAAGTTCATTTTTCAGAATGTGTTGCTTCGTTTCTCTGAATATTTTTAGCTCAGCAGCCAAATTTTTACCACTGTGTAGAGGATTTCGTTAATTCGCGCCTTCAGCTTTCGAATAATTTCTTTATACCAAAAGGAGGGGGTCGTCCAAATACCCAGCCCTAGGCATATAGTCCAATTAGCCTCACGTCGTTTTAATTAAAAACGATGGAGAAAGCTTTGGATTACTATATAACAAATGAGGCTCTAGAAAAGAACCTACTTCATCGAAATCAGTTTGCTTATTAGGCTGGCAAACCTACGGTGACAGGTTTCAGCAATTTGATCACTAAAATTGAAAGCACTTTTGAAGTTAAAAAAATCTCTATAGAGAGGGCAGCATGCGAAAAGGGAATTGAGCTTCCCACAGTCCATTGTACCTGCATGCAAGAAGCAGTAATTGCGGCCTTGAGGTTGCAGGCAGAAGAAAATGGTTGAAATTTTCAACCAGGCAATATGGTTGGTCATCCTTTGTAAGAGGGTCCATGGTATGATATCCAGACGGTTCAAAAACAGAGGACGGAGTAGGAGTAGGAATATTTGGGAGTGGAAATGACCTTTCCAAGTCCTTGGGATCTAATGCTACCGTTTTACAAGCAGAAATGTACGCCATAGAACTTTGTGCCAGGATACGCATCGAAAGGGGCCTAAATACAAGCAGAAGTACTTTATTGTATTGGACAGTCAAGTGGCTTTAAGGCTCTTAGGTCCCACACCATTGAATCAAAACTAGTGTGGGATTGCCTTAACACAGTTAAGAACTGGCGACCAGAAATAAGGTAACACTTGTGTTACCCTGGCACCCAGGGTATAAGGCACACCTTAGAACAGCGCCGAAACACTGGGAGGATATTGAAAGGTTCTCTTTTTGGTGCAGAATTCCAGGACTACGACAGGCGAAGAGATTTATTTCACCTTCATCAAACCGAGTTTTGAACTCCTCGTACTTGGGAAACCTGAGTTCAGGCTACCAACTGGCTTCCTCACAGACCATGTTCCTCTAAGATATTATCTTAAGAATATGGGTCTAAGTGTGATGAATACTTGTCGCTTCTGTAATATGGAAGTGGAATCAGCAGAACATGCCCTGACGGTTGATTAATAAGGGTTTAAGCACAAAAGATTTTTAAGGTTGCGGTTCTAGTATCTACAATGCCCACATGGTCCAAAAAATGAGTTCATGCGCAGTAAAACTTATCATTTCAACTGTGAGTGCGGAAAATTAAGAAAATTCTCATTCTAAATGCGAACAGCGACTATTGTCTCTATATGTGCGTAGAGGATTCATGCTATCAGAGATTAATTCTGGCTATGCAATGGCCTTTAAGAAACTTTGTACTACACGATGGTAATGTAGTCACAATTTGAGTGTCAAATTTGAGAACAATCTATCAGCGAATTTTGCATTTAGCTCTAGTGCACTTCATAGAGATGCTTCATCGCTGATATTCTTTCGTATGTTTAAAAATTGACGAGTTTGTGATAGGTCGGTTTTTGCATGGGTGAAGGGAAAAAAATTGCCACTGGTAGTACGTCTTCTTCTCTTCCTACGTACACAGCTATAATTTAACTACTTTAAAGATGTCAACAGTCGATGTTGATATTTACCGAAAAAAGTAATATCATTTGTTAGGTGCAAAATTCATTGCAGACCACGATGGGTCCTCAACGTAGAAAGCGATTTTATTTCTAAAACAAAGCCAGCAAAGGCCAATAATATAATACTTTTATTATATTTATAAACGAGTTTTTCGAGAAGAATTCATGTTATAAATTTTCTTATAAAGTTATTTCTAAAGCTTGCTTTGAAATTGTCTACTTGTAGTGAAAATAAATTCCGATGGGATTTTGTTGTCTACTGTGTTCACAACACAGTTTTTTTTTTTGTAATCGACAAGTATAGAGATAAAATTTCTAATGTAATAAATTCGTTTCGCAGACACATTTTTTTATGTTTTATGTACATACATTTATTTCGTTTAAGTGTAAGTGTGGATTTCAATGAACTTTTATTTATACATTTTATTCATCAAAATCACAACCAAATACGAGATAAGAACCTTGTGGATAGTTTGAACATTTAAAATGTACATTGAAAATGATTATTGTTTATTGTGATTATGACCTAATTTTTCGAATATATTTTCAATGATTTGTTTAGTTTACATTTTTTACTACCGACAGCGTATATAGTGTTACTGATACTTTGCTGGACTATAATAATGTCTTAGATTTATGCTTGTGTATAAATAATGATTTCTTTTAAAAATGTATTATTGTATAAGTATGTATATTGTTTGAGTTCTTATCTGTGTCAACTCATGACAAATACAAAAATGAATGTTGTATGTGAATTTGTTGTAACAAGTTTTTGTGATAACATTGTATTCCTCTATATACTCACGATTCCTATAAAAACTTGCATTCATATACACGGGGGAAATAATTAACCGATAGTAATGAAATATTACGTAATACTTACATTATTTTTTGGGCACACATTTTTTTGGACTATTCACAAACTAATATCTTAAGTTTGTATATAGACAAACTTTTATGAAAAGTTCTCGTAAAGATATTGATTTAGCATAAAAGATAAAATTTTAGAAATTTTCCCAATTGCTACAGATATTGATTTACTGTAGTATTGGGTTCTCTGATCACTATACTATATCATCGAGCCTAATGGATGGTTGGCCTTCTCTCCATTTTGTTCGTGGTTGCAACTATGGCAGTTATTCAATTTGTCATCGTTACCAAAAATATTGAACAAGTTGGTGTGCACCATTTGCCACCTTGTCAGATATATTACTTCAGATCAGTAATATCGTTCTCAGGTATTTTCGTAGCGGTATGACCGACGAGTAATTACGATGGCGTTAGAATTTGCAATATCCGTAGAATGTAGAGCACAGATTCTAATATACCTCACAAGTAAGGTATATTAGAAGGATTAAAATGCCAAGAAATGAATTGTCTGAAAAAATAATCACATATAGTTTTGCAATTTTTGATTAATTTCTTGAAAGTTTTTTGCCAAAAAGATTACCCCCATTATCACTATAGATATCTCGGCACGCTTCTCTTCCTGCTGTAAACGGTTTTTGTGCGCCTAGAAAAGCATCAGTGGTCATTTCACCGACTTCTTACAAGTGAACTGGTTTAGTGCACAGGAATATATATTTCAAAGATTTTTGACCTCGGCCTCTTCATAGATTTGTTGTTAAAGGACCTGCGAAATCTACACCAATTTTCAAAAATGGGCGTAATAGCTATTGTAGGTTTTCCCATCAATTGGTCTTTTACCTTAGATTTATGTTTTGCGCAGACGATGTATTTATTTATACCTTGCCGAACTGGGTTTCGACCGTTGGGAAACCAAGAATTTTATCTTGCAATCCCAGTATGTTTGTTATTGAAATGTATTTAATTTACTTTTAGTAAACTAAGACGGGATAAAAGGTGGAAAATTACTGGATGTTTGATAGAGAACGAGGCATCGAAATTTTCTAGACGTCCACCAACACGAATAATACCAAGGTTATTAAGGATGAGATTTAAGGACTTCAGAAGGCTGGTTCTATTTGTCTACTTTTTGGATTGCAATTGAATGGTTTCATCTCCATAATATTTTAACTGCCCATGTTGACATACCTTATGCAGTGTCTGAAACAATTCGTCCCTTTGCGTAGAGATCCTTTTTTTAGTTAGAAACAGTTCATTACTTCTGATTGCCTTATGTGCTGTTCACCTAAAAATAAATCTCATGATACTTATATGTTACAATTTTAGTTAGTTTATGAAACGATAAACATTTGAAGATCAATTCTTCGAAGACATCACTTCTATTTCGGTATGAATCACAAATGGAGGTTCATTCCATCCTCATACCTTGGCTGGATTGGCCAAGATCCTTTAGCCAAATTAGGTTCGTTCCACCACAGAGAGTTGGATTTTAGTTCATGCGGGAAAATGTTGGCAGGATTTTCTACCGAAACATTGAGTGTGATCGACTGAATGACGTAAATATTTTCGATGTTCGGTTGGCAATAAAGGTTGGCCAGCGACATGGATGGGTTGTGAGCCAATCTAATACGATCGGTGATTCTGTCCATAAATAGATTTGTCCAATTTGAAACCTTTGTTTCTGCTGTCAATTAAGTCATATGAATTTCTCCCTTTTTTTAATTTTTTTTCAACCCTGGGAGTGCGACTTCCTCTGATTTGCTTCCTTATCTGGTAAAAGATAATTCCAGCCTACATTTAGAATCCATAGGTGTTGCATAAATGTTTTCATTTGATGCTGTTTGGGGCTATCCAACCCATTGGATCAAGTTCTGCTTCAGCAAGTATTCGTCTCTTGGTTGGGTTTATCCACAATATATTTAACGAGAATCTGCACGCATCAGTGTGTTTATTCCAGGCCATTCTTGAGAAATTGTTTGTTCATAGTCGTTCGATCGGTTACATTTATAGTGTCAAACACTGCCTTTGAGTTTGAGGACCATTTTCGGTTCAGCAGTGGAAGCTACAATGAAAATTAATTCAGATTTCCCCGAATTATTGATTTTTCCTGTAGCAACCCACCCAAAAATAGTTTTTTGAGGCATTCGGTCATTTTTATTAGATTTTATTTGGCCGTTTTTTAGAAATTGAAACAGATAGTCGGCTCCGATGAGAACGTCACGTGACTTGATTTATGAAAGCGTGAATCGACCAACTTAGCACCGTGTAGACTTTCAATATGAATATTAGTTAAATTCTAGAAGAATATTATACGTGATATTCGGTATCCAATAGCAAGCCTTGCTCACGAACTTTTTTTTCCTAATTTCACTATAGCGGTTCAGTTTGGCGCTCTTTCACGACCCACATTGCTTTTGAAAATTAGTTAATACACAACAAATACTTTGAAAACAAGTTTTCAATATTCAGAAACGCATAAGCTAAAACATGAGTGTTTTGTACTGCAAAACATCAGACTGATGATTTGTCAAAATATCAAGCGTTGCCATAGTAAAATTGTTGCCATAGAATATTTAAAAACAAACCAGCAGATGGCTCACCCTTTTCTTTTGTCAAACAATTTTCGGGTTGCCACCGCACAATAAATATTTTTTTCTTAGCTTAAAAAAACCAACAGATGGAACACCCGTTATTTAGTTGAACTTCCTTGATTTCCTAGTTACTTATCACTAAAATTAAAGTTCATTTTTAGTGCAATTTTAAACTTCTAAAAATACTTTGGATAATTTTCAGTAAACTATAGTTATGATACATAGTATTAAGTTATACCTCAAATCATAGTAGAAATTAAATTCAATGGCTTAGTTTCTTTTGGTTATCTGTGGCTTGTAAATACTATACCATTATTTTTATTTATTATTCCCTTTTTAAATTAAAGAAACCGCGATTATTATTCCGCCAGAAAAGACGCACATACGTGTTCATATACAGCAAAGTAAAATTCCGGCCATATTTTGCAGTAAAAAGTAGTTTGGTATAAACAGGTACATTTTTTGTTTTTCAGTACCTTGTTACAAAACCCAAATGGTTTAATTTTAATATAAAATCAAACATTTTTTTCATATGATTACTATTTCTATATAAAAACTACTTAATTTAAAAAACTTTTCTTAACCTAAACAATTCCATGTAAAACTCAACCAAAATATCATTTACCACAAAACTGATTTACATAATTGCCTTTTTATTACATTACCTATTTTAAGACTATTTAAAATTATACAAAATATATTCTATATTTAGGGTGTGGTAGCCGTAGCAAGGTTGGCACAGATTCAGTTTTAGATTTACATTTTTTTTTTTGTTTTTCAAAACATTCCTATTCTACTATGTTGAAATATACGAATCGTGTAAGTCTTGATTTATTATAATATTAGATTATAGATAGAATTTTGATTTGGAATTATGTTGAGGTGCATTTTGTTTAATGATTGTGGTTCCAATGTATATGACCAATAAAAGATATTATTAAATCATGGTTCATTTATTGGAACCCCTATATAAATTCCATTAAAATACGATAAGAGTATATGTATTCAAAATTTTTAAATCTTAGATAAATATTTGGTTTATAGTACAACAAATATTAAAATTTTGTGATAATTATAAACATTTGTGTTTGATTATCTGGTTATGAAATAAAAAAAATGTTCTTACTAACACATTTTATCAATAATATTGCTGTGATATAACTCTCGAAATGCCGGTAAATACGTCATTTTATTTTTTTACTTAAATGATTCAAATTTAATTACTTATCATAACGCTTGAAGAAAAATTATTACGTCACTAAAACATCATTTCTATTTGAAAAATTTATTTTAGCATTTTATAGTTAAATAAATATATATTGTTCTCTAATGTCTTGTTAAGTACTCGTATATTATATTATAAGTAATTGGTTTTGGCAAGATATGGTGCCACTAATATAAAATCAATGCAATTTTATTCTTTTTGGACACCCATCAAATGTCTACTGTACAATATTTGATGCTACATGCGATATTTTTGGTATGGATGTGTCACAATTTATATAAAATTGTCTGACTAACGAGCCTCTCAATGTCATATCAATATCAAAATCATTGATTTTACCATTCAGATTTAAATTGAAGACAGAAATTATGTAAATTAAAAACAACGATACTCAGAGCGGATTCTTGCGGAACACCATTCTTAACGCCAAACAGAGCTCTGAAATAATTCTCAGATAAACTCTAAATCATTTAAGCGGAGCAGATCAAAACCTACATTGATTGATCGATTGATTGATTGATTGATGAGACTGTGAGATCAAGCGCTTGTCAAGTGTTTGTCAAGTGTTGTGAGATCAAGCGCTTGTCAGTTAACGCCGGCCCTATTCCCACAGCCTTTTACATTTAACAAACGGTTGGATAGGAGGGATTTTCATATATTTATATTTTATAAATATAGTGTCATGCATGATACAAGCTACCACGTTTCAGACACCTCATGATCATTACGGCACAAATCTATTCTATTTTTCTGGTAAAGGGAAAGGAAAGATATGCCAGTAATGACAGAATTGATCCGGTTTCCCCGGATATACAAACTACTGTTAGCATAAGCCAATCATAATTTTATTGAACTGCTCAGTTTTCTGCCATCTCTTATATTAACCGTTTTATGACCAAAACGTCATGTAATTGTCGAAAATCTAATTTATGTACACTTTTTTGACACAAAACTTGCTAATTAGCCAAGATCACCTGATGTACGTCATGAGATATTTCGTAATATTTAGAAATAATCACTCCCAGCAAGAAAACATAATCAAGACTGACCGTTTTGGACGAAATCCTCCTTGGTAATCACTTAATGTTTCCTCCGCCAGGGGAGTGATTCTATCTAATATTATTAATACAGTAATTTGTATGCTGTGCAAAGGAGAGCTAAAGCTCAATAGTTTTCGCAGTTCCAGCAATATCCTTTTTAAAGGATAGGGTCTAACGCGTCCACTTTCTATTCGTCAGGCATAACTTCGCTTTGCCATACTAATCGAATAAGGTCGAAAAAATAGTTCCACAAAATATACAGAAATGTAAATATATGTACTATTTCAACGCCATTTTGAATGAAACACTTACCGAATTTGACGAAGAAAATCGTTAAAATGGCTTACCGTAAAATTTTTTTTTTTTTAAAAATTCAATGTCTGTTTCAAAAACAAAACGGTTTAGTACATTTCCAAAATAAAATGAAAGTCATTCGAAAAAAAGAAGATTACACTTTCGAATTACTAATTTGCCTGAAACGAGAGAGTTTTCTATGGAAAATAAACATAATATGGTAAAACTTGTTTTTGTTTTATTTAAATACACAAATTTTCATGTTCTAATTTTCATTTTTTATCATCATGATGTCATTTCATTTTTTTATTTTATTTTTGGTTCTGGAAAATGTTTTATGACCATGAGGAAATTTAAATAAAAAAAAATGTTTTTGTTAGTGTATGAACGTCAATTTATATAGATGCTTAAATTGTTAACTGTCGTAAGATGATGAATGAATTTCCGCCATATGTTTTCAACCTAGTTACTACATAGCACGCTTATCATTTTATTGTAATTTCAAAACGCACTATCGATAATCGCTGACAACAACTATAACAATCTATTTATATATTTAAGTATATGTATTTCAAAGCGACATAGATTACCTATATAACACGGAAATGTATTTATGTATTTTTTTAACCAGATTTGTTTTGACAAATTACAGAAACCATTCGATTTCACAGAATATAAATTATTATTTAAATGTTGAATGAAAATAAACAATTGGATAAGATTTTGTTTATATCGTTTTACCACTGCATCAGCATGCAATGAAATAACAAGTCTCAAGTGGTTTTTATGTTTGATGTTACTGTACTGTGTTGTGTTAAAATATTTCATGTTTTTCAATCGTTATGTTAATGGACGGATAAGAATTGTTAAAATGTTTTATTACTTAGACATTGGGTGTTATTTTTAAGGGAAATTGAAAATGTGTTTTAAAATAGTGAAGTGGAAGAAAATGATATCAGCGTATATTGTTAAAATGGAATGAATACTTTGATTTGATTTTAATCGATACATTTTTATCATTCTCTTATACGGTGAGTAATCATTTGGTAATTTCACAATTGTTTGTCTGATTAATATATTCTTCACGTCATGTGCATGGCACTTGCCATGTGCTGTCTTTAGAATAAAATATATTTTACCATGCTGTGTGATATAACTTACGTTTTGATTCAATTGTAAAAATTACGGAATATAACAGCATTAAACACGCCACATGACCTGTTATTTTGCAGTCTTCTATACTTCATTTACAACGAATTTTTGTTAACTATTGAATTTTTTGGAAGTTCACAGTAAAATTATTAGTTTTTCAATGCAAATGAGTCCTTTCAATGCAAACGAGCCACACCAGTTCTCCTTCATTTACAAAATACTTGGTATATTTTTAATATTTCTCTGGGGTTCGATAATATGGTTCCATATAGATAGGTTCCATATAGATATGTTGTTTGAGATACTATTAGCTTGTAATCAATTTGCCGGAAGCATCATAACGATCAAACAATTTAGGTGGTGCGCAGTTTTGTTGGTAATAAAGAAGTTTTGAATTTTTTAGAAGTTCTTGTGATCGGTTTTAGCAAGACGTGAAAACGTGCGGTCATATTTTCAAACATGTTCTCGATAACTTGACATGCATGACTAATCCGAAAGTCTTAGATTCGATCCTTCTTTTGCAAGCTAGTCGTGCTGGTTCAATAACATTTAGTCACTGAATAACATTTAGCACTAAATTCACTGGTATTGTCGTTAATGGTGCGAATTCATGATTTCTAGAATTCATGGTGCCTGTAAAACTGCAAGGGTTAAATACACTCCAACCCATACACCTACCAATCCACCGGACATTGATATAAACCAACTTACAATTGTTTTCTACAACTGCCATTAATAATGCTTTAATAATTGTAGAAAACACTATCAGCATTTATTGGCGTACTCATCACCACATGCTTACAGTCAGTGACACAAACACTACTAAGCAAATTCTACTGCTCACTTCACTGGTCAGTAAGGTCTCTTTAAGCAAGCACCTTGGTTGATGGTGTCGATTGACAGTAAAAAATTTATTCTAACACTGTGTGTGATATAATCGTCGATCGAACACTATCTTAAAATGTTCGTAAAAAGAAATTTGTTTATGCGATTTTCCAAATAAAAAAGTTGTAATATTTGTGATGGCGGAGCAATTGCTCGTAGATGTGAATATGATGGTTTAATCGATTTGAAGGCTGCCGAAAAAGCAAGTCTTTACCGTAGATGTAGAATTTTAATATGGCAGAAGCCAATTTGACATTTAAATTATGGTGACAGTGATATAAAACATCCTTATTAAGTCACAGCAAAAAATAAAAATATTGGCTAAAACATTTGCAGCCGACTATGAAATGTTTGTCGTTAATATTTGAAACTCAAGCAAAGTTTAAATACCAAGTTACACAATCGCAATGCGCTCAGGAATATCACTAAGACCATAATCCATTGACATCAGGTCGATGAATAACAACCAACACGTCACCGCATTCGTTCGTGAGCATAAAATTTAAGTCGTGCTAGTAATTCAAAACATCGATTCAGATTAATCCACAGTGTGTGTGGAAGGCAAACATTAAAATGCAAACAAAACAATCTTTTTTATGATAAGGTAAACGGCTATAATACTGACATAGGCGGTATTACTGACATATATTGCATATGTTTTAGTTTTTAAGAGAATTACTCAATATACATTCAATTTTTTTTCTTTAATATGATCATGAATATTCCTGTTTCATTCTGTTCTAATATTTGTGTAAGTGTTGGTATAACATTAAGTAATAATCAGCTCCAATTTGACAACGATCGTGATTACATCTAGTTATTGCAAATTTGTTAAAATTTTGCCTTAAATTTTGGAATTTCATATTTTAGTAATATTTATGATGTAGGTCATTTTTAATTATTAACTTTTATTGTAATGTGTTCTTTGGTTATTCATTTTTGATTATTTAAGTATGCTTCCGTGAAACAAGTGAAATTAAATACAAATATTGGTTAAATTAGTTATGTCAGAATTAGATACAAATGAAAAATGGTATTGTTCCTTTTACTGACACATGTGTCTGTAATAGGTCAACAACTGCTATTTTTATATCCAATATTAAAAAAAGGGTGTCTAATCCTTCTTTAAACCGTTTTTGCATTTCATTTCTAATTGAACCTATCATTTAACTGTCCTAATTCTGACACTAATACTTAAAGTAATTTTTACTATAAATAAATAAAAACGCGACTGTCAGTAATAAGTCCACACATATCTCAGTATAGACTCCTTTCTATGTCAGTATAACGATAAATTTCTTATTTTTATTTATTTAATTTTAACCATTTTGTATATAATTTAAACTCTTATTTAATAATTCAATTGTTTTAAAATTATTTACACAAAACTTAGCTCAAAACTGACAACAACTTTTCGTAACATTTAAATATAATAAATCTTCTTAAAATGATGTGTCAGTATTATATACCAAACTGTCAAACAAGGATTATTATAAAATTTAAGTTAGAATGACAACGAAATTGAAGCGTCTTCAATAAAGTCGGGATGACCTGAATACTGCACATCAAAATATGGCAAACGGGATGACAATATCCGCAGCAACCAACAAATATAAAATCCCACGAACGACATTGTAATATAAAGCCAGAGGTGTATATGCATTAAATTCACCGATAAGCCACCTACCTATTTTATCTATTAAGGAAGAAGCAAACATAAAGAGTGTACCGGTAAGAAGTACAGAATTAAAAATTTAATAAAACAAACGGCTGAATATATTTCCAAATCTAGTTTTGTTTGAAAGAACAATCCTTCTGATTATTTATGGAAAATGATTTTATTCAAATGGGAGCCGCGGCTGGTCTTGGCGTCCATTCGGTCGGTCTTATTTCTGAGAACATTTTGGGTTGTGTGCGGATCTAATTCGGCAATGGTGGCTTCATTATTGGCTCTTAAATGCTCAATTGTTTGTGGATTGCCCGTATAACACTTGTTCTTCACGGCACCCCACAAATAAAAATCCAAAGGCGTCAAACCACAACTCCTTGCCGGCCAATTCACGTAACCATTTCGACTGATAATGTAGCCATAAAATTACTGACGCAGTTTCACTATTGTAACGCCCGATGTGTGGCATGGCGCACTATCTTGCTGAAACCAAAGGTCGCTCAAACCAATATCTTCAAGAAATGGCCACAAAAAAGATGTTAACATGCCACGGTAGTTGATTCCGTTGTTCTCAGCCATTGGCGCACATTTTCGGCAAAAGCGGTGATATTTTCGGCTGAACGAACAATACAAGTACGGGTACGCATTGGATTGTTGACTAGGGAGCCCGTGTCACGCACTTTATGCACAATCTTATTGATACCGTTGGGTGTGAGTCCCGTCTTTTGACCAAATTGTGTACGACATTTTCTTGGAACCAATTGTCTTTGTTGCGTAAGTAAATTTCCAACATTTCCTACTTTTGTTGAAGCGTTAAGCGACTCATTTTGTCAACTAGAAATAATATACTGAGTTTCTGTGAAAGAAAGAATGACATTAGTTTTGTTAGAGCCAAAATAACCGATATGTCAAATCTGAACCGGTTATTGGGACACCCTATAAAATATTAAATTATTCACATTGACAAAGCGGGATTTCCCGCAACAAAATATCAATTACTGGATACAGCTGTTACTTAAAAACTTAAACCGGAAAAATAATTTTAAGGATAGCAGGCTCGGTAGACGGTAGCATGAAGGTTTTTTTAGGAGAAATCCCGAGATATCTGATCGAATATTCCCCAGGTACTATTTTAGATACAAAATCAAATGAAGCTTTGGTAAAAGTTATGAAAATTATTGTTATTGTTTTTACTAATTTGTGACACCATAATTAAGAAATAAATATATTTTTTTTAAATAAGTAACTAAGTACTAGGAGTATTTACGTTTTATTTTACGTTTTCCGGAAAATATAGGTATGCACTTACCTCATGTAAAAATATGTCAGTATTAGCAACCAAAAATGTCAGTAATGGACTCAACAAATTTCCGATAGATCAGTATTAGGTACACATTTCCTTTTTCATTAAATATTTTAAGTTATAAAAGAAATTTTCTTTTAATTTCAATTTTCCTTTCTCTAAAGTAATCTTAAATAAATTGACAATTTAGAAAACCCGCAAACATTGCAAAAAGTGTAAGTTCTATATTTAATAAGGAATATCAAACATGGATTTGTCGCGGCATATGTCAGTATTATAGCCGTTTACCTTACTACCAATCCCATTGGTATAAGGAAGTCACCAAACCGGAGATGTATACCTACTCTAAAAAATACCGATGAAAAGTACAGTGATGGAAGTGTGATCAAATATCTAAAATAAAACATTGCAATTTCGTTAAATGAAAACCAACATGACTTTGAAATAGTGGCATTAACATGTCTGGTAAATATAGCATTGGATGTGAACATCTCAGCAAGATCGAAAATAAACTGGGCTCCGATAAAATATGAAAGAATCTTCCATTTGCTCATGTTTAGGTATGTCTTTCTGCAACTTTAAGCAGTCAGAACTATTAAAGACACATGAAGTTTTTCAAGGCGTATGTGAAGAAGGGGCAGTTGGCAAACTAATATCAATGAACCAATATGACCATGGAGCCATTACAAAAATCCAAGATACTTACGGATTGTTGGTGATCGGACTGGTTAGAATGTAACTAGTCTATGAGAGTGATAACACAATCCAAACTCTCTAACTTACTAATTAAAAGATGAGTTACTGTAAACATTAAGGGAAGAAATCATGTTGAACAGGAGAAATACGTTTCTGAGTAGAGCAATGCAATACTTTGTTAATAATAGACTCAATCAGTTATGGTAAGACTAAAATGATGGTGGTTCTACGATAACCACTTACGGTTTTTTAGGGTTCAAAGGAAAAAACTTAAGGTAACTGGATGATATAAACTCATGGACATAAAGGTAATTTGACAATTTAAACTCTCAGCACTGCATTTGAATATGAATAGCGGAAAACCAGCGGGTTCTGCTCTCGTCAAAATGGAGCAAACAATCCAGAACTACTTGTAAAGTATAAAATTGAAAATTTGTTAAAATGACAGTCAACAGAGCATAACATATGAAACTCCAACTTCAGATCAAAATTCAAAAGTAGCTGAAAACTGTTTGGTGCCCGAGTCAACAACAAAACTTGTTGCGAATTGGCATTAAGCTTAAAAGAGATTGAACGAAAGAATTGCAACATTTTTCGGAGTTTCTGGTAAATTTGTAAAAAAAGCTGCACGGTCATACTTGGCCGTTCAAAAGGCACCTAAAGTGGAAAACTATTCAGTAGAATTATTTGACAAGCTTAAAAAATTATTTCGTTTGATTTGGCAATCCTTTTGAACAACAAAAATTATTATCAGGTTGTGGTGGTCCTGTTCTGACCGCGATAATTTTAGAACTTAAAACTAGTTTTATTGTTAAACCCAGTTTAGCTACGGTTCCCAAATGGTAATTGGGTTAAAAAATTACACGATATCATAGCTCTAAATTGATAAAATTTTTCAATTATTATATCGATTTTTAGTCATATGGGGATATGACAAAAAACAAATATCATCCTAAAATATTATCTTAATTAGAATATTAGCTTAACTGAAATGGTTTGACTTATGGGCACCTTAATAACAAAACCATAACAGTAACACTTAGTTCAAAATGCCCCTGTAGAAGTGCATCACAGTTTTTTCCCATTTTGAATATGAAATTTGTTTCTCTATTGTAAACTTAGTTTCTTAATATTTCAAGTCCTTTACATTCTCTATAGTTAGCAGGATGGTGTCCTTTCCAGTTTTGCAAACATTTTGCAGGGTTGTTCCTACTTTCTGTACACTCTGTTGTATTGTGTTTCCCAGCACATTTTACGCATTTAGGATCTGAACCGCCATATTTCTGCGTATGGTTGAAACCTTTGGATTTTTTGCATTGGGTTGCCCAATAATATTTATTAGTAAGTCATTTTTAACCCTAATATTAAGAATAGCTTAAATGTTTATATTTTAAACTTTTTACTAAATGGAAGCATAAAGAGTGAAGGCCATAATGTTTAGCTTGATTGTTCTCAGTTCTTTCTCGTTTTAAAATATTTACTGAATAGTCTATTTGCAGATCTTTTGCCTCTATAATTTCCTTCTTCTGACATGTTGGGTGGCAACCTCTGGCCATAATCTTAATTACTCCTTCATTTTTATCTTCGTATGTAAACCATTATTTACTTTCCTCATTAAGCTTTGTAGCTAGAGCTCCGTATGTATCGGAATCTGATTGATTGATTTTCCACCCATTATTGTTTAGTGACACTACTCTATACTCTTTGTTGGTCACTAATTTCATAATATATTGTATACTGGAAAATCCTGTTAAGCCTGTTATTATACATTAATTGGAGGTGGAGCTTTTAATTTCGGTTCAACCTTTTGTTGTTGTTTTGGTTGTTCTTGTTTTTCTGCTGGTGTGCTGGTTTAATAATAGTATTAACGGTAGCAGGGTAGATGTTCTACTAAGCGAGAATTCTACTTTTTGGTAAATATTTTCTTCCCTTCAGTAACCAATCGGTTTCTCTCGCGATATCCTCGGAATCTGATTGATCAATTTTCATGAGTGTAGAACTCGTTGTGATAATCGGTACAAGTACTTGTACTCGGTACTTGTTTCGTTATAACTGATTAGAGGAGTTTCAAAAGCTTATAATTAGGTAATTTTCCTTAATTCTTCATTTTGTTTTCTTACTTTTTTAACTACGTTTCTTAGTTGGGGTATAAGTGCTTTTATATCATATAGAGATTAGCCAACTGGACAATTGGTATACCAACTGAAAAATTGATTCCTTTTGGTTGATTATTCATTGCCGTTATGTCGTTTTTTGATCGAGGTATCCTCCCTCTAGCAGTTTATTCCTACTGCCAGTTTAGACACCAGATGCCTTTTATATTAGAAACAGACGCTGCCTGAAGCCGCATCTCGTGGTGAACAGAGACTTCTCGCAAGTTTTGGTCCGCAAGTGTTATTTTATTTTCCAATTATCCGCCGGAGATCTGATTAGGGTATCCCCCATCCGCCACTTAGGAACGTGCCCGATAAGAGACTTCCCCTTGTACAAGGTCATCCTAATGAGGTACGCAATTTATTTAGAAGTCAGTGGACGTATGGTATAATTTCTCATTTCGCACATTTATAATGAGTAGGTTTGATCAATAGTGTTAAAATCCATGGTACGCATACGAAAAATACTCAAATGTTTAAGATGCTGTACTAGTTCACAAAATGTCGGAGAGTAAGAGATTTCATCGTGCCTGTACTTAATCCACTATTATACAACGATGACGTTTTCCATGAATTTGTTCTTGGTATATTATTTTTAACTCCCTTCCATTTACTTTGAACAACAAAATCTTTTTCCATAACTTTTCCGCAACCACTTGGTCTTGTATATTTCCTACAGCTTTTAGCATGCGTATCAATTTGTACGATGAACGATTTTTAGAGAGAGCACCAATCATTGCTATTTTTACTTTTTAAGAAAAAAATTTCGCTACAGCAGGAATAAAATACATTAGGAAACAGGTAAGGTAACGATCGAAATTTTAAGCAAATATGGCATTATTCCTATATTTCAGTTATCACATTAAAAAGAACGTGTTTCTGCTACAAAACAATTAAGTTATAATTACAAGGACATATAAGTACTTTCGCGAAAAAAATTTAGCTTCCATCCAGCATTTTTGTTGTGTTCCGATGGCCCTCTTTGAAGAGTAACGCCAATAAGTTTGCAGAACATAATTTGATTGTCCAATAGATGTATTTTTACTGTGTTCTCAAGAAATATCCTAAGTAGAAACACCAAAATTTCACCAATTGATCCAAGTACATTTTAAAATTTAAATGAATGCCCCTAAACCACTGTGCCAATATTTTGATTTCCCTATATGCGTATGCATACATAAATTCCACCATTATGAACTTTCGATTAAATTATGGTTGAGTGCTAAAAATAAATGATTACATTAACAAGAGCTTGTCATATAATATTTCAACTTAATTACAAATCGATCGACTAAAATTCGATTTCCAAATATAAGCATCATTTCGAACAATATTGATGGATGTCGCCAATTTTTTATGTAAATGCGTAAGTAAATTTGCTGGCATTTTTTTCACTGTGTAGTTAATGCCATTAAAAAGATTAACAAACCACCGCTTAGTTAGGTGTATATTCATTTAAAAATTGCTTTGGTATTTTTATTGTGGGTATGCACTGCTGTCACTACATATATATTAATGGTATACCGCAGTATTGTTATAAATGACTTTGCATAAATTAAATTCTATACTTATTCTAATTCAACAGTTTATTACTAAGCTATAATTAATTTTAGTCTGGTTTGTTGGTTGGTATTGTTTTAAAATTTCCAACCCTAATGTTCATGTACGCATAAATATTATAATCCATAAATAGGTTTCATTTTTTATTTGTTCGAAAAATAATCGAATACGTACGTGATATAGTGGGGATTGAATGGGTTCCCCATATGTGCATTAAATTTTTGATTAAATATTTAAATCAAATTGACTTTATGATACAGCTACAAAACTATACTGAAAATTTACCCTAGACATTCATCTAACTTAAATTCAATGCCATAGCGTAAAATTTTATTAACGTAATATTTTTATTAACATTAAAACTGAATTTTGGTTTCTTATCCTTCAACGTGACTTTGCATAAAATGTTTATGATTTTTACTTTTTATTTATGTAGTGAAAATATTTATACGCTTAAATTGAATGTCAATGAATTGCAAGAAATGTTAATTGAACTCTCAAGTCGGCCTTGATAATATAGTTGAAGATGGTATTGTAAAGTATTTCTCAGTTCACTTCAGTTTTTTTAAAATTACGTATTACTCTAGTCAACTTGTGCAAGATCAGTTGCTTTATGAGTTTGCTACCCCTACAGATTGGTTTACATAAGTATGACGGTCATATTATAGTAATTCCTCACCAGTCAAAGCTTATTAGGTCTACAGTAATTTTTCTTATTTTCCTCTTGAATGATAAATGATTTTTCCTATCCTTTAAAATATGCATTCGTTTTAGTGGCAACGTAGAGACTTTATCCTTTGGTAGTTTTTTTATTTAAATCGACAGTAAAAGTTATTTGTTTGCACTGTTTCTTGCTGTTTTGAGTCTACATTTATAATTCGATTAAAATCTGCGCCAAATGGTATTTCAGTACGTTCTGCTCTCTTTTGATAATATGTCCACGACCTAATCAATGTCTTACAATTACTTTCAATGTTCTATCTTTCATTAGCATTTCGGTAATTTTTTCAAACCAATATATCTGTCAACTTCAAACCAATATATCAGTCAACGCAATGAAAATAATAAATTCCTAACATAGAATGCAAACGCAACAGTGGTAAAGTGTTATATTTGCCTGGAAAGCCACAAGTTTAAATTTTCTGAGAGCTAAGCTATCCCAATGTGCATGAATCTTTTTTGATGACCACTGAGTATTTCTCGATACAACGATACTGTGGTCGAAACGGTCGTTCGTTTACGACCATCAAAATAAAATTATTCGAAAGGTGCAGACCCGAATTAAATGAAATCCCCAATCGCAGTGGTAAAAAATTGTAAACCGTTAAATTCTAAAGGTACATTTGTTTAGTGTGATTAATTTTCGTTGACTTTTATTTGCAGAGTTTTTAACCAAATCTCAACTTTAGTTTGGGGATTTTTGCGAGACACTATCAAATGCTTCTTTGAAAATAGGCAAATCGGTTGCAAACAGAAAATATAAAATTGGTTCCAAGACGCTTCCTTGTGGAAGGCCTGTTATAATATAATTTATACCAGCGCGGTTGTTTCATTTTGTTTTGCCGAGTATTGCCTTTGAAGAAGAAAGTTTTTAAAAATTACTTGGAACTGCATCCGCAAAAGTTCTTTAACTTTGTGTATTAATCCTCTATGTCAAACCTGATCGAAGACTTGTGCAATATCCAAGAAGACTGCAGAACAATATTCTTTTTCCTCTAAAAGTATGTTTAACTTTGTGGATTGCTGATTACGGAATTTGTCCGATAACTCGTTGATCATTTTCCCGATCTAGCAGCATGTTGTTAGCTTGTTCATGTAGTGAGAATACGCACTTTGATGAATAGCGAAAGCATTGGCCTCTTAAAATGTCTAGTTGCTTTCTATAAAGAGTATTCTGTTCTCTCTGTTGCTGAGATCAGGAACTTTCTTTTTATCCGTAGCTGCTGAATGCTGATATACAATACAAACATTTTTTCTCCATAACCGAGTCGTCAATCTTGACCTCATTGAGTATGTTTTGTATTATAATCACTTCTTGCAATAAACTTTTTACCCAGGTGGTCAAGAAAATCTATGAATTGCTTCTTTTTTATCTGGATGGTTAGTAACGTACATATATCAAGTATCCATTAATTTTGAAATGTTTTTCTTCTGTGAAGTTTGTTTCTGGTATTAACATTATGTCAATATTGTGTACGATAAGGTATCCTTGAACCTCAGTTTTGTGTTGACTAAGGCCATTTGCATTCCATTTGGCTATTTAAAAGACAGTCATATTCTACATCATTAGATCCATAGTTCTCTGCATCATGACATTAAGTTTTGCATCATTTCTTTAAGATTGCTTAAACCAGTTAAAATATTTCCTTCTTCACATTATTGAACTTTTGGAGATATGCCTTTTAGTAGTATACTAAAGATATTTGGACGCACAGCGCTATTGACGGTTTGTTTTTTGTTTTTTTTCAATGTTTGCACTTTTCAATTGCATCTGTTTGCACTTTAGTTTCAGTTTGATGTAGCTTAAACATTCGTTGTTCTGCTCGCTGCCTACCATAATTTTACTTTTTAACTCTATATAAGTATACTGGACAACCTATGAAGTTTTCCGTATAGTTTCCATCGCTGTTGTTGTATCCTTTTGCAAACACATCAGTTCTAGATTTATTGCAACACTTTGAACTATGTAGTTCACCGCAAATAACTCAATCATCATTTAGCGTGCAGTAGTCTCTAGTGTTTCTAGTAATTTTACTCCCGAACAGAAAAAAAAGACTGGATACAGCATAGAAAATGTTTCGTTTAATCACAAATGGCATTTTGCCAAATATCTTCTCTGATGAGACTCCATTCCACATTAAGGAACACGTAAACAAACAAAATGACCGAGTTTATTTGCCAGAATGATGATACGTAAATTTACACCTCTTGATGGACACCAGTAAGCAGGCACCAACAATTTAATGGTTTGGGCCGTCGTTACTGCTGATAGACGCTTTCCATTCGTTTTCTTGAATCGTGAAGAAGACATCCTTAAAGGTCGACCACAGTATTCTTTGCTTGTCGTTATATGCAACTAAACGTAGATATGATCACTGTGCTGACAACCCACATCCGTAAGTAAATTGTAAAAATATCACTAAGTAAAAACCGGATAACGCTAAATACAGTCACTCACTTACGTTCATTTACACGCGGGGTTGGAGTAGAATTTACAGCCTCTAAACTCGTTGCCCTTCGAGAAACTCGCTAGCCGAAAAATGGAGACATGTGTTTTTAAGCTAAACATGTTCCTGTCGGTAATTTTAATGTTGGATTTATACTAGAGCCGCTGGTTAAAACAACTGATTGTACAAGAAAAATATTTACTTGGAAAAAGACCAAGTATTTAATTAAATTGACCAAGTATTAATTTCTAAGGGATGGTTTTAGGCTTTCTAGATGTCAAGCCATATCAGTCGGCTACCAAATTTGTAGGCTGTGATCATCAATTAGTTACTGCGAAGTTCATATTGCATTTTTTGTACAAATCTGGGATCACAGCAAACCGCCCTTTACTTTTCAACTATCAGGCTACAATAAACGAAGATTAGAAAACCCATATCAAAGTGTATTAGTAGTGTCGAGGAAATTTATTACCATCTAGATATTGTGAACGCTTTATAAGAGGTATTTAAATCATCTGGTGACAGCACTGCCAAGGGTTAATAACATAAAGAAGTGAAAACTGAATATAGAAGTCTAAAAGATCCTTGCTAGATGAACCGTCCTATCCGATGGAAGGCTCACATCATAAGATTAGTATAACTCAGAAATTAGTGAAGTTTTCGAAGTTTCTTTAAATGCGTCATTTGACTTCACTATACCTTCAGACTAGGTATATTTCCATTCGGGGCCAACATGGGAATCTTCTTTAGTACTTGACACTTTAATAGAGCATTTGTCTAATTTCCAACAAGTATCAAATGCTGTAAATAAAACTTTTCAATTATAAAATATTCAATTTGCTTAGATGAACCTTCATACGAAGAATTAGCACTGGCCATGCAGTTACTAGAAAAAATCAATTTCCTGGGGTTGATTGCATTAATTACAAGCATTCTTTTGATATTCAGAAGAGATACTTTATAGAACAAACTGTTCGACCTTATTCAATTAGTATCGCCTTCGAAGTTATTCCATATCGAAGTAGAGCAGAGAAAATTGTAGATGAGGATTTCGTCCAAATTGGTTACTCACCAAGTTTTTTAATTCTAAATATTATGAAAAGTTTCGTCATTAATCAGTACGCTTGTAATATTATCAGCTTCAGTCGGTCTCAAAACCAATGAGTCTTAAACAAAATATATGATCATATATATTTGAAAAACCAAGTTGCAATAGAATTTAGAAGGCGTGACTACACATTTATAAGAGTGACTGGTTTCCGATAACTGGGATCCTTAGTCAATCATGCTTGGTCCCACGTCCACTAGGGATATCCAATTTCTACTAGAAAATCCTAATACCTAGTAAAAGTCGACAACTAAAGTTTCACAACGTGTTGTTCCGACCCGATGGTATATATGTAAATGATTGAAAGCCAGCATCAGGTTACTACATTATCTCTGAGAAGAGTAACTCCATTTGGAAGGTGCTAAAGCATTTTTTTCACGTTGGTGACGACGACTCGTTGTGTTAGAAAACGATTTGACTTCCTTTGGTCAAGCACTATAATACTTGAAGCAAGTTCGTGATTGCAACCGATAGTGCTGGATTGTTAATACGCCGCGAGCCAGCAATGGTCTGTAAAACACATTTATTACTATTTTTAGAATTAAAGTGTAATTTTACTATTACGTGTAAGATATTTATAAGGTAAAATATGCTTTAAAGGTTAAAAGTTCAACATTTTATAATATTACAAAAAAAAAACATTTTTAATCGGTCTATAACTTAACGGCGTTAGTAATGTTGTTCAACATCGATTATAGCTTACCGCATAACTTATGCAAATGAGATAGCTAAGTTAAATTTCGATTTCAGGTTGAATGACACCTGCTGTTAACATACCTAGCACGAATATTAGCAAAATTATCTTACTATTGAGTATACTTATGCAGTAATCTTTTGATTGATGTTTTCTTCTGGTTTCTCTAATTTTTTACGTTATAGTGAAAGGAATTTTAAAATAAAACATTAATATCTTGCAAATTTTTTCCTTATTTTAAAAATATTTAAATATTTTACACTAGCTTCAAGGTGAAGATCATATTCTTTATATAATTATAATAAGACAACAACAAAATTACATAAACATCTGTTTTTTATTTTTTTCGCAAGATGAACATATTCCGCGATGTTAATATTACTATATTGAACACCTACGCAATACAATATTTAAATCACGAAACTATAATTTTATGTATGCATATAAAATGAACCAACTAATGCAAATCTTTCATCTAATTTATATTCTTTGTATATTGCAGTGTAATCAAAATCTTAAGTATATAATGATGCAAAATAAAATTCTCAAGAGTCAATAATGTAATAAAATTTACATGTAAGCAAAAATAAAAATAGACAATCATGCAAGATTACAACCTAGCATATAGAGTTAGTTAACGAATAATATGATTCTTATTGGCGGTTGTTATTATACATATTCGTTTTCTTTTAAACAAACCGCGAAGAAATATACAAAATCTAACGGTTATGATACAACAAATATTTTCACGTCGATTTTTTATTATTGAAATTTTTCTTTATATATATACTCAGATTACTGATTTAGCGAAATCAAAGTTATTTAAGTTTATTTTATTAAAATATTTTTTAAAGATCATTAGACGATTACGTTGATTTATTTTTTGTAGATCGGATCGTAGTTCTTGGGGTTTCTGGAATTTGAATAACTTCCCAATATGTCGAATAATACATAGCCATATTATCCAATATGAACATTGTAAATTGTAATAGACATAATTCGTTTCCGAGTTCCACTTGTAGCACATAAAACATAAGATATAGATTGTCTTATAGTTTGAGAGGAATAAATTTCAAGTGCATATTAAAGAAGTTGAGGCGATTTTGCTTGGTTTTAAATTCCAGGATGACAATATTGTTTACAAATTTTGGTGTGACTGATAAAATCACACTGCGGACGTATACGCCATCGACGTAAATTTTTTCATTGCAAACATTTTTCTAGTCCCAAAGCCCTCCAGTAGTCTATAATCTAGTCGTGCTGAATTATTACAATATCCCATGATGGGGATACAAACCACTACTGGTTTGTATCCCCCATCTGGGGATACAAACCATTACTTCCTCTGCAAATACGATTTTCTCCATGTGTCCCAAGTTTTAATATTCTTGCATGAAATTTTTATATTCTTCATAAAGCACTATGTTCTTTAGAAATCTTTGTTCCATGCCATGTAACCAACTAATTGCCATGTAATAATTCAATTAGGTTCATCTTGTTGTTTTTGAACGGCAATTTCACGATGTATCTATTATCTTCTGCCATGATTGTATTATATGTAAAATTATTTTCAGTTTTTCACAGAATTCTTCTAGTGAGATTTGTTGCCAGCTCAATTCCCGCAACCTCCCAAAATCTCTTAACCTCTTATCGATATTGTCTGCAGATTCGTTAGGAATAATTTTTCTTAATATTGTTCTGTTTTAACATGTGGCCTGTCACATGTTACTGCAGATAAATTTCAGTAGAACAATCGTATTGGCGTTATTTCCAATTTACTCATTCTTTAACATTTAGAAGATAGCTTCCACCTTAATGAGGTATCAATTTTGATCTTATAGGCAACCACAACATAACTTGCCTTGGTAATTTAGTTTTACTAATAAACTTAAGGTTTGCTAGTGTTTTGTGAGTCCTGAAACGCGTAGTAATATTTTGGTTGCTAGTCGCTATTTTATTTGTTGATCAAAAGTGTTTGGAATATTTTTTTACCTATTATCTCGAATTTAGGCACATGGCGCCGACTAGGCTGTACCATTTTTTTTTCTATTGGGACTACTGCTTTTATTTCCACCCATGACTTCCCAAGTTCTTTTGCTTCTTTCTATCACAGGACTTCTCCAGATCATTGGTTGTCTTCTATCTATCTCTTTCCCTTGTGGGTTTCATACTTATGGCATTCTTGCTTTATTATTTGATAGTTTCTTTAGTGTATGCCCAATCAATTTCATTTTATTTATTTCGGTCTCAATGTCCAACTGCTTCGTATGTAACATGTTAAATGAATATCTGGTTTTATTTATGCGCTTATTTATGCCTATTTCTGTCTTACCTGTACCTATTGTTTAACCAAAGTATACGAAATCGTTTACATTTTCCATTTGTTGTTGGGTGCTGTACATTGATTTGTTTATATTCGTATTGTCTCATCGTCTTGGTTTGCCTGATACTTATCTTGAGACCCTCTTCGTTAGCTAGACAGAAAGCCGTTGTACTTTTTGCTGCATGTTAGAGTGTTTGTATGCAGGCCGATATACATGACCAAAGTCTTCGTTATGTACTCCTTTAAAGAGGCATTAATTCGCACTACCATGCCGTCTGATTGTAGATGCATAGCGTTTATTTAAGCATTTGAGACACACCTGCTGGAATACAACTGATTCGAAATTATGTCCTTGATCCGAATGAACCTTAATTTGTACCCCAAATCGACTAATCCAATTGTTCATCCCTTCATTCGTGATATTCGTTCTCTTCTTTTGGATATACCTCCGGCAATATATACTTTCGTCCACTCGCTAAAGTAATCTATTACTACCAGCACATATTTATTTCCACTATCACTATCGGTTGAAAACGGTCCTGCAACATTCATCGCGATCCTTTCAAATAGTGCCCTCACGTTGTACTGCCGCATTGTACATCGACTTCTTCGAGTGGGTTCTTAAACCATACATAGGGAACACTATTGACACCATTTTACTACTGAATGCCGACATCTCGACCAGTAAAATCTTACTCGTACTTTGGCAAAAGTTTTATTGATTCTTAAATGGCCGCCATTAGTACCTCCATGGTACTTATTTAACATATCTGTAGTCGGAACCTTAGTTACCACTATTAAAGATTGCGTCGACTGATCATCTGAACTCTGCCAAATCCGCTTTAGGCATCCATCTTCGATCCAATCTGTCTCATTTAACCCAATACGGTTTTGCTACGGAAGTATTCAATCCGTTCTAGTCGTCGCTCTTCTTCGTTGTATTTTATCGATAAATCCGTGACTTCTATTTGCTTCTTTCCAATTTCCTCAGGAGCCCATTCTTCTGGTGGTACAATCTTCATGAGTCTAACGTCGATGATGTTTTCTTTGTCTTCTACGCGGCTGCAATGCTTGCAATCTACTCTCCATGGCCGTCTTGATAAAGTATCGGAATTCTCGTGTGCGATTCGCCTACGATGTTCAATCTTAAAATCGTAGCTTTGCAGTAGCTCGATCCAACGCGCTACTTGTCCTTCCGGGTTTTTAAACTGCAATTTAAGGCGCCTTGATCCGTTCTTAAATGGAATAATTGACCATAGAGATGTTTATGGAAATGTTTGTCCACAATAATTATTTTATTTGGTACTGGGTATGCCAGTACTGATGCCGTACATAACCGTCATATCAATTCATTGAATGTGCTTTCCTGCTCTTCGGTCCATTCGAATACCTTGTCTTTTCTGGTCTGCCCATGCAAAATCCTGACAATCCTGGTGTTGTTACTTTGTGTCCTAAATATTTGTCTTCGACATGGTACAATGTATACTTCTTCGGACTCAGCTTTAGCCCGGCTGTTTGAATCGTCTCGAATACTTATTCAAAATTTCTCAGATGCTCATTACAGTTACTATAATGCAATCATGATACACTAGACACGTCTTCCAGTACAATCTCTTCAATGCACGTTCCACTAATAGTTCAAATGTTGCAGGCGCTGAAGGACATGGTATTAAATTGCTATAATTACCCATTGCCTTCACATTGTTTTTTATTTATCCTCATCTGCGACTTTCACCTACCAATATCCGCTCTGCAAATCAAATGTCGATGATATCCATGCTCCTGCTAGTATATAAAATGTATCGTCGATCCTTGGTAAGGGATCACTCCGGTAATCAGTGTTGTTCCGGTATTTAAACATCTTTGTTTCGTTATTATTCTCTGGAGCACTATAGAAAATGGATATGTATTTTTTCAGTAACGCTTTCGCAGCCTGTTTCTGTTTCGATGTTGGGTGTTCCGTCCATTTCTGCGCCATATTTTTAATTTTTTTCAGTTGCTGTAGTTCCTTGGCTTGTATACTCGGATTCAATTTTTCACGCTTCACTATTGTGGATATCTCTACGCATTTTCCTAATGTCCTCTTCTTGATGGTTTTTTCTGATCCGTTAACTTAAGAGGTCGCAAAGGAACTTTTACATCTCTATATGGTTGTACTAAAGCTATTACAATGATAATTTCTCTAACTTTGTTCTCTTCTTCATCGTTTGCTTCCACAACTCGGTTTTTTCGTATTGTTCGTTTAATTTTTCTTCTAATTTCACAACTTTATGATCAAGAGTATCGGTCATTTTTAGAAATTTCTCATCAAAAAATATTTCTTGTTATTTGCTTTGGTCTTTTTTGGAATTTTCGAATTTCCTCTTGACATTTCTTTTATCGTTCGCCATATTCTTCTTGACATCTGCGATTTTCTCTTGGCATTTTTCATGTCGTTTGCTTTGTTCGGTTAACATCTGTCGTATTGCTGGCGTCATCTGTGCCATATCAAAATTGTTCATTGGAGCAACTGTTTTCTTTGGTCAAGCATTTTGCTCACCGGCATCAACCTCCTCCATTTCGGTCGTGTTCAAATCACCATCGTTGAATTCGTGCTGATCCAGTTTCAAGATTTCATTCATCAAAGCTTCACGGGTAGTAATTCACATTTATTACCACTCGTTGGCAAATTACGGAGAGGCCACTCATCCCTCAATCGTTTATTTCCATAATCATTTTAAATACTCACAATCTCACTGCTGTCACTAATAGCTACGTTTTTGCCCATTGCCGCTTCGTATCACTGGATTGTGAAACTGATCACTAGATTGTGAATACTTCCACTGATTTTTACTATCCACAAATAAGTACTACAAATAAACGCTACACAACAGGTTCCACTTCAAATACTGTTTACTCTCAAACAGAAGTAATCAATTTTTCTTGTTGTAATGGTCAACCAAATTGGGCCTGGTATATTGGTTTCTGGAAACTGACCTGATTTTTTGATTTGATCAACTTGATATTTCTTACCCAACGTCCGACACGATTTGGCACTGCACCCCACCGTTTCAATATTCAACTTCAAACCTCAAAATACATTTATTAGTTTGAGACGATCTAATTCTGTTAAGGACATTTTTTAACTAAATTTCAAATAGGGAATTTGTTATGTATTTAAAAAAAAGAATAGACTTTTTTTTTAATTTTAAAAATTAAATTTTTAATTTTTAAATTTTCAAAACCACTAAGATAATTTTAAATACATTATTTTAACATTATACATTATTTTAACAAAATTTCGTTTCTTTTCTTTTCAGGTAATTTTTTGGCCAAATGAAATTTATCAGCAACAAATCAATTCGAATATGATTCTTAGAAAATTGATTGTGTATGATTAGTATGGTTATTCAATTAATAATTCCATCCACGTTGCTAATCATAATCAAAATAATGGTAAAGGAAACGCTAAGTATAATTTCTTATATTTTACGCTTCAATTTTTTTTTATATAATAACGTGTTTGTAAATATTGTTTATCGGGCTTAAAATTATATAGACAACATTTTTTTTTTTGTATGTAAGATAAAATTCTTATTAAAGTTCTTCGTTCAATATACATATATGTATGCACAGTATATTTTCTTAGCTTTCTTACCTAAATGGTAAATAATTATAATTACACTTGTACATTTATTCCCCTTTTCTGTAGTATGTGTTTTATTACATTCTTACCTTATAAGAAAACTATAGTTACAAATCCCCCCTCTTAGTTAATTTAAGTTTGTATTTTTTTTATAGTTTTTAATTTTCTTTTTCAATTTATGTTTATATTTTTTAGTATGGTTTGATTCTTCGTCGAAATAAGATTAATCTTTTTGACATGTTTATATAAATTTTCGATTAGCTTGAATAGTTTTTTGTGCACTTTGTTTTATGTATTTTTGTGAGGTGAATAAGAAAAATGATTTTTATCTTATGAAAATAGATTTTCTTGTACGTTGTGTAAAAAGTGAAATTATATTATTATTTTCTAAGGTTTTGATAAAATCGTGATTTATTTATTTTTTGTGTATTTTGTGTTGTAAAGTGGAATTATATCCTATATGTTTTTATGTTTGACCTTTCGGCTAAAAAAAAACGATTGGGTTGGGTTATATTGTGAGGTTACAATCTATATTCAATTCGTTATTTATGTTGTGAATTGTTGTTGTGTTAAGTGAAAATACAAAAAAGTAAAAAAAAGGTTTTGATCTCTTTATTTTTTTAAATCAAACTTTCTTCTTTCAAATTTGAAACAATGCGAGCTTGTACATAATTTAATTTAGTTCAATTTTCAATTATTTTTTTGCCTTTTTTTTATAAATTATATTCATTCATCAAACACATAAATGTGAGAATTGTGTTTCATTAATAGTTTACAAAAAAAAAAAAAAAATATAGTGTTATGCTAGTTTTATATGATAATTAATAAGGAAAAAAAATATAATATATAAAAATAGTGTGTTGTGCGGTTTTAGTTTTTATTTTAATTATCTTAAGTTTTGCTTTATGAGCCGAAATGATGGTGTTGAATTTAAATTCTGTACCGTGTCCCCAATTCAATGGATACAATAATATTAAATCAATTGGATTAAATGCCAACAATCAAGTGAGTGGTTTTATTTACTTTAATATTTTATGATTACGTCCAAAAAAAAAGAAGTAATATAAAACAAAAAACCCCTCGGGGTGAAATTTATATATTTTTGGTTTTCTTACATTGCATATAATATTACTTATGTATAAATACATAAGAAAAGTGAAATGGTACAGTTTAAGTTCAATTTCTCTTAAATTCAATAAAATTTATGGAAAGTAAATTACTTTTTTTCTCTATTGCAATTCATTGTTGTTCAACAATTTTTGAGGTTACAAAAATAATTTGTAAAAATAGTTGTTTTTGATTTATGGTTGCAAGTCTTTTTTATAAACTATTTTAATTTGTGAGAATCTTTATCTTGATTTACATAAAATTGCGCTGAATTTAAATTTGTTGGCCAATATAACGCCTTGAAATAGTCACATATTTTAAAATTGAAACGCACTTAAGCAATCCGCATATAGTTTTATACATTTCAACTCCCACTAATTTTAATGATTTGTTCACATTTTATAATTAATCAGTGGGTATTCCATGAATATTTAGTAGATTCATTTTTTTTATTGAAACTTATAGAAACTTATTACCGGCAGTTATTATATTTATGCGCATTGTACTAAATATGCTTTATGTGTTTTGTCTTATTAAACTGGATATAAAAATGCATACCAATGTTTATGACTAAATATGTTATTTATAACATTTTAAGCTGAAGTTTTTTTTACCAGATGGTCTCGAATCAAAATCTAATTCTATAATTATGTAAAGTTTCACAGTTCTAGACCAATTTATTACTGTGTATAGTTTGCATGAAGGTTTCTAGAAATGTTTAAGATTTTACAAATCGATTAAACGGAGTGCCCGTACCCATCTGATTACACTAAAAATACAATTTTGAAGAAGTTATAATTTCTTTTATATCGCTGCCATTTTGTGCAACAAAATGCCGGTTACAATTTTTTTACTAAATTTAAGTTGTATGCACACAAGTCCAACATTATTGGATGCGAATGATAATCACCAATATTTTGTCAATACACTTTAGAGGTAAAAACATGTTAAATAGAGCGTAGTACAGATCCAGGTAGATTAGATCACCTACCCGATTACTTTAATATCGCCTTTTATGCGTTAATTTGGATGCCCATCCATCCACCCTGTCTCTAGAGTTTCCCCGAAAATCTTTTTAAATGAGTTAACAATACCACGTTTCGTATAAGGACCTTAGGGCCTTAGGATTTTCTTAAAGAAAAAAACTCGTGTTCTGAAAAGAAATATTTATATCATTCGACCGGGAATTACTAGCCATTTATCTAGCTATCAAACTTTTTTGATATTTTGTAGAAGGTCGGGACTTTATTATGTACACCGAATATATAGCAAAGACAATATGGTTGCAGATACGCGTTCGGGTACAGTCACAACAGCCGCTATCGAAACAAAGCTCGACTACAATACCATTATTCAGGCAGAAAAACTAGACTTAGAGCTACAGAATTTACTTTTTGCCTCCGAACTTTTTTCTGATTCCAAACACACATTTTTAAAATTTTTAACTTCGAAATTAATTGCGAAACGATAATAGGGGAAACCGCCACTGACACATAGCTGAGTCATTACGTCGAGCAGTATTCGATATTCTGCACAATCTTTCGCACCATAGTATCCGTGCAACACGTAAATTAATTCTGTCGAAATACTTTTGGCCCAGTAAAAATCATGATGTAACCCAATGGGCAAAATCTTTTTTATCCTGTCAAAAATCTAAGGTGGAAAAACAGATACATTCACAATTTGGACAGTTTGAAATTCCACCTCGATTTGAACATATCCATTTAGATATAGTAGTTCAAGTTCCTCCATCTAATGGATACAATTATCTGCTAACTTGTGTCGATAGGTTTACTATATGGCCAGAAGTGTACTGCATGGCTAGTACGTTTGCCCAAAACTATATTTCCCGATTCGGTGTTCCTCTACACGTAACCACCCACCAAGTTTGGATCACAAATTGAGTCCAAACTTTTTACAGAGCTAACAAAACTGGAGCTGACATCGAATTAAGACAACGTCATATCATTCACAATCAAACGGCATGGTTGAACGTTCTCTCCGCCAGCTTAAAGCTGCTTTCATGGCTAAAGGAAACACTACCCTTTGTGGAGTTCGGAAATACCAATCATTTTTCTTGGAATCCGAGTCAATGTAAGGGTTGATAAGATCAAAGAACCTTGCCTATACAAGATATAGCCTTCAATCAGCTACTTAACGCAATGCAAATCCTCATTCCTACATCTCCACGAACAATAACGCCTTTGTTTTTGTCTAAGTGTTTAAGGTGCGAACAGGCCTACAATCTCAATACGAAGGCCCGAGTTATACCAGCTTCATCCCACTCAATGAGCTTAGCAGATCTAATGTCGTCAGCTTGTTCTATGGTTTTACTCTTATGCCACATGAGCTTGTGATATTTAAAGCTTGCAGGCACCTTAATATGGCTGCAAAAAACCTTTCCATCTTCAAGAAAGGTTGTCGCAATTCCAGTAAAGACAGTAGCAATAACTTTTTCTCGGAGCCTTCTTAAAAAAACTTAGTAAAGTGTTAAAAAATAGTTTATCACTTCCGCGGAAGTTTTAACTCAGCTAAGACCTAAGAAATAACAAAATGAAAAAGTTGCCAACAATTTTTATATCCTACTAATTGTTGTTGTCTTTTGGTTTTATTATCAATTCTTAAAACTATTTCACTAAAACATTTCAAACGCAATACAAAAGATTTGAAGTAGTTTCCTTTAATACTTTTGCATCGTCATTATTTGATCGTGGAACTCCTACATTTATAAATATTGCTTAATATAATGCATTAAACTCTCCATTGATTAATCCATTCCATTTGTGTGCAGGTACATTCATATTATTTTTATTAAATTCTTCATAAAAAGCCTTAGCCTTTTAGTTGGTTTCTTTCATGACGACGCTATAGACATCGAGTCCCAGAGAAAAGATTTGACTGTTGTTTTTAAATATCGTCTGTTATCAATCGGAAGCAATCCTATTTGGTTAGTAAATAAATATTTTCTTTTTTATTGGGATTACAGCTTTGTAATTTTCTATTACTTGAATTATTTATAGTTCCATTTAAATCAAATTTTATGGATTTGGTAACTTTGTGTTACCGAATAAATAATAACATTTTTATATTAAGTCCTGTAATTTTTAGTTCATAAGACTATCTACTGATGTCAATTGTATCAAATTATCTTGATCGGACTGTTTTGATTTACCTTCTTGCTCTTTAATTTTTATGGTTACTTCCAATTAGTTTGCTCTCACTATCTGAAAATTTTGAAGATCACTCGAGAGGCTACTCTACTTCATTTAGTAGTAATAGTTTTATGTAAACATTTAATTGAATTTTATCAATTGATTTACCCTCGTTTGATAGATATAAACGAAAACATAACAGAACTACTCTTACTTCGTGAGAACTCTGCAAAACAGTTCATGGTCCGAAAAACGAAAATTTTAGTTAAGTAAGTTAAATTATCCAGACTAGGATTTTACATGGAAGACGTTTACTTAGCTGAACTTTATTTCATTGTATGTATTCATTTTTTAAAAAATAGGCTTCTTCCTGAGATTTAACTTTTTCAAAAATTGAAGCCTGTTATAATCTAGTCGTGGTCTTTTTTTGGCTAAAGTAACTGGACGACAAACTGAAGTCCAGATATTTTTGGAACACTAAGTAATGCCGGTGGTTCATTACAAAACCTAACTTTGATATTAAGCCTGTCATCGAATTAAATTCAACAGTAACGATACTAGAATTAATTTTATCCCGAACGAAAAATAAAATAACAACCTGAATACGTTACGAAAAGTTGAAATGCTAGTATATTTCATTTCACTAGTATATCTATATTGGTTGAAAAAAAGCCTTAATTCTTTGCTTTTCAGTTTCATGATTTGGCCCCTATTATCTAGTTATGTTACTTGTTTGGTGGCACTGATAATTGCAGTTTTCAATTCCACTCGTACAGCGTTCATATTATCAGGGCGGTGATTGGTTTTTACAATGCTTCTGCTAACAAGATATTGATATTATGTTTTCTTCTCTTCGTTTATCAGATCCTTACAGTTAAAACTTTAAGGCTCATTTGCCTATAATCACTGATATGTACGACAACTACCATCGTACCTTTGCAATGGCCAATTGATGATTACTGCCTACGAATTTAGTAGCCAACGAAATGATTTTACATCTTGGATGATCTAAAAGTATCATCGTCCCTTAGCAATTACCATATGATCAATTTGATTTCGAAATGGCCTACACGGGTGTGTCCATATTTCCAAGTGGATGATTTTTTGAGGAAATAGGGTTTTAAAATCCAAAACAGCCTTTTTTACCAGAGTCTATAGGAGAAATACAACATCAAGATTGCCCGGGATTATATTCACTGTGAAGCAACGTAAAACCGTGGGAACGTGATCTCCATTTTTGAACATCAAGTTTCTTGGAGCGTAACAAGTTCCAACCAATACCATTTCATGGCTGATATAGTGCCATCAAACGCACCCAATTTTCTCAGCAACTTCACGTTCCACGTGCCAATCGTTAACCCCATATCCGTAAATGTGAGCGGAGGTCTTGTTAAATTTTGGCGGTTTCCAGTTATTTTTGTTGATATGCGGGTAGTTAGCTCAGCGATCTAACCTACATTTAGTCGTCTCCTACGACAAACAAAGGACACAGTGGTGATTTTTAAAGGATATCATGTTCGTGTAAAAATATTATACGAGACGGTGGCCCGTACCTTAGGGGATAACAATGCATTGATATGTTCTAACTTCTAAGAGGTCCCATAGCATGTTGATTAATAACAATTAAACTTTATAATAGCTTGAATGACCGACCATTTAGCTAAAGTGCTTTTCACTTCGCTGATGATTAGTTAAATCGAATCTGTGTATACGCTTACCTGCGACACATTTAACTAGCAACGGTGAGTAGTGGGATGTATACAACTAATGGGTGGGTGCACCGTCATCAAAGTAGTTATTAAAAATGAAAACTAACTTTTAATCTTGTTTTAATTAAATCTTAATCGCTCATTAATTTCTTTTAATTTATTTACCATACGTATTTTTATAGTTTCTAAGCTATAATCAACAAATTAAGATATAATCAACTATTTAGTTCATATCTTGTTTAAATTTAAAAAAAAAAAAAACTAGAAATTGTAATGAAGAAAAATGTCATCTTTTAAGTCATTAAGTGCATTTTCTGTATTATAAATTTTATACCGGTTAAGAGAAATCTCTTCGTACAAGTATATAAAAATTTATGTTGAAGTTGTGCTTGTATGCTTTTATGATTTTTCTACATTTGAAACTAACAATTCTATAAACATAAATCATCTTTGAAATATAAAAAATAATGGTTTCAAACTATTTTTAGTGTAACTTAAATGTATTTAAATGGTTAGAGTAAATATCTGTCAAAAACTATTTTTTCGAAATCTTATGAAAGTTATTGATTATATTAAGAAATAATATTTATCAATCGAAAGTGAATTTAGCAATTAGTCTTCTTGAGGTCATAATAATAAACATAAAAACTATATATTATCTCGCACATATATAGAATATATGATAAATTAACACATTTTATTTTTGGTGTTTGTATGTGCGGTAATCCAGGGGTATTCCATCCGAAAATGTCAAAAAAGATTATGTAATCTATCTGTTAAATTGTTGGCGATTTTATTTTGTTTATACACACAACACAACCTAAAAATCAATAACACATTTAGTTAATTAGTGCCACACCTATGTATAGACGATGAACAAAAAATGTACACTCATATGATTATCATGAGATATATGTTTGAATTCAGCATGACACAATTTGATAAGGTCATGATTATGTATCTAATATGGTTTGTTCAACCTTATCACCTCATGTATAAAACCATTAGTTATTTTAAAACCATCACTAAAAAAGAGTTGTAAGTGTTAAGAATAGAAGTTATGTAGTTTTAAGTAATTTTGTCTGCCCGTCCCGTATATCTAAAATAAGAATATGTAATTATGTATCACGAGGCACTACGGATGCATATCGTTCTTTAAATTTTATTTTATTTGAAGTTTATTTTAAGACGATACACAAGATTCTGTAAAATTAATTTACAATAATAATAATAGTAAGAGAATATAATGCATATGTACACTATATGCAGTCAGTTGTATATACGTTATAATATATAAGCTGAAAAAATACGTTAAGGGAATTTATTCACAGTCGGATAAATTTAATAATATATTTTTTATTGAGAACACATACGTAAGTGTTATATGATATATGCGTTTCAAACAGCATGATTTTCGGTTGTTAAGATGTGAAGAGGTGATGGTATATTTAAACACTTTATTTTTGTGTTTTATGTTTTGTATATCGAATTAAAGCTATAATCAACCATTGCCTATCTTTGGAAATGATGTGAGCCCAACTCTAGTTCTATATATTTTGAAATGTGCAATTATATCAAAGCTATGGTGTAATACTTGAATTTTTATTATAGTATTATAATATTTTAATTATAATATTAACTAGCAATTTTAATATTACTATAATAGCTTCTTAAGAACTATGGTTGCACTAATAGACCGAACATTTTTTCCCCCGAATCAATTTATTTTTGATTTGAAATGGAGCGACATGTGATTGTGTGTTGCCTAGTGAGAACTAATTGAGATATGGTAGGAATATTTACGAACTCATGAGGTTAATGGTTTGAATAAAGATAGAACATTTCTGATACATATCAGGAGAGAATCCGAAGTGCAAACCATTAAATGAATTTGGCCATTAAATGATTGGTCTTAATGGCAAGTTTGAGTTTTGGCAGGGTTAACTTTGAGTTTAATTATTTGTGGAAAACAAATTAAAGGAAGTTTAAATTAACAGGACTCAGGATAGAGCCCTGCAAAAAAGCCCAACCTGATTATTAGCTAGAATTTTAGAATAGACTACGTAAGACAATATTCAAAATAAGAAAGTGTGATTCGTTCTAAGAATTTTTTCAAACTGGGCTCATCGACTTCTACTTAACTGTTAAATTTAGAATATAATATGTTTGGTTAATGAATTGGGATAACTTTAGCATGTTTGCATACTAAAGGAAAACATAAGAGGCTAGTACAAGTCATTAATATTGCTATAAAAAGTATGCCTTATTTGGAAAGTTTTAATTACTATAAGTGGTAGATTACCGTAACCAGAGCCATTTTTTAAATGAAAACTTTTTTATATGTTTAGTCCCAGTTCTAGTTAGTGATTGCAAATTTGGGATACAATTCTAATACCGTTTTTTCGGGTTTAATTTTCCAAAAAAAATAAAATTGTTTTAAACCCGTTTTTTTTAAATATTAATTTTGTACTAAATTTATTAAAATATATTAAAATAAATACGAGGAATAGTTTTAAAACCATTTTTATGTTAGTTGAAGCCAGGGCTGGCAAAAAATATGTTTTTTTAATTGAACAAAAATGTTTTTTATTGTTTTAAAAAATTTTTTTTGTTTTAATTGTTTTTTTGTAAGTTTAAAATGTAAGTGTTTAAAATATGTTAAAAACTATTTAAAACGATATTTTTAAACACATTCCACTTACACAAATTTCACTTAGTGCCTTAGACAATTTAGACAATTACATTTTAAATTTCCTCTTCTTTTATAAAAACATAAACCCACAATTCTTAGCAACTCTTTAAAATAAAAATCTCGTCTTATAAATTTATAATTCTATTTAAAGTAAAGTACATACTCAAAACCAAAAAACATTGTTGGATTTGATGTACTACATTTCTTTTACAATTCTTTTTGCAACTCCATTTTGAGAAAATAAGAAAGGTCACAACAATAAAATTATTTAAGGGCCATTATCATATGAAAATACAGTATAATATGCACCTTACTTAAGAACTACACTGCCGTACTACAGATGTTCACCTTATCTACATTTTTGTCGAAATTGAATTATAGATGCAAATCGATAGATATTCATATGTGCTTTATGATCATTGTAATTTATAAAAAAAAATCAAAATATATTCAGAAAATGTATAGTTAACCAAGATTTATTTAATTCTAACACAAAAAGAAGCTTGGCCTAATCAAGAATAAAATAACTAACGCATTTTAATCAGAAACACCATATAAAATTTGCAGATAAGGTGTTTTTATTTCAAATGTAATAGTTAAATTTAAATTGCTTTGGTCGCCCCAGTTTAAAGTGCACTTAAGGCAAATTGTCTATTTTGTAAAACTAACTTAAGTTATATTTACCATTGGTAGATTTAAACAAAAATAACTTATCAACAGAAAAAAAACGTATCTAACTAAAAAATTACATTATTTAAAAGAAAATTAATAATATTAACAAACCATAAACAACTTATGTGTAAAAGGTATAACTGCTTTGTAAGTAAAAATTAATTTTCAATTTATATGATTGACGGTTTCCGAGATTAAGCTTAAATCCAGCTCAGTTTGAATCCTATTCGTTTAAAGTTACGCAATTAGTATAAAAAAAATACTATTAAAGAATAGTTTTAAAACATGTATTAGAAATGTTTTAATGTTTTTAAAAACAAAACCATTTATTTCGAATATGTTTTAACCATAGTTTTAAACAAAAATGTTTTAAACTTGCCAGCCCTGGTTGAAGCATAAATAGATTCACTTAAAAATAATGTTTCGGATTGGAATGTTCTTAATTTACAACGTTAGGATGGATTTGAATTTCAAATAAGAAAATCGTTTATACAACTCTTGCTTTATGTGGTTCGCTGTCGATTTGTAGTTGTATAGAAGACCTTCCTGACGTTTTGTCGACAAATGATGATAAAAATGTTACAATTATTCTATTTTTCCAGTAAAAATTACTTTAGTCGATTCCCTCATGTCGTGTCAACAATTCACCTGAGTGTTGATTTCCTTCGCAAACTGAAAAGTGAGGCATGCATATTTAAGTGACTTGCTAGATGTGAAACTATTATTTTGTCTGGCATAAGAAAGTGTTTTATTTTCTGTGACTAATTAAATTTTACATCTATTTCTTTGTTTGTGACCAAAATCAAAACTTAGATGTTCCTCTTTTTCATTTCTTATGATCATAGCTTCGTTTGGAATTTTAAATGATGGTATTCTTTGTCGCCCTATACGGTTCGTATAGAAGGAATTTCATTTTACACGAAGTATACTATTAGTGGGATCAACGTGTAATAATTGTCAAAATTAAGTTCATAGAAATAATTATTCAGGATTTCACGTACTAGCCGCACCAGCACGTTATACTACTTGCACCTAAGAAAGGTTAATTAACATACCGATTTCCAGCCTAATTTTTAGTTCCGATTTACATCTCAAATCTCTTTAGCTCTTTTTATTTAGCAGATAAATATTAGCAGATATCTCTTTTTAGCAGTTTTCAGCAGTTTTCAGTGACGTAAAATAATCAAAAAAGATTAGGTTTTAATTACGGAAAAACCAGTTTGCAATCACTATTTCTGATGAAGATTTTTTATTGACTATATTCTTGCATCTGTTAGATGAAAAAAATTTAGTGAACGAAATTTATTACTTCGAATTTTAAGTTTCTAACTATAATTTCCAAACCGGAATATTTTAGCGTTACCTAGAATTGTACCGGAAAGCACACATTTTCGGTTGACACATGGTAGGATATTATTGTTTGAGGTTATAAGAATTTTAAATACGATTCCTAATTTGTTGACTTAAGTGCAAATATGGTGCTTTGCAATGAAGTCTCTAGCTATGACTTCTCATTTATGGGATTTGGTTTTAAAGTCTAAAGAAAAAGTTATTGGATTAGTTGTTGTTGCCATATTATAAAAAGCTGCAAGAGTTATTTAAAACTACTTGATACTTCTGTATCTTATCACCGGTCGTATAGTGATGGTTAAGGTGGTTGCTTAACACCCCGAGGTTCTAATTTCGATTCCAGCCGCTGACCACAACGACGCGACCACTTTTGTGTAAAATCGTTCATTGGCTGCCTATACCAATCGCCCATTGTACAAAAATGGTCTAAAAGATTTCGTAAAAGATCTCATTAAAGAGTTAACTTTGGTCTGCAAAACTATAGATTTCTATATATATGGCAATACTTTTTATTTTAAAGGAATAGAGTGAAGTACTTATTTTGCTCAAGCTATATTTCCGCAAAAATAGTAACTCTTCTAAATAATGTTCTTAATGTTAAGGATATATTAAAGCTCCTTTATTTGTTCCTTGACCTTGGCGAAAATATTTACTGAAGTTGTTTATGCCTGCTTTTCATAAATTACATACGCTACAAGGGTAGTCACTAGTCCCAATACACAAAAATATTTTTATTCTTTACCTAATCTCCTTTTAGCTCAATACAGATTTTTCAGCGATGTTCAATATCTTCGATACCCTATTTATATTAAATAGCATGAGGAAGCAATTCGAACTTCGTCGTTTTTTTTTTATTTCATCACCCAACCACTGCAATAGGTTCGCATAATACTCACCATTGATTGTTTTTCCTTTCTTGATAATAATATTATCCAAGGCCCCTACTATTGATAACGATCGGCTCCGTTCATTATCGCCTTTAGTGGAACGTCCGTGAAAAAATTTCGAAAGATAACAGTCGAAACTGAACAATCAGAAACATTGATTGCTAAGTTTCTACGACAGTCTCAGTATCGTTCGCCATCGAAACCAATCGTATGAATTTGACAAAATGAACGCCTAACGAAGGCAATCGATTTCAATAGTAGAGGCCCAGGTTTTACAACTCATTAAAAAAAGGTATGGATAAATAATAATATACAAAATCCTAAAGTTATTGGGATTATTGCAGATTTTTTTTTATGTAATGTGGGGTACAAAATATACGGTGGGTGTCAGATATAAAATTTTACCAATGTTTGCTTTTCTTAATTGGGTGGTCCTTTACTCTTTATGAAAATATAAATTACCACGTAAATTCCATAAACTGTCGTAAGAACCTTATTGGCCGTTACGGCCAGCAAGGGTTTTCTCAGCGACGAGTCACAAAGAGAATTTTACAATTTTCAACTTTATTCTAGGACAGTGTTATTTATATCCTAGTCTCTGGTGTACAGTGATAAATCCTAAATTAATAAAATATTTGAGCTGCTTATAAATCCTTTTCGAAAAGTTATCGATGACATCATCTGCGACTTTGGCTATCAGTTTTGATTACAAAAAATTATAAAAATTTAAAAGTAAATTCTAACTAAAGCATATTTTTACTATTACTGAAATATAAAACAAAAACAATTTTGATCTGTTTATTTAAGATTTTCTTCTGAGATCATCTTGACATCTCAAACGATCGTAATTATAAAATTTTTAAACCAAACTTTTACTTAATTACGACAATATTGAACTAAATTATCATCTTCGTACGATTGTTAAAACGATCGTCGATCACATATTATCTTGTACCGTCAATGCAACTAGATATTGGCATGCAGATGATATCTGTGTAATTGGACTGAATGGAAACGGTGTCAAAGAACTACTGGATCTACTTGTACGATTCTCGGCTTCCGTTGGTCTCAAAATCAATGAATACAAAACAAAATATATCACTGGTTTTAGAGACCAAACGCAATGGATTTTAGTAGTGGTAACCACTTGTTCAAGCTGTTGATCAGACCCGTTGTCATAAACGGGTGTGAGAGTTGATCTCTGACGGATGAATATGAGAGATGATTAATGACATTCGAAAGAAGAATCGCTTGATATACGGCCCCAAATGCGACGTTGACGATACTTACCGAGTTTTATTCAACCACGACATTTAATGAATATTCATGAAATAGAAGGACAGCGAGTATGCTGGCTGGGCCACGTTCTGCTAGACGATCCTAAACAGATGGTTCTGCGATTACAGTCTGAGAAGGGAGTCATCATTTGGCAGGCGCAGAGGTTGCTGTTGGCGACGATGGCTCTCCAGGGTAGAAAATGCTTTGTCTTCTTCGGGTTGTCTTAAACAGTACGAAGAACAAGCTCGGGATGAGCCAGAATAATTTATTCGGTACGTGCCAGCAATGGCCTTTAAAACCGTTTTATTATTATTATTATGACCAGACACACACAAATTCACAGCCATGCTTATACCTATGTCTTATATAATCAAAACTAATAGTTGATAGATTGTTCGATAAACGAAGCTAACATCTTCACATACCACGTCTGGTATGGTTACGTATTTAAATTGTAAATAGTTCAATTAAATAGACAATTTTCTCAAGCCATTGTTAGATAATTTCCCCTTTTTCTGTATATTTATAAATTATGTATTTTTGATTACCTGTTGTAAATATAAACATAATATACGAGTAGCAACATAATTAGGATGGGAAATATTATAAACTGACAAATTAATTGGTTAATTAATTTATTTATTTGTTTTAAATAAGATGCTTGTATGCTTTCGAAATTAAATTATTTAAGTGTGTATCTGTTTCATTTCTTGTGAATTTCTTATGATCATATACCCATAAAAAAATTTAACAGTACGTTCTGGACGTTATCATAATAAAAATGCTGTCATAAGCGCAAAAATATTTAGAGCAGGTGTAAATAATTATTATTATTAAAAAAGAATGCATTGAAATATACACGATTTCTTAGAATAAATCGTTTCGTCACAAAACCTATATGGAAATCAATTAAATCATTGTGTTATAGTAAGACGACAACGACATAGCACATTCTTTAAATCAACTTTTCCAATTAAAACACGATGAAATGAAAATTGTCGGTGTGTTTCGATTTTTTTTTATTCTAAAAGACATTATGCTAGTTAACCTTGAATTTTCTTACAATTTATATAAGTTTCATACAAAACTAATTGATTTCCTTTCGTCTTTAAATTATATAAAATTGAATTGATTTGAACATAAAGTCAGTATTTCCCAACAGTTTACGTTGAGTGTGTATAGAAATGGATTGTGTGGATTATTTACTATAGTTGTATACCTCTGACTACCAGCTCATTGTTTTATTCCATTTTTTTATGTTAATCATTTTGTTGTTGTGTTTCATTTTATTTATAAATAAATAAGAAAATATTAAGAATAATTTATTTGTTCATTGAAGTAAGAAATTGTTGAAAACATTGTGTTGCTGGTCGTATAGCCGGAAGATATTTTCTTGGGTTTTGTTCTATCTTGTTTCTATCTCTATGATGATGATGATGGTGACTGACAATAAAATATTTCAATTTTGTATTTTTTTTTTGTTGTTAACATTATTGTAAATAGTTTTTTAATGGTAAAGAATTTAATAGTTTCATAAAGAACGTGTACTTTTATGAAAAATGGGGGCATTAGTATCGAATTCCTTGGTATTTTTAAATGGTAAGGTTTTAAGATTCATTTATTGTATTGTTGATGGAATATAACTTAGTGATCAAAAGTTAACAGATTTAAATATTGGGAACGTGCATTAATTGAGGAATTTACTTGTTAAATTACTGCTTTATTTTAAAAAGTAGTTACAAGTTGATAATTAAATTATTGTCCATCGCAATACTAAACGAAACTTTATACCAATTATTTATCTTCAATCGTCGGTTTAAACATAAGTTTATAAAAGTAATTGGTGGTTTTCAGCAGCACTTTTCGACGAATTGACAAAGAAAAGTAAAACTTCCCGTAAATTTTATCTTATTTACATATTTAATGCTTAAAAAATTGACATGAACAAAAAATCAAAGCCATATCATGACTATCGCATGATTTATTGACCATATGCCCCTATAGGTTTTATATCCCAATAGGTTTTATTTAATTTAATGATAGTAATTTTGATTTACTGATTTACTACTTCTGATTTACTGATAGTTTTTTACGGTATGAACGACATCAGAAATTTCCTTTAGAAACTTGATCTCATGATTAAACGAAACTCAACGGTTAGATATTTATCATTTTGGAGAGATGATAATGAGTTTAATCAACTTAATATAACTAACGAAATTTCAAAGCATCTAAAATTTCCTCAATTTTCATGAGTAATAAGTTACTGAGAGTTCATCCTCTTTTCTTTGGTAATTACTACTAAACTCGATAGGTCGCAAAGTCTCGTTCAATAGATGCCGAGCTTACTTGGCAGTTCATTAATGATCTAAAAAAATTCAGAATTCTTTTGCCTTCCTGAAAATTTTCATTTTTCGCTTGTAATATTTGCCATAATTGTTTTGTGCTTAATTTGTCCATCACCTCCGGTTTGAGCATAAATTTTGGAAAATATTCTTCATCTACAACTTTCAAATGTCAAACAGTGTGACAAAAAGGTACGTTGCCTTTGATTTATCAATTCTCCTGGATCTTCAATAAGGAGTTTGCCCAAATATTTCAGATGCATCATATTGGCCAAATAATGAGATGAACAGAGCACACTTTTTATCCATACGTGACAATATAATTAATTGCCTATTTACTTTTAATATTTTATGGCATATTCCTTAAGCATTTTCTGTTTTGTTAGTTTTTTGCAAACCAACTTACAAACTAGGCATTTTGTCCCAAATTTTGCTCTAAAATTATAAATTTAGCGTATAAATTTGTTCCCAGGCCAAATTTAGTTGAGCTGTTTTATTTATAGATTTTTTGACGTTATTCCCAAAGTTCTGGTGGCTTCTTAGCTAGAAGTAATCCGTTTATTAGCTTGATAAAGAATTGTGTTTCGGTGGCAGCCATACCACAGCCATACCAGACTTCAGTGGTATTATAATAGTGGCCGCTCGTTTTTCTATGTATATTTCCAATAATTTCGGCCTCTTTTAAAGACAATGATTTAAAACCAGTAAAATATAGTCCAGCTTATGTATCCACATTAATGTCATTTCCTAAAAAAATGTTGCTTTGTATAGGGTCATTTAAAAAATCTCCGCGGTTTGGTACATTTTTGAACAAAAATTTTCTTTATTAAAAATAAATTTTAATCAATTACATATTGACCATTATTATCTATGACCTTTCACCATTTTTTGGGTAGCTTGATAATTCCATCGGTATAGAACTTCTGTGGTTTATCGTTGAAAAACCTCCCTTTCTGTTGGACAATTATAGTCGCTCTTTCTGAATTGCTTCGTTCAAACGGTCGAGTTGTGCATAGTACAGGACCGAATTGTTGCAGCAGCTCATAATGGATAATTCCCTTCCAATCACACCAAACACTCAACATAACCTTGTTTGTCGTCAATCCATGCTTTGAAAGCTTTTGTGCATGGTCACCAGCCTTTGACCACACTTGCGTTTGATATTCTTGTATTTCACCCATTATTAATCGCCTGTAATGATTCGCTTCAAAAATGGTTCGATTTGGTTGCGTTTCAGCAGCACTTCATTGATGTCAATTCGGTTATTCAAATTTATTTTCGTTAATTCAAGCATTGAGCTTTTTTTGTAGCCTGCTCTTTTCAAATGATTTCAAACTCTCATTTGGTAACCACTTTTGCCTTCTTCAGTGCACTTGAACCATCAAAGTTCTTGTGGTTGACTTCCAAATTAGAATGCTAACCTTAGAATTCCACCACAGTATCCTTGTCTTGTCGTAGAACGCGATTAAACCACGCGTGTTTGATGGCATTATATCAGCCATGAAAGAGTACCTCTTAAAAATCGATAGCAAAAAAGTGGAAATCATGTGTCCCAAGGATATACATTGCTTTACAATGAAGAAGACCTTCGCAATCTTGGTGTAGGTTTTATTCTTAGGCCAAGGTAAAAAGGACTGTTTTGAATTTCAAAGCTGTTGATAAACGTATGTGTAAGCTTCGTTTACGCATGCGACTATCCAACCTGACAATCATTTGTGTCACTGCGCATACTGATGTAAGGCAACCCAAAGCTAAAGATTTATTTTACAACAGTTTGGATGATCTGACCTATACCGGAGAACGACGTCAGAATAGTGATTGGTGACTTTAATGCTAGCAAAAATCAGACTGACTTATGTGAAAACATTGGTCCATACTCCCGACACGATATAGCGGCCGCTAATGGGGAAATAATGATGCACTTTGCGGTTACCTCTTTGTGGCTATAGCACATTCTTTCCTCGTAAAAATATTCACTTGGAAACATCGACAAATCCTCGTAAGATGACTTGAAGTTAAATTGAACATGTGTTAATTTCTAAGGAAAGGTCATCCAAGATGTGAAATCTTATCGGTCGGCTGCCAAATTTGTAGGCAGTGATATCTACCAAGGAGGTTTACGTCTGAATCGTTCTGTCACTGATTTCGCTAAAGATGGTTTTTCTAATTATTACGAAATAGCTCGTGACGTACATCAAGTGTTCGTGGATTTTGAGTGACCATATGACTCAATCCATCGGTTATGGTATGCTCTGTCCCCGATACTCTTTAAACTCATGTTACCATTTATTTGTCAACGTGAAACACCTCAGGACAACATCTTGTACCGTCAGTCCAAGCAGGTTCTGGCATATGCAGATGATATCTATGTAATTGGATTTAATGGCAACGGTATCAATAAACAATCTACTTGAATAATACTCAGCTTCCGTAGGTCTCAAAATCAATGAGTCCAGAATAAAATAGATGATCACTGGTTTTAAAAACCAAGCCGCAATGGAATTTAGTATTGGCGACCACACATTTAAAGGAGTGACAAGTTGCCGTTATCGCGGGTCTCTTGTTACTTATGATAATTGTGTTGAAGAAGTTATTGTAGCTCGTCTTGTCGCTGTTAACCGTGCTTTGTATGTCTTACGATTACTGCCAAATCAAAATCGTAAATGATGACAACCTGAAGTTGTTGAAGGTGTATTGATGAGACCCGTTATCATGTAGGTGTGTGAGAGTTGGACCCTGACGAATGAGTTTGAATGATGTTTAATGACATTTGATAGAAGAATCATTCGTATGATATATGGCCTCAAATGTGACGATAACGACACTTACCGTTTTTTATTCAACTACGAGATCAGAAATTTAATAAAAATTCCTGATCTCGTTCTGCGATCTAATCCTAAATGGATGGTGCAGCAATTTCTGAGAAGAGCCGCCATTTGGCAGACGCATAGGTCCCTGTCGGCGACGATGGCCCCTCGACGTAGAGAACGACTTGTCTTCTTCGGATTGTCTAGAACAATACGAAGCTCGTGATCGAATCCGATGGAGCCAGATTGACAACTCGGTACGGGCCATTAATGGCCTTTAAAATACGGTCATTATTATTATGATTATTTTAATGCTTACAACAAAATAAATTACAAATTCTTCATAAATAAATTTAACCCGTGATCCTTGTAGAGCCAAACATTAACCGCCAATCCATATTTATTGCATATTCCTACAATTTATATCTTTGTAAGTAGTTTTAATATATTTTTGATTGATTTAAGCACCATACCACACAATTTACCATAATTGCTAATAAAAAGTTAAATCATTCAACAACTTTTAATTTCAAATCAAAGTATTTCGATTTTATGTAAATTTGATTTCATTCATACGTAGAATTATTTTCAATTTGTTAGTCCTACACACTAAAAAAACAATTTTTATGGAAATATTATGGAATATTATTACATGGTCAATCGGTTAATTAATAACGATTTTTTCTCTCAAAAACAATAAAATTAGCTTATAATCTCCGCTAAAATTTTTTATTTACAATGTCATAACGTGAATATTATATGAATTTACGCTTTTAAATTTCTGTTTACTTATTGTATAAGAAATATGTCTCTAAATAACACACAAACGCCAAAGACAAAATATTTCAAATAGTGACATAATTTTTAGCAATTTTTTTTTTCATATTTAAAGGCGTGTTTGTTTATACACAGACAGGTACTGAAAACTAAAAAAAATTATTAGTTGTAATTGCGATTTTATAATGATAGATCTACCTAAGATAACTATATACGTCTATATATATGTACTAGTAAAATTACAAAATTTAATTTAGTTATGGCGTGCTAAATTTCTAAGGTCACAAAACTCGGCGCGTTATGTTATTCCTAAAAAACAAGTTCACAATATATTAGTCGGTTTGTCGTCTTAAAATATTATACATTTTTATGTTTTATATAAATATTTTTACCATTCCAAATCAGTTTTAAAATATTAGCTACTTAATTCTTTTTTATTCGACCAGTTTGATAACGTTATCTAAAGTGAAATTTACATTTTTTTAAAGACGACTTTTGGCACTCTGTTTTATATAGTATAATGATGATACAATATTTTGTTAATTATTATTTTCCTTTTAATCCAAGAATAGAGTTAAATATTAATACATATTTAGATTAGATTTCTGAACGAAAAAAAAATATAATTACATAATTAAGCTTTTAAGATAGATTTCAAAGAATTTTATTGAATTTTCTACCTTCAAACTTTTTGTTTTGTTTTATTTTTGGCAAGATATAAATGAATGTTTAACATGCATGTCACAGTTATTTTAATTACATTAGTTCGTAAACATATCATTGGCCATGTATTCACATTATATGCTAAAATCGATTATACAACTGACGACCTAGAATACTTAATTAAGATTATTTTATATCGATCATGAATTTTAACTGGAAACTCTAGTTTTACAATATATCTGCTATCTCTTGATTTTGTATACATATTTTCTGTTTTTTAAGAAATTGTATGGTTGTTAAAAAGTTTATATAGAAATGGAAAACTGCCATAAGATGCCATCTGATTGGATGTTGTCATTTGCCTGAATTCTTGTACAATAATTTCCGAGGAATGGGGATAATTTTTTTATGAATACAGTAAGAATTCGATATAAGCATTTAATTGAACCAATTTTGAAAAAAGATCAGTTTTACGATTAAATTAAGATTACATGACATCAGTCGTTTAAGTATGTCTTTTTCTCTAATCCAACACAGAAATAAAATTAGGTTGCTTAGGAAATTATTTGTATCTGCTCTTCCGCTACGTTAAAGAATTCAATATCTTCCATTCGAACCTTTTCGAATTCAATCTTTCTGGCGTTAAATATATGATTAGTTTCTTTTATTTTAAAAGTCACGTTTTACTCGTTGCCGCCAATTACCCAGTCTGCTGTTTCGTTTTCCGTTAAATTAATGTCGGTTGCAGTTAAATTGTAAAGGCTCTCCAGGGGTTATTGTCATCTTCCGTAAACTAATAAGTCAGCATCGGTAATCTCTAGAAACAGATGATTAAATGAACTTTTGCCAAGTTCAGACTTTTGTAGGAGTTTATTACAGCTTTGACTAATGAAAAAACGCCATGTCTTCTAAATTAGTATTTTTAAAATCAGAAATCATAACAATATTTCCATTGGCACATAGGGCCGCGAGGGTTGCTAGAAGATTCTTTTGATATCACTGTTTAAGAGATTTTTTGATGTTTCGTTAAAGTGAATGCAACAAGGGGTTTAGTTAGGCAGAAAATAGGTAATTTTTAACTTCTAAAAAGGGGTTTTCTTTGCTTTGGCAAGTTGCCTTTTTTATAATCTTTTAATTTCCAAGTTACAAGAAACTTCAGAGATGGAAAGTTAATTGTACCGTATTTCAACATCTTTAAAACATGGAGGGTTTTGGCTTTGCCAATCGAGTTTCTGCGTCGCTCTTGCATTTACGCATATCATAATAGTGACATTCATAGCCTTTCTTCCATGTTAAAAATCCGTGTCCATTTGCATTGGGTGGTCATTTCAATTTCCGCCTTTTACTTTAATCAACTCATTCTATTTAATACATTTAATTTGTCTTACCAGTTTGAAGATTATTTCAGATCATTACTGCCTTTTTCTCCGGTTTTAGTGGCATTACAAATTAAAAATTAAATGAAATGATATAAACAAACGGAGTTGATTTTGTTGAAATTATGTCCAAAAATAACGGTAATGCAAAGGTTTCTACAAAAAAATTGTCGTATAGGAATTTATTGTACAGAATGCTTGCAGTAGTTATTCCCAACACTATTTTATTTGTATTTCCCAAAAGTGTATTCTGATCAATTTGGAAAGGGAGCACTTTTTGTTTTTATTTACCCTTTTTCGAAATTTCCTGGTCAAGATTAAACATACGAAAAGTAAACTATTTTTGACGAAGTTTTCCTTGGTAGTCACAAAAACTTTCATCCGCCAGCCGAGTGATTTTCTTCAATTTATGTAAGATAGAAATTTTTATGCTGTCCAAAGCAAAGATATGCCGCGATAGTTTTTCATTTTAAACGATATGCTTTATTGAATAATAGGCATTCGCGGCATCTGTCAATCCATAACCTCGATTTGCCATAGTAATCGAATAAGTTCGAAAGATAGTTCTGCAAAGGATCACTGTGAATATCAAAACCTCCAAATAATACAATTTACCCTACGAAAACGGTTGCTTATTAGTTTCCATCTCTGCATAACCAGGGTAAATTCCTCCTTCCAAACGTTTAAATTTACATTTTTTATAGGCCGATTTTGAAAAAGCCTTAACTCCTTTTACGAATCCTCATTTATTGCCTCAAACGTCTCAAACCGCTTTCTGCGAAACTTTTTCTGTGGTAACTTGAGTCGTCAGGTGAATACGGAGCTTGTGGAAGGTATTACTTTTGTTTTTGGTCAAATAGTCACAAGGTGAGTTGTGTGAGCCGATGCATTGTCTTGGTTTCTTCACAATTCCAACCTTTTGCGACGAATATTCATCCTTAAACACTTCAGTACGCTCACAATATACTCCTTATTTACTGAAAGGGCTGGCGGAAGAAATTCGAAGTAGGCCACACCACGGCAATCAAAGATATAAAATGTACGTGCTATAATATTGATAAAAACCTTCATACGAAGTTCCTTACAGTATATAGATCTCCAATCACTTTACAATTCCTCATGATGTTTAAAGGAATCAGACAAATGCCTTTCCCAAATATTAAATAATACTTTAATACTTCGATGTTAACTCTAGGAAATGTTTATCCCCATTCCAAATAATGACAGTTGACCTAGATATGTAGTAAATTAGTTTAGTGTTCCTTCTATCTAAGTCGTTTTGTGATCTCGTGTTACTTTTTATTAATTTTACTTAACACCTTGAGTGATATTCAAAGTTGTCTCAAACTATAGCCATCTCATATTTGGTTACAATATGAATGTTAAAATTATTATAAGACGCATACATTTTACGATCTGCGTTCTCAATGGTGTATTTCTACGAGGCCTGGAGTAGGCAACAAAGCAGCGGTCACATCTTAAGAATTAAATAAAAATCCGTTGCACGGCTAAACCCGTTGCACAGCATAAATCTCGGAGCTATAATTCTCCACTGCAAGGATCTGGGCGTTTGTATAAGAAGCACGGAGCGCTCTGACCTAGAACCTTCCAAGAGTCTTCGTGACAGTACAACCAGAGAGTACAACTCAGTGGGTACCAACTCGGGGTGTCAGAGTACAACCCATTATTGGCAAGAAAAGCAAGAAAGCTTCATTCGCTTATAGCGAAGAGGTTTAATGCAAAGTGCGGAAGGTGACCAACCAGCGGTCCATATATGGATTGGAACTTAAAAAGGTCAGTAATGTTTGTAATGGTATTATTGTAGAGACTGCTAAAGCCAAAGACGTTGAATTGTTTTAAGAGCAATAAGAACTTAGAACAGGCTGGGGTCGTAACTTGGCTACTAGAGAAAAAACTGCCTAGAATAATTGTCTATGAAGTTGACAGCTTAGAAAACAGATCTTCTTTTCGCCAAAGAGATTGAAATAATATTTTTAAGCGAATAGTTTGCGGCGCTTGAAGACCTAACGGATCAAAAATTCTCAGAAAGAAATGATATCTTTGTAAAGTTGTTCGTTTCGGGTAAGGATAAGCGGTAAAAGAAATCGTCTTGCATAAAATCGTACTTTATACCGAAGATAGACATGAAATTGGATTCGTCAGTTATTTCCCAGGATAGACTTCATTTTCTGGTGGAATATTTGCTAATGATGCAGGATGGTGCGACAAATACTTTCTTAAGTTCATTCCACTTAATTTAAGAGCTAATTTAATCCTTTAGCTTTAGGGTGCTTCTAGCGTATCTCCATCAGGCATCCATATAGAAATCGCGTTTTAAAATACTGGATTCAGCTGGAAATTTGGTAGCAAACTTATCAGCAAGGAACAAGAGTATTTGCTTACCTAAATAGGAAGCCGGGGCTGTACCAAAGACTTTTGACTGGGGACTTTTACGCTAAAGGATTCTTTAAGTATTCTTTATAACTATTTAGATTCAACTATCTTGAATAGTAGGCGCTGCTAGAAGATTTGAATTTAATGATTCTCCGAATGCAGTTTTCGAAGAGACGTCGAAAACTACCCGGACCTTTGCCGATGTATTAGCAATTTTAAAAACAGGATTGTGAGGCATGTAATTAATTTGAGTTGTTGGTTTGCTAATTTCTTGTTCGGGAACCAGTTCCATATATAGCCTATAGCGTTAAATATTCAGTAATTTGAATATGGTTCTTTAAGTAATCTGTCAGAGCTTAATCTTTTCTCGAGTGAAAGTAGTTTACGTAATGCTTGTGAGAAGCTTTCAGCTTAGTTTGGTGGTATGCATATACGAGAACATTATGTGACGTTCTCATGGAAAAATTCAAAACATTTAGCTTCGTCAACGGTTACGATTTGTAGTGAATTTTTGATACTTGACCAATCTCGTAATTCTTGGGTTACTTGGACAAACATGGACGTCGATGAACTAACAGTAGTTGTATTCGGATGGTCTAATTTAAAGGTTCCTCGGTCGTAGCATCGGTAATTTGGAGCAAATAGTCGGTATAATATATGCTTATGCGCTAAAAATATAGTATTGGTATACGCAAAATCGGACCCTTAAGTTAGATAGTCCTTTAGACAGTCCAGCCTACGAATCATTTAATGTATCTACTGATAAGGGTGCCTTTGTTCTAACAATTCCTAGGTAATTAATACAGGTTTTTGTTACAAATGAATGAGTTGAATCAGAGTCTAGAAGCGCTCGAAATTTGGTCCAATTTTCAAAATTACCTTCAATTTCTATTATGGCCCTTGGGAGAAGGTATATATAGAATGTCGGTTTTGGTTGAGACGATTGACAGTTGGGGATTGATTGGCTCATTAGTGTGATCAGAGATTAAATAAGTGTTAGATTGTTGAATCGATGATGAGGAAGGATCAGATGTTATGGCCTTGTCTTTAGCTGAAATGTAAGACTTAAAGTTGTTTGAGAGATGAAACAATGTATTATGCTTTTTATTGCATTTATGGCAGCTCTTAGTATTCTGACACGGGTTATAACATGTTAATCGGATAAACAATTGTAACAGCGATTTAAATTTTTTATTTAATCTCGTCGATATTCAAAAATTTATTTGTATGAATATGTTAATACTATTACGGTGTACAAAGAGTTTTGATCATACATTGCAGCCTAAAAAACTAATTTATCCTTGAGACATATACTTCATTCCATAACAAATCAATTTACACTTTTCAATGAAGCATCCAATTTTTAAAAAAATTATATCATATGTTAAAATAAAAATACTGTAAACTATATTTTAGGTTTAACTGAAAATTTCTTTTCGCAAATAATTTCCATTTCCACTATTAACCGAGTTAAATATTAAAAACATATTATGTACTTAAATCTATGAAATAGAAAATTGCATATAATATTTCATTAAAAATGAAATATTAAATGCAATAATTTTCATAATGAATACAACATTTAGTTCAGCATGAATAACAACTTTTTTTAATTACCTTAAAAATTTTCGCATGATATTTTCTTGAGAATGCTTTGAAAAAAATAAAATATGTATATGCATAAATACACTGGCAAAATAAAACTATATCACACGTACAAAAAGTGTAGAAAATTAAATTATGATAATGTCCAATTTTTACAATGTAATATAAATTTCCTTCAAATAAATTATTTAATTACTTTATTCATTGAACACATAAGAGACATTGTCAAGAAAAGGCACAAATTTAATGTAATAATGATAGTAATTAAAAGACATAACTCAAAATCACTCTCCATACAAACAGGTGAAACAAAACAAGAATTTGTTTTACAATTACATAATTTTCATCAAAATCCAACATAAATTTTTATTTGTCTTAGTGAATACCTAAATTGAATTGGTCAATTGAATTATTTTATTTTCTATTTTCGAATAAAAACTTAACAACAAAACATAATAAAATAGTAAATAAGACAAGCTGAATTATAAATTCATATTTCTTTTTATGTTTTAGTTAAATTTATTTATTAAGGAAATCACGTGATTGAATTTATTTATATATTTTTATGTTTAAAACGTTATATGTTTATACTATTCTTCCGGGAAATATCTATATGTATATATTTTTGAGACATGATAACAAAAATTCAACTAAAATCATTGATTTTCTATATAAGGGCCTTAGAACAAAACAAATATCCGACTTTGTGTACGTGAGTAAAAAGTAGAAGATAAAAAAACGAGAAATTAAAAAGTTTTGCCAATTTTTAATCTTAATTATTATTCAGATAACATCCTAAGTTTTAAGTCAATAAAAATACTTGTCTTATTTATTTACATGTATATATATGTCTAATAGAGAAAGTTGAGTGTAGAAGTGTGGCTTATCACGCTTTTTTTAACATACATACAATCGACAATTAAAACAACTTTGATTAGAAATCTGAGTACATTTATGGAAGTGGTGTAATTGGTTTCTTGAAATAAGATAAGCCTTATTTGGAATCGTTTTTAAAATTGAATGAGTCAATGATTTGGAAGTTATCTATATTACAAATTATGTGCTCGAAAATGTCTTCTTCAATTCGCTAAAACGTTTCAGATTCAAATATTAAAATATTGTTACAATCAATTTAATTAATCGTTAATAATTAACAGATACAACTTGTTAATTAGTCAATTAAACTGTCATTTAATTAAGTCATTTAATTTCACTTGTTACAAGTCTGTCAATCATTTGTGTCTATATATATATATTTTGTTTACAATATTGGTGTGCATAATTTAGCTATGGTACTTTTACTTTCTTTAGAATTATAATTAAAACATTACTATTAATGTGCTATTTACAGTACTCACCTATTTCTCTGAGATGCCTTAGTTGGACAAATTAACTATTTAAATTGAAAATGTTAACCTAGAATTTCGAAAGAGAATGAATTAGTCTATCTACAGTGTATATGATCGCCGAAATCGTGGTGTTGAATTTTTTCTAGGATTACATGCAAGAAATGCTTGTAGGATAATAAAGCAGTTTGTTTCGCCTACGACATAGTGACTCAACCTCAAGAAAATGGATCATCCGATAAACAATTAATTTGTGATTTGTCGACTATCCGAAGGATGTAGTCAACAATTGGTCCGTACAAGTTAGATTTACATCAAAACATACTAAGTGTTTCACCTTTGAAAGTGCCAAACACCACAATTAGAAGATTACTATGAAAATCTTGTCAGTAATAGAAGACATTGAAAATGTAGATCAGACCATTCAAGGAATTTCAGACCATTCTAGGTATGGTTAAAATAAAACCGAAAAATTAATAAATTAACTAAAGTATTTTGTTGAAGTCAAAACCGAATTGATTGCATTTACTTGGCGTTATAAATATTCAAGGCAGGCCATTAGTTGAAGCGAAGTTTTGCATAATTTTTAAATAGCTATAATTTATCATTAGCAACTATTATGCTCACCGATTGATTACGATCGGTGATGACGAAGAACACAACTATGACCCCCTGTTGGAGAGCACAATCCATGGGCCGAACCATCGTTCAATTCAGTACTGGCTGACTGGAGCAATGCAATGTGCAGACGGATAATAAAAGCGAACGTGTATTCGTGTGTCCTCGATTTGGTTATGATGTAAAGTAGGACGTTAAAAACAACCGCGAAAGAGTTGGGTCAGCTTCGGCCCCAGAAAAGATTGGATAGATTAAAAGCACAAACAAATATTCTAGCGTTTTTTGAAGGGTGTAATTTTAGATATCGCATAAACTCAATTTTAGCCACTCCTCTGCATCGTTTTTATAAATGCCTTTCCGTTTGTAACATCGCTCTTAATTTTTTAAAATTGTATTGCTGGCCGTTGACACTGATAAATCTTCTCCTGCTTTTCGTTTGGGCTTTTTTTTATTTCGTTTAGCCGCTTTTTCCTTTTATTTTTCAGTTTCTAATTTCTGAAGATGGTCGAAATATTTATTTAATGTAATCGCATCTGGCGTTACTCTTTTTTAGATAACTTTCGTTTTCATTCGATCATGAAGAGGTTCAGGATAGTAAAACGATTTTTTGATTTTTTGAGTAGAACAGTTCTCTTTAAAGGTCAAATCAGAACAACTATAGGCTGGTCAGTTGTTTTCGGCAATTCTGGTGTTGTGTTATTTTAAAAATATCTAACGACCGTTTGGGTTTGATAATCAAAATATCACCATACCGTCCTTATCAACGGTGCAATTTAAAATATCACAACCAGACCATAATTGTTCATCCACTATGATATCTTGCAGCAGTAAATTTGTATCGGCATTAGTGGTTAGTATTGTCATATCTTTTTTTAAATATTTCCAGAAATAAAAAAAATCTTCGTCTTTCAAAACTTTTTCAATCGGGAGCCTCTAAATTTTCTAAGGTGATTTTGGTTTGCTCATTGTTTTGTTCTGTTTGAATGTCATTAGAAACCAGATTTAATAATGCTGTTGAATTGATTAAAGCTTTCAACAATCAATCGAATTTGCATTAAATAGGTATTATCCCCCCGTTTGAAATCCAGTTTTAATCGTATCAATTTTAATTGAGCGATGTAACCAACCTTATAAAGATGCAAAAATTTTTCGGCTTAGTTTTATGTTTTCGTTTTCCATTTTCCAGTTTCGCAAAGTGTTTTTCAGATATTGAAATATTTTATTCCGGAGAAGGTAATATAGGATGCACGCGGGCATTTGTTTGATGATGCATTTGTTTGACGAATTGTATGTTACAAACTTTGATACCATTAGAAAATCAGCCAAAGAGTTCTTCTTCAAAAAATTTAAATCTAGAAATAATAATTGGTAAGGAGATAAAAACTTTTAAAAAATTCAGACACCGAGTGCCAAATTTGCAACGGGGTTATAAAGATTTATTTGCAATTCCTCCGACATGTGTAGAATTGGAGTGGTTTTTTGGGCACCAGGAATTGATTCTTAGCCGACAGAATATGTATATTCGGGAAAATATGTGTATTCAATCTTTTTATTTGTATATGTAACCTAAATCCCGAGACTTAAAATAAATTAATCACGTAATTACGGGTTTGGCAAAGCGGTCCGGGATTGCAATCATTATGTGCGGCAAACAATATCTGGCAATCCAAGAATCTGGTTCTGTCTAACAATTTAACAAAAGTTCATCTATCTATAAATGGTTCTAAACGCCGACCTTTACGCGTTCAATTAATTATTGCCAAAACTAAAAACATTATAATTGCTTCCGAATCCAAGTTTTACAATTCAATTTACCTTCAATTTTCTTCTAAATATTCGACCCTATGCGATAGTTTCTATTAGTTTCTAGTCTTTGCGCAAAATGTCTTTAACTTCATTCAAGCACACAAACTTACTCTTCATTCGGTAAATGCAGACGACCAGCTTGCTGATGGTTGTACTGTTAAAATTCATGCGATTTTGTAAAAACTCAAATCTTTAAAGCTTATGATTTCTGGCACAAATTTGGGGTAATTTTGCCTTGAACCATCATCCAACGTTCCTCATCATCTTCATCGTTACTTAAATCTTCATAAACAATTCTCTTCGAATTGCATATGTTACAAGCTTCGAGCGTTTATGAATTAGTCGAAATCTAGTTAATACATTATCGACGTTGGTAGTGGCGGTTCATTTAAGCAAACGAATTATGTCGTTTTACCGGCAATACAATAGAAAATTGACTGGTTGATGAGACTGTGAGACCAAGCTCTTGGCAAGTATTCCGGTTAACGCCGGTCATATTACCACATATTTTTTTACAGTAAAAATATAAAATATAAAAGCTATAAATATGCTCCTAAGAATTTCGAATCTCTGAAAAATAAAGTTTGTCACCAAAATCTTGTTTGCAAATTTTAACTGATTTTTCCGCACGAACTAGCCGAAGCGTATCAAGGATTAATTTATAATGTAGGTTCATACTAATACAGACTATAATTATAAAATTAGAAGCGGGTGGTTTTATGGTAGTTAATAATTTAAGAAATTCTCTAAAATTAAACTAAACGAAAACTGGTAAGGGACCATCGCCCAACAGAAGTTGTCAAATTCCGACAATACAACAGAAATTGACTTATTTCGTAAAAGAGCAAACAAGTTTTAAGATGAAACTATTACCTACATTGAGTCTTGAGAAAAGACAAATTTAAAATTAAATGAAATGCCTAAGTTTGAATATTTCTTAAAAATTTTAAATTTTTATTCAAATAAAGGATATGACAGTGATATATTGACAGCGATTTTTGAAAATTTGTCCTTCTTAAATCAACTTTTGGTGATATGACTAATTAAATCGTAGAAGAAAAATAGAAAGATTTTTTAAAATCATTTGAAGTGCCAAATATGGAAAAATTTTAAATTTCATTTTGCTCTGCCTGAATACAATAGAAAATGTATCAAAAATTAGATCAAATGATTTTCCTTGATGTGATAGATAGAGTCCTTGGAACTCGACAATGGCGAGAATAATAAAGGCAATTGGTGATCAGCATGATCAGGTATTTTCTTTCTTTGATGACTATTGAAAACCAATGTTGATTTTACCGAAAATTTGTCTTAAAGCAAATATAATTTCCCGAAAAAGTAAATAAAAGCTGGGCTCACGATAAATAAGAAAACAAATTCGGCTGAAAGAGGTTGAATACTCTTAGGTTATTTAGGTAAGCGAGGTTTGACACCTACTCCACGATGTCAGTTTCACAATGAAGCTAAATGAATTTAACATTATCAAAAATTCTTTAACACTTACACCGAGCTTTAATCAAAAGTTAACTCTACCAAAATAAAAGACGTATATTGTTTCAAAAAGATGAAGACGGAAACAAAAGACCGATGGCTTATACATGTCGATAAAGAATTTTTCTAACAATCTTAAATCCTTGTATATTCTTTAACAACCTTCTTTCAATTCTCTATTAAATGTTGATCTGGCTTCACATGCTTTAATTGATGACAAACCTCTTATATTTGAATGATAAAACGACACTATTATTGGCCTATAATTAATGGAATTCAGCGTGGTTTGCTAATTCTTGTGAAGACTGTCCATCTACTAAACTATTTAACCAAATTTGCAGAGTCCTCTACTTCGTCCATATTTAATGACTCCGAAACTTTCAATGAGTTTATATTTATTTCTTGGGACACTATCTTTACACCAAAAGCAGCATACAGGAATATTTTCTTCAGAATTTGTTTTCTTCAAACCAGTTCGGCAGGCAAGTGTTGCGAAAGTTTGTAGATTTTTAGAAAACAAAATATTTCTAAATGTTTTGAGTTACATGCTTAATAGTAGAATAGTAATCTGCAGGCTAATATCAAGTAACAAGATCAAAGTAACTGGAATTCCAATTGGCAACAATAAAGTTCCCTCTTCGTAATGCTATTTTATGTTTCAAGTTTTCTTGTTCTTGGGAAACATGAAATTATGCATGATTCGGTATAAATCTGTTTCGGCAGACTTCGCAATTTGGTAAAAATCTTTTACATTATGCTGCAATGACAAAGATCAACATAATTTTAATAAAGCTGCTGACAAAAACAAGATAAAATATGATTTGGGCCTTCAACTTCCCAAAATTATAGGTTCCAGAAAATGTTTATTCAATATTTTCTGCAAAGCAATGCAACCGACAGATACGCAGCAAAACTTGTACTAAATTTTATTAAATGTGTAGTTACTCAACTGGTGGCTGTGAAGTTGCTTATGAAAAATGAAATATCTTGGAAGTGCAGCACCTCAAAGATGTCAATATTTGATAATATTTGAACTTGAAACTTATAAAAAATGCACTAAGGGCTATAGTTAACATGTCTTTTCCCGAAAAAAAAATTAAAATTTGGCTACGGAGTGCTATGTGAAAATGCTATTTTACGCTCTATATATATTTATGTACAGTGTACATGTAGCGTTAGCGAATTATATGAATGTGCACGAAATATCTGAATAATTTTTGTGTTTGTATAGCGATGGTCGCTACATGGTTATTGTATTCTGTTTTCCACCAAACACAAGGTCGAATATCGATAATCGCTAAAAAACGATTTTACTTGTAAAGGTATCGCAAATTGTGATGAAGATCGAGAAGTTATGCCGCGACATGTTTTTTAAACAAATATGGAAATTAATTGGCCATTTTCCAATTAATTAAAACTTTGCATTTTATAATTGTAGATAAACTGTTTGTATCACCTTATGCTCAACTTGTAATTAAAATTCAATGCTAGTATTTATTTCACGTAGGCTAAACAACTATTCCCATAAATATTCAAACTAAATTACTATATTGTTCAGTGTTGCAATTCAGATTTTATTATGCGATACCCGGCAAGTATTTTAATTATGAATTCCATTCAAATATACAAAAAATAAAAGTTGTTGTACCACCAAACTATTCGGAAAAACTTCAAAAAAAAATTAAATTTAATCTTTAAACTTTAATTTATCATCTTTGTCGCTTTTCACATGTGAAACTAATTTTTTACATAGTTTGTATACTACATATATAAAACTAAACGCAAAATTGGAAAGTTTTTGGTTTAGTGCTTTTTGTGTACAGTTTTTCATGTAGGTTTTACCTTTCATGATATTAATATATGTTTACCTTATTTGTAAGATGATAAATAAAAATAAACTAATATCAAAAGTGAATAGTTAGTTATACAATAATTAAGAAAATAACGTTAATTGCATGATAAGTTGTAATTTAAATATTTATAGATAAAATAAAATCGTGACTCTAAATATAAGTTATTGAAGGTGTGTTCGTTTCTATTTTTTTTTTTTTTTTTTTTTTTAATGTTTATATTTTTATTTTCGCGAAAAGATGGGTCATATACGTATATATACACGTATAATATGTATAATATTAGTCTTCAGGGATGTTTTACGCCAATTATAATAAGTTTTATTCTAGAATTTTTTAATTAACAAGTTTTTTCTTTCTTTTTTCTCAGGTAAGCAAATATTGATAAAATTACTATCAGTGTGAACGATTCGGTCGTAAGTATGTGGTTTGATTAAACCTATTCAATTTATTTTGAATTTTGGTGGAAATTTTTTTAAATAATTTAAAATAGTATTTATGCTAGGGCGTTGTAATGTCTGAAAAATTTTAACGACTGGCGCCACACATTTTTCATTATATGTTTAACTACTTTAGTCTTTCATACCGCTTTATGCACAAAGCGCAAATGTCAAGTGGTGTATTGGTTGTGGTCACTAAATACAAATAACTTCATATTCTTATAAATATAACAACAAATATCTTGTGCTGATTTAACTTAACAACATCTGAGAAAGTTTAAAATGTATTTAAAATATCAAGCATTTCAATTTAACGAAATAAGACATGTGAGTCACCTTTAAAAGGAGGTTTGATCATGTTAAAATGTGATAAAAATAATTCGATAAATATTCAATATGGTAAACAAGAAAGTATGTATATGTAAGACCATATGAGTCTTTTACACTTTATTTTTACAATTAGTGATCGATGTAGGTAGCCAGCCGAACTCAAGACCGCAGATTATTTAGATTATTTAAGCCAATACCCTGACCATTACTATACGATCGACTGAAATAGACAATTGGTAAAATTTTGGTGTGCGTAGATCATTGGTGAAGAGAATTGTACACTCATTGTCATTGGTGAAGAGAATTGTTCAGATGGAATATCGAGTGTTCCTAAAGATTTTTCATGTATATGAACATGGAAGGAGCGCTTATGCAGGAATGTTTGGATTATTTTGAGTATGAAGATTGGAAAATGCATCCGATGGAGTTTGCAAATGAGTGCCATACTGAATCAAATTCTTTCTCAATATTAAGCATGATAAATCCGGTAGACTTATTCATGTTTGACATGAAGGCAACATGCTCAACCAAGTCGAACGAGTTGGACCCGATCGGAAACCGAACTGGTAGTCAGCTAGATTTTAAAAACTTTCTACGTGGGAATGTATTCTAGTGAGAATGGTTCGTGCAAGGATTTTTGCTAAAAAATTGGAAACAGGCTGGTTGGTCACTAGCTGGACACATCTGAAGATGGCTTATTAGGTTTGTGGATTGGTTGTAACTTTAGCCATATACTAAACGAAAGTAGGAAAGCGAATGCATGCATTTAATATTGTTAATAGATACATGATGTCTTTTTTAGGGAGATTTTTGATTATTAGAGGTGACAAATTATCATGGCCAGAGGCCTTATTTGGACGGATATTTTTGAGAATATGTCTCAGTTCTAGTGGATCAATACGAGTAACATCATCAGAAGTTATTTTAATTGACGATGATTATATTTCTTTTACTGATTTTTGAGCTTGTGACTCGATTTTTGGATCTGTTCGATAGAGAGGGATTTGGTGTGAGAGTTCAAATGGTTTCGAAAGAAGGTTAGCTGTGTGTAGTTACTAATTTACGTTCTATATATACTTAAGAACTGTGTACATGTAGCGTTAGCGAATTATGTAAATTTACACGAAATATCATAATAATTAATTGTGTATCGATGTTTGCTACACGACCTTGTAAACGATGGCAGCGAATTTCGTTGTAAGATAAATAAAATATTCCATTGTTATTTTAATATTTGTAGTGGTACTGGCATTAAACCTGAAGTTAAGTCCTGATATCATGTTAGTATTATTGGTCGTTCAAAAAACGTTGCTGCTATAATTGGTAGAGTTGATAATTGGCCAGAAACACCAATTCGCCATCTTTCTCAGCACAAAAAATAAAATAATAAAAATTCTGATTATGACGTCATTTCGCTTATTCCGGACAATAGAAAAAATATAGAAAATTAAATTTTTTCAACAAAATCATCTCCAGCAATAATGAAGCAAATTTTCAACTGGATGGATTTTCTGGTGAACTTTTTAGGCTGGTGTAGTAATCAGACCGTTTTTTTTGTAATGTAGCTGGGGTTAGTGTTACTTGAAAACAGGGGTGCTATTCTTGAAATATGACGAAAATTTTCGGTATCTTAAATTATCGTAACGCTGTTTTCGCAATCGTAATGGAGAAATCATTAATTGATATTCTTGAAACTATTACGGAAACAAACCCGTGGTGAATAAAAATTATGGAATAGTTCATTTTTTGACAGCAAAAATTATTCGATTTTGACATAAATTGAAATTTGTGTTTTATATGAAAAAAAAAGTTTAAAAAACATGTTTATTTGTATTTCATTATTAATTAGAAGGATAAAATTGAATTTTAAATGATTGATACTTATATTATCGTAAATTTATTACGTGAAACCAAGTGATTATTTAAACAAAATGAACTTTTTTTAGTTGTAATTTAAAAAAGAAAAATGTGGATTGCGAACAAGGAATTTATTTAATTCATATTTTATGTTTTTATTAACTAATTTGTAAATAATTCCAATATCGACCTCGGTGCTCCAGTGTCTAAAAAGTATACGGTCGAAATGGGCACCTCATATTTAACAATTTCCAACAAAAAAATTCTTATTTAAATTTTTGTGTTGCGATATTTTTAACATCGATGACGATTGACGAACTAAATTAATGACTAACACAGAAAAAATAATCTATGTTAATTTTTTCTGTGCATAAGAGGATGCGTTTCGAATAATTATATTACTAACAATTAATTAATTAAATAATTACTATACAAATTATGTTTTTCTTCTAAAGATATTAATTTTACAAAGCACGTGAATTTTTTTACGTTTGTTTGGTTATCGCGTTAACACAAAAAAATCTTAATGCAAGCAAAAATGGATCTATACTGTGCATTTATTATCATCTTTTAATGTATCAATTAATTTAAAAGTAAAGACACATAAATTAATTATTGTTTACCAAATTTATTATCGTTTTCTCTAATTTTCATATAATATATCTTACTCTTATTCATGAAAAATAAAAATATTCCATGCAATTTCATTACAAAAATGAAATAAGGAACCAAAATACCATTACGGAAATTTTCGTAACGTTCTGTTGCGAAAATTTACGTAATCCGATTTCAAGAATACCGTTTTATGATTTTCGTAATACTTTGACACTAACTCGGTACCGAAAATTTTCGTAATGGTTCAAGAATAGCACACCAGGTCTCGATATTGGAATATGAATACAAATTTTTTTGGCGAATTGGATGGTTTGGATAACAAGAATATGTGGTTTCAGCACGTCAGTGCCGCTTATTATACAGCCACATAGAAACAATTTTTGGTAATCGGTTTATTTTGTCAACTAGTAATCTAACACCCCCGGATTTTGATTCAGCAACAGTGTATGTTAACCGTCCACAAATAATTGATGGCCTAAAGGGGAACGTTATTTATTATATTCAGAAATCGAGCCGCAGATATCCTTGAAAGTCATAAAAAATGTTGATTAAATAATGTTATCTCTTTGTCCCGAATTTTTTTTATGTTTTAATCTCTACAATCTGTTTTGCGACTGAAGCTCTCCCAACTCTTTTGAAATTAATTTAACATCCTAATTTAGGTGCCTCCAGTCAAATTGAGGACGCACGAATATTGATCCAGCCAGCCTGTATACTGGCATGGACGATGGTTCGGCCCATGGATCCTGTATTCCAACAGGGGCTCATAGTTGTGTTCATAGTCATCACTGATCGCAATCAAGTGATGAAAAACGCTTTACATCCCTCCTTCGCTTTGGGGTTCGAACCCGTTACCTCTCGACCCAAACACTGCAGATTTAACCACACCGTCTATTACTTGATCATTTACTCGAAATGGTGTACATCTTTCTTTTTTTTTATGCAAAAAGAGGCTAGGGAAAGACATATCTGCTCAATTTGATTCGCCATAATTCGAATTAACCCTGATCTTCTGGTATTAATCTTGGGAAGATGGGTTTAGTTTTATGGAAATCTCCGGGGTACAATATCAGATATCCGCCCATCAACTCCTTTCTTATAAGCAATGGTACATTCATCCATATGTTTTTTCAATATTGCAAAGTGGGTCAGTCGCTAGAGTTAAATTCAATGGCAGCTTGAGAAACGAATGCGCCGTGTGTCCTCCAACCAAAAGCGTTGCTGCAATCCCCGATGATGTCACAGCTAGAGCAATAGGTCTCTATCGGCAACATCGTTTCTGCAACTTTCCGGAGAAAATAGCTCAAGCTGATTGAGGATTTTGTTGGTAATCGACATACACATATTATCAAGTGATATCAGTGCTCCATTGAAAATGTCTTCCGAATAAGATACATCCAGGTCCGGATTGTCTCTGCGTGCTCAGAGAAGTATGTCGTCGCGCATATAGTCTCTTTGTATTTACAGGGTGTCAAAATTATGACGAACCGAGTTCGTATTTGATGAGGATGACGTGTTTCAGATCGGTGTTTCAGAAGTAAAGCAAGTTTGATACAAGCTGCTTTGTATGTCTGACACACGTGACCATCGATTGTTTTGATTCGAAACGATGTTTGTCCTTTGGCCACGTGAAACAACATTCGAACATTATTCGGATGTATAATTTATAGTCGTCCCAATGTACCTATAGAAAATTTTTTAGTCTATCGAAAATATTTTAGTCTATGCCTGGTACGGCTTCTTCTTCGCCAACATTTTTCGTCGATTTCTTCGCCAACATTTGTTCGTCGTGTAATAGTGCGAGACTTCAACGTTTTAGCGAATTTGACATTTGCACATACTTGAAAAAAACGATTAACGTTGTGGTGAGTGGATCTGCAGCTCTCTGGGTGCATTCTCTTGCATTTAGTAGACTCGTTAATCGTTTTCCAAATGAACACTGAATTGCATGAAAGCTGGAAAGCATTCCAGCTGGCATGCTGCATATTTACATATGTATTTGACCGATTTAACTGAATTGCAGGAGTCCACGTTGATATGTCCATCGAATGATTTCGAAAGAATAGTAGGCCACAATTCATTAGTTACCAATTTCAAAATCAACGTTATTGATTTTGATAGTTGTGTGTCCTCCATCATCTGATCTTCGTTGTTTGTACAGCGGATAACCATCAGCACCAGTTTTTGTTCCTTACAAAATAGTCAAAACAGTGTATACGTTTTGGTACATTATCCATCTTTCATGCATGGCGAATGTGGGTTGTGTAATCCACATGGTCCGTACATCAAATGGTTTTGACAATTTTAAATAATTCTGAATCTTCATCTAGATCAGGCAGATCATCAGTTACTACGGTCAATTTGAGTTGGAACAACTTTTTCAACTAACTAAATTAAGATATTTATAACTGTAGTAAAAGTATAAAAATAGTGACAGAATGATTTTCCCGCGCAACAATAAGATATGGGCATGTGGTAGACCTCTTGAAAACTCTCGCTGTGAGATCATGCTGATGAGATGGTTGCTCTGTCGATCTGGACGTCCGTGTTTACTAACATATGCTAACGCGTCCTGAGGCATATCCATGCTAGTGTCTTGGACTTCCTGTTTACGAAGCCGGAAGTATAACCATTTCTCCTATGTTAGCAAGTGTTCTATCATTCGTTAAACTTTAAATCGTTTCAATTAAATTAGTTATAATTTCATGTGAACATTATCATGTATTGTTGAATAACTAAGCTTAATTAGAACATTCGATGTGGAAATTAATATTTCGTTGCTTAGCTTTCAATTACGGGTTGGCATTCTATGTATGATTGCTTTTATGTATATTTTTTGTTTTTCAAAAATACATATGCTAAAAAATACATGTGCTGCCCACTGCGAGTAACGGTCACGCATCAACCAGGTGCCAACTAGGCACCATGGACATACGGCGATGAGTAGCATGAACACAAACGAGCAAGAAGAGCGTACGCTCGGACGGCTCAACTCTAGACTAGACAGATTCAAGCTTCGATCCTAGTTCAGCGACCAACTCGCGAACACAATCCCGTACTCCTTTTACTAGAAGGAGAGCAGGACTGAAACGACGCCAAATCAGCCAGCATACAACTTAGTGCTACTACCATGACAGATTCAGATATAAAACCGATAATTGTTTGGTATTCTGTAATTTTTCGAATCCATAGGTAACCTCAACCAGAAACAACCATTCCCATAAACAAAAAGCCGTGTGTGTGTAGAGATAACAGTTTCCCAAACTATTATTATATATATTTGTGGCCTTAGCTGAACGTAAATCGTCCTATCATTGGTTCAGGCTTTCTTAAGAAATACGGATTGCCAGTAGATCTAAAGAACAGAAAGTTGATTGATTCAGGCGCACAGCTTTCGATCAATGTAGGGCTGACACATGCACTCACAGCTTCGCCCAAGAAGTTTTTGACTACCAACAAATACAGCAAGCTATGTAAGAAATTTCCTTCTTTAACAGCTTCGCCGAGTTACAATTTTCCCTCACCAGTATCATGTCCATTACACTTACTTAAAAAGAAAAATCAAGACTGGAGACCACCGAAGGTTTAACATGGTAGCGGTACCTGACTCTTCTCGGATTCCCCACATCCAAAACTTCTTCATGTGCCTACAAGAATACAAGATATTCTCAAAGATCGACTTGGTCGAAGCTTATCATTTAATTCCAGTCGCACCTAAAGAAGTTCACAAGACTACGAAATTCCGCACAGTCGTTTTTTAACGATTCAATAACGAGATTTACAAGGATCTCGGCTTTCTGTTTGGCTACATTGACAACATACTTGTAGCCTCAACTTTAGAGGAACAACACATGTTTCACCTAGAAACACTGTTTCAGAAATTGTCTGGATTCGAGGTGAACATCAACAGTTCGTAATTCCTTTTCGATACTAGCTCCCTAGACTTCCTTAGTCACAAAATTACCCCAAATAGTATTCTGCCGTCCACTGGACGATAAACGTCATTCGGAAGTTTCCAGCTACACAATCGAACAGGCATATTCAGCAAGTTATCGGCATTATAAAATACTACCCCAGTTTATGTCTAGGATAGTGGAAACTATAGCCCTAATTACGTTATTGGCTCACATTACGCTATCGGTACATCCAATACATGGCGGTTAACTTAGTTTTATAATCGACTATTCGAGCACTGCTGTAGGCGCCGCGCTGCAACAATAAAATAATGGAGATTGAGAGCTGCTTGGATATTTTTCGAAGAAACTTTCCGAAACTGAAAAAAAAAAACATTCTGCATTCGATAGAGAGCTATCTACCAAGCGATAAAATATTTTCGGTACCATGTCGAAGGTCAAAATTGTACAGTCTACACCACCGACCACGTAACAAAGTGATTCAACGCAACTCGTTACAAACTCGCCACTTGGATTTTGTGACAGTTCACGACGGACATCCAGCATCCAAGGCAAGAATAACGTGGATGCCTTTTACTGTCTCGAGCATCAAACCACGACTGTCCCACGACTTCAACTGCCAAGGCTCACTTTAAATCGGTAAATCACAAGAATATGACTTCAGGACTTACTTTCTGGTTCCTTAAAATAAGTAAATTCCACTTGGAAATTAAAATAAGCTTTAAATTAGCTGCGATCAACTAAACCTGTAATCAATAAAACTTGTTTATCCTGCCGAAAATGCAAGGTGTTAAGACACACTAAGACACAACATGGGCATTTCAGCGTTCCATCGAGACGTTTTGAACATATCCATTTATATATCGTGGGCCACTTTTACTTTCTACTGGATACACATATTTACTAACCTGTGTTGATCATTTTACACGAAGGCCAAAGGCGTACTGCATGAGAGACATTTATGCAGGTATTATTGCCCGAACTTTTGGCGAGAACTTTTCCAGATTTGGGGTACCGATCAAGGTATACAGTTTGAATCCAAATTGTTTGGTGAGCTAAGTAAGTTTTTAGGTTCTAAGTGGATCCGAACCAAACGGCATAGTTGAGTGTTTTTACCGCCAGTTGAAAACATCTCTAAAAGCCCGATTTAATACTGTGCATTGGAGCTTCGAGGTACCTTTAGTGCGACTTGGTATCCGAACTATAGGCTAAGTAAAGAAGGATCTTAAATGTGGTTATAATTATAATCAACCATTAAAGTTCTTTCTTTCGGGGGGTTTAATGCTTATTCGTACGTTGCCAAAACATTTTTTTACTCATGTTAGATCAAATAATTCGCAGCAAAAGAAATTGTTAGATAAAATAATCTGTGCAAATATTTTCTTTTTTGAGAAACGAGTAAAAAAATTTACTCGTTTGTAAATTGGGTGTATTTTGAGCACTATAAACTAATGGCCTTCTGTCAATTATCGAATCATGAAGCGGCAGTAATGGCTTTCAACACAATTTAAAATAATATTCTAAAACCATATTTGGTAGTTTTCGTTTTGTTGTCAAAACTCAAGTTCTTTGGCAATCGTGTTATCATTATTTTATTTCATTCCTAACTCTCTAATTATAACGAATTATGTTTATCTATTTCATAAGTAGCATATCACGCAGTACATATTTTTTATAACCATGATACATGATATTACATTAATTAACCTCCTTCTAAATAAAATTAAATAAAACCATCTCTCTCATCTAATCATAGTGTGACGAAATCTATTTATTGTTTATTTTATTATCTCTCTAAACACCACATTTCACATTATTCTCATATTAGTTTGTATTAAAATGTATTATTTGATCAACCATACGGTGCCCTAATTTTTTTTTTTTTTTTTTTTTTTTTTTTTTTGTATAAAACGAGTAAATATGGAAAACTAATTTAAAAGAAATTTTCACGACCGAAACCAAATAGCATAATAAATTAAGACCCACACCGCATGCGGATTATCTTTATATGTAACCAGTGTGTGAACCTATTAAACTCGTGACATTCGGCTTTAATTTAATATAAACTACTTATCTATATTTGAAATTATACTATTCATATATTATTTGATTTGATTTGATTTGATTGCCACATCGATTATTAGATATACATTATATCGATTATTTATAATTTTCGTATGCACTTATAATTTTATATTGTTCGTTTTATCATAATTAATAATCTTTCAAATGAATAATATAAGAATATAAAAACTATAAATAATAATTCAATCATTAAAGATAGTTTTTATTTATTCATTATGATTATTGATAGAGTTTGTTGATTTTTAGTTCGTTGAACCTAGTGTATTAATTTAAGAATGTACTCGTCGTACTCAATATATATGTAGTAATAGTTTTTATTATTTTATACACAGTTTGTTTTCCACTATATTACATATATTTTAAGAGTTTGGAATTTATAATTAAAAAAAATAAATTATTTTATGATTAAAATTATTTATAATTTTGCAATAAATAATTATATTTTATGATGAGTAAGCTGAAAACAAATCAAGAAAATATTAATTCAAGATGGTCAATTTTCTTAGAATTAATTTATTTAATGGCTAGGTAGGTTTCGCAAAATTATTCGTGGAATTTTATTTATTGGCTACCTTTATAGAAAGCAACACTGTAAGAATATCTAAATGCAAAATTATGTTCGGTAGTAAATTTAACTCAAACATATCGTCGGTCTAGTTCTTTATTGAAATACATGATGGGCCAACTTGCACTGGCCGACTTAAAGTACATATTTCATAATTTTTATTGACTTTTTTTTATTATAGTTTTATTACAACTGAAATACAATTTATCTAAATTATTTAGATAATAGACGTGATTAGTCCCGATTTAGTTTATTTAGTTTTGGCTGTCCTAGTTCTAGAAGTCTCGTTCTTAGGAGACGTCTAACTAGATTTGTTTTATCCATTATAAGGCGAATCTCAACATTTTTATGTTGATAAAGACGAAGTATGTTTTTCCTCGCGTGCTTCCTGATTCCTTGGTTGACGTATTCCATCTTTAAGACCCTATGAAGATTATCATTTCGTACAAAACATGGTACATTTACAATAACACGTGAAACTTTGTTTTGGAATGATTTTATTATTTTCACATTGGTCTTCTTGGTGCATCCCCAAATCTGAATACCGTATGGCCGTATTGGTTTTAAAATTTGCCATTATACAGCAGAAGTTTATTAAAGTTAATTGATATTGTTTCATTTTGTGCCATTTTTTGTTCAGTTACTCAATATGTTGCTCTTTGCACTTTGCTAGTTGTTTCTTCTACATTGATACCAATTGCTAAGATTGCAGTGTCACAGATGAAACTCACATAGCAAATGTTGCTATGTGAGTTTCATCTGTATTTGAGAAATCTCATGTATATAGAATATAAATAATTGGGCCTAAGACACTACCTTGTGGTACTCCTGTTACAATCTTCGTCAATGAAGAGTATTCGTATTCATATTTTACCCTAAAATGTCGGGTAACTAAGTAGGATTTTAGAATCTGATTAAACTGATTAAACTGAAGTAGATCTTGATGCAGTTTATATTCTATTCTTCTGAGCCATAGTTTATCGAAGGCCTATGCTACATCCAAGAAAATACTTGAACGTATTTCTTACTAACCTGTTCTGTAGTCGAATGTTTTTCTCTAAAGCCGTATTGGTGGGCAGTTATATATAAGATTTCTTCGTTCTATGATTAATTTGGGTCTCTTAAGCAGTCATTTTTCAAATAATTAGAAATAATTTAGAAATAACTGGAAGCAAAAAAATCGGCCTTATGATTTTTTGTCGTTAGGTGGTTTGCTTGGTTTTGGTATCATTATCATTTCTGTCACTTTCCAGTGGTATGGAACATAGTTAAGTCTGAGCGCTGCATTAATTATTTAAAGTAGCGTAATCCTTTTTCGGGTAGTGCTTTAACTATTTGTCCTGTAATTAAATCATAGCCAGGAGATTTTTTTGAGCAAGTTACTACTGATTTCAACTTTTGTAAAGATTTAGGTTTTATGCTTTGGCTGTTGATTTTTGTAACTAGTGTTTTGTTTTCATCTGCAGTTTGTCTTAGGAGAGATCTGAATTCATCTCCAAGATATGATGCTAATAAATCAGATTTTTTCTTTGCGCTTCTAGTCCAAGTTCCATCATCGCATTTAATTGCAGGTACTTGCGGTTTAGGTCTTATAGACTTTTTGTTGCTTTCCAGAGGATAATCGGTATCTTTTTGATCATTAAGATCAGTTCTCTAACCAATTCTTTAACTTCTAAAGGAAAGTTAATATGTATTTGAGTTTCTTTTTGACTATTGAGCATACTATTCCAAGCTGCTTGTTGCAAAATATTGCTAAGTTAATTGGTCGTTCAATATTTTTTTATTGTTGGTTAATTTGGGCAATGACTTTTTCTTAACTGAGAGTCATGATTACAGAAGAATAATTTGACGATAGTTTTTCGCTACCTTTTATGAATACGTAGTTTTCCAATACTCCTTTTGCTACATAAAAATCTATAAAATGTAGAATTTTATTTGGATCCTGCGGTAAATAGCTCCTTTTCTTTGTGGGATGTTAGTTTTGATCTTCAAACGTATCTTCAAACCGTCAATTATGAAATTAAATTCTAATGATCTAAACAACGAGATGTAGTCCTTTCTATTTAGATTATGCTGTTATTTTGTTGAACATTGATAATGGCCACTTGCATAATTTCTTTTTCAACTTTTCTCATTCATGATGTTTGATGTTTTGTTTTATAAATATAGTTGATCCGCCTCTCGCTTTTCCTGCTGGATGGATAGTTGTAAAACAAGTTGCAAGGTATATTTACCTAAAGCAGAAGCTAAAAAAAGTGGATAGGATAAGAACTGTTTATAGCCAACCTGAACTAATAAATTGGTCAAACCCTGCATTTACAGAACTATAAAATCGTTGAACTGTTTGTGAAATATCAGGATCATTCATTAAAATTTCAGACCAGTTTATTTTATCAAGAAACTCAAAATCTGAATTTACAAAATCGAACATAACATCGTTTACAATAATTTCGGCTATGCTATATTGCCTCCCATAATAAGCTTAAGTCGACTGTAGTGATGTAAAAGCAAAATCATGAATGCGCCCCATATTGTTACTAACGGTGCTAGTTTGTCAAATACCGAAACTTAATAATGGGTCCAATATGTGGTTTGATATCAAATCATAGAAGATCCCAAGCCCCGTTTATTTGGATCCAATCAATCTTTGGCAAATTAAAATCGCCAACTATTAGGATGTGATCAGCTTTAGTCACCAACGGCAATAAATGATGAATTCTGCGAAGCCTGTATATATACATCGCCAGAGCTTCCAAACTTCATGTAAATACCGATAGTAAAATGCCAGAATAAACATCATTTTATTTCCACAGCCAGTAATTCGCAAACGTTATAGCTAATATTGCTTGAATAATAAGAAAGCTAACTTCTGTGATTACTCCACCACCTCTACGATCAGGATCGGTGTACCGATCACGACGAGAAACTGATTGAAAAAAATTTAGCAATATTTTAGGTACTGCTTAAACATATTTCACTAAAAAGAATTACAAAAAGAGTTTTTTCCGATCGTTGATGATAAAACATCGTATTGATGTACCAAATTGCCAAAAATCTGGGTAATGTGTCTTCTTAAAAACTTCATATACACACCACCAACCTTAAACGAAATGAAATTTAAAGAATTAAAAATATAAATGATTTTACATACACTTAAACTTAAATAAATATAGAAGCCAGGAGGAGCCAAAATTATTTGCACTCCGTTGGCTTGTTCGATCATTATTCCGTTTAAGGTTGTAACACGCAAAGTTACGATTGTCAAAAAAGTTTCAAATAATACTTTTTAGCAGATTGAACACATTTTAAAGATCGTAACATATGACGGCTTCATTAAGTGTTTTCTCAATCTTGATTTCGAAAGTTCTTTATGGCAAAATTTTAGATGAAGTAAATTAAAAGCTTGTACATAACCGAATCTGAAAAAAACGTTTGAAGCTATTAAAATTTGTTAAAAGCTTTCATTTACTAAAATATAATAAGCAACCAAAAGAATTAAGCCGACGATATATAATTTGTTTTTTCATAATTTATTTTTACATTATCAAATGGAATTTTAATCTACCTAATTTCTTATCAGTATTCTATTTTAGTAAATCAAAAGAAATTGAAAAACTTATTTAATTTGGTTTCGTTAAAATTTTGGAAAATGAAACTTATTGCAATTTATTGCAGGTTTCTATGTTTTTTATCAAACGTGCCCTTTACATTATTTATTACACGAGGCATTTTGTGTAGTTGAGTGTTGATGTGAAACTAATTAAAATCATAACGTTGAGTTGCTTTTGTACTAGCTCATCAATTTTTCTTGAATCGATGATCTCTACCAGATCACTTATCAAAGTATTCATGAACTCGGAAGAAACGGTGACTGGTTTTCTAGGGTAGTGACGTTTTTAAAAAAAATTATTGTGAGTAGGCATCCTCTCCTTCTGTCGGTAAATTGTTAGATCGTAATTTCAAATCAACTTTTGTATTCCATATGTTAAATAGGCACTTCATAATTCTATTATGAGACGTTTATCTAAAAATCGTGTCGACCCTGATGTATTTGCAATGCCCGTACTAGATTATCTAGTTGTAACCCCTATACGAATAATATTCAATCCTGGTCAAGAGTCCCTCAATCGGAGAGATGTCTTCTGAATAATACAAGTTTTGCAAATTAAAATAGGAAATATGAACAGGATGCTAAATCTGGAGAAAAAACACCATGTTCTTCTATGGATATACAGTTCATTGTGTTTTCTTTTAACTTAACTGAGACAAATCCAAAATTATTAACTGGCAGAAAAGTCCCTCAGATTGCTCTTTCACCAGGAAGACTTTTTGCTTTGATTGAATGTTAGTGGTTATATCACTGGCATATATGCCAGCTATATATATCATTCTCGTAATATTAAAAATATAGTTTTTGTAGATTCTTTAACATTCTAGTACAGTAAATGACAGTTGTAGCATTAATGGTGTAATTCTTCACCACCCTATACATTTAAAAATAAATCGTTTATGCATACAATATCAAAATGAATAAAAGAAATAAAACAATTCAAGCCATTTGAGTTATATCGTCTTTAACTTAAATTATTCATCAAAAGCAACACAAAAATGTTCAGAGGTCAAACATACAGCGCGCGTTAGATTTATATCACCACAAAAATAAAATAAACGCCAAATAATTAATCAACTTAATGTGTCAGCTATAATTTTGGCATATACATATTTCTTAGACACTTGTAACGGTAGCATAGTAAAAATTTGTGGTTTTCTTAAAATATAGTTTTGAATTAGATATAATATAAAAATCTATAATTAGTATCGATTAATTTTATGTTTTTGGGTGGTTAGAATTGTATGAATAGAATATATTCACATCAATAGAATATTTCTAGTTTTGGTCAACAAAATTTAACATCGAATACGAAAGGGTAATTAAACATTTTCTGGCTACATATAATTATACCCATGAATAAATATGTATATATATTAGTTTATAATTTGCAAAGGTCAATAGTTTATTAACCGAAATATATACGAACAGTTTTTTGAACTTTTCGATACACAGGGTGTTTTGTGATTAAACTGCATATAAGCTACTCACAATATTCAATTTAATCCGCAAATATCGTCGTGTCACTATTCTGAAACTTTTCTGTATCGTCGGATGAAATACATATTCCTGTTTAGAGTCGATTGGATGTCTAACATACATAATTGTTTTAATATTTTAATTTCTAAATTTTTTTATGACTCACTTTTTAGCATAATACCCATTTTAGTATTTTACTTGAATTTTACTTACAAAATTGTTGGACTTGTAGGGATGACAGATGTACATAATAATTTAAACGGAATAATAATCTTCGGATTTATCATATAAAATATCACGAAATATCAGCATTCGAAATGTCACCTGGTGATGTATCCGTAGTCGATGTCAATTTACTTCGGGAACGACAGCAGTAGGTTTCATTAATTTTTTTACTTAGTGATGAAGTATACTCTTTATTTGGTATTCATTCCTTAGGATCCAACTCTCATTTTTAGCATGCTGGTATTTACGATATGCATAATTAAATTTTAGTAGTGGTTGTAGTGATTTTTTTTATCTTTAATAGGATAATGAATCCTTTATTGATTCCAAATATTTTACAAATTAATTATTGTAATTAATTATTGTCTTTAAAAAGAGATTTAGATAAATAGCAGCTACAAATTCATTGTGTGCATAGGAGAGTGGTCCAAAAAGTACCCGATCTGAAAAAGAAAACACAAAAAATTTTGATTGTTTTTGTTTCTGAAGATAACCAATGAAAGTTGTCCCACGCGCATTCGATAAAAACGACGCCATTACTTTGCCTGCAGGTGCAGATCAAACAGAATTCGTCTTCTTTAGAGCCGTTCGGCCTCTTATTTTCCCCGTTCGGTCTCTTATTTTCGTTCCATTGTCTCAGGTTTATTGTGCTAGAGCCTTATTTCATCTATGGTTATGAATCGATGCAAAAAATTTGGTTTTATTGCTGTGACATTTCGCCAAACCTTCGATTGAAATATCGAAGTCAGTGGTTTTAAAACGAAATAATAAAAGACTTTAGTTTTATCATGTGGTTTTGGTTATTATTTGTCGACAGCATTAAAAAAATAAGGTAAACCTGTCACACCGCCAACAGCATATATATATCATGGGCAACAGATGATGCGTTACCGTATAAATTGATAGTGGGAATAAGAAGCGAGGAAATTCAACAGATATAAATTGCTAAATGAGATTAACCTTCAAAAAATGTTGTACAATAGGAAATATCCAAAAATGAATAGCGCAGGTAATACAAACTAGTACATCTGTGTGTTAAACGGTGAGAGCAAAATCATCGGTGTCAGATAAATAAATAAATTAAAAAAATTAGAAAAAAAAGAAACCATGCAGATGTATTTGTGAAAACGTTCCACCGCGAACCGAAATTGTGTCTTCTCTATGTAATTGTGAGTATTTCAATTGGGTATTCGTGAAAGTACTTGAGGCACATAAAACAGATTTCTCCCCATTACCAATTACGTGGGATGGAGGACATCAACTCCAGTAGGACTTGCGCCTGTTGCTTGGTCATACATTTCTAGCAACGCATTTCCTAGCAACCACTCTTTGCTATCTTGGAATCAGACCTTACACTTTTATCCCAATTAAAAATTACATCTTTTCTTAGCAAGGTAGATAATGGTCGTAGTCTAACAGTCAAGTTAGAGAGAAATATGCTATAATAATTTATTAGGCCTAAATACGATTATAATTGTTGAATATACTAAGGAGCTGGAGCTTCGATTAGCTTTGATTTTCTCTTAATTGAGCCTAATAGCTTCTTTTGATGTCCCAAAAAAATTACGTGATCTACGAAAAATTTAGATTTTTCTAGGTTTATTTTTATATTATTTTCAGATAATCGTTTGAAAACTTCGAAACATCTTTCTCGACAATTCTTTAAATCCTTACCTCACATAATGATGTTTTATAAATAACCGTGAACTCCTAATCCTAATACGATTCTATCCATTACCGATTGAAATTAGGATGGTGCAAATCCGGAAATCGATTATTCTTGAAAAGTCCTTTTTGAGTAATTATTATCACTGAATGTTGACACTCTGAACTGAGTTGTAATTGTTGGTAAGCTCCACTTAAAAATATAACACAATAAATTTGGTTATTTGTTAGACTTGCAAAAATATCTTTAATAATAGGAAGCGGATAATGTTATGTGACTATATATTTATTTATTAGGACACTTCAATCAACATATATTCTAATTCCCTCGGTACTTTGAGAACGATAATAATCTGACTAGCCCATGCAGTATTTCATATCGGCACTAAAATATCTTCGCTTACTAACCTATCCAATTCCTTATCAACTTTATCTTTATTCGACGAGCATTATCTGTTAAAATGATAGTAGCTCGTTTAAACTAATAATTTTTCTCTCCATCCTGGTACTAACACATCTAGCCAGGTATGATTGATTGATTCATGAGACTGTGAGACCAAGCGCTTGTCAAGTGTTCCGGTTAACGCCGTTCCCATTCCCACAGCCTTTTTACATTTAACACACGGTAGGATAATAGAGTAGAGCGACCATCGCTACACACTCAATTAAAATTATCCAGATATTTCGTGCAAACCCATTTTAATTCGCTAACGCGAATACATAAATAAATATAGAGAGTAAAGTAGCAATTACACATAGTTGATGATAAAGTTTAGGCTAAGAATCTTAACTAAGAAAATTTAAGTATGTAAATATTAACCAATTAAATATTTTTAGGTATAAAAAAAACAATTACACATAGCACTCGATCGCCATGACCTGATAAGATGACAATTTTTAACAAATTATTACGATTACTCATCAGATCGAAACTGAGCTTGCTTTGCACAACATCCAATTAATAATTAAAATAACGACACGCAACAGTCCGCCGTCGTAATAAGACTTCATATATTTATATTTCTATAAAAATATTTGCATGCCTGATAGAAACGACCCGGTTTCAGATATCTCATGATCATTACGGCACAATTCTACATGATCATTACAGCACAATTATATTCTATTTTGGTTCGGTTTCCCGTTAGCCAATCTGAGAAAATACTTCTCAAAAAGGGATTAAACATTAGTCATAATGAACTTATCAACAGGATGATAATGTACTTTCTGTGGACACTCTGAAAAAAGTAAGCACCTAATTCACAAATAGCCTTGATGTTACAAGCAGTAGCAGCATTTAGCGTCATCATTTTAGAATGCTCGGTATTCTTTCTTTTGAAATCAACAAATGACCAAAACAACTTTGAGTCAAGTTTAAAATATAAGTTCTAATAAGCAAATTTTTGTGCACGGCGTAGTTGCTGGAATGAATTTAGATAAAATGTGTTGTCACCACTAACTTGGGCCATTTTTTCCTTTTTTATTTTTTTTGTTCCATAAATTACACATAGACTTTGACAAATCACGTTGTTTAATTATTCCTATGCTTATAACTTTTAGGCAAAAATTCCCTCCCAGTCCATAATTTTGAAAAATTCGCGCATTTCAGTAATATCAGCCTTTTTGTAATTATAATTCAACTTGGACTTTGAGTGACTATTGAACTTGCAAAAAAAAACCTCCTGATATAGTCAAGGTTGACTGATCCACGAAGAACTATATGAATTGTATACATAACTCGTAAATACAAACAATACCAAGACGAAGAATAAAATAGTTTTGCCAAGCGAATATGCTGACCCGAATCGGGTCCATCAGTAACACTGGTAACATAGGTAGTTAACACCAGCATATTTTATATATTTACATTCCTACATAAAAATATATACTTTTTAAACCAATAGAAGCAAGTTTTATAAAAAAATAGTGTGAGACAACAAGAGTGTTTCCGCTAGTTTATAACTGATCGACACTGATAGTGACGAACATTTCCTATTCGATATATCTAATCAATTGTAGGAAATGATTTTCACAATATTAATGCTCGCATTGTTCTCACCAAAAAAATAAACGGGAAAACAACATCTTTCAATTGTAATATGTATTTTCTTACATAAATCTAAGAATAGATAAAATATTTCTCTAATTTTTCACACTATTCATAAAATTACGTGAATGGTATGGTTAAGACTAGTTAATGATTTATTGATTCGTAAATTCATAAGTGTTAATTAATGGTAATTTTAACGTACAACTAATTTTAATTGTCATTGAGAAATGCGATTTAAATCAATAACAGTTGAAGTATGTATAAGGTGGCGGCGGAGAGGTGGCAAAATCTCAAGTGTATAAACATATTATATACTAATAGATTAGATTTGGTATATGATGATAGATTTAAAATTTTCATTGAATCGTATCGCAAAATAATACCGTGTAAATACACCTCTTCATTAGGAATAATTAAGTTTTTGTTTAAGATGTTTTTTTTTATTGGTGTTAAACATAAGTTTTATTGCAAGTAAACAAGAAAAATTGCAAACGTTTTATGAATGAATTTTTTATCGTGCACATTGTTTTCTTAACTAAAGTTTACAAAATAGTAATGGAATTTAAATAATTTGTAAGAAATCAAAAGATTTTATAAATATTTTTAATGTATTTAAATGTCCTGTTAGTTAACGAGTTTACCTGCAGGTGTTATTTATGAGAATCAGCGAGTGCCACTTTGATTAATTTATGCGGTGTTTAATTTATTACTTTAGTTTACTTTTATACAATGTTGGTCTATATTTTAGTGTTACGTATGGTAATTTTTTACATTATTTAGTAAAAGTCTAACGACATATTTATGTATTATGTGTTTGGAATACTGATTTATTTTAATTTATTCTTAAATTTTTATGTTATACCTGAGATATTAATGTTTGAGCCAATCAAAACTTAAATCAACAGCATTATAGGCCAAAGTTAACCCTTTACTGAGATCTTTCAGACCATATAATGGTCAGTCCAAAGAACGATTTTACACACAATTCGTCACGGCTGGTTGGTCAACGGCGGGGATCGAACTTAAGAAAACCGTATGTTTTAAGCCAACATCTTAACCATCACTATAGGACTGGTGACAATAAAAAATATTACCGGAAAAAATTGCAATATATTTTTTATTTATAAATAAAAGTAAGATTATTCTCTCAGACACTGATATTATCTCAATTCAGAATCAATCTTAATTGGGGATTGAGCTTAATCGCAGTCCTCAAAAAGGACCTGATAATCAAAACTAACAAAATTAGTAATTTTTTGGCAGGTGTAAACCGTAAAATAACTACTCATTCAGATCTTTTTTTGTATGTGAGCCGAGATATGTTGTTTTTTCTATGTGAGCCGAGATATCTAAATGTAGGCCGAGATATCTAACGTTTTGATTTTGTGGTAGCACGATATTATTTAATCTCACAGGTGGGCAGGTAAATTTGCGGAATGTAAATGTAATGTGCGCCGATTTACGTTCGTTGGTTCTAATTTTCCATTTAGCTAGTCCTTATTTTATTTCATCCAAGTGTTTTTGCAGATATCTTGAAGCTATCGTGGAATTTTGATGTGTAGCTAGAATTGCTGTGTGATCTGCTAATGTTGAAACTTTTACGTAATTTGATGTTGGTAGGTCTGCAGTTTATATCAAATATAATATTGGACCTAACACACTACCTTGTGGAACACCTTCATGAATTTCGTATAAATTGGTGGATGCGGTATTGTATTTCACCAAAAAATTTCGATTGAACAAATATTTTTTAATGATTTTATTAAACCTTGCCGGTAACTGTGTTTTAATTTTGTATATAAGGCCTTCATGCCATACTTTATCGAAAGCCTGTGCTATGTCCAAAAACGCTGCAGAGCAGTACTGTTTTTGTGTTTCTGATTTAAGATACGACTCTATGAACTTGCTACACGGTTCCATGTTCTTCTCTAAATCCAAACTGATGATCGGGAATGAATTTTTGAAGGAGCATTTTTTCTGAGTAAACTGATTAGACGATAAAAGTTTACTTTTATTTAATCTTTACCGGGTTTTAGAATCATTATGATTTGTGAAATTTTCCAGGTTTCAGGAAAGTAGCCCGTTTTCATAATAGCATTGAAAATGTTCGTTATATTAGCTTGATACATTTTCCGGAAGATTTTTAATTACTTTTCTGCTGATTAGATCACTTCCAGCTGCTTTTTTGGATCTATGTTATCCTTATGATTATTTTTTGTACTTGGCGCCACTTGTTTATTTGTCTGGATTTCCGAAGCTTCTGCATCATCAGATTACATTTCGGGGCTTCCGATTTGCTCATTGGGTATACATACTTTACTAACATGTTGGCCAAATATGGTTGCTTTATCTGCATCACTTCTTGCTCAGTTTCGGTCAGAGAGATGAATGGGAAGGCACGATAGTGTAGTTCGTTTCAGGTTGCGTGTGGATTATCACACAGAAAAATCTGGTGCTTCAGTCGCTGTGAGTTATTTGAGATAATGCTGAACCTCTTTATCGCGTTCCTTTAACAAGGCGATTTTCAAATCTTTTTGCGCTTTGTTACATTTTGATTTAAAAGTTGGTGGACTATGTAGTTGCCACTGCCTGCATATTGAAAGTTTTATCATTAAGAGCTGCTGAATATTTTGAAATGGTTTCTGCAACTTTATGTTAACTAAACTACTGGGTGTAGCATCCATTGCAGCTTGTTTTAAAACGTCCATTAGGTTTTCTACTGTCGGATCAATTTCAAATGTTTTTTAGAGCGAATAAACATCGAATAATATCGATGTTGTACTCATATTGGTCTCCATCATTTGCATACATTTATTCATTGATCCTTTGGGAATATTTATTACATTGTTAATTCCCTACTAATCCGTTGAAGTTAGAGATTACAATTACCTTCGACAGCTTCTGCATATAGGATAATCGTAGCAGATATTTCCGTTGCATTAGTTGCAACAATATGGACAAGGTTAAGGCTATTGCCTAGTTTTCTACCCCAGAAACAGTCAGGCAAGCTAGACAATTTGTAGGCATAGCGGGCTGGTATCTGCGAATTGTCAATGGATTCTCAACGCTACCAGCACCACTAACTAACCTGTTTGAAAAAGAGCAAGCGGTTTTACTAGACTGCTAGAGCTTAAACCGAGACACTAAAATTAGCATTAGCATCGGTGCCAGGTGGAGCTTAAAAGTGCAAGGGTACTTCAACATAGAGTATAGAAAAGATTCACTCAATACTAAACCATGCCTTGTCACGCGTAAGCACGGATGCTCTAGATCAACTACTCAGTCTTGTCAGTATAGATTTAGATTCACCTATTTTTTTTAGCCCTTTGTATACTGACATGGTTGAGATTACCAAAAACTTCAAATATACAAATAATAGATGGTAAAGCTTACTTAAATCAGAAGTCGCACTCTGACCAACCCCTGATCAGTGAACTCACTGATCAACCTCTTGGGTACTGATTGTGCCTGAACAGTTGAGACGGTTTTTGATTGAGCCAGCACAAGGTGCACCCTCGTCAGCGTATTTAGGAATCAAAAAAACCATTTAGGTTATACAACGATCTACTGCCCTGGAGCTAGAGGTTAAAAGTTATATTAATAAATGTGATACTTGTAAACGCAATAAACCAGTGATTGTTGCTCGTCCCTCACTCAGCTCGTTTACTGCAACCTTTCATCTTTGGCAAATAATTTACCTGGATTTCTTAGGAAATAACCCTCGTACTCGGGCTGGTAACACCTCAATCTTAATAGCAATGGATCATTTTTCAAAGTTTACGTCGACTTTATCTGTTCGTCAAGCTACGGATAATGTCGTAGCTAGATTTCTGGAATTCCAGATATGTTTGATGTTTCGATTACCAGAAGTTATAGTCACTGATAATGGTAGACAATTTTAGTCTCCATTAAAATCTAAGATGTCCATAAACTTTAAGACAAAAATTTGAATGTAATAACTCAGGCCCTTCGCAATTGTGTCCACGATACAATCTCCCCTCACAATGTAGTGTTTGGTCAACATGCCATTCTCCATGGGCCTACATATAAAATATTGGAAATACTGTACTAGCAGACTGGGAATGATTTTTGGCTTAACGACCGTTCTGAAACCCTTCATCCTATACATAATTTCATTAAAATTCGTTTGAAAGAAGTCTCACACAAGTTTAGTTTATTGTATAATTTAAGACCTACTTAGGCGTACAATCTTATTAAATGGTCAACAGGTGTATCTGAGAAACTTTACTCAAAGTAAAGCTTCTGAGCAATACGCAGCCAAACTAGCTCCAAAATATATTTCTGGCAAAATTAAGCAACCGATCGGTAGAGTAGCGTATGAGGTTATGCCATTAATTTTCCAAGGAAATCTTCGGTTGTCTGAATCTTCTTAGAAATTTTTAATGACATCTCATATGTGTTAAGAGTCTCGTTGTCTAATTTTTTTGGTTAAATATGGTACTATCCACGCACCCCAAGTTAAAATATAATTTCGTAAGTTTTGTACTGCATAAGTCCTCTCAAACGGAGTCATGCATTACTCTTATTGCAGATGCTAAGTTGTGAGCCAAAGTTCGCTCTTCGTATTGTTCTAGACAACCCGTAATCGAGAAGTCGTTTACTCCGAGGAACCAACGTTCCCGCGGTCCGTTTATTTCATGAACGTCATCAGTAATTTTCGTCAAATTTCTATTCTCGTGGTTAAAGACATATCGCTTATTGTTGTCATCGTCGTATTTAGGACAATATATTATGTGCAAGATTACTCTCTCAAATGGCATCAGCCATCTCTCAGACTCATCCGTTAGGGTTTAACTATCAAAACCATCGGGTCTCATCATTTGCAAGGTATTTAAACTTTAGCAGTGGACGTAAAGCATACAAATCACTGTTGTCTGCGACAAGACGCGTTTTTTTTTCAATGATTTTTTTCTTAAAGATAAATTCATCAGGAATAATTTCGTTTTGCCATACTAATCAAATAAAGTCGAAAAAGAGGTTCCACAAAGTAACCTTTTCCAAATATCAAGTGCTCAGAATTAATAACCTGCGCTCATTGCTGAGTTTTGTTGTACTGTTAATACTTTAGTCTTTCACCAATCACGCTTTTTTCGTCTACAAAATTGCGTAGCGATGTTCCTTGCAAGAACCGCTTTGTTGTTGCGTGCGACTGTGAAACGTATTCGCGCTTCTCTATGTATTCTGTTTGCGACAAAACGACGACACTCCTTATCCGACCAATTATTTTTGAGTTTAGTTTTTGCCATACCTATAGAGTCGCCTGGGCGGCATTGATAACTGTGTGCGGGCATATCATCAGGGCATGATAAGGATATCATGCTCGTGTAAAAATGCTTTACGAGATATGTGGGTGCACCCGCGACCACAGGAGCCAATATTATGTAAATATAATATGCAAAACAAGTATAATCAAATAATGTATAGCCATGAATCCCCCCACACACACTCACATTATAACAGTACATATAATATGTATATCATTGTTTAGTGGAACAGTGATTAGCCGTCATCACACAAATTATATTTAAATGATGTCATATACTATATGTATTATAAAATTTATGATGCACAAATTTTGTGTGCTTCTTAAACATCATCAAACAACAAAATATTAAACATTTTTTTTTTAATTTTATTTGCAGGCAAAACAGAGGGCATCTATGAAATGGATTTTATCAAAAGCATTCAACAATCGTGTACCAGAAAATTTAAAAGAACCATTTTATCGTGATCATGAGGGTCAAGAACATTTAAAACCACAAATAACGGTTGGTCTTGGCAATGCATCGCTCTATTGTCAAACACTCTCGAATTTATATTCAGATCCAAATTATCAACGATTAAATCATTGGTCTATACTACAAACGTTAACGCGTAAAGGAGTACCAATGCCAGAATGTGATGGAACACCATTGACTGAAACCGTTTTAATACAAACAAATCCATTACGTATAAATGCCCATATGTCTGTGATAGAAGCACTTATGATTTTATATGCAAAAGAAGTGGCATCCGGTGATCGGGTTGGGGCAGCAATTAGTCGAATATCCGGTGGTACATTACCATCGGGTACACAAAATTATGAAACAGCATTATTATGTTGGGTATCTCATGTTTGTGCTGCGCTCAAACGGCGAATCGATCAAGAAATTGATACGGGCGCAATACAAGATGAGAATGGGGGACGAATACAATCGCCGGATATGCCACCAATACGAGATTATCGTGATTTATGTGATGGTGTTTGTTTAGCATATTTAATGTCATATTATTGCCCAAAAGTTGTTCCTTGGCCTAGTGTTAGAGTAAATTATTTGCCAACTGTAGAAGATTCCATACATAATGTACTACTAGTTAGTAATTTTTCACAAAAACATTTGCCATATTCCGTGTTCCATATGACACCTGAAGATATAACATATATGAGAGGGTAACACACACACATATATCACATACATAATATAGTTATTTTATATTAACGTTTTGCTCTTTTTTTTTTTTTTTTGAACTATTTTCCATTTAGATCTATGAAACAAAATTTAGTTGTATTATTAGGTGACCTATTTAATTTATTCGAACTTCATCCAGCCAAATGTGTTTGTTACCCTGGAATGGATTCACATTTAGGTAAGAATTGATTTTATTTATGTATTATCAAATTTATACACGGTTTAGGGATAAAAGTAATATATAATTTTGGAATCGAAGGAATATTAATAAAACGGAATAATATAATTGATAGTATTATCATAGTAACTATAAGTAACTATTTTATATATTTGCGATCATTTATCATAAATTATAATTTATACATGATCATTTTAAGCATCGTATGGTATGTCCTGCATATGGTAATATTATCAATAAAAATAAATTTTATAATTTAACTTTTAATATGTAAATTGGTGATTGCGGTGGGACGGGGCGAATAAAAATTTTATGATATTGTATAAAATTAAATTTAAATATAAAAAATCATAAATATTCTAAAGTAATTGATTTTAATTTTTGTATATATATATTTAGTATAAACTATATACTTATTTAGTTATCTTTTTTATTTATAAGTTACACTGTATACCATATTAAGTTAGCTTTATAAACTATATCTTAATTTTTTTATATATCTATAGACGGAATATGTTTGAATGTTATTTTTAGTTGCATACATATTTTTTGGTTATTTTATCAGTTATTATAACATAAAAAATGTGGTATATTTAGTTATTTGATGGCAATTTAGTTGGAAAGATTTGATAATGCTGATTATAAAGTATTGAATCGTAAATTATTGGTTTGGTTCACTTAGACAGCACGATTTTATAAAAATTTGTGATTCATTTTGTGAATAATTTTTTTACCTAATCCTCCAGTTTATTCAGCTATGTTTAGTTAAATTAAAGTTTTGAGTAATACACAGGCAGTATTGGTAGTTATCGACCTCCTTGCGGAGTATAAAAGTGGTAAATGTGGTAAATAAAGTGGGCTTGTATCGACATATTTTTGATTAATGCGGATGAATAATACGTTAATCCGGCCCCAACCTTTTTTGTCCCAGCTTTCTCTTTGTACTGATCTAGACAACTCGAAGTAGACAAGTTTCTCCATACATAATAACGGGTCTGATGTATGACAAACCATGTATGACTTCAGCTGGTCGGCATTTACTCAAGCATTTAGACTTTAGCAGAGGTCAGGTAGGTCAGGGCATAAAAAGCATGTTTGGTTACCACTACTAAAATTAATTGTGTCCTGGTCTTTAAAACCTATGATCATATATCTTGTTTTAGACGTATTGAGTTTGAGACCAACGGAAGCCAAAAATCGCAACTAGATCCAGTAGCAAAAATTCCTGATAGCTTGTTCTCAAGGTGGACCGTGTCCACCATGGCTTCTACTAAAATTAAAGTGGTGATAAAGTTTTGAATTCATCTTCAACATAAAAATATTTTGGAAAAATCTTAGATCTATAGGTTTTCATGCACGAGGGAACATACGATTATTAGATTCTCGCCAAATGATTTAAAAAATTTATTATTTTAGATCCGGCATGTAACTTCAGTTTTAAAAATATTGATAAAATTGGTCTTAGTAATGCCTTAGTAATTAGATTCCATTAAATCCAAAGGCACAACGACGAAATTCTTTTTTATCAAATTTATTTTACCGCATATTCATAGCTTTTTTCGATTAGATGGAACCATTCCATAAATGTTCCAATTTCCAAGAAAAATACCCCTATATACTTATCCAATTTAGACCCTTTAGCCCAATCTCTACTTTATTATTGAAGGTAAACTTAATTATCATTAACTTAATCATTAATAAATGATATATCCGGCCTCTTTATCCAACAAAGATCTATCCAAAGGATTTATCCAAGTATTTAATTTTTTATCCGAGTTCCTTTTTGTTTAACTTGGCATAACACAACGAAAGTAGCACTATATCTGTTGATATATCGTAACTCTCTTTTAAATCTAAAACTAAATAACCCGAAACTACAACTTGTAGGTAGGAGCTACTTAAAATAAAACTCGCAATATTGTTAAAAAGCCAAGTGGATACGTATATTAGATTTTACCTCGGGAGCAAAACTCATCTTATTAAATTACACTCAAGTAGACAATAATAGTGCTCTCGAGAGTTTCTATCACTCAAAGCTCTCAAATGGCCATCTTCGTTTATTCAATATTGTAACGCCCGAGGAAAGAACATTTCATAGAAAATTTCTCTATATTCCGACGAATCTCGAGATATTTTCAAGCTGTAATTTCATATGCTATTAAGTACATAATAATATTAATAATTTTATTAGTAACATATTAAAAATAAGTTCAAAACCCATAAGCGAGTAAAAAAAAGTCATTTGGTTAACGAGCGCAAGTCGTCACCGGTAAACAAACGCGTATCGAGTTTTCGAGGTCTCGGTCAACAGAGTCACATATATTCTTGTCTTTTTATTATTCCTAGTTTAGACAAATATAGAAATTGGCTCGAAAGTTTTTAAACAAAAAGTTTAGAATTACCTCTGCAGTTAATAAAGTATCATAGCGACTAATAAAACTCCTAATAAAGTAGTTATTAGGTGCATTCAATTTGACTGAATTTACTAAATATTCACATCAGTATATACAGTATATTCAGTAAATTAAGTTCAATCGAATGCACCTTTAATATGTACACGAAAACAAAACCAACTGAAATGAAACTGAAACTATAAAGACGAAGTAGACATAGTTATATACACGAATTGAAGCCCCTTTCATATAAAAATTCTGCAGAATTCTTCAGTAATGTTTCTTCGGCAAAACATGACGAAATTAAATATTGTTTATCTTTTTTAGTAATTTCCGAAAGTGTATACCAACTTAAAATTGAATTTTTTTATTTATTACTGAAAAAAAAATACCAAAAAAGATAAACAATATCTAATTCCGTCATGTTTTTCCGAAGAAATTTTACTAAAATTTTCTGCAGAATTTTTGAATGAAAGCGGCTTGATACAATTTTTTGCGTCATGGTGACATATTTTAGAGTTCTATATTTGGTTTAGATAAAATATTTCTTTAATAATGAATACTGATTTTTATTAGAGTCGATTTTTTAAATAAACGCGTATGGCAGCCGGTAAATTTGACTTTATCGTGTCACTGATAAAAGATAAGCTTCAGCAAACTTAAAAAAAAAAGCAATTTGTCCGGAAATGAAACTAGCTGCGACATTAATGTAATTATGCATTTTATTACACATATATAATAAACGTTATCGGACATGAAACATTTATAGCTAATCGAATTTTTAGTTCCTTATCTCTAGGATTGGTTTCAGTTGGCTTGGTGCTATTATCTGGGTAAAACTACAGTTTAGCAAATTGTTTTGGATACTTGTGTGACCATTTCTCAAACAGTAAAAAGTGACTAGAAATGGTAATTTTTCAAATTGTTTTGGAGCAATTGATGGCAAACACATTTACCACCAAACAGTGGATTACAATACTATAAACAATTCTATAGTATCGTTTCAATGGCTGTTTGCGATGCAAACTGTAATTTTAGTGCTTTAGTGAAAGCGACGGAAAAACATTTAAAAGATCGGTGTTTGTACAAACAATTATGTGTAATAAATTAAATTTACCTTGGAATCGAATGCTGCCAAATACATCTGCAAACCATGCTCTTTTGTGGTTAACATAATTCATTGCACAGAATAAATCCATCCTGTTTCAGGAGATGCGGCTTTTCCGATAAAGGCAAATTTAATGAGGCCATTTGCAGGCCGCTTTAAAACAAAGAAAAATTAACATTTAACTATCGCCTTTTAAGTGCTCGAAGTGCTATTGTGAATGCGTTCGATATTTTAGTTGCGAGATGGCGAGTTTTTTTGACCACCCACAATTTACGCCCAGAAAAGTGACCAGCATTGTGATGTCCACCAATAGTTTCCATAATTTTTTTAAATCTCAAGAAATAAGCCGGTCGTTAGGACAGTATTGTCCTGTAAATTACGGTGATGTGACGTTAGCAAAGGATCAAATATTGGTAGGCCAATTACGCGATGAAATAAATACACCTTTAGCTTCGGTTAAACGACTAGGGCAAAACCGATCAGTAGATATTGCCTATAAGCATCGAAACGATTTAAAAGAATATATATAAATAGAGTAGGGGCCTGTACTTTGGCAATATGACAGTACAATAAGAAAATATTTGTTTAGATTAAAACTTTATCCTGTCCGTTTTTAGGCAATTTTAACATTTTACAAACGAGCAGAATTGGTCTATGTGGTTTTAAGCAACTACAGACTCGGACCTCTAACATTTGTTTTAATACGGCCTAATATTTCGATAATTTCTGGATCTTCGTTTGAAGCAAAAGCACAAGTTCCGAATTCCATAAGTGGCTGAGAATTAAAATTCTGGTTTAAATGTCTTAAATTTCACCAATCTTATAATCTAATAATAATTGCAGCATTTAATTCAATAATGCTGTTAGCCAAAAAATCACTTTGATCATCTGAATTTGGGTCAATGATTAATTCACTTTCAATGATATTTATTTAGTTCAGTATCATAAACAATGGAACATGATCGCAATGGAAATAATTTTTCTTATTGCCGGTTCAACTTAAAATTTATCGATATACAATGTTATCGGTAACTGTTTCGTTTGAAGCCGTCTTTCATTGCTTTGATCCACACAGAATTTGAATTTTCAAGTTTTGTCCCTGGATTACTCTTGAATATGCCGTATATAGCTGACCATGGCTAAAACATGATACTGGCAGAAAATACCAACTTTTTCAAAATTGTGATGGATTAATTGTGATGGCGTAGGTCAAGGAGAGTAGAAATATGTGACAACAAAAATTAAAAGGCAAAGTGGGATCATTAGATGTATCGAGAGATACTCGAAATGAAAAGTTCCTGTTTGTGAGCCAGTTATTACTTCTACTTTAATTACATTTGTTCGCATTTCTTTAACAATATTGTTCATTTAGTAAACGAACATTCTCATTTCTCGGTTTAAGTATGGAACAAAATCTTCAGTCATGTCGAGCGTAAAGTCGTTCCACAGTTGTAAGGGATCAGTAGGACGATTGTGAATAACCATAGTCACAAACAACGACCTTAAGGTGCGTGACATATTTGCTATTGCAGCTTGAGCCATACAATTGTACCATTCACGGGAATCGTTCACCAACCCTCTTGCTTTTTGCAGCTTCACAGTAGCTCGAATACGCATGGCTGTTAAATCTTAAGAGTTGTAGACGTGGTTTCATAATCTTTTACGGGCAACAGTATGAGTCTCAAGTGGTACAGATCTACATTTCGTGGTAATACGGTTGGAATTCTTCCTAGTGTGAGTTCCTAAAATCTTGAATTTATGGTTAATTTTTTCTTCTCAAATTTAAAATAAATTGGTATATCTGGGTAAAAGTAGCCGTGTGCTTCGGGATCTTCTTGGTTGAGTTGAAAATATGGTGTGAGTGATGTATGTGTGACAGTTGCTAGACACAGAGCTTCCTCCTCACAATTTTCTTGGAACTATATAGCCTAGTCATCTTTTCGAGTATAAACAACTGAAATATTGTGGAAGAGTGTCCATATATTGGCAATTCTTGTAGTTTCCAGCAAGCTTCTCGAGAACTGACATATCGGCGATTAAGGTAAGCTGTAGGTTCGTCATGCACTAAGAAGTTATCAGAATCTTTATGTTGCAAACTAACTCGCGTACAGTCGGTCCCGTTTGTCATGTGAATCATATATGAACATCATATATTTTTATTAAGAAAGAATTATCACAATCCAACTATTATCAACTGGTATTTGGTTTCTGGTAAAATGATTATCTTTAGAACTGTTCCTTCTTTTGCGAATTTGATAACCATCAATACAGGCATCCGTATAAACAAAGAATAATTTGGGAAAATTCTTAATACAATGGCCATCCATTCGGCAAATTGCTTTTGAATTTGTGTTACACAAAGGACTGCAAACCATTTTGAGATAATGTAAAACGGCAATGTGCATGAGGAGACCTCGATTTTGATACTCAACTACGTACAAAAATGCAATTATATTACCAAAAATTTGTTTGTTTACCATATCGTCTTTAATTTTTTTTAATTTTAAATGGAATGCTCAAGTTACCACATCTGGCCGGTCTGATGGGATTTGAAAACTTTGCAATTCATCTGTAATTTCTTACCATTTTGGATTACAGGTAAAAGTTAAAAATAAGTCAGGACTACCAAATTTTCTCACAATAGACATATTGTTTTGATACAAATTTGCCCTAAAGCGTGGACCAACGTGATACGACGAAGGAAGATTGACGATGTTTCAAACTCGACAATTTTGATCTCTGCCCATATTATTCAAATGTTCAATTATACCTAAATATGACTCAACTCTAAAATCATTTTGAGGCGTACAAGACACATTACATAAATCATAAGCAATCATTTGCATAATTTCAATTTTGAAATTTTGGTTAAGATTGTGATAGCTTGTAGTGCTATATCGCTGTCGTTTATGTATAGTTACGCATAATTCGGAAGATTATTTTGATTTAAGCTACCTACAGCTTGCGGATCCAATTCAGTATTGATTTGCATACTTTCAGAGGTTTTGCTTTTAACATGAATAATATTATTTAAATATTTATCATGGACGTAATGACTTCCCACGTACTACTTAAATTAACTACAGCTATGTCGATCTAATCCTTATTTGAGTAAAATATCATTTTTCTGAATTGGGAGTTTACAAACAGTCTTATCAATTTGAACAATGACAAGGTGGATTTTAGTAACCAAATCCAAAAGAAGCACGAAACTGTAGCTCTTAGTTTTTGATTTTTATGAATTTTCTATATGTCCTGACACTTTGAATTATTAACACTATTTATATAACTTTAAATGCGGTGTCAATGGGCAAATCTATCAACTAATTTTGTATTTTATGAGGTGATACCGTATCTATCCACCAAACACGTTAATTAAACATAATTAGTCATAATTCAGTTAAAACAAATTTTGGAAAATAGATGCTAATTTTATTTGTATTACGATTTTGTATAACTTAAACATAGGGCGTCTATATTTACAAATTTGTAATGCACCACCAAATATGTAGTATTTTATATATGTTTTAAACTATTAACTCACTTTGAAATTTTGAATGCTTATAGATAGATAACACAAAAATTCCAAATTAATTTATTTTTATTGTCTAGGTCTTTAAACTATTGAAAACCTAGATTTTTAATTAAGAATTAATACAATCAATATTCAAACGGATAATTGTATACGATTTATATACGCTCTCTATTTTTGGATGCTATGTATAAATGAAAGTTGTTCTAAAACTTATTTAAAATGTTTGTTTTAGATACCTATATAAAGTTGTATATATTTGGTATAATAATTTTGTATAAGCCGATTTTAGACTAGACAGAAAACAACATTATGTATATTTGAATATATAAGCCACCATTCAACTTTATCATATATTTTTTTTTATAGAATCTATTCTGATTTATAGAGATTGAGCTTTAATGTAACAGCAGCATAAATGTATACTGTGCAAAACATTTATCTCACATAGAATCAAACTACAAATATTTATGAAAAACGCGAACGCACTTTAAACTCTCGATTCAATTAAGATTAAAATGAAAATCGATTATAATATTCTGCGTATACCGGAGGAAGCAAGAATTTTGTTTAGGTCAAACTTCTCATAAATTCTTATCATTTTGTGAATTGATTTTTTATAAATTATTGGTTTTATTGGTATTTCGTGATTAGCCTAGTAAGTGCCATTAGGTATACTTAACATTTATTAAGTACATTAATATTCCGCTTTATGGGATATCGAACTTACGGTCAAAATCATTTTAGAATCATCAATCGCTGTACCAGACCAAAGTTCATTTTCATTGAATATTTCTTATGTTATTTTTCGCTTTCGGAGAATCCTAGCAAAATTCTTATCAACCTTTTTTCACTTTACGTTTCTGGAAATTAATTTTTATCTGAAAGTAAACGGCAAGATATTGCAACTGAGATGCTATCTCTCTAATCTATATTTATATATATTATATATATATATATATATATATATATATATATATATATAATATATATATATATATATATATATATATATATATATATATATATATTATATATATATATATATATATATATATATATATATATATATATATATATATATATACATATATATATATATATATATATATATATATATATATATATATATATATATATATATATATATATATATATATATATATATATATATATATAATTGAATAATCAATAAGATATGAAATACAACATCACATGTTCTGTTAGATGAATCAGGGGGTTCCTATGACATTACATTGATCGCCGAACAAGAAACGAGAACTACTCGAGATTTTATTTGGGATACAGCTGTATGAAACCTAAATATTGTATGTCCGTCATTTATAAAACAATTTAGGAAATTTGCAACAGCCATTATCTGTTTTGAGTTGAGTGAATTCAATATTGATTGGCTCCTACATTTCCGAGATGATTACTGATCGCGGCTCCGATGACCCCCGAGGCTTAAATCGAAAGCCTTTCTAATCTGAAGGAGTATAGCGATTTGCTGGGTGCCAGCGATAGTTAGCCTCAACAATTTAACAATTTGTGAATTGTGACAAAATGTTGGTTAAGAAAATCGAGCATTACTGAATAAATGTATGATAACTAACTATTATAAGGTTTATTTATTTGATTTTAATTTTTTTTTTCAGTTTAGGCGTTATCATCCTCAAAACCCTTCTCTGTTGTTAAAGATCCCCATATCCTCTATATACTCGGATAGTTGTTTATATTTTTTTATGTTGTTTAATTTTAGGATGACTATCAGTTATAAATTGGTATTCACTTCTTATATGTTGATATTTTTTGAAGCTTTCTAATGTTCGTTCGATTCTGTTTTTTCATGCCTCACGTAGATGATTGTTTCTACTTTCCTATCAAATTTTAAATTTTTTGTTCCTTGCACGTCATGTTCTTAATCTAGTTATTTGCCTTATCCTGTAACTGCTCGTTTTAATTCGTTTGAACCAGGGTAATTTTGGTTGGGTACTCCATACTTAATTGCTTGTTGTAGCCTCTCACTATGTCTGTCGATGAGTCATTTTTGAAAATCAAAAATCGAAGAGTCAGTGGTTCAAAAGAGTTGCGGCTTTAGCTAATAAAGCTGGTGTAGGTGTGATAATTACCATTCCAGTGCATATTCTTAAGCTGCTATTTAAAATTTTTGTTTCGTATTCATTATACCTTTACTTTTTGGGTCTGTGATAACATCTGCGAATTTTGTACTTGTATCTATAATTCCGATAACAGAATTTTAGAGTGTGGTGCTAGTGATACTTTGTTATTATCAAAATTCCTAGAACTGTTGTGCTTCTTTTTTCTTCGGGTTGAATATAGTCTATTTTTGCTACAAATGTTAAACTTTTGTTTTTATATTTAGTTATATTTAATTTTAAATTAAGTTTTTTTAGTGGCCTTTGCTTCCTTTTTATTTTTCTCTTTTATTACGATGGCTATGTCGTCTGCGAATTGATATATTGAGACTTTATCTGATTGTATAGGGTTACCCAATAAGTTCATTTTGAATAGCCTGCTATTAATTTTGAATAGCCTGCTATTTGGGCAGTCAATTTTGAAGCTGTCATCTTTTGCCTGTCAAATGGTACCATTTTTAGTAATGATGTAGTAAAAGCTACACCATTACTAAAAATGGTACGATACACGCTTCAACTACTCGTTAAAATCCACTACAAAAATGGTGAAACTTTTGCAGTTACAGTTCGCAAAACTAAAGCACTTTTTGGTCATCGTGAAGCACCTTCTCGGCCGGCAATAGTGAAACTGGTTTAAAAATTTGAGCTGTTGGGACAAGTTAGTGATGTGAAGAATCGAAACCGTGTGCGTCGCTCAAGAACAACTAAAAACATTGTTGCTGTAGCCCATAGTGTCGAAGAAAACCCAGGTTGGTCGATTCCTCATCGATCTTTGGAATTAGACATTCCACAAACGACATTACACCGTATTTTGCATACTTAGGTCTTAAGGCTTTTAAAGTTCAGTTAACACAAGAACTCAAGCCGGACGATCACCATAAACGCCGTATCTCCGCTGATTGATTCCTTCAAATGCATCAAAATGATCCGGTTTTTCATCGAAAAATCATCTTCAGTCATGAGACCCATTTTCACCTTGTTAATAAGCAGAATTGTCGCTTTTGGGGCTCAGAAAATCCAAAGAATGATTGTTGAAAAGCCTCTTCATCCTCAACGTGTCACTGTTTGGTGCGGTTTTTGAGCTGGTGGTGTGATTGGACCTTACTTTTTCGAAAACGAGGCTGAGATGAATGGATTGCGCTACCGAGGTACGATTTATGATTTTTTATGGACAGAATTAAAAGATATTGAAGTGGACGACGTTTATTTTTGTTTATTTAAACGAAACAATCGCAATTTTGCAAGAAAAGTATCCTGACCGTGTTATTTCTCGAAGAGGTGATCACAATTGGCCACCGAGATCTTGTGATTTAACACCTTTAGACTTTTTTCTTTCGGGCCACGTAAAAGACAAGATCTATGCAAATGCTCTACAATCGATTCAAGACCTTAAAGATGGAATTCGTGAAGTTATCGAGGACATACAGCCACAAATGTGCGAATTGGTCATGGAAAATTTCATGAAAATGGTATGGTACTGCAAGCGTAGCCGTGGCGGCCATTTGGCTGATATCGTTTTCAAATGTAAATGGCATATTTTCCTCTTTACAATGAAAAAGACATTCATTGATTTCTCTTTAAAAAATGTTTTTATTTTTTTTAATATCAAGATAAAACCTCTAATTGGAAAACCCGTTATATCGCAGTGAAGCAGAGCGAAGTACTTAGACCGCTGCGTTGCAGATTCTCTCTATTGATAACATGTTGGTTATTTGTCGATTTTCAGGCGTTTTGCCTTGAATCGGACTTTTTGTTAAAAATTGGTAGATCCAGTTTATTGTGTATCGTGAGAACTGCTGCGTTTTTAATGTTTCTAGTAGCGTGTTTTTGTTAACATTTTTGAAGGCCTTTGAGATATGTGTTGCAACTAGAATTTGAGCTTTGTACTTTCGTTATCTCTGTGAAGAGGTTTGAGAAATAGTCGATGATACCGTGCCCAGGTCTAAAGTCACTTCGGTTGAGGGAAAGTATTTTATGTTGTGTAATATGACTGTTTAGCGCTACATTTGGTTATTTTCCAATTTTTGGGATACATTTCTTTTCCATCAAATGTTTTAGGAGCCTGTACGATATTTGGTTTTCTTCAGGAGCTGTATTTTGTTTTGAGTTTATGATGTCCTTGTTAATTTTTTCTGTAATAATAATTCTGTAGTGATAATTTGGATGATTGTATTAGTTGTTCTTAATTCCACTCATATGGCCAAGTTATCTTTCTATTGTCTTTTTACTATCACTCCTACTTCGCCGTAGTCATCGCTTCTGCTGTTAATGAAAGAATGATAGTTTTTTTTTTACTAGCTCATTTGTATTAATCTATAGCTCATTTGTATTGATTCAAACCGATAACGACTGCGCCAATTGATCCGTGTAAAAAACTGAACTAAATTTAATTGAACATGATTTATGCGGTGTAATAAAAATAAATGAATTTTCTTTATAAGAGAAAATCCATTTTATGCCTAAAATTTTGTGACAAAAAAAAATAAATAGTCGGTGTCTATAGAAACTAGTACTATTGTCCTTGGCAAACATCCCTTAGCATGCATTTTTTTAAATATATATAGAAAAGTGACTTGAAGGTAGGCATGTCCCTTGTCACGCTCGACAAGATGTTTGTATCATCACACAAATAACGGTTAAACGAATATAATATTTGTGCCCACCAAACCCCTATAGCAACCGATTTGTAAAATGGGAAAGGAGTATTGTTAAGTGAATGTAACATGTGTTGATTTATTTTCGTTTAAGAATACCTGCTCTAATAACATTTAAACCAGTGGTTGCTTTATTGCGTTTGATTGATTGTCTTTGAAGAAGATAATTTTTAAGAACTACCTAAAATTGCTTCGACGGAAATTATTTTACTTTGTATAATAATCCTATATGTCATTCTTAGTCGACAGCTTGTATAATATCCAAGAAGATAACAAAGCAATATTTGTTTTCCTCTGTGGTCCGTTTGACTACATTGGCAATCCTGTGGTCTTACTCTAGTACTGGTTTTAGTTTCCTTAATAACATTTTTTAAATAAAAGCTTTGTGACTGTGGGGAACATGCTTATTGGGCGACATGATGAGATTCGGGTCTCAGTCATCTCTTCCAGACTTATGTATCATTGAGATTTACGAATTATTGAGACTTTAACTCCTCTCTGTGTTTGGATTGGTAGCATGTAGTTTTTAACTGGTTTATGTGTTGAGAATACGCTCTTTAAATTAACTGCGAAAGCATTAACTTGTTCTTCATTTCTTGTTGCCTAATTTCCGCTTGGCAGTCTAATGGGAAAACAGGAATTAACCTTTTAAAATTTAAAAGTTAAATTCCACAAAGAGAATTCTGTTGCCAAGAGTCCACATAAACACCTTTATATTCTTTTTCCTTCAGAGCTACTCTCAGATAATTCAAACAATGTCCCTCCATAACTTCTTAAAATAGTTTTCTTTTTGCAGTTTTCAACCCCATTGAGAATGTTTTCCATTTTAATCGCCCCCCGCAATAAACTTACCAACCATGTGGTAACCGATTAATTGGCGCAGTGGTTAAATCTGCGGTGTTTGGAAGTACCGGGTTCGAATCGGGGGAAGGTTGCAAAAGATCGGTGATGACGATGAACACAAAACTATGACCCCCTGTTGGAATGCCGAACCATCGTCCATGTCAGTACAGACTGGCATAAAGCAATGCATTGTGCAGATGGCTCTCGATGGCATAAAGTAGAACGTTATAATAATCGCGAAAGAGTTGGGTGAGCTTCGGCTCAGAAAAGATTGTATTAATTAAAAATTTAAAAAAATAAAACACCAACTGCTACAAAAATCTATGCATCTTTTTTCTTGTGTGTTTGGAGAGCAATATACTGATAATCATACACTTTTCGGACTACTCCTTCAGATAAATATTTCTTGCTTGTATATGATCTTTGTCATATTTCTTTAGTTCGTAGTGTTCGTAGTTTTCGTACTCAAAAAAGGGATATAATTACAAAACTTCTATCAATAAAATTAATTAAATAGGTTTAGAAATTTCTCTAATTAAACTTAATTCAAAATACATAAATTGCATCAAGATAATAATTAAATTATATAAAAATTTTATATAGTAAATAATTAATTGATTAATTATAACAATAAAATGTATATGCAATTAGAAATAATTGCGCTCTTATAACAAAATAAAAATACACACACAAACATATTCTATTTATGATTTTTCCATTTAATTATAATTTTATTTTTAGTTAAATTTTATTTTTTTAATTTAGAAATTAAATTTTTAGTATGATTTTTTTTTTTTAAACAAGTGCGATTATTTATCTTGTATTGGTTGGATGCTAATTTACTTTCGGTTATAAGACGCTGTCGCGGTAATATTAATTTGTAAGAACTTTTTTTCGGATGAGATAATTTTTTTGATGATTAATTTATATAGATTTTTTTTTACGTAAGTCATCGATAGTATTACGGCAACATTTATTTTATAATTTAATTTTGTTAAGTGGGGGCTAGTCATCTACTACCTACCTACATTTATGTATTTGATTTTGATTTCTTTTGGTTTTTTAATACAAAACATCTATATAAATGTACAGAGTGATTGTGATGATAGTATAAATCGATCACTCTGTTACATAAAAAAAAAATTAATATTCTTAAGTAAATTATACTAAAAATTAATTTATTATAATTTTAAATTATTATTTCAGGTGAGTTTTGTTTTTTATGATTTATGTTGATTACTTTTTTTTGCACAAAAATAATTTATTAAAATTAATAATAAATAATTGTGAAGAAAATTATACATGCTAGCTGTTCTAGTTGTTAGTTAGTTTAAGAAAACAAAACGAAAACAAAAAACTAAAAATGACTCTTCGTTTTTTAAGAAATTGACCGAAGTGGATTAAACGAACACGGGATAGGACATCGACGGGGACTTACATGTAAACCAGTTACCCCAATACCAGATCTAAGATGTGGACTGGATTCACCAACAAATTCTGGTGGTCGTCCACCATTTCAAGGTCCATAAAAAAAAAAAGTTTTTTTTAAATTTTCAAAAAAAAAAAATTTTTTTTACTTTTATAGTTTTTAAAATTATGTTTTAGTTCAGTTTTTTTTAAAGACGTGTCAATCTTTGGCATTTTTTTATTTTTTATTTTTTTGTATTATACATCATTAAATGTTTATTTTATATTTTACAGTAGTGATCTGTGATTTCTTCAGTTACCCTAGCATTTTTGATCAATTTTTGTGTTCTATGAATGCAATATCTACCTGATATAATATGTTTGCGAAAACGCGACTTTGCATGAAACATACATACATGTGCACACATATATATTATGTTGTGGATATAAGTATATTATAAAAAAAAACCCACCTTAGATTATAAAATCGATATTACATCATAAACACATATTTTTATGGTGTATTAAAATTTTGTTGGTTGGTTTTTTTTTCGTAATGAATGATATAGGCATGTCAAAGTGATGAATAATTTATTTTTGGAAAATAATATTATGTCTTTTAAAAACAAATGTGTTATCTTATTTCAGTCAAGAAAATTTATTTCACTTACACTTTTTTTATATTTTTACTTCTGTTGTTATTTATAGTGTTTTAAAAATACCGGAAGTAGGGGTTATTGATATGACGATGAAAATTGTAAACAAACATTAAACTTTGTTTATTTTTGTCACAATAACATGTGGAAATCTGTTTAATTTATTTGATAAGTAAGGAGTTCGAAAACAACCCCGTTTCATATTATAGGATCTAAGCAACCAATATTTTTGATCCAAAACAATCAATTGCAGTTATATGTTTGTAAGTAAAAAGTGTTTCACGTTGACAAAAGATGGATTCTAACAATAGATTAAAGAGTATCGAACCATCGGCGTCTTTCAATTTGCTGACCTTTTTTCTAGTAAACTCATTTTGTTATTACGTGCGTTTGTGAAACGACCTTGTACTCCTTTATAGGCTATACTCAGTTGCTTGGCAAATGAAACGTCACTCATTAACAAAATAATCATATTTGGTTTAATTCTCATCTAGGCAGATGAAGAACCGAAATTTTTCATACCTCCTGTAGAGCGGCACATGGTCCAAGCGACGATTAACGATTTACTTATTTTCGTTATTGTACAGTCGGTAAAAAAACCTAGCCCGTTTGATGGTTCTATATCAGCCATAAAAGAGTATTACATGGTACATGGTAAAAATTGATGACCATGTCTTCCAAGGATATTCTTTGCTTTAAACTGTTCATGACTTCGGCAATGTTAGTGTTGTATTACTTCTTTAGATGAAAAATACTGTTATGGACACCAAAATACACATATGTGTTGCTACGTTTACGCATGTGACTAGGCAACCTGTCAATCATTTGTGTTCACCGGCCCAAGGTTGTTAGTCATCTCAAAGATAAAGACTTATTTTACAACAATGTGAATAATCTGATGGCATCCGTAAAGGAACACAACGTCAGAACATTGATGTTTTTTTTAATGCTAAAGCTTGCAAAAATCAGACTGACTTATATTAAAATAAAGGTCCGTACTCTCGATATAAACAAGCAGCACATTTTTTTCTCATAATATCTGCTGGGAAACAGAAGCACCTGCTTAAGATCGCTGAATCAAATTGCCCATTTATTAATTTCTAAGCAAGGAGACCTGTCATCCAAGATGACAGATCATATCGGTTGGCTGCAAAATTCGTAGAAAAGCGCGAATACGTTTCCCAATCTAACCATGCTAGGAGAACCACCAAGCAAATTTGTAGATGGAAAAACTTAAAAGGAAGACTGGATTCTTAAGAGTACCTCAAAAATCCCACGTAAAAAAAAGTTCACGTAACTTCCGTAAAGATTCCCCGAACTGCACCGTACGTTTAGACCTAGGTGCATCATTCAGGACCAAATCATCGTATTTTGACTGCGGATATCTGCATAGAAGATTCATTCTACGAGGAATTCGCACTGGTCTTCCAATGACTAAAAAGAAGACCTTATCCGATAAGGATTTATTTTGACCTTATCCGATATATGGCAAAACGGAGTTATGTCTGATTAAAGTGGTCGCTTTATGCTCTAAACTTAAAAAAGTTTATCATTTTTTCAGTACATGTTAAATCGTTTGCGCCTGTATTTCATCAATGGTCACATTAATTGCGTCTTTCAAAAGCTCAATCGTCTCTAACTGATTAGCATAACACTTGTTTTTGACAACCCCCACAAATAATAGTCCAACGAAGTCTAATCGTAGATTCTAGGCGGCCAGTTGACATCGCCATCGTATCGCTAGCTGTGTTGGCAGTGGCGCTGTCCTGTTGAAACCAAATATTGGCCTAGTTTACCATTTCAATAGTGAATAAATAGTTAGTTAGCATGGAACAATAACGATAGCTTTTGACTGTTAGTGCTGCTCCTTGCTCATTTTTTGAAGAAACATAGCTATATGATATCTTTGGGCCATATTCCACACCAAACAGAACCAAATTCGTCTGCATGCAAATTCTGTGTGATTGGCGTTGCCATATTAGAGAACCGCGTCGTCAACATAAAGTTGAATTCCCCCTCGGAAGTTTAGATTGCAAATATCATTAATGTAAATATGAAAAAGGACAGGTCCTAGTATGAATTCTTGAGGGGCATCTTATATCAGATATAACGATTTACTTGCTGTCTGATTCACAACTACAACTTGAGGACGGGAGTGAAGGTAGAACTAAAACCATAAAAATTGTGTCGGATCTAACTTCAGGGTTAACTAAAATTTTGCGAGCAATATATTCTGGTCAACCGAATCAAAGGCTTTTCTTAGATCCAGAAACAGACAAACTAAAATTTGTTTCTTGTTCACTTTTTCGTAATCAAATTGGTTAATGATCAGCAAGCAGCTTGTGTGCTGGCTGATTTAGTAAAGCCATATTAAGTTTGTGCCAAAATATTGTTAATATTCAAAAATTCTAGTACATCTAGGTCGCTGTCTTCGACAATAGCTCTTCGGAGATAAATGATCAGATTATCTACTTCTAGTGGTCTAAAACAACACAAAGGGCAAGCCGGAGCCGGATTGTAAATACGGTTCGAAAACGTAATGGCCTGTTTATTATAAATAATAAATCGACATGTTCCATGTGTTTCATAGAGCATTCATACTGTCAGAAAAATCACCGATGGAACTTTACTCATTTAAATTCGAGTAGTCGTCAGGTTTAAATATAAATTATTAACATTTAAATCAATCAACGATTGCTTAGTAAACTTTCCAAATCTACGAAATAGGAATGTGTAGGCAGAAGCCAAATTCTAGAAAAATCTTTTAAACACAATGTGTGTTGCATTCAGTACTTAACATGTTGATGTTACTTAACTACTCCAAACAATTGGTGGACTAGAATGCACACAATGATAAAACACAACTAAACAAACTATATTTGGCCTCCTTTCGACGAATTAAACTTCCAGCATAGAAAAAAACTAATATTTATGGGCTTGAAATATGTAGAACATTAAAAAGTTGATCAAAATAATCCCATTTTTTTTTTAGTTTATGCTACTGTACTGCTATTTTTTTATTTCAACTGCTAACAAAAACATTTATTTAAACTCAAAACTTTTAAAATGTTTCTTAAAACCAAAAACTCTTACAAATTTTAAGAATTGTAATTTTATAGTATAAAATTTAAAATCAATTAGGTAAAATCAAGCGTACGACGATGACGACCAAATATACACCACAAAAAATTTTTAAATTTTCAATTGGATTTAATCTTTATTTATATTTAATTAATTTATTTGTTAACCCTGTCTAGCACATATGTGTAAATTAATAATATGCTTCCGAATTTGTGTTTAGTGACTAAAGGGTTAGCCGAACTTGCGATTCGAATTGTGTTATTGTCATATTGGTATGATATTTGTGATGTCGTAAGCATTTTTTGAAAACAATCAAAGTGGAGGCGGCCGTTTGTCTGTTTATGGAGAGTCTATTTAAAGATTTACGATAATTTTTTTCCTTCTTTTGGATATAGACACATGGATTTTGATTAATTTAAATTAAATTTAGGTGAAATGGGATCAAACGGAATTTGAAGTGCGGTTTTTTTTTGTCTTACGAACACTACAATTTGGGAAATGAACCAATAATTTATTTATATTTATTATTATTTTAGTAATCCTTAAATTCCAACTACACACACTCACACACACGCTACTAACACATACATTTTTTAAATTATTTATTTAATTTACATATAATTTGCTCACGTAAAAAATAGCATGCGTTATTTTATTATTTTTAATTAACTTTTTAGTTGCGCTTTACAATTATTTTAGTTTTATTAATTTTGGTTAGTTTTTGTGTTTCATTGAAATATATTTATATTTTTTTTTTAATTTAGTAATATTTATAAAATAATTAATAATGTTTTTTATCGTTTGCGTTTTTAGTAACAAGATCTCCGTCTGCGGCTACAGTACGAAAGCAAACGCCACCTCGTGACGAGCGGGAGAATAATAATTATGGTGGTTCTGTGGATGAAGGTAATATTTTATTCTAAAATTTATTTAAATTGTGATTTGTATATCTCAAATTGTGTGCTTCTTATAAAATATATAAATACATATATGGAAAGTAAATAGTTTAGTAGGAGTTAAGTTTTGGAACAAATAACTTCGTAAAATATTTAAACAAACGTCATTTTATCAATATAATATGCGTTACATGTTACAAAGATACCAATGAACCGATTTATTTGGTCCAAAACGTCTGGAAATTGTTGAGTCTAATACCGTTGATCAGTATAGTTCTGATGATATTGATGTTGGTTTTAACAAAATTTCTTATTTCCAAACAAACATTAAAATTGCTCCGCTTCCTAGTTTAACTTTAATTCTTAGTTTATAAGAATTTATAGCTCTATTGAGACGGGTTTGCTTCACTCTCAGAATTGTCCCTTTGTTCTCACGTTTTAAAATATCCTCACTTTATAATGATTCACAGTTCTTAATGTGCCGGACTGTGGAAGTATTTACATTGTGTAAGTTAATAATCGCTTTCCAACTAATCAACCGATACATAGTGAACCGCTTACGATGAAATTTTGCGTAAATGCTTATAAAAAACAGCAGTAAAATACACGCCAGTTATAAAAGTACAAAGAAAAATGACCCTGTAAACCCAATTCCAAAGCTGGAGTAATTGATGTGAATACTCGACTAAGAATACTTTGGCATAAGCCTTTATTGCATTGTAAATTTTCTAGATAAATTTGAATTTATTTCACAAAAGTACCTTCGTTTTAAACGTGTTTTCAATGAGTTGTTTATTTATAGCCAAAAAAGTTAGCTATGCCCTAACAACTTTCTGCAAATCTGCTATTAAGAGAGTTATCTAACGTAATTGAAATGATGTTATAGGCATACAAAAATAAACCATTTAATCAGTCAGATTAAATATCAAAGTACAAAATACTCATCTTAAACCTTATCCTTTCTTTGAAACAGTGCTTGTTGAGGCAACCGACTTTTTTCTTGAAATTGTAATTTGCGGTTTAAATTTAGATTGCTTCAAAAATAATAAGCAACGATATTTCTGGTTCGATGGTATAGCATTTAGCATGAAGATAAATTCGACTGGTCGCTATGGTGGGATCTTCAGTTTCAGGCTTCGGTTGATGGGTGATGCATAAATTATCAAAATCGTACTATTATTAAAACCTTAATCACTCCCTTTGAACTGAGTTCATGTCGTCATTAGTTGCGCGAATGATTGCAGTAGAGAGTAGAAAACGGAATCTCTTTATTGCCCTGCTTGTGCTTTTTAGACAAAACGACAACGTTGAGATATGCTACAATGGTAGACATTCTCCCAAATGCTATTCCCATAATCTGTTGGAACATGCTAGTGTTCTGTTAATTCTCGGCTGCAACCTATTGATTTGGAAGAGTTCGACTTATGTGATGATCATCTTGCGTGACCATCTGGTTTTTTATTTTTATGTATCATGTTTTCTTTACTAAACCATTAATAACCTTAAAAGCCGTGGCTATCAAAACTGGCAAAGCCAAGAAATAGGTAAATATAGTACAGGTGGAGTGCGAAAAGGAACAATCTTTAAGTAATTTAAGTACCCACGTGGTTTCCTGACATGCCTCTGCTAGTGCAATTTGCTCTGCTTCGGTTGATGCTAGTGCTACGCAGCTTTGTTTTCGACATGTCCAGCCTATGGCACCTCCATTTAATTTTGAACCAAAATCGACTTTCAATTACTCCGAATTCGACTTTCTATCCAAATTAATTTTTGCCCAGTCTGCATCAGCATATCCAATCAACATTTGTTTCAATTCGCTTCAATCTATTCCAATCTTCTGTTGATGGTTGAACACTCCCTGCAATACCGGGCCATGTATTTAAGTGAACGTCCGATAGTTTGTTGATACGACTTACGATCAGGTAAAAAGTTATTCTGTAGTCTTTCCATCGCTTGTACCAAACGGATATGGCGAAATTTTGATATATTGTAAACCTGCTTTCTGAATACTTTGTTAGTATAGGCTGATTGACATTATATAAAATTCCCATTCTCGTTTCTGTCAATCTCCAGATCTAGATAATTTTTGATTTTTACTCAAATCGTGTATTTCAAAATTTTCTTGTAGAAGCTGCATTTCGTTGCAAATTAAATTTTCATCGTGTCTTGCAATCACAACCTCTACACATGTAAGAACATAAACGTCTGTACTTTATAACCATCTCTAATTAAAACTGAATGAATGGCTTGGTTCCAACTTCTTGCAGGCTGTTTCAATCATTATATTGCCTTTTCCAGTCTAGATACCAATTTTTCATCACCCATTTCAAAATCCGGTGGTTGTCGCATATATATGATTTCCTTTGATTGGCCATTAAGAAACACTGTTTCAACGTCACAAGTTATACTTTCATATTTGTTTTACCTATCAGTGATAAAAGTACTTATTAGGATTTTCCCCATTGCTGAGACCGTCGAGTAATCAGCTGTTTCACAAATTCCTATTTTTTCCAAAACAGTGGGAGGTTTTATTGATAATGAATTATACGTCTAAAAGGCCCAAAAATTCAATCTAATTGCTTTCAAAACTATCAGGGATGAGTTTACGACATAACTATTCGGCAACGTAAAACTGCAGTTTAGTGCCTGATCAGTTCGTTGCTTACGATTGCTTTTGTAAGTATATCGGCCAGCATCTCATTAGTTGGTTTATATTGGATATTGATGAGACCGTTTTTGATGTTCTTACCAATAAACTGTAATTTGATTTTAATATGTTTGGCACGCGCAGATGATGATTTCCTGATTGCCAATTGTATTGTGCTTTTGTAGTCACAGTATAACACTATTTGTTTCGACGATGAAGACATAAGCTCGAGATCAAGTTGCTAAGCCAAATAGATTATTGTATTGAACATACCATTGCCATGAACTTCGTCTTCGGTCGTTAAAACTGGAACAGTTGGTTGACGTTTTGATCCCCAAGAAACAGCTGCATCCTGCAGGCTGAAAACATAGCCAGTGGTCGATTTTCTTTCGTCGAGAACACTAGCCCAATTTGCATCCCAATAGTCTCTGATTTCATTTGAAGGCTTCTGATTGCACACGCTTAACTACTGCCCAATGTGCTTTTACCGGATTTCTGCTATATCGACTCAATAAATTTATTGCATAGCAAATATCCGGTCGAGTTATCTGTGTGAATGTAAAAAAGTATTGAAGTAGAGAGCCTTCAAGGGGCTTTAAAGGGATCACTGGCTGTTCAATATTTTTTTTTTAAATAAAAAAACGTGGCTTTGTTTGTCACATTATTTGCATCTTCAGCTAACTCATTTTCGACAAGTGACCACAATCCTTTAGGCTGTTATTACTAAATATGATTCGGCTGCAATTTTCCATACATAGTAATCTTTTCAAAAAATAAATAAATTGCTATTTTCAACACAAAATAATTGCCACAAAATGGGCACCCGAAATCTGGGCACATATTTCCGGTCTAGAAAATCTGGAGACTGGAAGAAAACCTTTCATTTTTAATATTACATTGACATTTTGCATGCTGGACTACTCCAGGATCACACTGAACTTAAAATGATAGGTAAAGGTCTATTCACACGAACAGAATAACATATTTGCGTGTTGACTCCAATTTTGAGTGAAAAGCTCTGTTGTCGATTTTAGCTTCTTTTTTATATTCAATTTTAAGGTGCAGCCACCGAAAGTTCGATTCAATCCAACACAGTTCTCTAACTCTCAAAATTGCCATCCTTGGTTCTATTGTGCTTTTGTTGCGTATGAGTTGCTTTTATCATACGCCTCTTTTGTTTCCAAATTTGGGAATTGTTCTCTTTTGGCTAATGTGGCTTTGACAGTAGGTTTTCCAGTATAATGTATGGAAATCTGTGGTTTGTTTAAATTGATTAGTAATCAAGTTGACGTGAAAGGCATAGGTTTTACAGTTCACCTTCTCAATTTTTGAGATTTGCAAATGCTTTAATGATTCGTTTTGCTGAGTCTGAGAATACCAAGTAATCCAAGTTTTATCTGTAATTTGTCATTTGGTCTTCAGGCCAAGGTCGAATCTATAGCTTAATTTGATGCCACATAAATATGAAATTTATAACTGGGTTTTAAAATTTTACGAGACTCAGTCTGACTACAAACTAAAAATGTTCCATACATTGAATTCAACTAACACAATTATGCTTTCTCGCTTTTGAGTGTTTTATTATTTAAAACCAATTTTATATATCGCTTCTTAGGTTTTGTCGTGCATAAAGGTCGCGGTGTTACAACACTGTCATCGATGCAGGAACCTTTAGTTCCCGCCCGTTTACGCCAAGCAAAAGAAAAAACAAACACAGACACTAAAGCAGATGAAAGAGGTTTGATATGATTTTGTGTTGTAGTTAATCAAAAAAATGTTTAGTTATTTATTGAGTTTTGTAATTTTTATGAGATTTTTTAATTAATTTTTGTCTGAATATTTATTTATTTATATTATAGTTTTTATTTAATTATTTATAAACTACAATAACACTTTAATACAATTTTAAATATTTAAAATAAAATCAGAAAAACCATTGCTACCATAATAACACACTACCACTAGTCACTATTTTGCATTTTACATTAGTAATTAATTACTATTATATTTAAGTAATTATACAAGAGAAACAAAATTTAATTAGAATAAATTACTAATGCATTAATATAATTCTTTTCTAGTTTTTAAAATATTGTATTGTTCTATTTGTATTATTGTAAAATTTTATTATTTTATCTATTTATCAATTATTATTTGACAAAAAAACAAAACAACTTAAATGCTTATTTTAGGCGATTCAAGTGCAATAGCAGCTGGTCGTCCTAGTAATTGGGAAGATACAAGACGACCTAGCTATGCAGGTAAATTTTGATTTGCATGTTCAAAATTATTTTTGATAAAGTAATGTTTGAGATTTTTTTTTTTACTATTGTATTATATTAGAGACCTAGTATCGTAGACTAAATAGTACTAATTCGATATTTAATTCTGATAAAAATAAAAATAGGTCGGCGGTCCAGACGTAATTCAACCACTGAAGATTCACAGCTAACAATTGAAAATTTTGGCGGATCACAAGATCATTTAAATTTAATTGGACGATCTGGTGGTGGCGGTGGTGGTGGTGGTACACTAGAACGTGAACGAAAAATATCGAATAGTCACCAACCGGTAATGATGAATATTGAACCGGTGGTTCCAGTGCGATCATCGATCGCCGATGCCCGTGGTTCAATACAACTTGGTTACGAAACGGATTCGGGATCCGAAAAACAAGATCGTGAAACGGAAAAAACGCAAAATACAAATTTAAAGCGTCAAACAAGTATGGATAATGTATCAATGCGAAATAATAAAAGTAGTCAGCAGCATTCCAAAGAAAAGGATTCGGTCGACGGAGATGGTAGCCGAAGTATTCAGAGTAGCCCGCCAATTATGTATGGTGATGATGATATCGCAAAACGAAAAACATCGTTTGCCACATTACCAACAAATCAAACGACATGGCAACAGCAATCGGCTAATTTACAACAACTTGATAATAATGGTAGGCAATCGAAACTACACAATCGCAATATTGTTAGAATTGGTTATAAATTATATTTTTTAGATTTTAATAACGATGAATCACGCCCAAATATAGATGCAACAAAACTATCGACAATCCGCTTAAAACTAGAAGAAAAACGACGACACATTGAACAGGAGAAACGAAAAATTGAGGTAGCACTGTCGCGACAACAGCAAAAGGTTGGGAAAGCCGCATTTCTTCAGGCCATTAATAAGGTAGTCAAACGAATATTTTTTTTTTATTTGCAATTTACTTATATTATAAGTCTGTGGTAGAATAAATTTAAGAAATGAAAATAGGGTTTTTCTATATGTTTGTCTCTTTTTTAGTTTTTAGTTGTATAATTTTATTATTATGTATATGTTGCAGGGTATTATAATTTTAAATATATATCGAACATTTAGTTTAAACAAAACTCAATTTAAAATACATATTTGATTATTTTAATTGATTTTTGTGTAAATATCACTTAAAAAGGACCTTATTAACTCCATTTTCATGTTTATGTTGCATATTTAAAAAAAAAATCCAAGCAATTGGAAAATTTAAAATTGGGATCTATTTTGGTAAGAAATTCCATACAACATCCATTTCAACTATCAGTCATCAACGCGCTTTAAAATAATCAGCAATAAATTTCATCACACTGAAATTTCAGCCACAAGTATTTCAGTACCATTATGATACACTCATTGATAAAAATAGTTTCTTTAGCGTAGATCAAGACTGCCTTCCAATTTTCAGTTTTATTCAATTAATTAGCTAAGGATGTCATAATTTACATCAATTAAAAAAAAACACATTTCAACTTTTTATTTTAATCACAAATAGTATTTATTTTATAAATGAAATTGATGCAAGTTTTTATTATCAATTGAACAGTCGAACAACTAATTCAACAGCCAATTAATTTATAATCACCCGTAAGCTCATTTATATATCGGTAAATAGTTTCGCTAGTTGACAATTAATGATTGATGCCAATATATGTGACAGAAAGAAAAAATTATGATTTTGATATTGAAGGCAAAGTAAACTTATTCAATCACAAATAGTTAGAGAATTTTGATTTTGAATTGGATTGAATCTGTTCAACGTTTTTGAGCTTAAGACTAAAAATATGTTGACGGTGATCTTGATCTATAACAATTGTTCGGGTCCTTTTTCAAATTTGCATGAACCAATTGGAAATGCGACTAGCGTGCATGAAGAGCGTGCATTGTAGCGTAAAAAATTGTCGCTCGCATCTTTAATTTTAAATTACTAGTAATAAGTGCACCATACATATACATACACACATATCAAAACTATTCTATAGAATTATTAATGGTGACGGATTTTTTTTTCTATTTTTGTGGCGTTTTTTATTTCATTTTTATTATAGGGCAAGATACACGGTCAAACCGATAGCGAAACGGTTGTATTATCCGATACTACTACTACTCAAAATAATAATAGTATAAAAAAGGATGATAAACCCGAAAGACCATGTAGTTTACAGGTACAAAAAAATAATAGTTTTCAGCAGATGTTGACACAAAATGTACTTTTGGCATTTAATTATTTTTTTGGCTTATTAATGATACATAATTTTTATGATTAAAACCATCTTTATGTATACTTTCGCTTAAACCATTTAAAATTTGCTTTTTATTTTTAAAACCGATTAAGTTAACAAAACGAAAATGTTTCTTCGGCCATTTGCTAAATTTCTTTTTACTCTAGGATATTACATCGAACGATATTATTGGTATGGATTCTAAATGGGAACCACAAATTGAATCGAAACGAACTCCAGATTTGGATCATGTTGATTTGGAAACGTATCAGCAAAGTATCGCAATGATGAATACCAGTTTGTATGATATCCAGGCCGATATCCAACGACTAGCACAGCAACAAAATCAAATTCAAGCTCAGCACTTGCAGGCCCAACAAATTTTACAAGCACAGCAATATGCTAATGTTATGCAACAGCAATACGGGTCACAACATAATATCGGTGGTTATCGTCCGATACAGCAAAATTTCGGTTCTACTCCACACATTGCAAATCAAACGCCCTACATGTTAAACCGGCCACCGAGTCGTGATCCACATCAGAATATTCAATTTATTAACGAACAAGGGCAGTATGTTAATCCAATTTATGGCCGTGAGGGTAGTCCTGGACAGTACTCCAATGACAATGGCTATGGTGGTTATGGTGGAAGTCGTAATGATTTACATTTTAATAACCAGTACGTTGAACCAAATCAATTTCGCCATGATCCAAGTCCTCCAATACAATTTCGACAAGAAACTCCACCTCAGCAGCAGCAGTATCAAGATATTTATGCGCCAAGAGAACCACAACAACCGTCACCACAAACAAATCAATTTTATTTGCACGATTCACCGACACCTCCTCCTCGACGAACATGGGCTCAATCGGCAGCCGTAAATCAGCAACAACAACCACCACAGCAACCCCAGTCAACTACTCAAATACCACTCGACATTACGGCATGGGCACAAAATCAACCACAAAAAATTGATACACGTACATGGAAATCACCACACAGTCATCAAAGTAGTGCAAGCAGTGGTAGTGGTGGAAGTGGTAGTGGTGGCTTTATGTTGCATCAGAATGGCAACGATTACGACAATCAAGAGCAAAATTATCAAAATTTGTTCCCCGTACACTCAAGTCCACAGCATAATCGAGTACAGAAGCAAATCTCACAAATTATTAGTGGACCAATACAATCCGTTAACAATAATGATATTGGTAAAAATCTAATAAATAATAATGATTTTAGGGTAGGTCAATTCTAATATAAAATATGTATTTTCCAAAATTTATTATATAATTTTATTTTAGGATAATCGTATGCCAAAATCCCCTCCCATGGATGAAATGGCCCCACAAAGTATTTCATTTATAGGCGACGAAGATGATTCCGTTGATCCACTAATTCAACAGACAACATCAAATCTATCGAAACTGAATATAACCAGCGGTAGTCGAACATACCGTATACCATCACCAACGCGACCCCATTTAAATGCTAAAAGTTTCCAAAATCCACAAGATGACGATATTAATAATGAAAAGGGATTTTATATTTCTTTCGATGACGAACAACCGAAACGACCAAAACCTCCATTACGTACTAAAAAATCACCAAAGAAGGAACAAAATGAAAATGGCGGTAGCGGCGATAAGCGAGAACAAATTAGTCAGTTAGAAAAGGAATTGAATGGTAAGTTTCTGATATATAAAGTTGAATCCTTAATTTTGTGTGAATTTTGAAATCGAACAACTTTTCAGAAGAGCGAAACAATCGATTTAGTGAAAATAATTATAATTTAGAGGAACCAATGATCGTTAAACGTTCATCTCTAGTCGATAGCCAAACGGTTGACCGTAGACAAAGTCATCTTCAACAACAACCTCACCATAGTAATAACAATCATCAAAATGATAGTAATAATATTTTTAGTCATACAACTCATGATCAACGAAATCATTATGATGATAGAATTAATAATTTAAATTTAAATAATAATAATAGTAGCCATAATAATAATATAAGCGATAAATCAAAAGAGAGCAAAGCTTTAGTCATAGGTGAACTATCAAATTTGGATCCAAGTTCGGTTGACGAAATGGAACGTAAAAAAGAAAAAATTATGTTGCTTTCGCTGCAACGACGTCAGCAACAGGAAGAGGCAAAGGCACGAAAAGAAATTGATGCGATGCAACGACGTGAACGCGAGCAAGAAAAAGAAGATGAACGGGCACGTCGTAAAGAAGAGCAAGCAGCTAGAAGGCAATCTATATTAGAAGCGCATAAATTGAAAAAAGCTATTGATGAGGCGGAACGTGAGGGTAAAACGATCGATAAAAATGATTTATTGCTACTTAAACAGCATACAGCAAATTTACAACAATCGAGTAGTAATAATAATGCGGGAACGGCAAAACTTCGTCAAACGAGAAATACGCGGCCACGACCAAAAACAATACACGTAGAAAGTGGTTCGATCGATTTAAGTGATTCATCTAGTCTTGCTAGTCGAGGAAAGAAAGGCTCTAGCACTAATCTAACAGGTTTGCATTTTTATTATTAATTTTTTTTTATATTATAAATATTTAAAAGCAATTAATGCATGCTGAGTGTTGTGTTTTTTTTTATGATTTTATGATTTTGCTTTATGATTTAAACATTTTTGAACGTTCAGGTCACGGCAGTTTAAGTTCAAACTCAATGAGACGAGATTATTATCGTGGTTCGCAAGATTCGTTAGCGATACGAGGTAAGAGTTTTTTATGCTTAAATTTTATGTTTAATTATGAATTTTCTGCGCTTCAAATTTTTTGTTTTGAATTTTTTATCTTTCAAATATTGTCAGTTACATGAACAGTCACATCTTAACGAGATAAAATTATCAGGCTAAATATTTTGATTCTTAAAAATTTACTTTCGTAATGTACTATTTGTAACTGATCATCAATTTTAAAAAAAGATAAAACAGGTTTTCAGGATAGTGAGAAATTCTGCTTTAATTTAATTTAGTCGAGAACAAAAATATAGGCTTTATAACTAATACAAAAAATCTAAACTTTTATTATTTTTCTATTCTAATGTTTAATTTATTTCATCTTATTTTTTTTCTAACCGTCCAAATAATTAACAGAATCACCGGATGAATATCCAAGCACAAGTTCAACACCTTTAGGAAGAAGGGGATCTTATAAAACGGCTAGAGGTTGGTGATGGGTTTTAAATATTAATTTTTTAACTAACATTTTTTAAGTATTTAATTCTTTATTATTAACAAAATTAATAATTTTTATTTTTTTATTAAATTATGATATTATTTATTTATATTATAATTTATTTAATAATAAAAAAATTTTAAAAAATTAAGCACCTCATTAAAAATTAAAATTGATCTGAAATTTATCTAAAGTATAACTACTATGCATATATATGACTAACAATCAAGTGTTTAAGGATTGATGGGCATAATAACACATAATAATTTTGCCCATCAATACTAAATACATACTAATGTCGTTAATAATTTGCCTAATGCATGCCATTATATTTTTTATTTTAATTTTGCTTCGTATAACAAATCAAATTAATTTATTATACATTTCTATTAAAGGTGAACTATTATTATGTAGATTAATTAAAGTTACCTGTTAAGAGAAACTATAATTTTATGATTTGCATGATTTCACGTAATTAAAATAATTTACTATTAAATTATTACAAGTAATATTTTTGAAAAATCAATAATAAAAAAAAATTCATATTGGTACAAATGGGGAAAATTATCGAAAGTCAAAATAATATTAATTAGCAACATACCATTTACATCATTTTATGTAATACGTTATTAATTTTCTCTTGTACTCAACTCTTTATTTACTACTTATTATTTTTTATTACATGAGGTGTTTTTCTATTACATAAAATGTTCTCGATTATGTTTTTTTGTTTTATGTTTGGATACAATTTTTAGGTTTTCGTATTTTTTTATTTTATGGTCTGATACAGTCTCATCCACTGGTTGGACTGTTTCTGTTGCGAATTAATAGTTTTGAACATTTAAGTGTATAATACTCGAAATTTTATATACCAACATATAATCGATGGCTTTTAACATTTAAGTAAACCAACAACATTTGACAGTAAGAAAAATTTATTATGTTAAGGACATCCTATTTATTTTAGTGTTCATGTTTAAACTTCTATTCGGTTTTAAAATATTTGACAGTCAGATCAGTCGTTCAGTTTTACCACAATTTTCAACAAGAATTTACATTAATCTATCATTAACCAATTCCCGTACTAGCATTTCCCATTAAATATATATCCCCCATACCTGAATTAAAATTTATTTTCAATTCAAACAAGTTGCGAATGGTGAAAATCTGAAGATCAACAAATCAGTAATGAATTTAATTTGACTTACTTCTTTAAAGGGTTTATCGGATGTACCTTATTTTCTGCCCTAAAAGTGACAGGCTTTGGTTTAGTTGATGTGCGTTTAACACGAAAATGACCTATTTAGTACACGTATCTGTTGTATTAAAATTCAGTGATGTTTACACTATGAGTGTGAAATCACGATTTTTTCTACATGCCCTTGTTACATACTCCCTTTTTTACGATTTAGATTACATTGTTGTTTACATATATTGATTGCTAATATGACTGAATCTAGTGATATTATTTCTTGGGTATTTCTGAAAATTTTTCGAACTATTCTCGTTTCAGTTTTATGAGTGAGTCGCCTGATTTGTGTTTTCTACGTTTAACTCACCCAAATTTCCGCTATTGATGGTTGATTAATCCTCTGAATACTTGGCTGAATTCTCTGGACTGGTATGTCAGCATTTTATCCGTTTGACGTGACACCACGAAATTCACAATATAGTAATTTGAAAGATATGCCCCTTAGAATTTTACTTATGACAATAGAATATTAATACCTAGCATTTTTGTATTAAATTTATTCCAACCTTCTAACCCTTTATAACATTTTACAACGAAAGTATAGATTTTTTACGTTAAAGCTTCATCAACATTTTTTAAACTCTCAAAGAGAGTTTCAGAGTTCTAATATAATTTGGTTCACACTTCAATTCAGTTCCAATATTTTTCAGATCCATCGCATTCCACCTGTGAAAAGTTACTTTCAAACTCAGTCTGGCTAATTTCGGGATCTTTATCTTCCATAATGTGTTCTAACAAATCACTTAATTACAGTAATTATTACAGGCTCAACTTTGGTTTCAAAATTATTTGCACGTTTAAAATTATTCGGCATATCTTGAAAAGCATTTCTATTATTTTCAATAGCAATTTCAGGAATTATACTCATTGATTGAGACATGATTGTATCATTTCGTCCTTAACCTTTGTTTAAATTCGTGCTTTAAAAAAAATTCAGCGGATTATGGTTCAATTTGTATGTCAACTAATATTTGATGTTATATTCCTTTACGAGATAGTCAAACAACATCGTTGGAGCGTTTGGAATTGATCAAAATTCCTTTATGGAAAGGAAGATTTAATTTTGATTTTTCTACTTTAAGATTAGAAATTACATTTTTTATTTCTTCTAATTTAATGTTGTGTTTATTTAGCATATGGCCTTTAATTCTTTCTCGTGATTCTTTTTCGGGCAGTCTGTTATTGAAAATATCAAACCAGTCAACCTAAAAAATAAAAATGTGGTAATATTGGAAAATACTTTTAATCAATTTCACTAATTGTTTTTAACAAATTAGAACATTCCTGCCAGTCGTCACTCCTTAATAGTCCTAGCAAAGCCATACATAAAATTGCTTTTGAGTTAGTATGTGAAAATAATTGTGTCGCAAATTTCACTTTCTGTCTACCAGCATTTTTTACGGTTAAATGGTTAGTAATTAATTTGTGGACTATATTCAAAACTTTCCTTTAGAGTGCTCAAAGAGTTCCAATAGAGGTTTTTTAGATACTGTTTTTCCATAAATTATAAATTCGGAATCTAAGTAATGATTCCTTAAAAGATTAACCAAATGTGGCACGTCAGCAAATGTATACACCTTTTTTGTTGATGCAAAAAAAATGGATAATTTTCAGTAATGACAAGTGATTTCCTGAGACCACTGTTTCCACCCCAAAATCAATGGTAATCACAAAAATAAATATACATATATGTATACAGTAAAATAATAATAATATAATACGGCTTTTACAGGCCAATCCTGGCACGTACCGAGTTAAAAGTCTGGCTCAATCGGATTCGATCCCGACCTTGTTCTTTGTATTGTTCTAGACAACCTGAAGAAGAGAAGTCGTTCTCTACCCCGAAAAGCCATCGTTGCCGACAGCGACCTCTGCGCCTGCCAAATTGTGGCTCTCCTCTTAAGTTGCTGCGCCATCCGATTTGGATCGGCTCGCAGAAAGTGACCGAGCCACCGTCCGTCTCTGCTGTCCTTTATTTCATGACCGAGATTAAGAATTTTCATTAAATTCCTGATCTCGTGGTTGAATTAAACTCGGTTAGTGTCGTAATTGTCGCGTTTGGGGCCACATATAATACGCTAATTTTTCTCTCGAATGTCATTAACCATCTCTCATACTCATAACGTCAGGATCCATCTCTCACACCCATAAATGATAATGGATCTGATCAACACCTTGTGCAACTTCAGCTTGTCGGATTTTGCACGGTATTTAGATTTTAGCAGTGGACGTAATGCATACAAAGCACGGTTGCCCGAGACAAGACGCGCTTATATATCCCTTCCCACACAGTTATCATGAGTGGCATCGGACTCGAGGTACCGAAAACTTGTCTCCTTCAAATGTGTGGTCACCACTATTAAAATCCATCGTGTCTTGGTCTAAAATCAATGATCATATATTTGGTTTTAGACTCATTGATTTTGAGACCAACGAAAGGCGAGAATCTAACAAGTGGATCCAGCAGTTCTTTAACACCGTTGCCATTCTGTCCAATTACACAGAGTTCGTCTGCATTTGCCAGAACCTGATTGAGCTGACGTTACAAGATGTCCTGAGGTGTCTCACTTTTACGAAAGACTAATTCTAACATGAGATTAAAGAGTTTCGTAGAGAGAGCATCTCATTGTCGTACATTAGAGCTAATTGCAAAAGTCCTTGATAGCTTGTTCTCAACATTGGCATAACATTGTGACTGCATTACTGTCATTTTACATAAACGCTCATATTTATCAGGTATTCCCAGACATCGTAAAGCAAACCATAAGCTATCTCTTAATAGCTTGATGGAAGTTCAAAACGAGCTGATGTACGTCTTGAGATGCCTCGTAATATTTAGAAAGAATCATACTCAGCGAAAAAAATTGATCAGTGACTGACCGATTCGATCGAAATCCTCCTTAGTAGTCACCGACAATTTCCTCCGCCAGGGGAGTGATTCTCTCTAATATTATGTGAGACAGTAATTTGTATGCTGTGTAAAGGAGAGCTATGCCACGATAGTTTTCACATGTTAAGCGACTCCCTTTTTAAGGATAGGGCACAACGAGGCCTTTTTCCATTTATCAGGCATAACTTCACTTTTCCATACTAATCGTATAAGGTCGAAAAGATAGTTCCACAAAGTATCCCCTCTGAATATCAAGAGCTTGAAATTAATGTAATCAACCCCAAGAGAACGGTTTCGTTTTAGTTTCTGCACGGCCAGTGTGAATTCCTCGTAAGGTAGGCCTCTATGCACATCTCCGCAGTCTTTATTTTACAACTTTCAAACACAGCATTTGACACTTGTTGAACATTGTGTAATTTAGAGAAATGACTTTTTCCAAGTGTCGAGCACTGTATTAATGTTAACACGGAGGTTTTTATCTTGGTCCCAAACCAGTAATTTTTGGGTTTAAATTTTTCAGAGTCGCCTGAATAGCACTGACAACAGAAGTTTTTAATACCTCCCATAAAGCGTTCACATGAGAACGGGGGTTTGTTTCCATAATGCTACTGCTAACAAGATTCCGATATTGTGCTTTCTCGTCTTCGTTTATCAGACCTTCGCAGTTGGAACGTAAGTTTCGTTTTCCTGTGCTCCCTGACTTGTATGAAAACTGCCATCTTAGCGTTGTCGTGACCAATTGTTCGTATCGGGAATAAGGACCTATGTTTTCACATAAGTCAGTCTGATTTTTGCCAACTCTAACATTAAAGTCAACAATCACTATTCTAACGTCGTATTCCGGTATGGCTCCCATCAGCTCATGAAAATAGTTGTAAAATGAGTCTTTATCTTTGGGTTGGCTTATATTAATGGGCGCATGAACACAAATGATTGACAGGTTGGCTAGTCCCGTGCATAAACGTAGCTCACACATACGATTATCTAATGCTTTGCAATCTAAAACAGCCTTTTTCACCTGGGTCCCAAGGAGAATCCAAACATCTCATTGTTTGCCAAGATTGCCGAGGTCATCTCCACTATATAGCAATATATAGCCTTGGAACACATGGTGTATACTTTTTGGTCATCGAGTTTCCTGGGGAGAAACGTGTTTTAAGCTATACTCTTTCATGGCTGATATAGTGCCATCAAACGCGCCTGGTTTTCCTACCGACTGTGTTTCTGGTATAATTTTAGCGGTATCCATATTTCCTTGTGTTGAACCTTTTAACAATTGGGTTTTTTACGGATGCGGGTAGTCAGTCCAGAGATCTGACTTTTGTTTAGTAGCCTCCTATGACAAGCCAAGAATGATTGTGGTAGAGTTCTAAAGATAACATGCTCGTTTAGAAGTCTTTTACAAGGAGAGTGCCCCTAAACCACAGGGACTATTTACCTTTTAGCCATTTACATATACATATTACTTTAGGACAATATTGTGTGACTTCGAACACAATTCGTTGCTTTTTTTTCAATATGAGGATAGTTCAGTTCTGCTTTACTTAAAGATCTTGACGCAAAAGCTACAAGTTGGTCATTGTGTAGAACGACTGCATCTAACGTTGCTTTTGGCATCAACCGACAACATTATATTTTATTCGTATCATAATAACTTAGCACTGTGTTTGTGAACAATTATTCAATGTTTTCAAATGTCTTTTGCTGCTCGTATTCCCAGTGAAGTTCAGTGTCATTTTCTTCAATTCTCAGACTGCCCTCTATTAATCCAAGTTTTATTAAACAAATATTTTTGTTTATTCCCGGTAGAGCTCAACTTACACTTCAGTTACTTTATTGAAATCGAAATAGTAAGGATTTCTAAGGTTATTCGGACTCTTTTTTATTCTGTAAGTTACTAATTGGAAGTGACTTTTCTCTGGGACAGATTGCCCACTATGCCAAACGTTGGATAGATTTTGGGGTCATGTCTTGCATCTGTTTCATTTAACTACTTTCGTTTCTTCTACTATTTTACTGTTCTTATTTTTGATAACATAAATAATCGTTTCTAAATATTCATCTGCACATTGCTTTGCTCCAGTCTGCCTGTACTGACATGGACGGCCCATAGATTCTGCATTCCAACAGGGGGTCATAGTTGTGTTCAAAGTTATAATTGATCGCAATCAAGTGATGAGAAATCTCTTTACATCCCTCCCCGCTCTGATTCGAACCTGGTATCTCCAGTCCTAAATACCGCAGCTTTAAACACTGTGCCAATTGATCGGTGTTGTATCAGTTAATTTGCTAAAACCTCTGGCAAACGCGTTTGACATTTTAAACAATTTAAATTTTGTTCCCTGTCCTAATTGAAATGCCTAAAGTTAGGGTGTATTCCTTTGTTGCTATTTAGTTGCGGTGCAATTCTTCAATTAATAAATTTTTTAGTTTCATATCTTTTAACAATTTGTTTGTACCCAAAGTATTTTTCCTCCTATCACATTTTCGCTTGCTAACAGGTCTTTAATATTTACAGGCTATATCGTTATAAAACAATTATTTTGTTTCAGGTGTTATCTAAGTATATATTACACTTCGAGAAATCTTACCAAAATGTTCAAAACTATTAAAATCTTAACAATTTTTTTCATACTCTTTATTACTATAAAAACTACATATTTTATTTTTTAAATTATATTTTGCCATTTTTCTTTTACTGCAAATTATATATTTTAAAAATTTACATTTTATTTTTAAAACTAAATAAAACTATCATTAACTTTGAATATTACAAAAATAAAATAAAAATTCAAAGCATAAAAAAATATAATATAAAAAAAAAATATACAAAAACAAAAACCAAACATACAATCCTCCGGGTTATTTTTACAGAACCAACAATCGAGAGAGGTCGTACATTATCACGAATTTCAGTCGCCAAAGGTGCCAATTTTAGAGGCAGAAAATCAAATTCGCTAATGAATTTATGTGGTAAGGCCCCAGATAACAAAAAAAAAAAAAACAGAAATAACTCAAATATATTTAGTATTTTTTTTCTATTGAGGAAAATAGTATATAATATGGGGCTTTTCCTTGGGAAGGAATTTTAATTTTAATTACAAATTTATTTATGTAATATATTCAAGAAAATGGTGAATTATTTGAACACGAATTATTTTATTTGGCTTTTTTTATATTTAGAAATAATTATGTCACACGACACTTACGTAATTGGTTTTTGGCAAGCTTACAAAGCTTTTTTTTTTTTTTTTAACAGAAAGTGTCGTAAATATTTTATTCGTATTCAGTCTATTCGTATTTTTATGGTGTTTGGATTTGTATTTTTTCATATTTGAATGGAAAAGATTGAATGAACATTTTCTTGAATATAATACAATGTAAAAACAAAATGAATTTACATTTTCAAAACGACAAATTTATTTATTTTATTTAAACTTCTAAGTTTTATAAATATATTTTTGGTGTGCTTAGTATAATATTTCACTTAATTTTTTTTTTATAATATTGGTTATTGGTTTTATAATTTAAATTTATTTTAAGTTTTTGATTCGACAGGCAATATAAAATTTGTTTGGTGTAATAAAATTGGGGTGGTAATGAAAAAGTTTGGAAATTATTTTGAAAACATTAATATTTAGTTTATTTGGATAAGGGAATCTAACAATTCAGACTTTCCTTAATGTATATGGTGAAAAAAACGTGAAATCAAATTTAGTTTTCAATAAACTTATGTAAATTTAATAAAGATCCGTTTCTGGCAGTGGAAACCAGTGGCATTATTTAGATTTATATTTGGGTTCTGCCAAAAATTCAAAAATTATTTCAATTATCCGGGAAAACAATTGTTGGTGGTTGGTACACCAGAGATTTAACGAACTTCAAAAATCGAATTAAAATAAATGTAACTCTCTACCTGATACAGGGTTCTTTAACTGAGAACAATAAGACATTAAGAACAATACGTGTATATATGAGAAAAAAAAAATTATATTTATATTTAGTTAGTGGGATTTGATGTTGGGCGTTCAAAAGTGTATTAATGTTAATTGGAAGGTTCGAAGAGCGCAAAAGCAATACTTGTTTACAAGTACATGTTCTGCCGATAATCCGGCAAATTGATGTCATTGGTTTTGCATGATTTATAATCGTCCATTGCATTCTTCAAATTTGCAGTTCGCGCACGAAACGCTCCCTAGTGGATAATGCAATGAACTATTTTTAAAATTCCTGTTATTCCAAAGTCTTTCCTTTGCCTTAGGAACCAAATAAGGATTTCTTTATTTTTACCAACCATTACCGACGCACGATAAATTATTATGGATACAGCTGTGCTTATACCTTTCATAGGCACAAATTGAATCAATTCAAAACTGAAAATGTTTGCTGTGCCCGTTAAAGAGATTTTTAGAAATTTTTAGCTGACATTTTTTCTATGCGTCGTGTAACGGTTCTTGCAAACAAACTAATATTTGAAAACATATTCCTTCTCTCGGGACATACAGTCATCAAACAATTTTTCACGAACCCCCGTCAGAGAAACTTTCTTTTTTCTAAAAATTCAAATTCAGTGTCGGGTCAAGCAAAAACATTTCACAAACTTTTCATTATCATCGTCGACCATCACCGTAGCATTTTAAAATGTCTCCCTATCATTTCAATTTTGTTTAATTTAATAAAATTGTCGATTTATTAATTGTTCAATGAGAAACAGTAAAACTTTTAACAAAAAATAATCATTGTTCACCATAAATTATTTCACTTCACATGAACATAAAACTTTATCATTCTCATAATACTAAACTATCATATGGTAGTATATAATTGCTTTTCAGTTTGGTGTGTCTATTTATGTGATGATGATTCATTTATATTCATAGATTATGGAAAATTATTTATGTATTTTTTTTTTTAACCACACAATAAACATGTGAACTCATCAAATTCATTATTAATTAATTAATTAAAAAGACTAACTATTAATAATAAGTTTTTTTTTAATTTTTTATAATTGGTTGTTGACTAAATATTATTTAATTAAAATTATAATTTATTTTTATATAATTTATGAAAAATCATTAACTTTTTTAGCATTATCATCGTTGTTTAGCGTTTTTATGTCGTTTTGATTTTTATTTGTAAATTTTTAAAACCTATATCGGTTTTCTAGGTCAAATAAAATATTTTAATCATATATAAAATTTCGTTTAAAAATTATCGAATTAATTTTTATTTGAACTAGACAACCATATTCATTCATATAACATACGTGATTTCATTCATCACAATCGGTTGGTGTAATTGTTAATACATAAAATCGCTATCATAGTTTTTGGTTTAAATCATTTTTTATAATATTATAATTTAACTCATCCATTGATAAAACAATGCCAATTTATGTAGTGTTTTGACTCCCACCAGCATAATATGTGCTTACGCAAAATTTATTCGTCGACACGCAGATCAAAAACCAAAAAAGGCTAAAATATGATACAGTTCATAATTCGTTTTCGTTTTTTTTTTTTTTTTTTTATTTATTTATATTTGATTACTCCAGCCAATAATAGTAGTAGTAACATCGGATTTAGAAAAAAGCAAACTACATTTTCGCAGTTGCCAAACTGTATGTATTTAATTGTCATTTTTATTTTTTTTAACTATAAAAATTGGTATTGTTTTAACACAAAAATTATATACATAAATTAAATTAAATATATGTATATATATATATATATATATATATATATATATATATATATATATATATATATATATATATATATATATATATATATAACCATTTTATTAACATAAACCCATCTATTTTCTTCAAAAACCAATCCAAAAAAATCTACGACACACGAATAAATGTATATTCTGCAAATCAGACACAGATTCGGGATTAGGACGTGCAACACCACCTAGACGTGCACCATCACCAGGTATGGGTCCATCGTCACGACATTTGCCATCACCATCTGGTCCAGGTTCACTTCCGCCCGGTTTAATGACAAAACGTCGTATGTTTGACGATGGTTCAAGTGATATTTCATCTACTCCAAGTTCTATGATGGAGTATACAGGTATGTATTGCAATTTAAAATATTTATAGCTTTTAGTGATTTGTATTTAAAATGTTGTTTGAATGTGAATGATCTCACAATGTTTGAACTTTTCTTCACAAACTACTAATTACTATAAATCCATAATACTATACTTAAGTAAATATTTAAACAATATTTTTTTCTCAATTTTCATAGGGCCAAAACTATACAAGCAACCAACTACTAAATCGAATCGTGGCATTATATTAAATGCGGTCGAATACTGTGTGTTCCCCGGTGCTGTAAATAGAGATGCAAAACAAAAAGTTTTAGAAAAAATTGCACGATCGGAGGCGAAACATTTTCTTATATTATTCCGTGATGCTGGATGTCAATTTCGTGCTTTTTATAGTTATTATCCGGAAAATGAAACTATTATAAAACTATTTGGTACGGGGCCAAGTCAAGTCGATGACGTTATGTTTGATAAATTTTTCAAGTAAGTTTTTTTCATACTTTTTTTTTTTTTATAATATTTACTTTTAAAAATCTGTGGCAGATCCTGTTATTGCTTAATTTTATGAAATTGATGAGATAAATTGATATTACTATGATATTTTAAAAATATGCTTTATTGTAATACTTTGCAAAGCATTGTAGAAGTTTGCTTTGTTGTAAAAGTTTGAAATACTGAAGTGCGAATAAATCTTTTAAACTTGAGCCCGATTACAGTAACATATTCGCAGGCCTTCGTTTTACGGAAATTTCAAATTACGAACATGACTAATTTCGAATCAACATTTTGTTTTGAATAGAAAATCAATTGGTGATGAAGCTAAGTTTTAAGCTTTGCTATTTAATTCATGACTGCGAAAAAATCGTTTAATCTGTTAGAACCCGATTTAAATTTTTAAAATTATTAAATTTATTGGTAAAACAGAACTCTAGAGATTTTGGTAGTCAATTTTAAATTTACTGCTTAAATAATACAGAACTGTTTGTATAGAAACACCGGTGGCTAAAATAATTCATTAAATCAAAATATAATCATTAATAAATAATGTATATCGAAACTCGAATCTGGAAAGCTCTGTTATTCATTTAACAACGAACCGTAATAAAAACACAAATAATAGAGGTTCACGGATAATAGAATCCCGGTTAATCGAGTTTCGATAAATTTTGTATCTCTTACGGCTTATTATTTAGTGTTGTTAAGAAAAAGCTAGCTTGGCTAGCTCAGTCGGTAGAGTATGAAACTCCAGATGCCACTCATAAAGCCCTTTTGTTATCATATAATATTGTGGGTACGGGCTGATTATTCTCAAATAACTCCTTCTGAAGTCCACTTATCCACATCGCATCTCGCCAAGCCGCAGATAGTGACATGTACTCCGCCTCTGCGGTTGACACGGCGACTGCTGGTTGTCGTCTTGAATTCCACGACACTGCTGCTCCCTAATTCATAAATACGAGTACATTTTTTATACACATATCATTTGTGATCCTTTGGTAAGGATCAAAGGGTGTTAAAACTGGGTTGCAATCCAGCATGTTAAATTTCTGGAACACCTCTTGAATATATTGTTGTTGATCGATGAATATGAGTCCCTCTTTTTGGTCACGGGTAATGCGTACACCAAGGCCATAAACGCCTTCACCCAAATCCAACATTTTGGACTGCTTCATCAGTTCTTTTTTAAGCCATGCCTTCACATCTTTATATTTGCTAAAAATGATAAAATCAACATAAATTGCAATCATCAGTATTTTGCTACCTTCGAACTTGAAGTAGATTCGAGGATCAACTTTTGAGCGAGTAAGTGCCATTTCTTTCAGAGTACTATCCAATTTTTAGTTCGAAACGAACCAACGAATTTGGATTAATCCGGAAAACAGCGTATCGGTGAACGATTGATTATATATATACAGCAGTCGAAACGGCCTCCGCACAAAAATCAACTGATAGTTCAGCATCGAACAACATGCAGCGAGCTTCCTCCACGATCACGTTTATCCTTTCGGCTGTCCATTCTGCTCCGGTGTGTACCCTGTTGTCGTTTGATGTTGTAGATCGCAACTTGACAAATAACTCAAAAAATCTCCATTACTGTACTCAGTACTTTTGTCCGTTCTTAGGATTTTTATTTTTCGGCTTGTATGATTTTCGGGCAGTAATCAAAATTTTTTAAAACAATTCAACACTTCGGTTTTGGTGCTTAAGATGTAAACTGACACTTTCTTTGAATAATCATCCACAAAGGTTAGAAAATATTTTCCATCACTAAAAGATTTCTGCCTAATCGGACCACAAAAACGGTAGTCGTGTCTGTTTGCCCTTGAAACAGACAATACTTGATTCTTCAATTTGATTGTCATTGAAAGAAACCGTATTTTCTTTGTCTCCTAATTTTGCCATACTATGTGCATTTAAATGACCTAATCTCCTCTCCTGTGCCATAAATCATATTCTAAAGAGACAGCTGACAGAATTACTTTTTTGGCATCCGGTGTATCCAATTTGTATATTTCACCAAGTGTGGCAGTGGTAGTGATTTTTTTTACAAAAATCACTCTCTTGTGATTTTTGTAAAAAACTCATCCATTCGAGTCAAATGTCACACAATTTCCATTTTAGAAATTTGTACACAACTGAGGAATGCAAAAAACATTTGTTATGTTAGTCTCTTGCACGGAATTGTTAACCAACAATTTTATTTTCAAATCTCCGACACCTGTTACTTTCATTCGTGTATCATTTGCAATAACAACTTCATTTGTTGGTGGATTTGAAATGTCCCTTAATAAACTTGCATCCATTGACATATGCGATGATGCGTCTGTGTCTATGTACCAACTATTCTTATTATCTCGTTTACTGCAAATGAAGTATATAACAATGCGGAGTTACCTTGCTTGTTTGAGTTAGACTTAACTTTTTTAGTGTAAGTGCAACTTTTCGCTAAGTGTCCAAATTTATTGCAATTGTAAGATGTTGCGAATGTTTGCTAATGTTATGCGAATATTTTGTATTTTGACCTTCCATACTTCCTGTACAAAGCTTTTGTTGCTATATTGCCATCTGATGACAAATTGTTCAAATGAACATCCAGCTTCGCTTTAATTGAATCGAAGTTTATATCCACACCTGAGCCTTCGATGCCCATAATCATTGGCTTGAATTTATCAGGCAACCCCGTTAATAGGATTGTTCCTATTTAATCATAACTCAGATCCATGCCAATATTTCTCAATTTGTGAGAGGTCGATACAATTGAGTTGACATATTCTTCTACTGAAGCGCACCCTTGCAGAGTGGTAGTAACTACCTTTCGCAAAAGCACAACTTTTCGTTAAATAGACGTAATTGATTGCGTCAATCAAAAGAATATTTTTTGCCTTTGCTTTTGTGTATTTTGCTTCATCTTTTTATTCACCAGTAACACACAACCATAACTGTTCGTGTTAAATTTGTCACTTTAAATGACGATTTGACTTAAGTCTACATTCAAAAAACCAAAATTTGACAAATAGTAGATTCTCTACTGAATGGTTCAAGAAAGTTACAATATACTGGACTAAGGGAATATTAGCCTTAATTTGACCGTCATACTGGTTTTGTACGTCGGTCTTGTCACGATGTGGCATCCACGTTTTGTTAGATTTCAATGATTTTTTATTAAAATTTTTTAAAGTTTTAAAAAGTATCCCCATCAAATCAAATAATTGCCTTCATTTTCGATGACGATATTCATATTTAATGTGAAACTGGAAATGCATCCAGTTTGAGTCAATTTTCAAACTTGCCCTCGTCAGGTCCATTACAATAAGAAACCATAAAACATTTCCATAATTTCAAACATTTCCATAATTTTCCGAAATATTCCACAATTTTGACAGCAAAATCTTCATGAACTTCATAAATTTTTGGCACATTTAAATTTTTCGAATATTCCACAATTTTGACAGGCAATCATGGATTGCAAATAATCACCTGTCGATGATTTTTTCAATTGCAAATAATCACCTGTCGATGATTTTTTTAAAATCGAAACTAGTAGTGAAATTTATTATAAAAATATTAATAAAATCTTTAGTTTTTTTCGAATAATATATATATTTATATTTTTATTTCTTGAAAATTTATTGGTTTTATTAAGAAGTGAGTGAAAACTGTCGGAGTTTTGTAATTTACAATTAAATTTATATAATGTATCACTCACGTCACTCCGTACCAACAAACAATTATGTTAATTATGGATTATTGTCACATTTTAATTTTCCGAAATATTCCGCAATTTTAACAGGTTAACCACCATCATGATTCTACGAATTATTAGAACATTTTAATTTTCCGAAATATTTCACAATTTTGACAGGATATAACAACAATCATGAATTTCATGAGTTTTTGGAACATTTTAACTTTCCAAAATATTCCACAATTTGACTTTACATCATGATTTTATGAATTTTTGGAACTTTTTAATTTTCCCAAATATTCCTCAATTTTGACAGGCTAACCATCATGATATGATATGGGCAGAATATAATTTTAATAAAGAAACCAGTCAAAAGTTTTTATTTACTTTCCAGCAGTCTCAAAGGCAGGATGAAAATCCGCAACTAGTATAAGGTACTAGTTGTTTGTTGTACCAAGGCTCGTACAAGCATGGTCTGCTTTTTTTAACGGAATGAACTTTCAAAATCAATCCTAAACAGTTCGTTACATAATAAAATAATTTCGTTTGAATTTCTTCTGACCTAGAGTAAATCCAGTTTCCTGGCCTGGAGCAAATTAGGATTTACCAATTAGGAAAATATGATTAATGGGGAAATTAGTGATGCATTTTTCATGAACAATATTAATCATAATTATAGTATGATAGACGTTCTACAGCGACCTTTCTTCGGTAAAAAAGGCGTAAAAACACCGTCGACATCCATTAACCCAGTTTATATTTGAAAGATGGAAATCTTCGATAATCATGAGCTGGTCTTTACTCTGCTACGGTAAAAAGCGAAGAATTAGAAAAAAAGGTAGTTCAGTACTTTACGACTATCAAAATTTCAACTACAACTCACTAAATATTATGATATAATATCATAATATAATAATAATTGATATCAAGAAATCCTATTCATAGAGTAGATGAAGACTTGCGAAGTCTTTATTAACACTCTTACATTGAAACTCTTGACTTGTTATTATAGCTAATTATCATTCTGTATGCCTGCATAAACCATTTTCTGTTTTATAGATTCAAAACATTTTATTTTTAATTTTTTTTAATTTACAGATATAATTCTGGTGGAAAATGTTTTTCACAAATTCATACAAAACATTTAACGGTAACAATTGATGCATTTACAATTCACAATTCACTGTGGCAAGGTAAAAAAGTACATTTACCTAATAAAAAAGACATGACACTTGTTATTTAATCGAAAAATACAAAACATCATAATACGCTAATAGCAACAAACAGAAATTTATAAAACGACGAACAAAGTATAAAAAAAAAACAAATATAAATTAATTAATTTATATAATTAATTTAAAAAAAAATGTATTTTTGTTTTTTGTAATTTTTATTTTTTAATTTTGTATAGAAAAAAATTATAAGATATATATATATATATTATAAAAAAATTAAACAAAAAAGATTTTTTGAAAAAATTGATGAATGTGTGATTTTGTCCCCTTTATATTAAATATATATTTACATAATTAATAATCTATATAGATTTATATATATATATATATATATATATATATATATATATATATATATATATATATATATATATATATATATATATATATATTATATATATATATATATATATATATATATATATATATATATATATATATATATTATTATAATTTCTTTAAATATTATTACAATCTTCCTTAAAATTAAATAAGGTTTAAAAACAAACAAAAAATAATAAATAACATTTTTATACAATAAATAAAAATTAATATAATTAATTAATAATAAAAATAAATAAACAACATAACATAAATTTCAGTCATTAATTAAAATACGATAATTTTTTTTTGTTTTATAATTTTTTTTTTATATATTTATATAATACGTTTAAAATAATAGTCATTATAATTGTTAATTAGTTTAAAAGAAAAAAATGAATACTAATATAATTTAATTTAATTTATAATATGTAAATGGAAATTTAACATAATGTTAGTAATAATAATAGAATTGCTTATAATTTTTTTTCATGATTATATATATATATATATATATATATATATATATATATATATATATATATATATATATATATATATATATATATATATATTATTAATTAATTAATTAATTTTTCAACTCTTTATAAGCTTACATAATTTTTTAGTTTTGATTTTTATTTTTAATCCGCGTTGTTTAATTTATTTGATTTTTTTTTTAAGAATTACAAAAAATTAGCAAAGTATGTAATCGGCCCCTTTCTGAAAATTAAATTTATATATATATATATATATATATATATATATATATATATATATATATATATATTTAAATATATATATAAATATATATACATATATATATATATATATATATATATATATATATATATATATATATATATATATATATATATATATATATATATATATATATATATATATATATATATATATATATATATATATATATATATATATATATATATATATATATATATATATATATATATATATATATATATATATATTTATATATATATATATATATATATATATATATATATATATATATATATATATATATATATATATATATATATATATATATTTACATAATATTATAAACAAATAAAAGCTTTCTGCTAATATTAGATGTTATTTAAATAAATATAATTAGAAAAAACAAACAAAAAAAAACCAAACATATAATAGTATGTGAATTAACTCAGAAACAAATAAATAATTTTTTAAAACAAAAAAATATAATAAAAATTTAATAAATAAATAAAAAGTCAGCAAAAAATAAATAATAAAAAATCGAATTAATCAAAATAATTATGGGAATTGATAAATTTGTTTTAATATAATTTTGTGTTTTTAAATTTATTTTTTAATTACTAAACTTGAATTATTACATTCCGCGAATTTTCTTTTCTTATGTATATATATTTATATATATCGAACAAAAATAATACTCTTTAATCGGTGTGCCCTACGAGTGTACGCCTTAAATAAAAAAAAATTCTAACAACATAATTAATTTAGCTGCTTTATATAATTTTAATTAATTTTTTTTTATTGAATACAAAACATACATTTTTTTATTTTTTTGACTGATGTGTGATACGAAATAAAATAAAAAGAAGTAAAAAATGATCACAAATATTATAAAAAAAACTAAAGAATAATAATAAATAAAATAAAATTATAAAAAAAAAACAACATGCTTTAGACTAAAAAAATAAAAATGAATACATAATATTATTAATAATAATAAATTTCTCATATAAATATATGTATAATTTAATTAATTAATTCTTGAACATATATAAATATATATTTTTTAACTTATATATTCTTTTTTTTTAACTTTGATACTGAATTGTTTGTATTATTATTACATTATAAAATTAATTAATATTATTTTGATATAGATATAAAAATTAATAAAAACAAAAACATGCCCGAATAATTTTTTTTTTTTTAGTATACAAATTTTTTAAGCTAAATTTTTCAATTTATATTAATAAATAAATTGTAAAAATTTTAATTTTGAAATGAAAAAAAAAATTATAAAATCTTGTAAGTCATTCATTCATGCATTAAAAACAAAAAAAAAAAAACCTTACAAATAAAACTTAAATTATAAATTATTATTATATAATATTATATTACATAAAATATTATTATAAATGAAAAACAAGAATCAAATGAATGGAGTAAAAAAAAAAAAGAAAAAATATTTTTTGTTATTTAATTGTTTAATTAAAATGAAATTAAAAAAAATGAAACTAATAAAATTAATATAAATTAAAAATGAAATTATTTTTATGAGTTTTATTTATTTTATTAGTTTGATAGTTTTTATAATAACTGTGAAAAGTGTATTTAATAAAGTGGCAAGTTGCGGTTTTATCAAAAAAACAAAACTTAATCAAAATGTGGGCTTTAAATTCTTATCATTATTATTGTGTTAGTAATTAATTGGCGGATATTCTATACGTGCAAAAAAATCACATAGCAATGCAAATCAGGATCGTAACCACTGAAAAAACTTCATAAACAACAACCAATAAATGTCTCCTGAAGAAGGGGTAATTCATGATTCATTAACTACGTCAAGCAACCATATGTCAGGTTAGTAAAAATTTAAAAATCCTTCTCTGGTATGCTAGTACATATATAAAATTAATTACAGAAACAAACACTAGAAAAAACAATTACCCTATCAGAGAAACATCACGGATACTACGAGTAAATATGGAAATAAAATGCTACCTCACCGAACGATGTGTTTATAAGGAATCAGATCTCTACTCAGCATTTTTTTTTATTTGTTACGACTAAGTTATTACAACTCATTTAGCAATTTTTCTTTCTTATTTTAATTCTCTGTTAGTTTGGCTATAACAAGGTAGCTATTCCCAGTGGGCTCAACTCTTCCAGTTACATCAGTAACTTTCAGTCCTGAGGAACTAAATTCTCTTTAGTCATCTTGTATATGCGCCGTCGACGCCGTTAAGAATATGTTGAATAGGTCCACACAGTCTTAAGTATTTGCCTGTATAACAGCAGCTTATTGTGAATGGTATGCTCACTATTTCTTCTAATGAGCGAATACATTTTTCCGAACTATATATCCAGTTCTTGCCTTTTTTTGACATGCTCTTTCAATTTTAACTTGTCGAGCATCATACCTAAATATTTTGTCGTGGTCTTTCCTGCCTATTTATGTAAATAGGAAAGTCATCAACTTTTAGATAGGTGGCGGATTGATTTTAATTCATTCAATTTTATTCTCTATTTTTTGTCCAGTGAACAATCTCATTCACAGTGTGTACAGCACACATTTGCTGGTTGTCTCTTCGATTGTACTTCCAACCGCCAAAATTACTGTATCAACCGCAAAGGTTGCAATATCTGTTTCTCCAGTAATAGGTATGTCTCTCGTATAAAGCAAATGAAAGACTGGTCCCAGCATGCTCTTTTGTGGTACTCCTCAATTTTCTTGAGTGAAGAGAACTCTCCTTCATATTTCCTCTGAAATATCTCTCCATTGTATGATTTTGATATATCATAAAACTGCTTATTGAGGTTACGATGTAATTTATATTCCAATCCTCGATGCCAGTTTCGATCAAAGGCCTGGGCAACATCAAGGCAAAACCCAAAACATATCTTTTTGTTTTCAAGCGTCTTCTCAATGACGTTAGTGACTCTGTGTAACTACTCTATGATGGAGTGTCTCTCTCTGAAACCAAATTGGTGAGATAGTAACAGGTGCCATTCTTCAATCAGAGGTTTCATCCTTTTGAGGGGTAATTTTTCGAACAATGATGGTAATAAAGATATAGGTTTGTATGACGTTTTCTCATTAGGTGGCTAATAAGGCTTGGGTATCATATAAATTTCTGCTGCGTTAATAAAAATTAAGCTGCGTTAATTATGTAAAGCAACTTTAAGACATTTTTCTGGCAACTTTTTAATAACTTTTCCTGTTATAAGATCGTAACCAGGAGCTTTTTTACATTTAGGTTATATTTTATTTCATTTTTGAGGTACCGGCTAAACTTTGTAAAAGGGTTAGGAAATTATTTAATAGGGCAAAGCATCCTAATGAGTAGAATGAATATAGGCAAGCCCTAATAAATTACAACATTGAACTAATGCGTTCCAAACGCCTTACCTACAGCTGCGCGACTCCTTAAAGTTCTAGCTAAGGATCAGTCCAACGAGATTGGGCTTCTTCTGAAATCCGATGGTAACTATACATCGGGTCGCAAAGAGTCACTCGAAACCTGCTTCAGGTGCACTTTCCATGTTTGCGACACAAATACATTTACTAACCTCATATTTAGTACAAATGTGGGTGCTAATGTGGGTAGGGTTAATAGTTTATCCGGTAAGCTTTTTATTCCGGAAAAATCAAATGGGCCATTAACTCCTTTCAGCCGTTCAAGGCTCCAGGCAGGGATGGAATCTTCCCAGCCCTTCTCTAAAGGGGATTGGACTTGATTACCCCTGCTCTTTTTTAGAGCCTTATTTAGAACTAGCTTCAATTTGGGTCATATACGACAGGCTTGGGGAAAAGTCAATGTGGTTTTTATCCCATAGCTTGGCAATCGGCCAAGTGAACTAACTAACTAAGTCCTTTAGACCTATCAGTCTTACATAGTTTATTTTTGAAACTATGGAATGACTGGTAGATCTTCATATCAGAGACTGTTAACTGTAACCAGACCTCTGAATCCTATAACCAATTCGCCTACATAAAAGGCAAACCCGCAGAGGGTACACTGCATCTACTCGTTACCGAGGTTGAAGTGGCCTACCGCTCGAAAGAAATTGCGCTTTGCGCTATTTTGAATATTGAGGGAGCTTTTGACCATACTGGATACGACTAAATTGCTAGAGCAATCAGGCGTAGAGGTATTGATGATCAGTCTAACCACTGGATTAGTTCCATGTTGGTTAGTAGAAAGATTATTTTCAAACTAGGTAAAGAATTATTCATGATTACGGCAGTAAAGGGGTGCCCGCAAGGCGGTGTCCTGTCACCTTTGCTGTGGTCACTCGTGATCGGAGAATTACTTGATGAGCTACATCTAGTAAAGGATGTATTAGGAAACTAGTGGGTTTTCTTTCAGGTCACTGCAACCTGAGACATCATTTGAATAAAATGAACCTGTCCACAGACACGGAGTGTCGACTCTGTTTGAAAGAGACAGAAACCGCAGAGCACATACTATGTGAGTGTGTTGCTCTGTGTACACTGAGGTGGCTTCATTTTGAAGAGAGGTATTTGACCTCGGAGAAATGTAATTTGGCCTCTGCAAGCAGTAATCTCGCGTTCATTAGGAAGGTGGAGAAGCGTTTTGGACTAACGCCGTGATGGCCGTTTAGGCAGAGGAAAAATAAAAATGTATACCATTGGAGACCTTTATCATTCAATGTAGTTAAAAGTTTTCTATAACCGTCTGGATCAGCCATATTTATCCTCCAGACGTTGTTGTTTAGTGAAAGCAAGCTTATACTCCTTTTCTGTCACTTCTTTTATTAACGCACACTTGGATAACGCTAAATTTATTGACATGTGTGATATTGTTTGTTGTTGAGGTTTTTCCTTCTTGGTTTTGATAGTTGTTAATTGGTTTACCTTTGTTTCCGATACGTTCACACTGCTGCTCATTTCTGGGGACGGTTCAGCTTTGCTTTTACTGGAAGAATTTACTTCTTGTGTTATTTGCCTTTTTAGAGCCCTTTTTGACTTTTTCATTATCCAACCGATCTCTAAATCTTTTGATAAATTCATTTGATCACTACATTGAATTAGATATTTCGGTCGCTGTTCAAAATTATAATATCAATGACGTTAACAATGACTCGTACTACTGAGAGTGAAGGAAAACGTTAAACGTCGGTTAATAAGCTTTTAAATGGTATAGTTAAAGGTGACGAAACTCTTTCTTACAATATTGAATCTAAATTTTTTAGGCTAACGGAAATATACACATTGGGATCCTTTTATTCACATTGTAAAACAAGAATATATCCAGAGTACAGGATGACACCTAAAAATATTAAAAGAGCTAAAAAAAATATAAGACAATAAATAATAAATATTGGTTCTTACCTTATACATAATATGAAGAAGCAATGACAATTTTTTTAATTTCTTGGAGTAAAAATCTAAATCTATGACAATAAAATATATATATATATATGAATATATATATATATATATATATATATATATATATATATATATATATATATATATATATATATATATATATATATATATATATATATATATATATACATAATGTAAACATAAATCTATATATATATATATATATCCCGACAAACAATTTGAGTCCGGTGGGAATTTGTATGTTACCATTAAGGACACAAAAATTAGTAAAAAAGTGTTTAAAAAAGAGAGAATAATCTCTGAAATAAAATAATTTTCATGTTTTATTTTTGTAAAAATTGTGTCCAACATGCGTCTGATAATGTCCAACTAATGTATATAGACATAAAATTGTCTCTTTTGCTAGTTATCTTTCTGTATTTCATTTGTGAATCGCATTTAGAGGTAAAAAATGTGACAAACTTGTGTCCAACTTGTGTCTGAATTTTTTCTAACTTAACTAAATAATCACAAATATGATCTTCTCTCTCTCTCTCCCCTTTTCCCTCGCGCTCTATTTTAATTTGGCGTTCGCTCGCGGTGTATAATGAAGTAAATAATAATAACAATACTTCTCTCTCTCGTTAAATAATAAATTTGTTTTTTGCTTTGTCTTAAAGAGCGCAACATACTGTTGTTCCATCATTCGTATTCATTTTTTATTTACATCAAAGCATATAATAAAAGTATATACAAATTATACTACGTCACAACACTAATACTTAGGTATAGTAGTCACTTTTTGGCATGAGTATCGCAACTTCATGACTTGTATATACATTTGTGTTGGTTTTGCTTTTACACAATATTCGCTGTCATATCCCGACACGATTTTCTACTTACAATACAATCAAATTATATATTTTTGTATAGCACAAGTATGCAAACAATACGGCTTGTAGTTTAGATTGTTCTGGCCTGTACAAAACCCTCTTTACTACAAGACGTATTGTTTGCATACTCATACCATACAAAAATATATACTTTGATTGTATTGTAAGTAAAAATCGTGTTGGGACATGATCGCGATTATAGTATAAAAAAAAGCAACATTCACATACCAATACAAAAGAGATTAAAAATTTTCAAAAAATAAAAAACAAATTACATAACCTCAACTTTTACGTTATTTATTATGTATACACTGTATATATTACTAATTACACCGCACGATAGATTTTAATAGAAATAAATAATTACAATATATATTAATATAAAAATATATTATATATTATATAATATATTTTTATATTAATATATATATATTTTTATATTAATATATTTGGGCCTGTACTATAGTCAAAACCAAAACCCTCTTTACTACAAGCCGTCTTGTAACTTTCGTTGAGACATATCATCATGGATTTTTAAAATGTATTAGTGAAAATATATACTTTAGATGTATTAGTAAATATCAAAACTCCATATAAAAATTTAAAAAAGCACGAGTATGCAAACAATACGGCTTGTACTTTAGATGGTTCTGGCCAAAACCCTCTTTACTACAAGCCGTTGCTGTATCATAATGCAACGATGGAATAATCATCTGTATCATAATGTCTATTAATTTAAATTATGTATTCACAACAATCTCCTTTCTTTTTTCTATATAAATTTTAAATTCATAATTTTAAATTTGATGTTCTTTAAGCAATGTAAATCTAATTACAAATTTTA